>OY987245.1:24518956-25256774 GCA_963920765.1 Ulota crispa
CAACAATAACAATGTTGCAAGAAAACAAATTAGCAAAGCCAAGGCCATAAACCAAGTGAAATTCTAGTATTTAAACCCTAAAGGTCCAAGTGGGGCCTTAGGAGCCAAGTGGGGTTTGGGCATGTACCTATAGCTAAACTAGTTTGCATGATTTTTTGATACTTTTTTTGATGATGAGGAATTCAGAAACCTACGTGGCCATCCAATTTTTTTTTTGGATTTTGAAGTTCAACAAAGAAGTTGCACAAGAAAAAAAACGGCAGTAAACAACTAGGTCACAATAATTGTACAACAACTGAATGACTAAGCAACAACTATGCAACAATTACAAAATGACTCCATTATAGTTGTGCAATTGTTATGACCTAGTTGTTTGCATGTTTTTCTCTAGTGGTATGCAAGAATTTATCAAAACTAGGGGAGGAGGGGTACTTCAGGCAAGGCCTCTCCTTTGTAAGTAGGTGTTGATTCCAAAAAGAATCAACCCTTATGGGCACAAGGTATGGACACTTGTGCAAATGGGAATGGAGTGGAAGGAGCCCGTCTTGGGGGACTCATATCCCTCCATTCCTTTTGTCCATTGTAAAATTTGGTGCTTTAGTTTTTGAGTTGTTTGTGTGTTTTTTTATTAGTTTTTTTTAGTTTTTATTAGTTTTTTTTCCAAGTTGTAGTGAGTTAAGATTCCTTGATTTTTATCATTTGTTTTTATGTAATTCATAAATTTGAATTTTACATAAATCCTCCAATTTTGCCTAGTGTATTTGCAAATTTCACAACCTTCTAACATTCAAAGAATTTTTGAAGTATGTTTTACACCTCTAATTCATTTGAAAATCTTCCCACACATACCTAACTTGGTCTTCCACATGGAAAAAATTACCTCAACTTTGTGTAGCTATTTTTTTATTATAAGAGTGGTCAAAGGCTTTTGAAATTTTTGGGCAAGAAGGAAAAATACTTTCTTTTTCATTGCAAATGTCAATATCTCACTCCCCTCCATCCAAAATGAGTTGATTTTTTTCCTACAAGTGCCTCTCATTGTTTAGGGCAAGATCCTATAGCTGGATTTTCAAAAAACAAAAAAAAGTCCTACCTTTTTACTCATTCCTCTAAAAGTGGCAATTTTTGTAATTTATATAGGAAAATGGGCCTGAGCCTTCAAGGGTTAAAGAGTTGCATGCGCCTCCAATTGACCAAATGATGAGTCATGAGATAAAATTTTGAGGTAAATTTTCATGGTAAGGCAACTTGATTTTTGAGGCAAATTTGCATGGTAAGGCAATCTAATTTTTAAGGCAACCTAACTGAACTATCCAGTGTAATACATGTATTTGTGACACCAATTGGGACGTACATAACATTGTTCACTCGGGTTTATTCCTCCCTGGGGATATTCCTCCCAATATACCTGCGAGAGACTTTAGTTATAGATCCTGAAAGTCGTTTGGTCCTTGATCAGAATTAGCGAATGGCATTCGCTAGGGGATTCTCATATTTGGGGAGCAAAAGGGAACCCCAGTGAAGGTTAACAATGTTATGTATGACGTAGTTTTGAAGATTTTTATGATGGGGCTGGGCAGCTGACTGGTTCAATGATGAAAGCCAAAAGTTTCTCATAAGGTTCCTATCTATCTCTTCGCCCTAGACTCCCCCAACAGGAAAAAGTAGAAGAGAATTTCTTGAGAGAACAATTCCACCAGGGGTTATCCTCATAATTGATTCCTATTGGATCAGTTGGGCCAGCATTTTATGCATTTTGCCTACTGCACAATGACACCTGTACTTTCTCATGAATTCTTCTTACCCTGTCCAGAAGAACTCAAGTGGCTCACATACCTATGTAAGTTTTGATCGTTTCCCTCAGGATATTCTAGATTTTCAAAAAACTGTGAAGAAAGTGTTTTCAAGTGCCATGTAGAAGAAAGACTAAAATGAAGGCTTTTAGAAAAGTTTTAGACCATGATTTATTAATTATGTTCATACCAATTGGATCCACCATTGCCATCACCAGTATTTATCAACAAAATTTGAATACATGATATTTCAAAACTCCTTCTAAATTGATTATGAATTTAAAATCAATAATTTTAACAAGAGATTCATTTTCTTGCAGTTTATAATGTCAATTTCTAATTTAAATGACACTATCAAGATTATGATCACGTTTATTGATTGTTATTCAAGGGCCGTTTTGACTTGCAGAAGTTAGAAGACTTGGTGACAAAATGTATTTGTACTCTTTTAAATGTAGAATAGTTGCATACGAAGACTTCATAGATCTACACTGCATAAAATGTTAGAAAACTAACACAAAAATCCAACAGTACATGGATAGATGAAAGAACCGCACTTTGCATGAAAATGGGTGTATTTACATTTGTTCATTTTCCAAATGCAAGATTGTCCTTGCTACAATTGGTTGTGTGTATTACACAAGTTCATCACACCTGATATGACCATTCTATTTTTTCTTCTTCCCAATCTTTGATAAAGGACTTTATATCCATAAACATGTATAGGGAACATTGCTTAGTCACATGAGTTCTGTCCGTTTATGGTCATGGATGACATGGGAATTTTCATCTATGGAAAACTTGAAAAATATCCCTATATTTTGCGGTACTCTAGAAATTATTCTTGTAATTTTTGAAATTTCAATAAAACCCCCGTGGGAATTCCATAGTATTGTGGTAAGCAAAAGGTATTCAACCATCCCCGTGACCATCCATACATGACACACAAAAACACCAAGATATCTCTACTCAATTCACCACCAAACAAGCAGTTTAACGCTCATCAGTAAAGCCAATAGCTCATAAATTTGCATATTTGTATATTCAATTTCACTAATGAAAGATTTGTCTTTTGTCTTTGATATACAAAGTGTTTGCAAAATTAACCATGAAAAGCATTACTTTGAACGTGCGTGTGGCTCAACGTCACAGCAGCCTAAGGTAGGAGCACCCATAAACGTCAAAGTAAGAGTTTTGAACATAATGACTATTAATAAACAACTAGCAAATTAAATTATAAGATCCTATTAGGAATAGAAAAAAATGAGTTTGCATTTTCAAATGTATTATTTGGATATTGTGAGAATAAGCTATGAATTTTTAAAGAGCAAACTACCATTACACCCATAACCACTTTTAAGAATTTATGTTCACATGTTGTACATTCTTGTCATTACATCTATTCACTTCCATAAATTTTCCAAGATTTCAGAAGTGACGGTCATGGGGACACTAACGCTTATGGGTGCTCCTACCTTAAGTGCTTTTTGGAACCCACATGAGGGTGTTTTTGCAGTTTCAAAAATTGCAGGGATTCTTTTTTAAATACAGCAAAATAATATAGGGGTGTTTTCGAAGTTTTCCCTACATCTATCTATGAAACTTCATTTTGAGAAAAGTTCAGCAACTATACACAACATATCAAAACTAGAGAATCTTCTAAGGTAAAGTCATGCATTCCCAACCATGAGATGTGCTTAAGGCGTACATTGGATTCTCAAATCTAGACATGTCATAGATGTCTTATTTTTTGTGCACAAAAAATTAGACATCTATGACATGCCTAGATTTGAGAATCCAAGTGTACGCCCTGAGCACACTTGAGCGGGATTGCATCCCATGGTTGGGAATGGGTGGCTCTACCTTACAGGAAATTGCTTGTTCAATATTAGATTTTGCCACTTGATGAAGCCGTGCCATAGATAGAATTATTGGGATGGTGAGGGCCCTGCGCTTTTCCTAGAACTTTAACCCCGTCAATTATTTTGAGTAAAATTATGCAATTTTTTGCTGGGAAGCAGAAGGGCAACCAGATGGTTCTGGACATGCCCATTCCATAGATTGAAAGCAGAAGTCATGTTTCCACGTGGCATATCTCCTTGGAGTATGTGCTCCGAAGGCTTCCCATGCTGTATATTCCGTTGGAATTGGATTTTGTGACTTATCCACTTCCTGCTGGACTTCAGAAAAATCTTTGCATGCTATGGATATGTTGGACCCCATGGTGAATTTGATGATTAGGGGCATCAGGACTAGGACTTAGAGCTTCTGCAGCCTTTCTCTCCAAACGGAGGACTGGAAACGGATTTTTCCGTGTGATTTTTTGTGTGCAAGGTGCTGCTTTGGGCGGGAGGTCCAGCCTGACTTGCCAAATAGAGGATGAAAATAGAAAACTGTGGGACCATTGTCTAGAATCGTCAAAAGCAATATGCGTTGGCAGCAGGTAGTGCCGCAACAACAAACGAGTTTCCAAAATAAGAACACGTCAAATTTCTTGGACGCACTGGAAATTATAGTTTCGGAAGAGAAGTTTGAGGAGCCCGGCCTTCTTTTCGCATTTGGCGAGCCTGCGGTGGACCGGGATTCTGAGTCCTTGCAAGCCTAGGCTCAGAGCTTCTCCGTCTGGCGAGCAAGGCTGGAGTCGCTCTTAGGCTCGGTTCAAACCTAGCTACCGTACAAAATTATCTCACACATCATTGGTTCAAATATCAATTTTGTCCATAAAAGTGTTCACACTTAGGGTTTGTCTAGTACTTCAAATTGCCAGGTCACCATCCAATATAACTAGATAAGATAGTGAAGTTTTGGGGCTTGCAATTAGGGTCGCTCTAGACTTGTCCAATAAATGAACACTTCTTTTGTGACTTGATCTAGTGAACTAGACGACACACCCAACAACCGGATGATGTGGAAGTGTTCTTGGAGGATGAAAGAATGAGTGGGGTGCCACTTTTTGTGTTATGTCCAATCGCTAGCCTAAATTGAGCATTTAAGTTGCTTCACACTATTGTTGATCAAGTCAAAAGGTTGTGGGATTGAGTGGCCATATTGTGTTGAGAAGTCACAAAAATGGGTTGAAAACAAGTAATAAAATGTTGTATTGAAACTTTTGGCTAACCTTTGGATTTTGAACTTGGCCTTTAGAAGTTTCACCCTAACTCTTTGTAACAAAATTCCATGGCCTGTCAACTTGAATTGTCATAGTGTGAAGCCTCCAAATCCCAAGCCCAAAGTCCAAATCCATATCACTTTTAAAATTTTCCAATCTATTGGCCAAGATCTTGACAATTTTTGATCATTTCATGAAGAAAATCAATGGCTTTTCAACTATAGTTTGGATCTCTATTTCTTCTCAATCCAAACTTCTTTTGAGAGGAAGTTGCTTTCGCTAAAAAAGTGATGCCATGTAAGCAACAAACTTTGGACTTGGTCTCTAGTGTGAAGGGTTGAGATGCCAAAGTCTTGGTTTCTTGCAATGTGATTGGTGGAAATTGATAGCCTCTCAACCTTTGGCCATAGTGTAAAGTGGCCCTTACTTCTTTTGGAAAATATAAATCTTTAATGGCATACTTGGGCACTTAGAAAGAAATTTGGAAAAGAATATTGATGCCCATGTTATTGTAGCTACATGCAAGGTTAATTTCATATTTGTTAAATTAGGAAAAATGGAGGTACCATTTTGCACTCCACCTTAAACCCAAAAAGTTACCTTAAACCAAAATTTGAAGGTACTAGATTTAGTTTAAGGCACTAAGATTTTTTCCCTTGCAAATTCCTCCTCTTAGGTGATGGCAACTGTACCAAAAAAAATGCTGCAAGCTTGGTTTTACCTTCAAAAGTCCCAAAATGTACTGATTTTCCTAATTCAACAAATATGGTGTTGGTTGTCTTTGTTTAGTGACAAGAGGATAAGCTAATCAAAAGGGATTCCAAAAACTAGGAAGATTCTCAAAACCCAATTCCTTCTCATGGTTTGTTAGGGACAATTAGACAAAGTAACCTTCAAAGAGCAGATATGGTTGATTATCCTACCTTTACACCTGTTTTTGAAAACTTAGATTTTTTTATCTTTTGGTAAAACTTTCCAATCACAACTCCCCCAATGGTTTAGATAAATATGTATGTAATATTCTAGGGCACACAATATCGTGATAGTGTGCTAGAAGCAATTTCGAGGTGAGTGTTTTTTTTAGTAAATGCAAGACCCGCCTCCATCATTTTCCTAAATCTATTCTTTCAAGTGGATTGGGAACTAAAAAAATTAGAATTTTTTGCCTTGGATAAATACTTGGAATTTAGAAATTTGCTATGGTAGGCTAAATTTAGACATTCTGAATTTATGTGTTAGCATCTAAAGACCCTAAATTGGTTTACCATGTGTAGATTGGGTAAAATGAACAAGTACAAAACAAGGGACAAACTTTTACTATTTACCTTATTGATACAAACAAATTGAGCCTTTTCACCATGAGACCATGTAAAGGGAAAGAGAAAATAGACGTTGTCCAAGAGTTTACTAAAAAAACTTGCCTCCATATTACTTTTAGCATAGCATTCAGTAGCACTCAGCAGGCTTGTTCTCCTTCCAATTGAAGAGTGTGGAATATTTCACACCTATTAGTAGCTAAGAGGACACTTGGTTGAATTTGTCAGAGAGTTTATGAAAGAGAGGCTCAGTTTAGTGCACATATGTCAATGTGAGGGCCAGCCATGTCAAAAAATATATAATTTTTTTTCTTTTTTCAAGATTTTGGCATCTAGTTTAGGATGCCAAATCTTTTTCATTTCAATACTCTTGCTTATATTTGTACAAAAACATAAGTACATTAAAGAGTAATGACATAGGACAAATACGTGGAGCATGAAGTTAGGTTAAAAATTAAATCCCACCCTCCCACCCATTGAGGTAAAAATCGATGTCAAAAAGTTGGTGAACTTTGAGGTATAATTTGCTCTTACGCAAATAAAAACCTTACTTTTCTTCTCTTTTAAACTCTTGTTTGGTTATAACTTACATTTAGAATCGAATGCAGTTCAACCAAACTATGAGTCACCAAAAAAGAGTTTCCGGTGCTATTAACTACTACCGCTGAGAGAGGCTCCAAGGTTGAGCTTCTAGAAACTTAGTGAGCAAAGGTGCTTCATGCACAGGTGTACAAAAAGCTTTGAGTGCTGGAGCAATGGCTGATCTTCTAGAAATTTAATGGGCATTGACAAAGCTGCTACATGTGCATGAGCTGGAAAAAACTTTAAGTTCAGGAGCTGTTAGATGTGGTATGCACTAGCGGTTCCGGGGGATAAAAAGTCTGAGAGTTCACATGCTGTAAGTTGCTTTTTACACTAGCGGTTCCAGGAAAAAAGCTTTGTGTGCACAAGCTGTAAAATGTTGTGTGCATTAGCAATACTAAGAAGAAAAGCTTGGAGGTCACAAGCTATAAGCTGCTGCATGCACGGTTGAGAACCGTCTTGAGACATAGAGCAGACATACTGGATTATCGAATACTTACAGGGAGACACGGAAGTGAGTCATAATCGATTGAGGGTGCTTAGGATTTGCAACAATGGCCTCTTCATCTTCTCAGCGTCCTTGCAGCCAGGTGATAGATGAGCTAATTCAAGTTGTCGTTTTGTTGTTTGTTTTTGAGATTCCTTGCAAAAGTAATAACAAGCGTAGTGAACTTAAGACACTTGATGCATCTTACTAACATCACATTGGTTTATGATTGTTCTTGGGATGGGCACAAGGAAGGTTCACTACCTCTTGGAGATTTTCAAATTGCAAATGACTTCTACACCAAAACTCTCATGATTCATTGGTCTTGTTTTGCTTTGCTTTAAGGACCTACAAGTTTTCTCACCTTGGATATTGTAGTAGAGAAATTATTTAGTGTACTTTGGAAAGAGACTACTTTCCGTTTATACACATACTGGATTGGTTTATGATGGGAATATTCTATCAAATAGTATGATTGTTTTACAAACATTGTATAAGTTTCATATTTTGTGACTTTGACAAAAACAAGTCATTAAAAGAGTAAGGCATAACTATGGTACTTGAAAATTCTAGATCTATTGTGATCTTGAGGAGACAAAATATTTGCAAAAGACTTAATCAAGATTAGTGCTTATTTACATAATGTTCCAAAAAGTTTTTTTTTGTGTCAAGATGAGATTTGTTGTCAAGTTGAAAGGAGTGCGCCTTGGGAACATTTGGGGTATTTGGCTGCAACTGTGTGTGTGGTTGGTGAATCTTCACGCAAACTCTAACAAAATTCTAGAGAACAGCTGCTCTCTAGAATGAGCTTGTTCATCTACAGACTCTAATAGGGGAATTCTACAAAGCACATGCTTTGCAAAATGAGATCCTCCTCAATTCCCTTAATCCCTTCAAAAGTCTCAGACTCATAATCTATCAAATTCCCAAAATCTATGAACTTCCCAAAATCTATGAAAAACTCCAAAATCTCTCAAACTTTTAAACAACACAACTCTTTCAAAAATCCTCCAAATACTAAAAAGTTAATTCAACAAATTATCACCCATAAAATTTTCAAAAGAAAATATCAACTTCGTCAGAAGTTATGGCTCTCCAAAGTTGCAGCTTCCCTTTTACAAAAGACAACCAACCTCCACGTCTTTACTCCTTCATAATTTTATCCTCAAAGTTTCAAATCTCAACTCCAATAACTCCCTAAAAAAGTAAAACAAATAATAACACATCCTCCAAGTCTTGTTACAAAATAATGGACTAAATGCTAACTATAGCTTGTCAAAATCTTAGCATTTCTACCTCATATGGCTTGGCTATCTTCAAATTCAAGCAATTATAACTTTTGTATCTTAGCTCCAAATCAAACTTGCAAATACAATTCGGAAACGTCTCCTATAAAAAAACAAGCTCTCAAATTTTCATAGACAAAAGATACATAATCCAAAAGCTATCCTCCTTTTACGGTTTGGCTTTCTCTATTGGCAGTTAATTGCCACTCACACTCAACTCCCATTTGTTAAAGAGAAACTTTACTTTGCTCTCTACCATTTTTATAGTAAGGTGCACGTTAGCTCATCCTCTAACTCATGCTTAAACTCCACTCAAAATTCTTATCATCTTATCCTCTCCCCTTTTTCAAATCCAATCCATGTCTTTTAGCAATTTTATTTAATTCAAAAATAAAATGTATTACCTATTGAAATCAAACATATTTAATAAAGCTATGAAAATCTACATGATGGAATACTTTCCATCAGGACATTGTGAATGATACCTAAAGAGAGGGAAAGGCAGCCTCTCTTCAGGCTACTAAATGTTCTGAGGTACCCTAGTTTTTTGGATTCACATAATCTATCTGGGAAATCTCCACTAGCCGCATGAAAGAATGTCTTTTAGGGCTTTTGTAGCCACATCCTCGGACCAACCATAGGCAATTATATTAGTCATAAAAATTTATAAAATAAATTGGGGTTGTGTAGTGACACTAGCCTCATGGCATTAACACAGATTACTCCCCTAAATCCTTAGGGCCTTTATTTTGTCAAAAGACACTCAAGACTGCCATTTCTATTGCAAAGAGTAAAAAAGTTTGAGAATTGGTCTTTTGCATATCTAACCATAGGATCTTGTACTAGACAGTATAAGAATGTGGAAAAAAAAACTCAAAAACATTGACCACATAGATTGCAAGAGATTTGCGTTTTAAAGTGTAAAAACAAACTTTTTTGCACCTTGCATGCCTAGATTATTTGACTTTGAACTTTTTTGACCTCAAATTTTTGCACCATAGAGTTTTGGGGTTTATTTTTCAATGGTGGAAAATTGAGTTGTAAATATTTGGGAAAAAATAAAAATAAAAAATACTTAGTTTTCATTATTAAAAAAAACATTACGTAAAAGAAGGTATGAGATTGAACAAAAATTTAAATTGTCAATAACCTTGCACTGGAATTGAATTGCAATAACCCCAATGGTGAGATTGTTCTAGAAAGCAAACTTCACCCTTTTCAACAATTTTTTTTTGAAAAAATATTAAAATAGCATTCAAAAATGAAGTTTATAAGTTTTTTTTTACAAGAAGATGCTTGAGGTGCCCGAAAAATAAGATTATTCATAACTTTCTCATAACTAGTCCAAATGGAATGAATCAAAGCTTTAGACATACAAAAAAATATAATCTATGAGAAAAAAAAATTAAAAAAAAAAATGTAAATTTTTTTTTGCCTGATCTCCATAAATTTTTACTTATCTAGGCGTAATTTTTTCTCTTGGGCATAGATTGGAATAAAAATTATATTCCCCAAAAGATAATGTATTTTTCTATCTTCAAAAAAAGTTTCAAAAAATCAAGACAAAAATTGAGGCTGTAGGTACCTGCCCAAAATCCCATTTGTCCCTCAAGGGGACACGCAGGGATTTAGGGGTTATTGCATGGCAATGTTGTGCACTCTCTACTAATGTGGAGTAAAGTTGAAATTTTTTTTTATGACTTTAAGGAGTTGGCAAGTAATTCTAATAAAATCCTAAACAATATAGAATGTGTTCCAAGAATTTTTGTTTTATTTGTTTTTAGTTGGTTGCACAACAAACACCCAAGAATGTAAGCAAGTAAGAAAAAAATGGACAAAATGATTGATGTGTGCATATTTGTTCATGAAATCTGCTAATGTCAATTTTCTTTATATTAAATTTGGCAAACATGGTGTTTGTTTGAGAGGGATTTGACAATTTCATCCATTTGTTCACCCAATTATTTAGTATTGTGGTAACCAATGTCAAAACAAGGTGAAGTGGTTGCCAAAATTTGCATAAACTAATTTCCTCAATGTGTACCCTGAACCAACCTTTTGAACCACCTTATTCCTTGGCCTTGTCCATAAAGGTCCTTTAACCTTTAAATGTCAGGCTAGTCACTGGGACCAACCCGGCTATAATACTCTACATTGTTCATCTGGACACCACTATTGCCTAGCAATTTATATTAATAAAAGAATAACCGTCAGTTAGTTCTCAGCCAGTTAGGGTTGAGCATGACTAGGAGAGGGTCAAGCATGATTAGGGTTGGAAAGTTATAAATGGAATAAACAAAAATCACTTATAGCTTCATTAAACGTTAACAACAGGTTCTGGCAGTTGCACCACAATTTTCTCTTGGCCAAAAGAAGGCACAGGGATAGGAGACACAAGGATAGGAGGGGCATGGGGATAGGGGGCACGGGTATAAGGGGTAGGGGGCATAATCCCGTCAGTATGTCACGTACTATACTAGTTATAATATGATTTTCTAAAAATGGAGGAGTTAACACTGCGTGGTGCCCTCACGAAATTTGCAAAAAAGATAACTTAGGTCCTAACATTGTGTTTTTGAATCTTATTACAACTTGAGTTAACTAAAAATATGGATGCACTTGATCAAATAACTTTTTGCCTTCCATGACGAACCATGTATTTATGATCACTTTTGAAAAAAATCAGATGAAAAACGACTTATATCTATAACACATAATCTTTTTTCAGAGCAAAAGAACGTTTTTTTTGGTTCTCCTCAACATTTACAGGGGTTAAATGCATAAAAAGGATTTGCAAGTCGAAACTTCACCTTGGAAAGGGCTGAAATGACATATTATTAAAATATTGGCATTTTGATCTCAATTGATAGAAACTTTTGACTCTATGATAAAGATGATGTACTCGAACGATTTGAACAAGCTGAATAAAATCTCAAGATGAGATTTTGGAAAATAAATTAAAAAACCAACTTTCAAGGCTTACTTTGTGAAAGGGGATTTTCAAGTAATCTTTGGACCTCAAAACACCCATATATCTTAGAGAATGATTTAAAATTAAATTTTGCTAAATCCGAGATCTCGGAGATTTCAGAATCACAAAACAGAAAATCACGAGCATTAGTTTTTTGGAAATTTAGAAATTGAAAAGGTCAAAATGGTAAAAGCTGATTCTAAGAACTTTTAGTATTGTAAGTGTCATTAGAGGTGCAAAAGACCTACAATTTTTTTACATAATTTTGAAGGGTATAACCATTCGTAGCTTAATCAAACACATTTAGTAGTATAATTTCAAGCATGATCAAATTGATTTATCACTATCTTCTTTATTTACCACAGGGTGTCAATTCGTTCGATGAATGACGCAACAAATGCTGGATGATAATCAGCAATCTCTGGATGAAGAACGAGAAACCTCGCTGGATAAAGGATGCTCACGGATGAAGTGTGGATGCTCATCAACGGATGAAAGATGGTTGGTAATTGACAGATGAATGGTGGATGGTGATCGACAGATGAAGGGTGGATGGTAATCGACGGATGAAGGGTGGATGGTAATCGACGGATGGAGGGTGGATGGTAATCGACGGATGAAGGGTGGATGGTAATCGACGGATGAAGGGTGGATGGTAATCGACGGATGAAGGGTGGATGGTAATCGACGGATGAAGGGTGGATGGTAATCAACGGATGAAGGGTGGATGGTAATCGACAGATGAAGGGTGGATGGTAATCGATGGATGAAGGGTGGATGGTAATTGACGGATGAAGGGTGGATGGTAATTGACGGATGAAGGGTGGATGGTAATTGACGGATGAAGGGTGGATGGTAATTGACGGATGAAGGGTGGATGGTAATTGACGGATGAAGGGTGGATGGTAATTGACGGATGAAGGGTGGATGGTAATTGACGGATGAAGGGTGGATGGTGATCTTTGTAAAATTCCTTGCAATCTATTCATCCATTTCAAGGAGGGTACTGCTCGACTCATCGTACACAGCAAAAACATAACGAGACTGGCAAAGCCCAACAAGGAAGCTCGTTTTTGCAAAGGAAAAATCTGCTATTAAGGATGAAGAGAAGTCAATTCAATGGATGAAAAGTACATAATGCTTGATTACATGAAAAACTTGCGTGACGCTTTTCAAATCTCCCAATTCTGCCCCGTTATTCATCATACAAATGAAAGCGATTTTTTCTTGTGGTTGACATGTAAGGGGACCATTATTTTATTAACTCTAAGACGCCCTAACAAAGCCAAACTGTGCTAATGAATGATTAATCATGGCTTGTTCTTGCAAGAGATTTATGGTTTTCATCAAAACTTAGTCACTACAACTCTTGACAATGGAAAGCACTTCATTGATCAACTACAAGATTTTTTACACTAAATTCACTAGTTACAAAAGATGTTTTTCCTTTTCTAGTGAACTTGGCAACTTCTGTCTCTTCTGTTCTGAATCTAAATATTAGCCAGGAAGATAGTGTTTTTTGAATCTAAGCATAAACAATGAAAAGTAACCAAGCCCAGTTTCTTACTTAAATTTGAAAATAAATAAAAATTCAAAACTCAAATATTGTACTGCAATCTTAGCTTCGGACTTATAGCCACAAGATACTAGTTTACCATGCCATTTTTATGGGTTCTTTTTCCGTGTATATTTAACCCCTAAAGGACCGAGCCCATCTTTCTATGGAAGTCCCTCAAAATTGCCAATTTTGGGGGAATGAGTACAAAGGTAGAGAAAAAGGTTTTTTTTTAAGATTCAATTGTAAGATTTTGCCTTAGAATATGGGAGGTACTTGCTGGAAAATAAATAGCTCATTCTAAATGTAGATGAGTGAGATATTGACATCTAAAGTGAAAAAAAAGTTTTTTTCCATGTTGCCTAAAAATTCCAAAAGCCTTTGATTGCTCCAATATTAAAAAAAATGCTTTATGCAAAGTTGAGGTTTAATTTTTCCATGTAGAAGATCAAGTTAGGTAAGTGTGGGAGAATTTCAAATGAACTGGAAGTGTGAATCATACTTTGTAAAATCTTGCAATGCCAGAAGGCCATGAAATTTGCATGTACACCAAGCAAAATTGGAGGATTTATGTAGAATTGAGAAATCTGAATTACTTTAATCCAAATGGTGAAAACCAAGGAATCTTAGTCTACTACAACTTGGAAAAAAATAATTAAAAATAAATAAATTGCCAAATTTTACAAAGGGTAAAGGAATGGAAATTTGGGAGTCCCATACTTGCCAGCAAACTAAAATTTCTCACTCATCAATCAAAATTGAATGGTTCAAAGCTTTCCACATACATAGAAATCTAAAGAACCAATTTCAGATTATTATTTTTTGATTCAACTTTTAAAGAAGTTTTTTGGGCTGCCCAGATTGCCCACCCTCCCCTATTTTTCAAAACTCATGCATAACTTCTTCAATAATTGTTGAAATGAAGAAAAAATTAGATGTGCACATCCCACCACCCTCAAAAATTTCAAAATTTTATAAAAACTAATTTAGTCATAGGTACATGCTTGAGGCCCATTTGTCCCCTAACATAATAGTTGGTCCTTTAGGGATAAAGATTTTTTTATGTGCTGTCACTGATAGTAATTAGAAGCTCTAAGTTTACACCAAGAAAATAATAGTAAACTATGTTTTGCGAGCAGTTTGAAGTGGTGCATGTATGATACTCTTACTATTACTCTATTGATTTTGTTTTAGGGGATTGATATGTCTACCACACCCTTTCAGCTATTCTACCACCCTCTCAAGGTAAATTTTAGATTTCTACCATCAAACAATCGAATTTAAGAATTTGAAACTCAGATTTGGACTAAGAGATTGAGATTTTGTCTAGCACCATAAAAAAATAAAGGTTGTAATTGAACAACACCCAACAAAAAAGCTTAGCTAGGGGGCAAAGTATTACTTTTACTTTTGTTTATAAAAAAGATAAGCTTTTTCATTGAGTATTGTTCAATTAGAACCTTTTTATAAGTCTAGACTAAATCACGTTCTCTAAGTCAATATCTAAATTCCAAATTCTCAAATTCAACTTTTTGATGGTAGAACTCTAAAATTTACCTCGGGAGGGTGGCAAAATAGCTGAAAAGGTGTGGTAGACATGTCAATCTCCTTTTGTTTTATTTCTTAACCCCTAAATGACCATTGTCCCTTTGAGGAACAAGTTGGACTTTGGGTATATACCTATGGCTAAACTACTTTCTGTGATTTTATGAAACTCTTATTAAAAGTGGGGAATTCAAAGATCTATGTGGGCATCTTTTTTTTCTTCATTCCAATATTTGATGAAGAAGTTATGCTTGAATTTATCAAAATTTGGGTAGGATTGCCCGTTCGGGCAGCCCAAAAACTTCTTTAAAGATTACATTTTTTTATAATAAAATTTTGAAATTGGTTCTTTAGATTTTTTTATATTTAGGAAGCTTTTAATCATTCAATTTCAATCAATGAGATGAAAATTGTGAGGAGTTTTTGTTTGTGGGCAATTATGGATTCTCTACTCTAAAATAAACTTTGAAGTCCTTTGTTTTACTCAATTTTCAATATTTTGGAAAAAAAAACTAAAAAAAAAGAAGTAGATTGTTTATCAAAACATTTTAACTGTTGGGATTTGCATTTGTCATTTCAATAATTAAATTATTAACAATTTTGTGATTTGACTCATTCTCCACTTCTTTTTACTTACTATTTTTTCCCATGTGTTGTATAGTTCCAATTGATTTGAAAATTCTCCCACATATACCTAACTTGATCTCCTACATGGAAAAAATAAAGCTCAACTTTGGGTAGAGCAATTTTATTTGTTATAAGAGTGGTCAAAGGCTTTTGAAATTTTTTGGCTACATGGAAAAAACTTTTTTTTCACCTTAGATGTAAATATCTCACTCCTCACCATCTGGAATGAGCTAATTTGTTTTCCACAAGTACCTCTTCTAGTCTGGGGCAAGATCCTATGGTTGAATTTCCCAAAAACAAAACACAAAACTTCTTTTTACTAAACCTCCTAGATATAGTAGTTTTTAGTGATTTTCACAAAAAAAAAGGGCTTGGTCTTTTAGGGGTTAATAGGTAATTGAACGGAGATTCCAATGCACTTTGTAATATAGTATGGTAGGCGCACCCACCCCCATCTTGTTCCAATGGGCGTTACCTGACATTGTTAAGAATTAACAAATATAAATCAAATGGTTATGGGTAATTAATGCCTAAAGGACCAAGGGTGTTTTTTGAGAAAAAATCTTAGAAACTGCCAACTTTTAGTGCATTGCCCAAAATTGAAAATCATAACTTTTTTTCTCAATTCCAACCATACAAAAGTGTGTCAAATAGATAAATTAATGTTTGCAAAAATTTCAGCCCATTTGACCGTGAGGATTGTAAGATTATAACATTTGAAGTGAGATAAACAACTTTTTTTCATTCTTGCAAAACAAGGTCACTAGACTTTGAGCCTTCCCAAAGTACAATTTTTGCTCTACACAAATTTGAGATTTTTGACTATTCACAAGTATATGATGTTAAGTTCACTCATGAAAATTTTCAAATGCAAAGATAGAATCTAGCTTATTCTAAATCACCTTGCAATGCAATGAGGTTGAGTGAATTGGCAATACATTAGTCATTCTTTCATGATTTCTTGTGCAATGAGGAAGTCTTTTATTTGAAATTTCAACAGTGAAACGTTAGAGACAATCATTTGGAATATGTGGAAAAAAGTTTCAAGAGTTTTGGATTTATAGATTGAAAGACAATAAAGCGTAAAGTTAGAGGAAAACATTTTTTCTTGAAACTACCCAAACGTAGTTCACAAAGTTTGACTCCCTTCTAAATGTGATGTGAGAATTCAAAATTTTTTTTTTGACATTTATACATAATGTTTTGTGAGTTACATACTTGCCACATTTCAAAAGTTGATGAAAGTTTTAGCATAAGATTCTCCAAAGATGCTCAAGCTGCCCGAGCTGCCCAAATTTTTTTAACATAACTTTTGAATCGAGCATTTGATTGGGGAAAAAATTACATCTTCACTTACGAGATACATATTTGCACCTTGTGTAACAATTTTGAGAACATCCAATATGTGTAACAATTTTGAGAACATCCAATAAAAATTAAATTCATATGATTCTACCCGAGTTCTCAAATGCCTATTGAATAGCCACTTGGTCCTTTAAGGGCTAAGTGATAATTGTGGGTGACAATATGATGGTTGTGAGTGACTCCATGACAATTTTGAGTACCCATCTCACTATTTAAGAACCAACAAGCCTTGTTTTTAGCATCTTTTACACATGGTTCCTACAATTTCAGTGATTTTGGATTTTGAAAAATATTTGTGAACAAATGCTTGCAATTGGAACCTTCAAATTGATGCCAGTATTTTTGGTTTCCACTTCGTAATTTACAGTATTTTTTTCAAAGTTAATCAAATGTTTTACGTACTCCAAAACCCTTATTCCCACGGCAAGGTCGCACTTTCCTTTGTCAAAATGCCAACTTCTTCATCAAGAATTAGCACCGCACGATGTTCGCATACAAGCAGTAATCCTAGATTGGAATGGGAATGCACAACCTCTCGTTGATTTCACAAAAAGCTCCAAGGCAACTGCAAAATTTTCTGCAGTTCGCATAATGATACAAAAAAACAACTCACAGCAGTAGGTTACCCTACAATACAGAGCAAAAAAAACAAGTGCGGCGGCACGGTGAAGGTACAGAAGATCCATACTGAATAGCATCAGAAAATCAAACAGTAGTCGATACAAAAAGTCAACTACAAATGCATGTGGTCCAACATATCGACAGTCTCTGCCAAATAGCTCAACTTCACCTCCGAATGATTTTCAAGACTTGAGAGCTGAGGTCCGACTTAAGAAAAACACAGCATCAACGTTCAAAATAGCTGTTGGCTCTGGTACGAGTGACCGGTCCTGTCTCTAGAAAAAAGAGAAAACTCGTCATCCGGCACTCTCACAACTACATCCACCATGGTGACTCAATATACAGGATTTTAGCAACAATAAGGTACACAGGCAGGAGGCTCATTATTATGGATTGTCGTCGTTGTTACCCTCTTGAGCAACGGAGCCAAGATAATCGGACGGTGTGGAGGCAGGATCAAGCTCCCACGCTCCAGGCGGCACTCCAGGGCTCTCGACTCCAATCATAAAATGTTGAGGAATGTAGTGGGAGAATCTCACCTGCACCTGCTTCGACGGAATGTGGTACGATTCGGTCTCCCCAGAAACAGTGAACAGCGACTTGAATCCATCCAGTTTGAGCAGAGGCACAACAGTCAGCCCGTCCGAAGTAGAAAACGTTGAAGCCACCTGGACCAGATCATACTCGTAGTAAAAAGTTTGATCCCCGTCCTCCCTCTTCGCCTGCTTCTTATCCCAGTGTCGGTACAACGCCCAGATCTCATCCTTGCGAGGCCAGAAACTGACCATGGATCGCTTGGGATCTCTGTCAAGATCAACAACGTGTGAAAACGCCGCAAGGTCCTGGAGACAGACGGCTCCGAACGTGAACTCTCCGCAGGAGGGTGACAGTTTGGCTGTTTTCACGAGACTTGTGGCGGGAGTGTTAGGTTTGAACGGCTCCAGCCATTCCACTGAGACTTGAAAGGGCTCACTTTGAACGCCGGTGACGTGGCCGTAAAAGCGCGGCATGCCATCCTGGTCGTCGTAGAGTGCCCAGAACTGGCCTTCTTCAAAGGAGCCTTCGTTTCGACTGGCATCGAAGTCGTTAAACTCGGCGTTCTGCACGTCGATCTCTCGATCCTCGTCAGCTCCAGGACCTGGCCCAGCAACAATCTCGGGTGCTTCACTGGGATCCGACTCTGGCTCTTGCTCTGGCTCGCTTGCCTCGTCAGACTCCACCACGAGCTTCACCTTCTTCTTGGAGCTTCGAGAAGGCGCTTGAATCTTTGGTTTCTTGTCTTTGGAGGGTGGTGGTGGTTTCTTTCCGCTGGATAACGGCTTCCGTTGCGGCTTCACTGGAGTGGTCACGGGACTCGACACTTCGAGTGGATCCTGCGAAGGAGTGATGTTATCCACACACTGAATGCCCTTCTTCACTACGTCCTCCACCTGGTCTAGAGAGTCCTCCAAGGAAGGCTGGGGTTGAGGTCTTTTACTGACTTTCCTCCCTCCGGATTTCCCTGTCCTCTTCCTGCTTGCTTTTTTTGCTGGTAAGGGATCCGTCTTGGGCTCTGCCACGTCAGCAAGATGGTTCAGGAACACCTTTCTGCCACCTACGTTTCTACCCTCGGAGAGGCTGTCATCTGTCGTACCATTGGGAAGGGAAGCAGCGACCGCGTCAGCCCAGCTACGGACTCTGGGGGTCTCAGCTTCCTTGGACTGCTGCTTGTATCCCAAAGCACTCAAGGGCAGAGGCCGTGTCGCTAGTGCTTTCTCTAGGAGGGGGGATTCTTCTGACGACACAGGCTTTTGAGGCTTTTGAAACAGTGGCAAAGGTTCGGAGATCTTTGCAGTCTTTTTTCTGGAGCCTGTTTCTGCGGTGCTAGCACTTCCTTTGCGTTTCACTCGTGAGGAAGTCCCTGCTGTAGTAGCCTTCTGTGCTGCGACTCCGCCCTCGTCTTCGTTTACATGGCCGTTCGTACCTTCTTTGAGTGACTCATTCCCCTCGTCCAGCTGTTTTTGCAGCACCGTCAAGCTCCGCTCCTTAACAGCAATCTCTCTCTCAAAGCCTCGTGTTTTTTGAGCTAGCTCTTCAGTCAGACCATGATGAGCATCCAGCAAGAGCTGTACCATATCCGCTGCAACACGAGGACCGCTATCCGTCGTTGTTTGTAGCTTCAGAATCGGCTGTTGTTGCTGTGGCATTACGCAGATTAACTCCGGGCTCAAACTCTTGCCCCATTTCAGTTCGTACTTGGCATCAGGGTGCTGTTTGCTGAAGCACAATTGGACTCTGTCAACATACTCCGACTCAGTCAAACCCATTCTGCTTGCATTCTCCACAATAAATTCCTCACTGGCTCGGCCAGTCCATGCATCGGTACCATCACATACCGACACGGTGAATTCGCTTGGTAACCAGGTTCCCTTTACGTATAAAAGAGCAGCTTCCAGTTCGTATCGAGATCCCGTCCTGGCCACATCCTCGAACTTCGCGCAAGTTGAGTTCAAAAGACTCACCATCTTCAACGACACTTATGTGTATATATTCCTCTTTGGGAATCCGATACTGGGCAGATCGAGGTGCGCAAAACACCATAACCCCGAAAGATTGACCAGAAGGTTCGACACTCTTAAAGCATGCCTGTCGATTGCCAATACGGGTAAAAGTCAGAACAGACAGAGGCTGAAGCACATGGCTTTTGTATCACCAACATTCAGACAGAAAAGCAAGGCCAAGGCCGATATTATTTACCTGTGGTTTGTTTCATGTTGAGCAAAGGCGTGCAGTGCTTCCACGGCAAGAGAGAGCGAGAGGAACTTCAGAAAAACCGCTCACAGATCCTGGAAACGCAACCACCGAAGGACCCCGCCTCACTGCCATGACCGTTCAACATCTTCCACTGTCAGTTCTGGAATCATATATTCAAGACCTCTGCGATCATAAATACAAAAGTATTTTGTACAGATTGACCTCACTTACTAAAAATTACTAACGAGATCTTTGAGGACTCGCATGAAAAATCCCTTGACTAAATGGAGGTAACGAGATCATAAAAAAGGATAAAGCTCACTTACCGCACTAGAAAAAGCTGCCAAGACTTCTAATCTCCTGTTCCTGCACAACAACTCCGGAGTTTAAGTACCGAAGTTGGAAGTCCTCAAATATAAGAAGCCGCCAGGGGGGGCTCGTGTGATTTCTAGATTTTCTGAGATTTTCATTTACATCTGATCTCCTAATTGGGTTATTATTTCTAGACTTTGGACTGCCCAGGTTCAATTAGATATGGTATAGCCTGCCCTCCCGCTACCCCCAAGACTTTTCATATTTAACTTCAACCTCTCAAACCGCTCAACCGTTTGTATATTGTTAGTATTTGAAGAGCCGTTGCTCTAAATTAGCATGCATGTGAACAATTTAGCACCCTTTGCTTCGACGTGTTATTGAAGCCAATTCCAATGAAACCATACCCAACTTGTAATTGTCATAATTATGCAGACTACGCATGGCTTGCCTTAGAAATGATGGTGGTGATGATGATAGGAGACTTTAAAGCTCGAATGAAACTAAGACTTACCACCTCACCCCTAGTACACCAATGTGATGTGAAAGTTCACGCCATGCGCAGAATGTGCATTTTAAGTGACAGGCATTCTCGGTGTCAAAGGAGCCCCTTTAATTAGAAGTCTAATTTCTAGTTATACACAAGCTTAGCTTACAACTTCAGAGTTTAATCTATCTACTAAGAAATGTGTATTATAAAATGTACCTTAAGGACGGCTTACAATGCCGGATTACCTCTCAATGAAAACTCCAAATATCGAAGCGACAAAACGTTCCCTGAGCTCACGTCGGACGAAAGAAAAATCAGTAAACACAAGAAAAACCAAAATGAAAACCAAAAACAACAATCTTTGTTCCATGACTAAGAAACCAAGAGATGACTAGTTTGGGCATTGATCTTACCCACAGAAAAAACTGTCTTCAATAAGCTTCGTCAATACAGAGCATTCTCACGCCTTGGAGAGTCCGCTCAACTCCAGCATTCTCACACCTTGGAGAGTCCGCCCCAACTCCACTCCTGCTCAAACTACAAACATTCCAATCCCCAAAAGGCGAGGTGCAACACTGCATGCCCTCTAAAGCGTGAACAGAATCTCTACTCGAGGAAAACGCCCCTTGACAACCCACCAGCTTAGGCTGCCGGTGCCACCAGCTTCTCCGATGCCTGAATACAAACGCAGCAATGCTACTATAAAAAACACACTAAAAACAACACAAAAGGGTCCACATTTTCACAACCACGATGTACGGCTAGGTTGGCTCTCCTTCCTATCACACTAATCAGACACTAATCAGCCGTCCCTCCCTATAGAAACATGTTTTGCGAAGCCCTAAACTTCGAAGTGGCAAGCATGGATTGACTTGCCACACGTTCACAATAACATCGCCACATTTTATGGAGTGCTGATTAAATTCGTGAAACCCAAGACACCAAGAACAAATTTTATTAATAGAAAACCTTTACAAGTGAAGCCATAATTATGTACTGCTTAGCATTGTTCTTATTCACGGCATCGCAAGTGCTCGCCGGCTGCACGAGCGCCCTTGCAAACCCCTACTTTGGCAAAACGTGCTCCGACAACTTGTGGGAATGGACCAAAGAAGGCATGGATGGAAGCACCCAAATCGAAGAAGGTGTGTATAAATACCTGATGATGATGAAGACGGAGAAAACGTGAGCGGCGGTGATGAAAGTTAAGGTTTTGGAAGGAGTCGGACGGAGCTTCGACGCGACCAAGGCACCCCTGGGCCCATTCCACCCCAGTGACCCCTGCCCCGCCATTTGTTGGTGTCAGGAAGGGAGTGCCTTGCTGATGCTGCGCTGGGCCCGGCCCGGGTTCCTGGTGGAACACGCGAGTATCGGTGATTATGGTGACATGACCCTTGAGTGTACCGCTTGCTTTGGTACTCTTTATACAGAAGAGTGTGATTTGTAGATCCTTCCCCCATTCATTGCACTCGACTGCACAAAACTATGAAATGATAATAGCTCTTCCTAAGGTAGGAGGCTCTAAGGTAGGAGCACCCATAAGCGTCAGTTTAAAGGTTTAAGGGTTTGGAACATGATAAGTATTAATAAATAGCTAGCAAATTGTACGATCTTATTAGGAACAAAAAATAATTATGAGTTTGTACTTTTGAATGTATTATTTGGATACTGTGAGAATAAGTTGTGAATTTTTAAAGAGCAAATTGCTATTGCACTCATAATTAACATTAAGGTTTCATGTTCACATGTTATACTATACATCCTTGTAATTACATTTATTCATTTCCACATATTTTCAAAGATTTCAAAGGTGACAATTATGGGGACACTAACACTTATGGGTGTTCCTACCTTAGTTGCTTTTATGCTCTAATTCTGTTTGCATCAAAGAATGATTGAAATTTTAGTTGAAATATCTATGACTATCATTGATGAGTGAGGTAGGCTTAGCAATATATTGATAAGCCTACCCAACTCATCAATGATAGTCATAGATGTTTCAACTAAAATGTCAATCTTTCCTAGATGCAAATAGAATTAGAGCATGAATGTAATTAGAGCCTCCTACCTTAGTTTATTGTAGGAAAAATTTCATGTATATCCTTAAAGTTTGCAATATTTTCATAGAGACCCTTATTTTTTCAGAAATTGCACAAATATTCTTGGATCAAAATTTCAAGCATTTATTTTGTTGTGCATACCACTTCCCTTCTTCTTTTGTGCACAAGTTGCTTCTTTTTTGTTACATTATATTCCCTTCTTCAACATTGGTCATGAAGGAAGTACAAGCACAACAAAATAAATGCCTAAAAACTATGATCCAAGGGTATTTGTGCAATTTCTGAAAAGTGAGGGTATTCATGAAAATATCGCAAACTTCAAGGGTTCCATGAAATTTTCCCTTTATTCTAAATGTGTTTTTAAATAATAAAAATGGGTTTCAAAAAAGATTTTTATTTGATTTTATATTCTTGCATTCACATGGACAAGCACATAATAAGGGGTGGTTCACACATATGTGGAGGGAGATTTTGAGCTTCTTTGGCAAAAAATCCTACACTTTTCATTTTCAATCGGATTTTAAGTGCATGCACTAGATATTGCCTGTATACTTATGGTATATTTAGAATTTTCCAAAATTAGTTGGTCTTTAGCTAGATTTATTTTAAATTTCAATCAATTCTTTTCATATTTCATTTGGCCGACTTTTTATTGTTTTTTGGCTCTCCTTATACATTAATTCACAGTATGTCTCATGTCCCATCTTTGCAAGTCCCATCACACACCACATCCTAGTTTCATTGGGTTAATAAGGGCAAAAAAGTATATCAAAGAAAGTCATGAAGGTTTTATGCTAAAATATTGATGGGACTTGGGCTAAAATTTAGGTATAGCAAAATGGTTGACCCAGACCTTGAGTGAAGTCCCACCTTCTTTGGCGCCAAAACTTCCTAAAAGTGTTGCCATGTAAGCAACTAGGACATGGGACTTGGGACATAGTGTGAAGCGCCAAGTTCCAACTTTGGATTTTACACCAATCAAATTTTGTGATTTCAATGGAACTTGGAATGTGGGACATAGTGTGAACCTACCCTAAAGAATATCAAATTTTCTCAAAAGAGAAAATTGGGTACTACTCATGGACAATTGATGAGCTTGAAGAATAAACAATGACAAAGTGGTCACTTGTGGCATAGCTTACTTGTAAAATCAAAAAACTATAACTCATGTAGGTTATCACTTAAAATAATTCACTTATGAGTTGTATTCTAGACTTGTTTTTGTCTTAATTGTGACTTTGTTCTTTTTTTTTGCTTGTTCATGTTTGATTTGGAGTTATTATTGAAGTTTAAAAGGCTCAAAGGTTTGACTTGTAAAATCACTTACTTACTTCTGGTTTATAACTAGTTCCAATCTCAAAATCTCATACAAATGAAAAGTTCTTTATTCAAGGTATATCATACCTCTTAAGTGCTACAAACCATCTATTCAATACTAAACTCTAATCCATAACCTACCCATAAGATAATATGGTATGTACAAATCCAATTGTAGCCTTCACATTTGTATGCAATAAATGTATAGATATTTCTTTTTACCACATAGATTTTACAAGGGTCTATTTTGGGTTTTCCATGATTTATCAAAATCTATGCTAACAATGACATATTGTTTTGAATATCAAAATAGCTAGTTGAGAAATAGTAGCTAATGTTACAAATGAGTAATCAAGGTTTTAGATCTAAGTTATGGAGTTGAATTCAAAATTCAACTATTGAGAAGAAAAGGTTGGAAAATGCTTTGCCTCTAAAGTTGCTATAGTTCCAAGTAATAATAAGCCTTAAGAATTGGTGAAAAAAATTGAGAAGAAGCTCTACAACAAATTATGAAATGTTCTAGAGCTTTTATGAAGGGAAAGTTATCCAATTTCACAACCTTAAAATGGATCCAATTTCCATATATTAAGTAGTAACCAAACATATAACATGAAAATTTTAGTTATATTTAGTGAACTTTGTATCTTTTAATATTAAGGTGTCTACTTAAGAATTTTTATTCAACTTGATAGAAAAAAACCAATCATTTTTAGAACTTCATTTTGTTGAAATATAGCATAACAAATTTTTAGATTTGATATTAAACTAGATTAGTAGAAATGGGATATGAATCACAATGCCAGTAGTCTTTTACTAACAATAACTTAAATGTTGATGAAAAATGATTATTTTTGATACCACAACTCAGAGTCTACTGAAGAGTAGGTAACCGTAATTTTCATTGATGTTGAAAAGTACCAAAATTTAGATTTTGTCAAAAACAAATGTGATCCTTATTGATGTTGATGTGTACCAAGATTTCTAACATGTTCAAATGGCAATGATCCTCATTGATGCTCAATTGTACCAAAGTTTGATTCTTATCAACTAGCTCATATACTCAAAGTTGGACAAAGATCATCATAAATCTCAAAATCTAAAGGTTGAATATGCAAACCAAGTTGAGCAATTTTGATCTCTTTTCCATCTAATCTTACATGTTTAACTATTTTTTTAATGTAAAATTTACACTCACCAAGTCATGCAAACTCAATCCAAATCAATTCATCCAACTTCTTGCCTATGTAATACACCATTTGAGCATGAGAGTTCATGTTCAAATTTGAATACAATAGCAATTAGGATGGTTAAAATTCATAATTTATTAATATAGTATTTAAGAAGAGACATTAGATTCATCTAAGAACTCCATTTAATAACCAACAACATTTAACTAAAGAAGTCAAAGTTTGTTATAGAATTTTTTTCCAAATCAGTTCAATTAGAAAAATTTGGATTTGATTGCCTTTTCCATTGTTTTGGAAACTTGGTCAAACACCATGCACAAACAGTTATCATGTACATTGAGAGACCTACTCCTTGTGGTAGACCCTACTAATTGACTGTGTGTGATACAATTGTGCAAAGTGTCATCATACAATGTGAATAAAAAATGCATAGAAAGTTTTCAACCACCAACATAACTAAGTCTTAGGAAATTTGAAATGATTACATGATCAAGGTATGTAAATTCTTATGTTTTGAAAAAATGATATATAAAATTATATTTTAGATATTAGGCAAATTATTCCTTTGAGGCATAACAATACATATTTCAAGGTTTAGATATGTCTATTTATCAATTGAATACTACTCTAGAAAAAGAAAATCATAAAGTTATTATTCAGTTCATAATTGCCTTGTTGTGGGAATATAGAAGCATAATGTTGTTCATAGTGAAACTTTGTTGTGTATTTGAGTGCAAGTGGCAAAAGATAATAAAAATTTGATTAGGAATGCACTTCTTTCTATTTGCAAATGCTTGATAATAAAAGGTCTTTGTTTTCTATCTTCTTTCTCATATCATGTCAGTTGCACTAATTTGTGAAGCTCATTTTCTTCTTTGTTTTTGACCTTACTCATGTACCTCCCAAAAGTAATGGTTGTTCTCAAAAATTTCTCCAAAAAGAAACTATCTTTGACCTTTTTATTTTTGAAAATTAGAGAGTATCTTGAAAAAAGGAAAAAATAGAGTAAAATGCTTCCAACTTTTCTACCTTGCAAACTTCCATGTTGCATCAAAATTTGCCTCTCTTGGCTCCTTTGTTGGTTTTGCAATTCTTGGATTTCCATGCATGTAACCTAGAAGTTGGACCATAGAGGCAGGGTTGATTTTTGAGAAAAATATTGGCTGTCATACATAAAAAAACCTCAAAAGAAGGGCAATTTTTTGAGGTTTCATAGAAACTATTTGTTTGAAAATCTGTTCCCCACATGACCATATGAGAAAAAATTATCGACTTTGAACACCAACTAATAAAGTTACTGGTGAACACTACTTTTTCTTTAGGATTTTTTTCTAATTCCCCAAAAAAATCCAAACGCATGAAATAAGAACCAGATAACACAATAAAGCCAGACATGAAGGGAAGAGTTGAAGAAAATGGGATGGCAAGGGCACAACGGGGCAGTGTGCGGGGAGATTTTGAGTGTTTTTTTTGGCTAAAAGCCTACATTTCTCATTTTCACCCAATTTTTCAGTGGATGCATCGGCTATTCTCCATATACTTACTCTATAATTGGAAAATTTTCAAAAACTTAGTCGACCTTTAGCCAATTTATTTAGATTTCAATCAATTTTTTGCACATTTCATTCGGCTAACTTTCTATTGTTTTTCGATTCTCCCCATTCATTGCAATGGGGTTAATTAGTAAGGTGGAGTTCCTTGAGCAAGGCATTTGTGGAAAGCATGATTTTTTGCAAACACGATTGTGGAGTGGTTTACAAATTGACTAGAGTTGTACATGCATTGAAGAAAGGTTATGATAATACCTTCTTACATAGTTAAATGTGAGAGGAGATTTTCTAAACAAAATTTGATTAAGAGTCACTTGCATTCTAGATTGCATTTGGAGACTTTAAAAGCATTCATGCTCATCTCTTGTGTAATCAATCCTATGGATGACATTAATGGAAATGTTGTCATGGTTGTTTGAAGAACATGAAAGATTAAGAGATCCATCTTTTCAAGTGACATTTTTAAAACTCTCTCCACATGATTTGAGTGATTTAGTTTTTTTTTGTTGGAACCACTCATTTGTCATGACCTTTATCACCACCTTTGATAGATGAATGCATTAACAATTAAATGAAATAACTCATGATACAATGTAAATCAGTGAATAGGGAGAGATTGCAGGAAGACCAATGGTAGACTGGCTTGTGTATTGGACATAGCCAATTCCATTGGATGATAAGTGCATTAGAGTGCTTGGAAATGGATGTCTCTAATCTATGAATTTGTGCACTGGAGTTAAACAACTCTACTAGGAGTGACATGAAATTAGATAGTTCTTAGATAAAAACAAGGTATTGGAACTTGAAGTTAGATAACTCCAAGTAGAAGAATCTATATCAATAAAAGAATAGCTGTTAGTTAGTTAGGCATATCATGTAATAGCGTTCAATCACTTAGGGTTAGGCATAAGTTAGGTTTGGGCATGATTAGGATTGAAAAGGTGTAAATGGATAAAGTAAAATCACCTATGACTCTCTTTGATCTGCTTCCCTAGACGTTAACAATAAGTCATAGTTGCACCATCACTGGCAGTTGCACCACAACTTTCTCTTGGCCAAAAGAGGGCACAGGGATAAGGGGGCATGGGGATAGGAGGACACGGGGATAAAGGGGCACAAGGATATGGGGGCACAGGGATAGAGGACACGGGGATATAGGGGCATGGGGATACAGGCATAGGGATAGAGGGCACGGCAATATGGGGGCACAAGGATTGAGGAGCACGGGGGTAGGGGATGGGGGGCATAAACCCGTTGGTGTGACAAGTAGTATACTAGTTTATATTAATAAAAGAATAGCGTTCAGTCAATTAGGGCCTATCATATAATAGCGTTCAATCAATTAGGGTCAGCCATAAGTTAGGGTTGGGCATGACTAGGATCAAAAAGGTATAAATGGATAAAGTAAAATCACCTATGACTCTCTTTTATTTGCTTCACTAGACGTTAACAACAAGTCACTGGCAGTTGCACCATCATTGGCAATTGCACCACAACTTTCTCTCAGCCAAAAGAGGGCACGGGGATAAGCAGGCACTAGAATAAGGGGCCACGGGAATAAGGGGGCACGTGGATAAGGGGCCACAAGGATAAGGGGACACGGGGATAAGGCGGTACGGGGATGGGAGGACATGGGGATAAAGGGGCACAAGGATATGGGGGCACGGGGATAGAGGACATGGGGATAAATGGGCAAGGGGATAAAAGAGCATGGGGATAGAGGCACAGGGATAGAGGGCATAACAATATGGGGGCACAAGGATTGAGGAGCATGGAGATAGGGGGTGGGGGGCATAAACCCGTCGGTATGACAGGCAGTATACTAGTTATGTAGAACAAGTTTAGGTACCCAATGTACCAACAGAGGCAACGACTTGATTTAAAGTAAAGTTTTAGTGTAAACCATCTTACGTATGTATCCTCTCTCCCATGTTGGTCCTCTGTTAGAAGTACTCAATATAAACCACTTTATGCATTTATCCCTCTTTTTTATTGATCTTTAGCTAAAAAGACTCAATGTAAACCACTTTATGCATGTACACCTCTCTTATGTGGTGGCTAATAATAAAGTATAACGGATCACTAGAGGTTACACCACATCACTCTCTTTTAACCAATTAAATTGAATCTCTTCACTAATAGGTTACTAGCAATTGCACTAGAACATTCTCTCAACCAATCAAAATAAGGATTATTTTAATCTAATCTAATCTAATATCTATCTATATAATTATAGAATATTGTGCAGTGGTGGTGGTTGAACTCGACGGGTCCATGGGTGGGGAGGAAAATTCCGCAAAGCCCATCTTTAGTTCCACCTAAAAAGTACTCAAAGTCCAAGTTCCGTCTATCTTCAATTCCACCCAAAAATTAGATTAGAGCACAAGTTTAATTGAAGTTTCTTCATCTTTAGTTCCAACCAAAAAGTACTCAAAGTCCAAGTTCCGTCTATCTTTCACTGGCAGTTCCACCTATCTTTCACTGGCAGTTCCACCACAAATGAATTAGGAAATCATTGAATAGCAAATAGATAAGTAAGATAGAAACACTCATGCTTAACAAGTAATTGGATATGTGTTGTATTGGCTTAGCTTATCAAGCCTGAGATCTTGAGTTCGAGCCCCGAGGGCAGCCTGCGGCAATTTGGGAATAGAGGGGCACGGAGATAGGGGGGCATAGGGATAGGGGGCATAAGGATAGGGAAGCACAAGGGGGATAGGGGGGCATAGGGATAGGGAAGCACGAGGAGGATAGGGGGGCATAGGGATAGGGAAGCACAAGGGGGATAGGAGGACAGAGGGATAGGGGGACAGAGGGGCACAAAGATCAACCCATTGGTACAGGAGACCCAAAAATAAGATTGCTATTGCAACAATTTGTTTATTGCAAGGATAATTTTCTAAACTCCGTCAGTACAACGGGTGCGTAAACTAGTTTTTATTATAATAGAATATTGCGCGGCGGCGGTCGAACTTGATGGTTCCGTAGGTGAGGTGGACAATTCTGCAAAGTCCATCTTTAGTTTCACTTAAAAATAGAGTAGAGTTCAAGTTCAATTGAATTATACATGGAATAAAGTAAAATCACCTACAACTCTTTACTAGATGTTAACAACATGTCACTAGCAGTTGCATCGTCACTGGCAATTGCACCACAACTTTCTCTCGGCAAAAAGAGGGCACGGGGATAGGGGGATAGGGGGTGGAGGGCATAATCTCGTTGGTACAACGGGTGCGTAAATTTGTATATATATAATAGAATATCAAGCGGTGGCGGTTGCACTCAATGGTTCCAAGTGAGAATGACGATTTTGCAAAGTCCATCTTTAGTTCCACTTAAAAATAGAGTACAATTCAAGTTTAACTAAAGTTATAAATGAAATAAAGTAAAATTTGGGGGCATGGGGATAAAGAGGTACAAGGATAGAAGGGCACATAGATAGGGGGGCACAAGGATCAACTTGTTGGTAAAGTACCCTTGCATATCTTTACGCCTAGCCCATTCTACCATTCCAAAAACTTAGCATTTTACACAATACAATTGGCAATTTTGTAGTTTGTATCATTGGCCTATGATTCTTCTACAATCCTAATCAAGCATACCAAATTTTGAGTTCCAAATATCAAAATCCTATTTTTGGTGAATTATTTTAGATAAAATTCATGGTTTTACATGACAATTGATTAAAAAACATCAGTGATGAATTTTTGAGATTTGATTGCATGGATATGTAGGAAGCGTATGTACACACATCTTTTCTTTGAACTAAAATCTTCAAAAAGTTTCAAAATTCCTTCTATAGAGATTCTAGTGTTAGGCCCATCATGACCAAATTTAGTAAAATAGATATCTCCATTCTTTAATTAGATTTCAAAATCTGACTTATACAATGTGGTTAAGTTTGCACCTTTGAGCAAAGTACTATGTTTATTTTGCCAAAAACTAATTAAAGAATGGAGATATCTATTTTACTAAATTTGGTCATGATGGGCCTAACACTAGAATCTCTATAGAAGGAATTTTGAAACTTTTTGAAGATTTTAGTTCAAAGAAAAGATGTGTGTACATACGCTTCCTACATACCCATGCAATCAAATCTCAAAAATTCATCACTGATGTTTTTTAATCAATTGTCATGTAAAACCATGAATTTTATCTAAAATAATTCACCAAAAATAGGATTTTGATATTTGGAACTCAAAATTTGGTATGCTTGATTAGGATTGTAGAAGAATTATAGGCCAATGATACAAACTACAAAATTGCCAATTGTATTGTGTAAAATGCTAAGTTTTTGGAATGGGAGAATGGGCTAGGTGTAAAGGTATGCAAGGGTACTGTACAACGGGTGAGTAAACTAGTCTAATATACATAAAAGAATCCAGTGGGTTGTTTTGGATGAAAAGTAAAATAAAGCAAAGTAACACTAAAGTATGACAAATCACTAGAAATTACACCACTCACTGCAAGTTATACTACAACACTCTATTTTATCTACATACAACACTGTCTTTTATTTGCTTCACCAGAAGTTAACAACAAGTCACTGGCAATTGCACAATAACTTTCTCTCGGCCAAAAGGTGGCACAAAGATAGGGGGGGGGACGAGGATAAGAGGCACAGGGATAGGAGGCATAGGAATAGAGGCACATGGATAGAAGGCACATGTAGGGATAGGAAGACACATGCAAAGATAGGGGAACACAAGGATATGGACATGGGAATAGGTATTCATGGAGATAGGGGCACTGGAATAGGGGACATTGGGCATAGGAGGCACGGGGCATAAAGGGCACATGGATAGGGGGTATATGAACAGGGCACATGGATAGGGGGTATATGAACAGGGCATAGGGATAGGGGGCATGGGAATAGGGGGCATGGGAATAGGGGGCACAATGATAGAGAGGCACAAGAATAGGGGACACATGGATAGGAGGCATGATGATAGGAGGGCATGGGGATAAGATTGCTATTGTACATTTTTTTTATTGTAACGATATTGTTGTTTCCTCTATTGGTAAAACAGGTACATAAACTAGAATATATATAAAAGAATATCATATTAAATGAAAAGTAAAATAGGGTAAAGCACAAGCTTAACTTAGTTTATAAATGGAATAAAGTAAAATTTGAGATGCACGAGTATAGGGGGCACGAGGATATGGGGCACAGGGATAGGAGGCATGGAGATAGGGGGCACGGAGATAGGGGGCACGGAGATAGGAGGCATGGAGATAGGGGGCACGGAGATAGGAGGCACGGGGATAGAGGGCATAGGGATAGAGGGGCACGGGAATAGAGGGCACATGGATAGGAGGCATAGAGATAGATAGTGATGTGGCATAGAATTGATGCATCACCCTACCAACCCATTGGTACAATGGGAATACATTTACATTTTGATTGGCTAAGATATCATGATGGTGCAACTGCCACTAACATGCTTTTAACGTCTGGTGAAGTGGCCCAATATAATTGATTGAGAGAAAGTGATGTGGTGTAACTTCCAGTGACCCATTATACTTTATTGTTAACCATCACAAAAATCATGGAACTACTTACTTTATTAGTTAAAGGAAAATGTTAAATGTGCAACTTCTAGTAGTCCGCTATTTTGAGAATATTTCTTAGGTTGAAATTTGATGAGCATGAAGAGGGCTAGTTTAATTGGAATGCAAGCCAAGCAATTTCTTTACTACCTCCTCTAGAAAACTCTGTGTTCTGATGGTACTTGACCGCAACAAGGTGATATGCTTATTTTTCAAATGCTTTTTAAAACTGTGGGTGTTGATTAGGAATTAAGGGTTTCAGAATTGGAGATCTAGCCTATAACTTAGAGAGAAGGATACATGCGTAACATGGTTTACAATGAGACTTTACTTTGAATCAAATTTATAGCATTTGTGTGTTAACTTCTAAAAGAGAAAGCCATTTTTTCTGCAAAAGTTGTTGAAAACTGCCACTTCTAGGGCAATGAATAGGAAAGTAGAAAAATAGTTTTAAAAAATAATAATTCAACTATAGGATCTTGCCCTAGACTATGGGAGGTACTTGTGGGAGAAAAACCAGCTCATTCTAGAAGTAGAGAAATGAGATACTGACATTTGAAGTGAAAAAAAAGTTTTTTTCCTATTGCCCAAAAAATTCAGAAGTCTTTGACTCTCCTATATCAAAAAAATTGCTCTACACAAAGCTGAGATTTAATTTCTCCATGTAGAAGACTACACTAGGAAAGTGTGGGAGAATTTTCAAATGAATTGGAGGTGTGAATGAGACTTTGTAAAATTTTGCAATGTCGTAAGGCCATGAAATTTGTATATGCACTAAGGTAGGAGCACCCATCCTTGTGAGGGTCTCCATAAGCATGACCTCTCAAATCTTGAAAAATCCGTGGAAGTAGATAGATGTAATGACAAGGATGTACAACATGTGAACATGAAACCTAAATAGTGGTTATGGGTACAATATTGGCACTATGCTCTTTAAAAATTCACAACTTATTCTCATAGTATCCAAATAATAAATTTGAAAATGCAAACTCATTATTTTTTTGTTGCTAACAAGATCCTATAAGTTCCTAGACATTTGCTAATAGTCATCATGTTCAAAATCCTTAACCCCTAAAGGACCATTGTCCCTTCGGGGGACAAATGGGATTTTGGACACGCACCTATGGCTAAACTACTTTGCTTGATTTTCTAAAACTTTTAGGAAAGGTGAGGAATTCAAAGTTCTACGTGGGAATGTAATTTTTTCTACATTTTGACATTTATTGAAGAAGTTATGCATGAAAATTTGGAAAATGATGCTCCTTGGACAACCAAAAACTTGTTTAAAAAATTCATCTTTTTCAAATAAAAATCTGAAATAGGTTCTTTAGACTTATACAGATGTTGGGAGATTTGAATCATTCAATTCTGATAGATGAGATGAAAGTTATGAGGAGTTTTTGTTTGCAGGCAAGTCTAGATTCTCTACTCAAAAATAAACTTTGAAGTCCTTAATTTTACTCAATTTTCATTATTTTGGGAAAAAAACAAAACCAGAGGATGTAGATTGTTTATCACAACAATATAACTATTGAGATTTGCATGTTTCATTTTAATAATTAAATTCTTAACAATTTAGTGTTTTGACTCATTCTCTACTTCTTCTTACTTACTAATTTTTCCCATGTGTTGCATAGTTCCAATTGATTTGATAATTCTCCCACACATACCTAACTTGGTCTCCTACATGGGAAAAATAAACCTCAACTTTGTGTAGAATATTTTTTTTGCTCTAAGAGTGATCAAAACCTTCTGATATTTCTGGGCAACAACAAAAAAAAAAAAAAATCCGCAATTCAGATGTAAATATCTCACTCCTTTTTGTTTAGCTTGAGCTGAAATTTTAACCACATGTACCTCTTGTAGTCTACTGTAAGATCTTATGGTTGAATTCTTGTCAAAAACTTTTTTTCTTACCATTGTACTTGCTTCCCCAAAAGTGGCAGTTTTTTGTGTTTTTCACAGAAAAAATGGCTTGGTCCTTTAGGGGTTAAACTCATGCTTATGGGTGCTCCTACTTTAGGCAAAATTGAAGGATTTATGTAGAATTGAGAAATTTGAATCACTTTGATCCAAATGGCTAAAACCAAGGAATCTTAGTCTACTACAAGTTGGAAAAACAAAGAGTCAAAAAACAAATACACAAAGAGCTCAAAAAAGTAAAGTGCCAAATTTTAGAAGAGGCAAAAGGAATGGAGGTTTGAGAGTCCCATATAAGGTGCCATACCTACCCACAAGCTAAAACTTCTCATGACTTTCATCTCATTAATCAAAACTAAATGATTCAAAGCTTCTCACAGATGTATAAATCTAAAGAAAAAATTTCAGATTTTTATTATTTTTAAATGAAATTTTGATTAATTTTTTTGGGATGTCAACCCTCCCTTGTTTCCAAAAATTCATGCATAACTTCTTCATTAAACGTCAAATAGAAGAAAAAATTAGATGTGCACATACATCTTTGAATTCACAACCTTCCTCAAAAGTTTCAAAATTTTTACAAAAATTGGTTTAGCCATAGGTAAGGTAGCTGCATCCATGGGCCTAACGTCCCCATGGGCATCACTGACAAAGTCAGGGTGGTCATGGATACTTAAGTCATATTTATGGATGACAAAGTGATGGTTGTGGGTGACTCCATGACGGTTATGAGTACCCCGTGGAGTAGCGTTCCCTAAATTGGCTAAATTTAGGTGGATTTTTGCAAAATTAAATCATGCTCTAAACTTGTATGGGAAAAATTTAGAAAAAAATGGAGAATTGAGCAAGAAATTGCACCTAGAAAATGTTGAATAGCGACTTGCTATTTCCTCTTGCTCCATAATTAGCATCCATCCCCTCCATCAACTTCACAAATGTAGCTCCTTAGCTATCTTGAGCATGCACATATCGTTGCGGCAGTAACATCTCCACTATCCAAATCGCAACCTCCACTGTGCTCTTGTGCAAATAAAGCAAGTTGAAGTTAGTAGAGGGGTTAGTTGAACCAATGGAGTTTAGGTTTAGTGGTTTGCTTGTTTAGGCATTGATCTTTGTTGTAGACTTGCAGCAACGCAATGCCTCCAATGTCTCCTCTGGCCCTCTCATTCATGGCAATCACCACCAAATTGTGAAAGCTCTTTACTTGCATACTTGCCATTGTCCATAGAATTGTGTGGCCCAATGCTCCATTGCTTATAATTGTGCATTTTAGGTTCATTTGCACAGAATGTGTGCATGCGCAATTGAATTGCAGCAGAGATTAAGCATGATCTGCATTTCTAAAGTTGAATCTTAACCCGTTAAGGACCACGCGACCATATTTTGGTCGCTGGGAGTGGTTTTTGGCCTATAGGTTGAAATTGCTCAATAATTTGGAATTTGGTCTTGAAGTATGCATGTGATCACAAGAATTTTGCATCCATCTAAAAAAATAACAATGCAATTGGGTATGTGAGTTGATAAATAATGGTGTTTATACGGCATGGCTTCAAAATATGTATCCAATTTTTGTCAAAGATGGATCAAAGCAACAACACAATACATCAAGTATACAAGAAGAATGTCAAATTTCAATTGCACAATTCTAAAAAAATTCAAATTGCTTAAGAAATACACTTGTATTGTTTCCTATACAATAGTAGTATAATTGTAGTACTTGAAGATCTACTAAAATGTTGTTGTCATTTTGGTTTTAAAACTTTTCATCCTACATTTAAGGCCAATTCTTGATTGTTTTCACCAATTGGATTTTCTAGAATAATCATCAAATTTCTTGTAGAACCGTTTTAGGGTAGCAAAGAAAGTGGGTTTTTTGACCCATTTCGTCCACTTAGCTACACCTTGTGATTGCTATTTTTGTCTATTTTGTGTGAAACTAGTCTTGTTGGAAAGGTGGGAAACTCTGCTTTCTAGAAATGTAAGGCTCTTCTCAATCAAAGCTTGCATGAAAGGTTAACATTCAAAACTAAACAAGAATGAAACACAAGATATTTTCCACATACAGCTCACTTAATCATTATAATGTTTCACCTCCAATGGTAGATCTAGCTGAGATTTTGGTGCTTTACAATAAACAAGGAGTACTTCCCATTTGTACGATTGAATTATTGAAAATGGGTCCATATTTGAGTCAATTCCAAATCTAAGCTTACAGCCCCTATTTTCAGTGGATTCTGTGAAAATGGGTGTGGTCGTTAAAGGGTGTGGTTGTTAAAGGGTTAACTTCAATAGCCTCCACTAGATTTTACTTGAGCTTGCAAGGAAATTTGGAGCATAAAGTCTAAGGCACATGCAATTGCAACTTTACATTACTTCCATCAATTCTAACCAATACTTACGTGGCTTATTTTTGTTATTGTACAAATCACTAATGCTACAAAAATAGGCAATCTTGCTACGCAAATTGAGTTCAACTTTCAAATTAGTGACACAATATTTGTTACAATGTTTGTCTTAGAACATTTGAAATTTTGCACCACAAATGTTAATATTTTACATTTTCCAAGATTGGTTAGCAATTCCAAAAAATTGATTAACCAAAGGTAGCCATCAATAAGCTCCACAATTTCCTTCAAGTTAGCAAGTTGTACTCTACTTTAGAAAATATATATATATATCCAAATTTCTACATTTTTTTCCATGAGTTAGCTACCATGATTTTACCATTTTCCTTCCATATCGCATTAATAGCTCTTTTCTACCCATGGTTATAGCCATTTGGCTAAAAACCCAAAACCAATTCTGGAAACGCTACCGTGGAGTACCCATCTCACTATTTAAGAACCAACAAGCCTTGTTTTTAGCATCTCTTGCACATGGTTCCTACAATTTCAGTGATTTTGGACTTTGAAAAATCTTTGTGAACAAAGGCTTGCAGTTGGAACCTTGAAATTGATGCCAATATTTTTGGTTTCCACTTCCTAACTTATAGTATTTTTTTTTGAAGTTAGTCAATTGTTTTACCTACTCCAAAACCCTTATTCCACGCTTATGAGTGCGCCTACCTTACATGCCCAAAGTTCCCTTTGTCCCTCAAAGAGACAATAATTGTTTAGAAATTAAGTGGTTTTCAATTGGTCACATTTTGTGATAAGATTATTGTTGTATCATTGATTTATTGGAAAAATATTCATGTTGCCTCCATTAATACAACATGGACCTAAACTAGTATATACATAAGAATATTAGATGTAAAGTCACATTTAAAACATTTTAAAGTATGACTAAGACTTCTACTATAGTGAATGATTTTAGACGAATAGAAAACTAAAGGTAGAAAAAAAAACCCTAGTCAATTTATTTGATAATTTAAATGATGTAAGATGGAGCTTGGAAGGTAACGGGGTCACTTCTTTTAGAAAAGAACCTCTCTCTATGATTTGGTGGTTTGAGCTTTTTGTGAACGTTATTGTCAATTAAGTATATTTGATTTGTTCTTTTGAAACAACAAGCTATGGAAGGTTTGTAACATCACTTTAGAGCAAAAAGAAATCCTAATTTTAGAAGGACAAGTTAGAGGAGATTCTCAAGTGTTAAAAACATTTAAAAACAAATTAGTTGAGGTGCTTGTCTAAAACCACCACTACTAAGACCCTAGTTTAGATTAGAAAGTGGATAGGATTTAAAAATGTCTCATTGGTTAGTGTGAGGGTTTTGTTTGGTGGAGGTTTCACACATGAAATAGATGACCAATAGGTGTTAATGCCATATCATTATCCACTCTTGTCAAAATTGAAGAGGAGTTCACTTGCAGTGAAGAAGTTTTTGGGTCACCTCCCAATCAGTGTCCAAAGAGGTTTTTTTAAAACTAGGTACATTTCCTAATCTTATCTGGTCCACTAGGTTTTAAAAAAAAAATCGGTCATGGCCTAAACATGTATTTTTTGATCAACCAATAACCTTTGTTTTTTTTTTTCACTCGGTTGATTTCCTAAGTTTAGGAAAATAGTTCGGTTGAAATCTGAATTTGAATGTATTATATTGGATTTTTTTTCTTACAAATGCTACAAATAGATCAATCCTTTGCTTACCATGTGCATGGCATAGCAAAGCAAGACAAGAATCAAGACATCAAAAACCTGTCAAGTTACTCCCAACTAATGCAAATTTTTTTTTACTTTAAAAGGATTTATTGTTGACTTTTGTTACTTAAAAATCTTTCTGCTAGATTTTAATTAGGTCAAGTCTCACCATCTTGGGATTGAGCATCACATTTCCTCTAAGGATTGGTGCACCAAGTGCACCTCTTATCCCATTTACCATCAAGTGCATTGTTTATCCCATTAACCATCACACAATCACCCACTCACCCACTCACCCACTCACCCACTCACCCACTCACCCACTCACCCACTCACCCACTCACCCACTCACCCACTCACCCACTCACCCACTCACCCACTCACCCACTCACCCACTCACCCACTCACCCACTCACCCACTCACCCACTCACCCACTCACCCACTCACCCACTCACCCACTCACCCACTCACCCACTCACCCACTCACCCACTCACCCACTCACCCACTCACCCACTCACCCACTCACCCACTCACCCACTCACCCACTCACCCACTCACCCACTCACCCACTCACCCACTCACCCACTCACCCACTCACCCACTCACCCACTCACCCACTCACCCACTCACCCACTCACCCACTCACCCACTCACCCACTCACCCACTCACCCACTCACCCACTCACCCACTCACCCACTCACCCACTCACCTTCTCATTTATTCACCTACTCATCCACTCATTTACTCACCCAATCAATCACACCCACTCACCCACATGGCCACCTCACCCATGTTTCTTGTTTTAGATTTTTTTGAACTTTTAGCACCATGTAACTGTTTGTGAAATAAAAAACCATTTGGTTTTTGTTTAAAAGGTCAGAAAATTTCTTTATCATGGAAAAGTTCATAGGCTGATTTTCCATAGTTTCAAACTTCATTCAGCCCATTTCCTCATCTACAACTGCACGTTTGGCTAAATTTCCTAAAGATGAAATTATAACTCGGCTAATTTCCTAAAGATGAAATTGTAACTCGGCTAATTTTCCAAAGCCATGTTTTTATGGTCAGAAGCAAATCTGCCAACTTTCATTTTTTTTGGCAATCCTTGAAAATAGTTGGCTGACTTGTGACTAAAATTTGGTTCTCCCCAAACATTGCTCCCAATGAGACCCCAAATCTTGTCCATTAGACATAACACTCCCTCTCACTTCATGTGAGGTAAAAACAAAATCATATCAAGTGGGAACAAAACTATGTATCCACTAAACCTCAAGTTCTTAGTGTGAAACCTTCCATTGGACAAACAAAATCAAAGATGACATGACAATTTCCCACCAAATGAAGGTGGACAAAAGACAGAACTAAACATTTTGTGCAATAGGACGTCCAATTTAAGTTTGAAACGGCCCTTAGAGGGGCTTTTGGATGTTCTTTTCAATTTCCAAGTATTTCTACAATCTTGCAAACTGAGAAAGGAAGCCTCAGTCCTTTTACAAAGCATAACATTCAATAGCCTGAAAAGAGGTTGCCTTTCTCTCTCTTTGGGTATCATCCATGAACTTCATCTTGACTATATATATATATATATATTTGACATGTTTAGCCCCCTCAATGTGTGTGCATTGAATTAAGCCTCCCTTTCATAAACTCTGACAAATTTAGTCAAGTGTTCACATAATTAAAGATAGGTGTGAAATATTCCACACCATTTCAATCAAGTGGATGAAATGGTGTGGAATATTCCACACCATTCTCTTGGAGGGAGGGCAGCCTTTACTAGTGTTACTGAATGTTATGGGGACTACAAGGACGACAAAGGACGAGGCAATAGCTCATGTTTAGGGCTTCCGGTAATATCATCTTTTGGATGTAGAACGACTCGAAATGAATCAAGCTTGCAGTTTTAGTGCAACGAGCCATTGTTTTACTTGTGGTAGCACCTGTGTAGTGACAAAGGTTTGCATGAAGTTGTGTCTACATCATTTTGAGGGTTTTAAGGGTTTGCTGTTTTCACATCAATATTACCAGTCTCCAACACAATTTTTTCGGTCTATTTTCGCAGCAAGCACAAAGAACTATGACTTCAATCTCACGACGACTTCAGATTCAAAGATTTTCGTTTCCTCTCCACCACAATTGTCCTTACTACTTATCTCCCATTTTGATTGGATGTGGTGAAATGGTGAAGCCAGGGTTTGCTGTTTGAATTCTCTGTGTTTTCTCAGAAGAGGGAGGTGATGGTTTCAGGTTTTCTGCACCTCTACATTGTATGGCAATCGTTTGTTTTGAATGAACTTATTTACAGCTATGCTTATTCTCTCCCTAGCATAAAATGTGACACTTTTGTGAAAATAGTTGGAGAGCAGTCTCTTCTGAATTTCGGGTGTCAAAATATCATTTTGTAAAATTGCTGAGTGTCAAAAAAATGTCGCTTTTTTAGAATAAGTAACTTTTCTAGAAATAGAGATATCCGTATTATTTCTTATTCAAACTTAAGGAACACATTTTTACTTTTGGAGGTGTCAAAATGACACTTTTTATGAACTTTTGAGTGCTGGGACACTTTCAAAAAAATCACAATGCCATATGACACCAGAAAAACCGAAATGACACCGAAATCCATTTGTATTTAGGCATTTGTTGTGTCCATGGGCGCAAACATTGTGCAGAAGCACTATTTGGCTAATTCCATATGAAAACAGAGATGTTGCAAAAGGGGTCGACTATATTCTACACATGGCATCCAAATCTCAACAAGAAAGACAGATGCAGCCAACACATTGCAAGTCAGTTCTATTGCACCCCTTGGAAATAAGTTGGCTGTGAGAAAATGCAGAGTAAAGCTTACACAGCCCATCTTTCGCAGGAAACCGAAGTTAGAAGTTGAGCGCTCGTGCACTCCATCCATACTCCCAGTTCTAAATTTCATAAGGGCATCCCCAATGCAGCCGGAATATCAGCTCCTCCTCAAACTCTGTGAGACAGTGTGTTATTCTGCGTCAGATGCAAAGCAGGGGCATTTTTCCAGTAGCCCCAATGCACATAGGCTTTGACACTCACTAAACATGAGTTTTTAATAGTTTATGTTTTTTTAAGTGCTTATGTGTGGTTGATCCAAGTCAGAAGTATATGAAATTCTCTAAAATTGAATCAGTGTCAAAGCTGGAGTGGTATGCAAGACTCTCCAAATAGTGCAAATTTGCAAGGGAGGGGCTCTTATGTGGGGAGCCCTAAAAAGTGCTGTATGGTTTACCTATTGCATTGGAGCCCATGTTTTTGCTCAAGTCCAGTTTAAACCATTGCACAAGCTTTTGCCTGCCTCTATTACAGCTGCCTCTATTACGGCTGCATTGGGGATGCCCTAATGACAACATTTGGGGATGCCCTAATGACAACATCTGTGTTCTCATAGTGGCCCCTGACATTACAGTATTCATAGACGTTGGCATTAATGAAACACTATTCAACTAATGGATGAATAGTTCTTCAATCCGGATGAATTGGACAAGAAAAACGTTTCACAAAGCCGTTAGGACCTAGGGGTAGCCACACCTTTTGCTAAACTAAAACTTCTATGAAGTTTTGGAGTGGAAACAAGAGCCATTGGGAGCATTTCTCAATAGCAGTTGCAGGTGACTCACATCGTCATTCACCTTGGTGGATTCACTAGTGAATAGGGAGGTGACTCACCTCTGAAATTCACTCCTAAAGTGATTCACTTTAGAAGTGAACTCCAAAAATCCACCTTCATAGCTTTGGTGAGCAGGAGTGTGAACACAAGTGTGAATGTCGATAAAGGTCACCACCCACCCATCCTGCTCCCACTCTTGCCTTGCTCTTGCAACATTGTTGCTGCAAAAATTGAACCCTAAACGCAAACTCACGTGAACGCAGAGGTGAGCCTTCAGGTATGTGAGTGAACAAAAACAATTCACTAATAACTTGAATTCCTGTGAGGTGAGAAACTCGTAGGGCAGATTTTATGTTCGAAACCCCCTAATGAAGAAAGTGTGAATTCCCTTCCCTTGTTAGGGTGGTGTAAGATGGAGGTGTAAGATGGAGAACGTAGCAAGGGTGACAATAGGAAGAGTGGGGCAGCAGCACGAGGACCGACCGGAAGAGCGATGGTTCAAAGTAGACAAGCAATCATAAATCAATAACGAGCAAACTTTCCTCACCTCGTGTGTCTCTTATTTTCTCCTTCATAGGTGAAGCCGTGAAGAGAAATATTTATGGGTTTTCCAATAATGGAGTTTCCAAAATTTAGGAGACACTGCCACATTCCCACTTCGTAAAGATTGAAAATAGGGTGAAGGTGTAACTATTCTTACTGTCGACGCTATGAGATGTTTGGACGCCAATGTAAAATTAACTTTCAATAGTCCGTTTAAAAATTGATTATGCCCCACAAGATGGTGACAGATGTGTTCACATCCAGGAGTTCTAGCTACAAACTTTATTTAAAGAACAAGTTAACAGACTCGTACAACCTCCACTTTCTCAGAAGTGCAATCTCTTCAATTGTACTTTTTGATAGCTCGTGAGCACACACAAGAACATAACACCGCACATACATTCTAGGTTTAACCAGTAAATCTGGTGAAATCTGAAATTGTCGACTCCGCAACTCCAAGATTAACGCAATCATGCCTCACCGCAGCGGAGGTTACGACATACATGTCTTACACCATGTCAAAAATGTGCAGAACGGGAAAAATATCAGTCTCACTTGCAAGCGGCATTTAATATTGATCCACGGGCTCAACGCCTCTGTAATGTACATGCGTACCACCATTCACAAAAAAAGGCTCATGGTGATCGCTACCTCGATGAAACATAAAAAACCCCTAAAGCTTACAGATCTGTAACACGACCCCAGCCAAGGCTATCAACTCCCCTCACTACTGCTTTGGGGTCACGTCCGACTTCAACGACGCATACGCATTGTTCATCGCATCACGCGTCTGCTGCGCGATGCCACTGACCTTATCGGTGGCCACCGGCGCCGCGTCCGATGACGCCGCCTTCGTCTGCTCCCACTTATCACCCGCAATGGCGCCCAACTGGTTCAACTTGTCACCAGCTACTCCAAGAGCGTTGTTGGCCTGCCCTTGCGTGGTGCCAGCCGCATCAGCCGTGCCCTGCTTCGTCTGCCCCCACGTATTACCAGCAGCGTTCCCGGCCTGGTTCGCCTTCGCCTGGGCCGTGTCTGCAGCGCTAACAGCGCCCTGCTTCGACTGCTCGGTCGCCTGGCCGACGGAAGCCTTCACGTTCGTCACAGCGTTGTTCAGGGCGTCGGTCGCTTGTTGAAGATAACTGCCGGCTCCTCCCTTAGCCTGCCCGGCGGTGTCGGAGGCGGATTGTGTGGTACCAGAAGCGGCTTGCTTCGTCTGTTCCCATTTGTCACCGATGATGTTACCGGCTTGGTTGGCCTTGTCCTGCGCAGTTCCAGCAGCGTTCTGTACCGCCAAAAAAGAAACTCTCAAGTCAAAACGTGCGAAAGTAGTGCCAGACTCAAGCGATCTCAACAAATGCAGAATATTCTTTAGTTAACCCACTAGCATTAACAAATGCACACATGAGCTCTGAAGTGCGGGATACAAGCAAGTGAAACTGATCTTCATATGCTTAAACCTCTTCTGCAACTAAAACATCTGTCCAGAAAAGAAAAGCTTGCGAGCAACCGAGCGTGGTTGAGAATAAGCTCGCGACTGTTACCTGGGTGGCTTGCTGGGCCTCGCCAGCCTTCTGTTGCCCATATCGCTTGGCATCCTCAGCCTGCCTTGCGGCGGCATCTTGGTTGGTATTGTACGAAGACATACTTGGAAGTTTAAGACGGATCTACGTAACCTCAAAGAAAGAAAGGATCCACAAAAAGCGGAATACGCAATGCAGAAACAAAACTAGAGGGTTTGAAGGTGGATAGGAAGAATGGATTGAGAAGATGAAATGATGAAGGATTGCGGATGTTGCTGCTTATTATATACAGTAACTGAAGGGGACAGGTGGCGAGGGCGTTCCGGACACTTGGCGCTTTGCTGTTGCATGGTGCCCAGACTTAATGGCCAAACCGGAAGAGCGGTGTGGCCTTGATGACGTGGCATTTGCAGAGGATTGGGCGTGGGCTCCAAGCTCATCGCTACAATAAGTTAGAGTTACTCTTGCGCATCTGCGGATAAGCTTTCGGTCCTTCCTTTCTCAAGTGTCTGTCTGATCGGTGCTGTGATGCATCACAACCGTGTATATCCAAACTTGGGTACCGTAACACCCCATACTGTGAAGTGTGAACACCTTCTGTAGACTGCAGGATGCAAAATGGGGGGCAAAAATAATATTTAACTAAGTTGTAACCCGTGGAGCAGATTGCCTCTGAAGTCGAAAGCTTGCGGCGTGTGGCCACTTCTGTCTTGTCAATGGCAGCCACGGAGCACCGCTCAGTGAATTGTGGAGATTCAATTAGTAAGAGCTCGAGCACCCACTCATCCACTGTGATGAATGATGAACAATGAGCGGTGAACAGATGGCGAACAGGACGATGATCTAACAGTTTCAAAAACAGTATTTTAACCCTTAACCCCTAAATGCCCAAGCGACCAGATTTGGATCGCAACAAAATCTTGAAGATGAATAAAACCTTATCAAATCATTATTATTATTTTTTCAATATAAGTTAGTTTTGAGGTCTATATTCAACATCAAAATTCTGATTTTGACAATGAAAATTGATGATTTTTCTATTCAAGAATTTGTATAAAGGTATCCACTGCAATCTTGAGTTTTCTAGTGTTGGAAGATCTTGAAAATGAGCCTCAAATACACTAGACCTTGGAGAAAAAATCACATTAGAAATCCATTTAAAAAATATATAAGAGTAGATTTTGGAAGTCGTAAATTGATTAAAGTTAAACATGTAATGACCTTAAACCTCATATTTTTTTGGTAACCAACTTTTTAGATTTGACATGTGAAATGAGGATTAGAAAACTATAAGTCACTTTTGAAGTTTTAACACCCTCATGTTCAAACATTATAATCTTTCAAACTATAAGTGATATTGTTGTGCTTTCTTTTCCCATGTAATCTCTAACATGTTTAGTTTAAATTTGTACGGTTACAATTGAAAAAAACTTGATGAATTTTTTGAAAAGGTTGGTTGATTGTTTTGTTTTATGGAAATTCTAAGAAGCTCAAATAGGGCTTGAGCATTTAGGGGTTAAAGGACCGCTCTATGTATTACATAGTACATACGCTGTTGTATAACTAGCATTTGCTACCAATAAAAAGTTTTAATTTGGGATCTTAACTAGCTCACTAGAACCGTGTTGATCTATATTCTAACTTCTTTGTTGATCTCAAATGTAGTAAAGGTGTGGATGCATTCCAAATACAAGAAAATACTAAATATTGTATTGGCCGCAAAGGGCTCCTTGGTCCTTTAAGGGTTAACCCCTAAACGTCCAAGGGCACAAATATATTGTCCCCTCACTGCACAAAAATATTGTCCCCTCGCTGCCCAAAAATACCTTGCAAGATGGGAATGAAGTTTTTTTCATCCAATCCTTTTTTAGTAGTGGTCATGGAGATGTACTTCATCATGGAATGTCAAAAATAGTCTCATTGAATGCCTCCATACAGGTTTTTTATTTGGGCCTCATGAGGCCACCATGTCAGAAATTGGACCAATGCGCCTCTCTCCCTCTTAGAATTCTCCATTCTTGGGAGGGCACGTGGCGTCTGGTATGTGAAAAAAAAACATTGCCTCCATATTTTTTTAAATTCCAATTTGTGAGAAAAGTCACAAGCACGGTGTTAGGTCCCATATTACCCTTTTTACAATTTTTGTGAGAACAATATGCATTATTGATGTTTGTAACTTTTGAAAACAATATTATATTGTGTAGGCACATGCCACATCACTATAGAACACTATAGAGTATTTGTAGCAAGGTTAGTCACACGCGAGGTCACAAGGACCAACTGAACGTTCAGGGATTGTTCAGGGATTAAGCTCATTGTAGTATACGGATGCTATTTATTCAACTTATAAAGTTTAATATTTTGCCTTATAAGTATCATTTCACAACAGCCCTTAACCCTCAAAGGTTACAATCAAACCAATGCGGATATATGAAACTTAAGAGGTTGAATTTTCAAACTCAAATGAAGTGGTTTATATCAATGATGCAAATCTTCACCCTCATCTAATGTGGTGCATGTCATGGTGGGTGGATTATGTTTTTAAAATCTTGAGAGTTATAATTTGCTCTTATGAGATTATAGTTTCAAATTATATAAATGTTGGAAAAGAATAATGAGGATACAGTTTTACAGCCGATAAGATTACAGCCAATAAGTTTTTCCTATATAACTTACACTTTAGTAACTATTAAAACCCCTAGTCCACCAAGGCTAAAACTTTTCATAAGAAAAGTTATATTTTGGCTTCGCTAAGAGGGGTACGTTTTTTTTTTCCCATGCTCCTCCGGTACATAAAGCTATTTTCCCTCTCCTATGTAAATGAACTCATAATTGTGAGATATATCTTTGCTAACGTGGAATATGGTGAAGATTCCTCTACAACCCACAAGGTTGAGTTTCATACCTCACGTTTTCATCACCCTTAGTGTGAGTGTACTCTAACCCTTCAACTCATGGCGGGTGACCGCAACCTGCCCCGCTTGTAGCTTTCTAGAATGTTTTCACAAGTGAGCATCAGTAGAATTGTTTCTAAAGGCTGCAAAAGTCAACAGTGCTTGCTGACCCCAAGAAAATTGCAATAAGGATAATTTGAGACCTATCACCGTGTCTTTGAATTTTCTCATAATTTTGATTACCAAAAAATATGAGTGCTTCTAAGGAGATAATTTTCTGCCATCTGTGATGGACACTGTGTTTACAATCACTTCTAAAAAAATAAATGAAAAACAACTTTTTTGATGCTGCAATCTAGATTTTTGGGCTGCCACAAACGTTTTGCATCCACCTAGACGTTTAAGGGTTAATAGTCAACTTTGAATGTAATGGCAATTGAATAACATGAATAAAAAGCAATGCAATAAGAGTATTTTTAGTCCCATCGAGGTGAGGGTACAACAACAACACTTGCTATGAAGGTGGGTTTGAGTGTAACAATTGTTCCCAATCTAGTCACATAATCAAATAGGAAGCTTAGAGCCTTAACAAAAGAGCAATTTTAACAATCACTTAGAATAGACTTGCAAAGTTTAAAGAGTTAATTGCTTTCAATTTGATTGACAAATGTAAAAGATTCTTTGATACTTTTTTTTGCAATTTTCTCATTCCTCTTGCAAATAGTCTCCCTAACCACAGGTTCCCATGTTCTTGACAACTCTGAAGTTGGTTATGTATTGGGGTTGCAAACTCCTCAGGGATGCTGCTATAAGGATAGACACTTAATAGGGCTCTTCTTTTGTCATTTCTAGGGCTTCGTGCCGCCATTGAGGACCCCCAAAATATTGAAATAAGTTGCCTGTGATATTTGACAAGTAGAAGAGGTTGTTTTGACATTCACTACCATCTCAAAGCAAGACATTCCAAGTACAATCACTTAATCACAAAAAAGAATGATGATCTATCTTCTATATATATATAAAAGAATGCATTTGGCTTAGGGTTCTAGTAAGTTTGCTCATTCTAAAAAGAGAGTGTTGTGGTGTAACTTCTAGTGACCCATTATACTTTATTATTAACCACCACATGAGTCATGAAGTTGCTCATTTTGATTGGTTGAGAGAGTGTCATGATGCAACTTCCAGTACTGATATGTTTGTCCATTTAGCAAAGAACCAAGAAGAAAGAGAGGGGTACATGCATAAAGTGGTTTACACTAAAGCTTTACCTATGATCAATTTGATGATATTTGTGAGCTAACTAGTCACTCATGGTTAAAAAATTTAAATTGTCCACATTTTATGATAAAATTGCTACTACAAAATTTGCTTATTACAAAGATATTCATATTGCCTTTAGTGATACAACGGATACCTAAACTTGTGTAAAGAGAACTGTTTAAATCCATCATAATCCTTTGAACAAGTTGGAGAATTCTACAACAGCAATCATATAGTACGCATTTACATTCCGCGGAGCAAGCATGCAAAGCAGTAGGCTGCACCATAATATTCTCACCAGCATGCAAACCGTAGATAAGTCTTTCCACGTGTGTACGTACGTTGTGTATGCTGTTGGTCTGGCTGCTAATATCTCTACCGAGATCTACTCGAATATCAAACTAACCTCTAATTGCCATGGTCGAAACATGAAACGTGAACGCCGTCACAAGAGCATTTCCATGACGTCCTCACCAATGAAGAACAGACGACACGCTCGGCCGAACTGAAAGTGCCCCCACAAACCTGGTGGATGGTCTAATTCTTCCCGATGCCATAAATTTTATCAGAAGTTTTCCATTCAAGCAGAGGTCCATTGTTATTGCGGTAACCGATTTCGCAAGTCTGTTCACAGAGGGTGTAATCGAAATATGTGATTGCTTATTAATGTATATGGAGACTGCTGCTTTGTTTAATATGTTTGCTCGTATGGTACCTTGGTGTTTAAACAATGACACACCATATTAGGTAAATTGGGAAAAACAATACATTTTGAGACTTTCACTATTTTTGTCATTATGTATAATTTAGCATATTACAAAAAAATAAATGTGCCTTTTCTTGTATAGTACCCTAAAGAAAGAGTACATAAGTCCTTCTTATGGGATTCAAAGATGTTTGTACTATAAATAAATTAGTTGTTGGCAAAATAATCATATTATCATGTATAAAGGTACAAACTTAATCATAATGTTTGTGTCAAATAACAAAAACTAGTTTTCATAGAGAAATATATATTTTACTAAATTTGGTCATGATCACCCTAACATAAAAAAATTTGTAGAAGGAATTTTGAAACTTTTTGGAAATGTTTGTTTGAAATAAAGATGTGCATATGGATGTCTCCTACATATCCATGCAACCAAATCTCAAAAATTCATCACCAATGTTTTTTAATCTACTTTCTTGTAAAACTATGATTTTGACACAAAACAATTTCCCAAAAGTAGGATTTTAGTTTTTAGTAACAGAAATTTGATGTGCTTGATCATGATTGCACAAGGACCACATACAAAAAATCTGAGGATAAAATGCCAATTACATTCTTTGTTATACCAACTTTTATGGATGCCATGAAAAGGACTTATGTACTCTTTCTTTTTGGTACTGTACATTAGTGAAGTCTTAATGATTGTCTCCAAAAAATTCAAAAAATTACAACTTTGAGCTATAGCTATGCCTACATTTATTGTATGTAAGATAAGATGGAGTACAAAAGGGTCCCTCCATTTTTCCCAATTTACCTAATATGGTGTTATTGTACTTTAAGATATCTATAGTTGAAGATAGGGTAATGGAAAATCATGCATTGTATCAGCTTAAATGGTTATGTGAGACCTCGTGCGTGTTCGAAGAGAGCAACACGAACTATCACAGGCAGGGCTCCAAGGGAAATCGCAAGGCCATGGCATTTTCTGATTTCGAGTCATCAGCACAGAAATCATGTACACAGCAACCAAATTCATCAATATCGTTCTAAAAAACTGTGCTCAAAAGTAATTGCAGTGGTGTTCTATCGAAATCTACAATATTTACATTGGAGACAGATCCCTAAACCAGCTTTTTTCTTTACAACATATGACGCAGTCGCTAAACAATCACTGCTTGGGAGTGACTGCATCCTTCACAGTCTGAACTACATTGCCTAAGTGCGTTTCCTGGAAAGAAATTGAAAAAGCTCAAGTACACTCCATCCCCTAGAATGACACCTCCTAAGGCAGATATAGGGGCTCCTGCCAAATGTGTTCACAATGTGACATGTAAAAGTAACCAATCAGATTTGTCCACAACAAGGGAGATCCTTAGGATATTCACAGGGAATGCGTAGACATAAAGTGTACTGGGCTTAACCCCTAAATGTCCACGATACCAAAATGTGGTGTTTTTAATATTGGAGTTTGGCACCGTGGGCATTTCGGGGTTAATATTCTTGAACCAGTTCAAAAGACCATTCATTTGAAAGAAATGTGGAGGAGAAATCAAAACAATAAGATTGTTGGGAAGAGCAATATATGAGATGGTTGAAAAATCAAGTTGCTAGGAGAGAATGGAGGGATCCCTAAAATGAATATTGCTAAATTTTGCATAACAATGTAATCAAAGTTCATTGTCTTTTTGGTGTAATGGGAGCAGTGTCTTGGTTGGAAGTATCTCCAGTGCTGCTGGGAGATTTTGAGCTTCTTCAGCAAAAATCCTACATTTCTCATTTTCAGCCAATTTTTTCAATGCATGCATCGGATGTTACCTATATACTTGTATTGTAATTAGAACATTTTCAGAATTTAGTCAATTTTTAGCCGATTGATTTGGATTTCAATCTATTATTTTTTCACATTTTATTTGGCTAATTTCTATTGTTTTTTTGGCTCTTCTTGCACATAGCTCTAGCGTCATGCCCTACACACACCATACTTGGATGAAACAGGTTTTGGGCTTTTTAAAATATTCTTATGGTACGCAATCTTAGTGTGTCAAGCAATGGCCCTTCAAGACACCATTCACTCTAGGTTTAGTGAGCTTTAACCTATTTTTCCTTTGGTGAACGGCCAAATGAATACTTCTTAGACATGTTTGGTGAGCGAGAACTCAGTTCTTTTTCTTGGCAATTTTTGCCTAAATCTTATCTCAAATGGTCATTAGCTCCCATTACACTAAAAAAAATTAAGTGAAAAAGTGGATGACATTGCCATATCTCTTCTTGAGCAAAAAATCAATTTGCCAAATTCTTTTATTAAAAGTAGCTAATATATTGCTAAACCTACCTAGCTCATCAATGACAGTCATAAATATTTCTTGTAAAATGTCAGATGTTCCTAAAGCTGACCTGAATTAGAGCCTGATCGGAATTAGAACCTCTGACCTTAGATCTAAATCAAAGTAAAGTGTCGAGTAGAAAAGGAAAAGATGGAGGAGTGTAGGTGATTGAGAGGAGCTCAAGTGCAGCACATAAAACAATTGTGGACTATACCGACACTGCAGACGATTAACGTTTAATTTTGACATAGGGCCTGGGACCTTTCTGCCTATTCTACACGAAACCCAAAGGGACATGTGGCGAGTGCTGAAGCTTGCTCGTGCATGCTGGCCAGATGTCACCACGCTGTAGGTTAAGAAGGTGAGCTTGTGATTGCACACATGGCCTACCTCGCAACGGGCCCACTGGCTGGTTCATGGGGCTGCACAAAGTCATATGGAAAGTTCCATACCGAAGACAATATTGAATTGAAAGGTATGGAGGGCAATCTAAAGTCAATGTTGAGGGCCATGCCTGTTATCTAATCCAAAGCCCTAGTTCTTGGGATGGTCCGCCATTTGTACGAGAAGATGAAGGGGCGGTTTTCCCACACCGTATCTCAAAGCAGCAAACCCCATTTGAAGGCCAAATTTCCAACTTTAAAAAAATGTAGAAGAAACAATAATAAAAAATCTTTGTGTATGAGACTAGGAGCTCCACATTGTGACGACCAAAGTGCCAAGTCTAATTTCTAAGTAGCATACCAAAGGTCAAGCTGAGACATCGTTCAAGAAGAAGAAAGGTTTCATTATTGATATACCACTTTATACTTATCATAATTCAAATCTTGCTTTCATGTTTGGACCTTTTTAGTCCATGCATGGATGTTTTCATAAATTCTTTAAGGTTGGAAATTTTAACTATGTATTCAAATTGAACATCTTATAATTTGTTATGTGATTTTGGCACCACGTATATAATTACACTAGATGTATTTGATATTGGAATTATAAATTTCCAAGTTTTTTATTCCATAACAGCTTTTTGTTTATTTGAATCTTGTGCTCTACTACCATGCAAGAGAGTTAAGATTTGTTTGCAAATATAACAACAAGAGAGCATAAACAAAACTAGAAAAGCTTTTCAGAAAATAGAATGTCTTCAATCTCCGTCCTTGTGTAATAAATCTTGACACCCTAAATGATAGGATTAACACAATTGGATGAAATTCATTGCAAATGAAACATTTGACAAAGGCTTCACTTTAGGCAGGTTGCAGAAGAGGAACAAATTGAGATTTGGTGAAAATGGGTCCTTATAGAATTGGTCCCCACAAACATGTATGTGCAGTAAATCAAGTTGTTTGGACCTCATGGCCATTGCATGCAAAATGAAGAGTCCTTAGAGCATTGCTATTTATGCATGGCTAAAAGAATTGAGGCTTCGTAAAGTTGTATACATATTGTTCCTTGAAAGTGACGATTTTCTTAACTCATGAACATGAATAAGATGTTGACACTTTAACATGTGTACTCTTAACTATTAAAATTAATATTCTTAAAAACACATAATAACAAAAAATAAAAAAGGATAAGTTACACCTACATTAAGAAATTAACCTTTTCTATTTACATTGTATTGTTGAAAATGATGATAATATCATTTAATTATAGTAGGTAGAAAAAAAAATCATAGAACTTTGTCGAAATTCAACTGTGTCAAACTCTTATCTCCCTATATAGTCTTTGAGGAAATTTGATGAAATGCATGACATTTAAACCTTTTGACTAGGAACTAGTTCAAAACATCAATTGTTTTAACAACCTTAGTGAATCCTACTATTGATATAGGCTCAACCATGCCTACATTCTTTTCTTCTTTAGAGACATTCCTTTCTTCTTTAGCAACATTATTTTTTCAAAAACATACATTTTTGTTATCTTGTCACTTGTTGCTTCATGTGGATTGTTGAAATCAAATTTAAATTTACAATTGAGACATTTACAAGCACTCATGATAGGCAACGTGTTTGAAATCTCACATAATATAATTGGAAGCACTTTTAATAACTAAAAAATATCTTCAATTTCTTCTTAATGCCCAAAATTTTGTGCTTCATTTCAATTTGATCATATAAAATGCTTATATACTTTTAACTATTTCTAGTCTTTGTAAGTTTAACTCATACCTTCCAAGCCTTTTCAACCATATTCACCAATTCATAAAAATTAATCTCATGATTTCTAGTAATTGCATGTAAGGCAATCAACTTGATATTTTCCCAAAAATTTGCAATATTGATTTGAAAGATACTATAATTCCACATTCATGTATTGAAATTGGCTTGTAGAATTTGGAGGTAAAAAGTTTAGATGAGTTATGCTTAATCTTGATGCCATAATGCTTGGAAATTTGATGATTCAAAAGAATATATTCATCAATAAAAGCACATCTTCTTTACCAATAACAAACCCTCTTCTCTCAAAATCAATTATAAATTGTTCAAAAAAAATTGTAGTCATTCATGATTTTCTATTCATTACAAAGGAGCAATGTCAATTTGGACCTTTTTTGTCAATTAGGTCACATTGATTTAGACACTTGTCTGTTAATTTGAACATATTTGTGTCAAATTTTTGTCAATTTGGACATTTTAGTCAATTTGGACTTGTCACTGCTGACAGTTTTTCTTGTAGTGATTGGATGCCTACATGATGCCAAAGTGTTGCTAATTTACATGATTCCTCTCTCTGAAAGCTCTTAACTTCCCTTACTTATTTCATCACAAGAAGAAAAGAACCAAACTACCACTAGCATTTGTTGTAAGTGCCACAATTATCACAATGATATGTTCTTCTCTTTATTCTTTCCAAGTAACCTCCTTGTGGCCAGAGTATAATTAGGCTCCAATATCTAGAACAATTTGTTTTTATCCATATTGAACACATTGGAAAGAGGGGAATTTTATATGATTGCCTTGATCTTTGATTTACTTTGTATTCTCTAATGGTATATTCTTTGAAGCATTTTTGCATGTTAGTCTTCATGGCATGTGTATGCTTTAATCTTGTTCATTGTTTTAAATATGTTCACCTATCCATGTGGAAATTAAACTTTTCTTTTCAATGTCTTGGTCTCATCTCATAAAACTTTTTTGCGCCAACAATGATCAACTCATATAACAAGGCAGCTCTATATTCTTGTATCATAGTGAACCATGAAAATGTAGCATCTTCTACTTTAGAGCACCAAGGTTTTCTCACACACTGTGAACTATAATCTTCTATATGATTTTTGGAAAAAAAACATCCTTCAACAACTTGTAGATGGTCATTTCAAAAGAAGATTTTTCAAAGTTGTGTTTGCCCATGCAATTGGTGTTCAAATAGTGCCACTCTTCCTTTATCTTGCTCTTGAACTTGAGACTTTTTTTCCAATTAGTTTTTTCAACTTTTGATCATTCAAATATTGAAATAAGGAAAGCATGTTTAGATGGAGTCTTGTAGCAAAACTTGGGTGACCATGAAAAATTATCCATTTTTGGACACATAGGATTTCATGTCATTTTCTCATCCTTTTCCAAATGTGGTTGTTTCCTTTTGTTCTAGTTAAGGTGTAGTGATTTTGGATCAACTAGCTTTTCTCCTCCAATTGCACTACAAGAATTGCCTTTATCACAACCCCTAATCAATAGTAGGGGTAGTCACACCTTCACTCCATTCTCAATCTTCAAAGAATGTGGTCAAGACGCACTCTTCTTGATTTGCAAAGGTCCCATTTTTTGAAGATTGAGAATTTGTTTTCTTCACTTCTAGAGGAGAAGAATTGGCACAAAGAATATTTAGCACATTAAGTTTTTACTCATGAGTGCCTCTTTTTTACCTTGCTCTTCTTACTTTCACCCTCCTTGTAATTGGAGACCTTGGTTGAGTGTGTGAATGCAACTTGTTTTTTTACCGCATCACCATTTTTTAGGTAAACTCATTCTCCATTCTTCACCATCCACAAAGGGGAATCACACCTTCTTCATGGAGAAGTACTCCGGTATCACACCTCCTTCAAGAATGAAACTTTCGTGAAGAATAAGAAGTGGTGGAGTGAAAATAGGAGCCAATGGAAGCACTTCTCCATGGAAGAAGGTGCGACACCTTTTGTGGGTGTTGAAGAATGAAGAATGATTGAAGTAGGAAAAGCTGAAGTGAAAGTAAGAGAAGTAACTTCTAAAAATAAAAAACTTTATTCTAAAAATGAAAAAGCAATAAACCAACTAAAATGAAAACAAGACAAAAATGGATAAAAAATTATTCTATGACGATTTCTCCACTCCATTCTTCACCTTCAAAGGTGAAAAGAAGAACTTCTCAATCTTCATAGAATGAGACCTCAACGGATCCCAGACGGGCTGCCAACAACTCCATTCTCTAAAGATTGAGAATGGGGTGGAGAACGTGTGACTACCCTGACACTACTATTTCTTGTCCTCAACTCCTTCCACTTTGCAAAAGTTTGCTTTTTGGATTTAATAGGACTACCCGTCCTAGGCTCCTGCACATACATTGATGTGGGACCAAGGCAGAAATGCTCAGATCTTCTTCCAAACAAGGATATTAGTAATAATTTGTCACCTATTTTTGTTTTATTGTTCAATTGTAGCCTCCTCCAAGGTCTAGGACTAAAGCAAGGTCTTTGAGTCCAAATGTGAATTCAAAATTCTCAAATGCAATAGGGGGCTTCAAACATCAAGTGTTTTAGGTGACTCATTTTGCAATTTATCTTGGTGGATTCACTAGTGAAGAGCAAGGTGACTCACCTTGGGAATTCACTCCTAACGTGATTCACGTTAGGAGTGAACTTTAGAAAATCACTTTTGTATGACTCATCTTCACGGGTGTCTCAGATGCTCAAACCTGGACTTGAGCACAAAACCCTAATTGCAAACTCATGAGTGTGTCAGACTTTGAGCTTGCAAATGAATGAAAATAATTCACTAGTGAACGGAGACCCTATGAGGTGAGAAACCCATAGACCAGATTTTATGTTTGAAGCCCCTGATCTCTTGATAGTAAACATCTAAACTTTCACATTTTTTGCCGGATGAAAAAAACAGTGCTTTTCCACCCTGGCCCCACTTTGACGTATCTGCAATAATATGAGCCAATGAGCAGTAAACCGAGCTGGTCCATACTCCAAACCCTAAAGCGAAACTTCACAAAACGGACAAGTAGGGTTTAAAATGCTGACGAATTCTAACAGAATTCGTTCGTCCACTGCTTTCCCTTCCCTACTGATATTCTTCAATAACGAGTGGACAACTCAGCATCCATTCGCCAGCAATTTAAACCCTGCGGGCAAGCTGCCGCAGGACTTCCCTCTTTGTCCATTTCGGCGGTTGGTAGAGCATTGGCTCCGGGAGACTGGCTTTGTCCGCTGCGACTGCCACGTCCCCCAAAACGCCGCGATTATTTACGGAAGCCACCCACTTAGACACTTCCTGCATGGCGAGGGCGCCAAGTGTCTTCATCAGCAATCCTTCTAGTTCGCCACCTGTCCCACCTAGTCGCTAACTCGCTACATAGAAACAGCAGCGACATGCTCAGTACTTCATCACTTTGACTTCCATTTTTCGATTTTCGCATTGAACTTGTAGAATTTTGCAACGGTATTATTCGCGTCGTTCTCTTGTCTCTTTTGCTTCTATCGAGATTCAGTAGATTCATTTCAGCCCTTCAGTTTCAGCCATGGCTTCATATAACAACCAGGATGCCGCCGCCAGGCAGGCTGAGGAAACAAAAGAAGCCACTAAGGTAACCAGCCACTGCCATACGTCTTCAGCTCTGAGCTGCCTGCAGCATTTTCTTTCCTTAATAGTTTTCTTCGGCTGTATGCGTAATTAGTAACTACAATACCACTTGCTCGATAGTTCCATTTCTGGGATTTGAAAATATCGAACAGGGTAGCGCGCTGCTGAGTGGATGCATGTGGTGAATTCGTAATTCAAATTATTGTAGGTGGCTTGTGTGTGTGTTGGTCATTCGAGCTTGTTATCAAGCTGCGGGAACGTAATTGTAGGGTCTACAAGGAGTTAAGACTGTATCTGTTAAAGCCGGGTGGAATTAGTTACCACATTTGCATGTTTTGATTCATATGTCTTGGTATTACAGGATGCTGCAGAATCCACGCAGAACAAAGCATTTGATGCAGCAAGAGGAGCCCAGGACAAGGCCAACCAAGCCGGGAACGTCGCGAGCGATAAGTGGGAACAGACAAAACAGGGTGCTTCCGACAGCGCTGGCCAGGCCAAGGGAGGTGCAGACAGTTACTTGCAACAAGCGGGCACCGCCCTAAACAACGCTGTGACGAATGTGAAGGACACCGTCGGCCAGGTGACCGATCCGTCGAAGCAGAGCGTTGGTGGCTCGGCTCATGCGAAGGCGAACTACGTCGAGAACGTGGCCGACGACAAGTTGGGGCAGACGAAACAGGGTACGTCCGACGCAGCTGGCACCGCACAAGACAAGGCCAACGAGGCTGCTGGAGTGGCGGGCGATAAGGCCAACCAGGCTAGCGCAGGGGCAGGGGAAAAGTGGGAGCAGACGAAAGCAGTGTCGTCGGACGCGGCGCAGGTGGTGACCGATCAAGCCAGTGGCGTGGCGCAGCAGACGCGCGACGCGATGAACAATGCGTACGCGTCGCTGAAGTCGGACGTGGCCCCGAAGCAGTAGGGAGGGATTTAGGTGAGTACTGTTAAGGATCTTGTTTCAGGTTGGCAAGCTGTAGAGAAATTTTTTACGGTTCATCGAGGGAGCGAACACCACGACCATTTGTGAATAGTGGTGCGTATGTACATTATTACCCTAGCATTGAGCCCGTGGTTAATGATGATTGCACGACGATTGAAAGGATGAATTTTTTACATTCTGCACAATTTCAGCAGGATGTGAAATGGCCATTTCGAACTTTATGTTGATGGTGTATCGTGATCGCGTTGCTTTCGAGTTATGTGGAATGGATGATTGTTGAGTCTGTTAAACTAACTGATATGTAGTTGGTATCAGTGTTTTTTTTCGGGCAATTTAAGGCTCAACTACCTCAAAAAGGAAAAGGTGAGCTTCAAGCCTATGGGAAAAAAAAGGGAGAAAAAAATTCAAAAAATGCCAGATTGCAATAATGAAAATCGCATTGCAACCTAAACCTTCATAAAATTATCAAATTGAAAATTGATGGCACCATTTTAAAATTTTAAAATTGTTTGAGGTGCTGCCTAATCCAAATCCATGCAACAATCAAATATTGCCAATGGCTACTTGGGTATTTTTTAAAAAAAATCAATGAATACTTTTAGCTCACAAAAAAATCCCATCATGCTTCAAAAATCCATGCATAGGGGCAACCTTCAACTCCAACCAAAATAGGATGGAGCTTGCAAGTTACAAGTCATTTTCAAAAAATGCCATAAGAAAATTTAAAAAAAAACCCTAGTTGGTATGACAAGGTAGTGAACTATTAAATTTTAGGGAAAATTTTATGAATACCCTTGAAGTTTGCCATGTTTGTATAGGTACCCTTGGTATTTTAGAAATTGCACAAATGTCCTAGGACCATAACTTAACCCCTAAATGCCCAAGGGTTTTTTTCTTGTTTTTAGAAGGTAGTTTTGAAGTTTTTGAATTGTCCTTGTAAGATCATTATTAAACATCAAAACAAAATTGTAATTGTTGAATCTTGAACTTCAAGATATTTGTGATTGAATGATGATGAGTATGGAATTTTTTGCTTTTTTTGGAGCTGCCCGAAACTTCTAATGTAAATTGGTGACTTTTGGATACAAAATTGGGAAGCAACCACTTAGGATGTTTTAGTGTTTATTGTTGTTACTTCAAAACCAATGGCCCCTCTTCCAAATCCATGACCACAATTTCACAAATGATCTGCAATGCAATTGTAAAAACGCAACCTTCTAATACAAAGAAAAATTTCAGCTTCAATTATTGACCAAAATCATTATGAATGAAATGATTTTCAATGGTGAATAGATTCTAATTAGTATAACAAAGACATTCCAAGTGAAATTAGTCCAAAGCACTTTTAGATTTTGTTAGATTTCAAAATTTCATAAAAAAGGCCCTTATTGCCCAAGGGAGTGCCCAAGAGAAATCTTCACCTATTGCTCAACTTGATGCTCGTCTTTTCAATGTGGCAACTTCTCATAGGCTCTATGACACTATTCATGACACTATTCACAACACTATTCATGATAGAAAATGTATGCTTGTAGTTAACCTTCCACCAAAAACAAATGGAATAAGATGTGGAGGAAGTTGAATTTGAACGATGAAACTAACTTCAGCACGCAACTTTTCCAAAAAAAAAAACTACAAAAAAATAAAATCTATGCCTTCAATAAGGTTTCAAAGTTTTTTGAAAATTTTTGGACACCAGATTTTAGTGCCTTGGGCATTTAGGGGTTAAAGACGTTTGTTTGTTTGATTGTGAATGCCACTTCTTTCACCCTTGTATGCTTGCTGCTACTTTTTTGTTCTATTGCACTCCTTGCTTTAACATTGGTCATGAAGGAAGTAGCGTGCATAACAAAATGAATGCCTAAAAATTATGGTCCAAATGTATTTGTGCAGTTTCTGAAAAACCAGGGATATCTACATAAATATGAAACTGTACGGTTATCCATAAAGTTTTCCCTATATTAGTGGGTGTTAAACCTGGCATATTTAAAGGTTTGGGGATAACTCTGTCCAGATTTTTTGTAAAGTTACGAGGTGGTGGTTGAACCAAATTCTCCAAAGTTATCACCCTTTCAAAGCTTCACAAACTACTTGGTAAAAATTTGAGTAAGTCTTCATAACTTATGTATGGGATAATGTCACAAAGATTGATGTGTGATTCTAAAAAGGGAGGGTGTGATACTAAAGAGGGAGGTGTGATACTAAAGAGGGAGGGTGTGATACTAAAGAGGGAGGGTGTGATACTAAAGAGGGAGGGTGTGATACTAAAGAGGGAGGGTGTGATACTAAAGAGGGAGGGTGTGATACTAAAGAGGGAGGGTGTGATACTAAAGAGGGAGGGTGTGATACTAAAAAGGGAGGGTGTGATACTAAAGAGGGAGGGTGTGATACTAAAGAGGGAGGGTGTGACATTAAAGAGGGAGGGTGTGACATTAAAGAGGGAGGGTGTGACATTAAAGAGGGAGAGTGTGATATTAAAGAGGTTAGGGTGTGATATTACATAGGTAATTTAGATTTTAGTAGTATGATTGGTAATAACACTAACATCTTTAATGTCACACCCTCCCTCTTTAATGTCACACCCTCTCTCTTTAGTATCACAGCCTTCCTCTTTAATGTCACACCCTCCCTCTTTAATATCACACCCTCCCTCTTTAATGTCACACCCTCCCTCTTTAATATCGCACCCTCCCTCTTTAGTATCACAGTCTCCGTCTAGAAGAGAGCTACAAGATCACTTGATAACTTTTGTAAAATGAGAACATAACTAATTTAAGTTTTCAACCACCTTTAGAGGTGGGTGATGAAGTTATCATGTTTTATAATTTCAAAAAGTGGTTAAGTTGTGGGATGGACCCAGCCAAACTTGTCCAATGGAAAATAGCCAGGTTTGACACCCACTATTGTAATATGTTGCAAATCTATAAAATTGGGTTACTACGTCAGAGTGGAATAGTTGAGAATTATCGAGTGTTTACCGAATGTAGCTTGTGTCTAGCTCCTTTGAACGTGAGAATGATGACTTCTTCAAAGTGTTAGTAACGATTAATTTCAGAAACTTATTGAAAGCAATCGTTTGTATATGATAATTCAAAATGCGAAGTGTGAGGAATGTAATCACCAATTGATCAACTTAAGAGCATCTCCACTAGTTCATTGAAATATGCCCAGACACCTCAGTTGTTAGCTTTTTCTCGTCCCGGATCTTCACCGGTGGCTTGTCTTGTTCAAATATTAGAGTGGCCGTGCCAAAGGAGGGTCCGGGGATGGTGACTTCCCGGGGCATTTGTCTTTCATAGTGAGCTTGTTTCTTGGGTTATTTTAAGCTCCGAGAGTCACTGTCCCACTCCTTGACTTTTTATTGGATTTGCTAGGATTTGTTGTTTGGGAGGCTGGGACCCATGTGGTACGTGGTAGATACAGCCCTTGCAACCACAAAAACTGCAATGTCCCCTACTGTGTCTAACCCTTGTCTGCTCTAGTGGAGATTGCAGCACATGAACACGCTAAATTGTCTCTGAGAACCCACTCAAACTGCTTCAACGAGCCTATGAACAATCGGACCGGTGGAGATGCCCTAAACATGCATAATTTTGGAGTGAACTAAATTTAATCATTTAACCCCTAAAGCCCCGGGGCCTTTATTTTATCAAAAGATACTTGAAACTACCATTTCTATTGCAAAGAGTAAAAAACTTTGAAAATTGGTCATCATGTTTAAAGGTATAAACTTAATCACAATATATGAGTTGTTTTGCCAAAAGCTAACTTCCATGAAGAATTATCCATTTTACTAAAATTGGTCATGATCACCCTAACATTAAAATCTCTATAGAAGGAATTTTGAAACTTTTTGAAATTTTTTGTTTAAAACAAAGATGATCATATGAATGTCTCCCACATATCCATGCAATCAAATCTCAAAAATTCATCACCAATATTTTTTAGGGAAAATTTTGTGGATACCCCTAAAGTTTGCCATAATATCACAGATACCCCTGCTTTTTGAATAATATCACAAATACCCTTTGACTTCCTTGTTTCTTTCTTGTGAATCCATCTCGTGGGTACATTTTTGGCATCCCCTTGACTCCTCTTTACAATTAGGAAGAAAACTTTGGGCATGACTGGTGATGGCTGTAAGTACAAGGAATAAATAATATTCAATTAAGGTTTTTTAAATATTATTCATTAGGGTAGCAAATGACGAAATGCATTGTGAAGCTGAAAATAAGCATGGATCTGGAAGTTTAAAATGGAACAAACACATCTAGAGTAACTAAATAAAAGATGATGGATAATTTTGAAATAAGTAAACAATAATAATAATGTCAAAATTAGTAAAAAACAAATACTTTTTTTAGACTTTTTAAAATAATGGGTTTTTATTTTAGGGTAAATTTCATGGATACACCTAAAGTTTGCAATGTTTTCATAAATACCCTTGCTTTTTCAGAAATTTCACAAATACCCTTGGAACAAAAAAATTAGGCGTTTGTTATTGTTGTGTATGTCACTACCTTCTCCCTTTGTGTGCACACTACTTCTTTCTTGTTGTGCATGCGCACAAAGGAAGTAGGGTAATGGCATGCATAACAAAAGAAATGCTTGAAAATTATAATTTGAGGGCATTTGTGAAATTTCTGAAAAAGCAAGGGTATTTATGAAAACATTGCAAACTTTAGGTGTATCCATGAAATTTACCCTAAAATAAAAACCCATTATTTTAAAAAGTCTAAAAAAAGTATTTGTTTTTTACTAATTTTGACATTATTATTATTGTTTACTTATTTCAAAATTATCCATCATCTTTTATTTAGTTACTCTAGATGTGTTTGTTCCATTTTAAACTTCCAGATCCATGCTTATTTTCAGCTTCACAATGCATTTCGTCATTTGCTACCCTAATGAATAATATTTAAAAAACCTTAATTGAATATTATTTATTCCTTGTACTTACAGCCATCACCAGTCATGCCCAAAGTTTTCTTCCTAATCGTAAAGAGGGGTCAAGGGGATGCCAAAAAGGTACCCACGTGACGGATTCACAGGAAAGAAAAAGGAAAGGGAAAGAAACGAGGAAGTCAAAGGGTATTTGTGATATTATTCAAAAAGCAGGGTATCTGTGATATTATGGCAAACTTTAGGGGTATCCACAAAATTTTCCCTATTTATTAATCAACTTTCTTGTAAAATCACGATTTTGACACAAACTAATTTACCAAAAATAGGATTTTGGTTTTTAGTAACTGAAATATGGCATGCTTGATCATGATTGCATGAGGATCATACACAAAAAATTTGAGGATTAAATGCCAATTATATTCATTGTTATACCAACATTTTTGAATGCCATGAAAGGGGCGACAATCTTTTTGGTAGGACGCTGTATAGTTGGGTACCGGCTCTTTACAAATTGGTAATTTGAGCCAGTTAATTTTTTTAATGAAAACATGGAGTAAATTTTGGTCCATTTTGGTGGGAGAAAATATCATTGCATCCTTATGCAATATAAAGCAAGTATACCAAATTTTAGTTCCTAAAAACCACAACTCCATTTTTGGTCAATACAAGAAAAGAGGCCTTTTTTGACTAGGGCCACCTGACTCTATAGGGTCATGCTAGTCAAATTTGCAAAAACCCAGTCAAGTGCTCCAGGCATATGACTTATAGTCAAGTTCTAGTCATAAAATTGGAAAATTTGACTACATTTTTGAGGACTTGGGCAAGAACATTAGTGAGAACAAGTTCTCAAGTAGTTATGAACAAAGATGACTGCTACTAATGGCTACATGACTAGTACTAGTCATGTCATTTTTGGGTAAGGTAGGTCCCAAGCCATATTGGGCTAAGGTCTTACATACCTTTCCTTTTCAATTGTCATCTTCTTTTTCAGTTATTGCAAGGCTTGTGTGGTGATGTGCATTTAGTAGAAATCAAAAGACAGTGGACACTAAGAAAAGAAAATAATTTGAATTGTATGCATTGATTTTTTTTATTACTATGAAATTGAGAGATTTGCAAAACATTATTGGAGCAATCTTTCCTCCATTCAAATTTTCAAAAAAAAACTACGCCATGCACAAGAAACTATTCTAAACCTCCTAGTGTATTATCAAGTTTTTAAACCTCCTTCTATTGCAAGGCAATTTATAGTAAGTTAGACTTTTAATTTATTCTTAATTTTTTTTATGTGTGTATCAAATAAGATACAGATGTCAATGGGCAAAAAACTTTAATTCATGCCAACCAAAAAATTTACTCCAAAGAAGCCCAAAGTCTACTGAGCCTATTAGGCAAGGACAAAAAAATCTTTTTTTGAAACTTCGAATCTTATAATTTTTCAATCTGTGCACTCAAATGGGCTGAAATTTTTTGCACATTAGATAAATGTTTTACTACAATTTTGTATGGTTAAAGTTTCAAAAAAAAAAAAAAAAAATTCATTTTACATCAAAACACTCAAATAACACAATTGTTGATAGTTTTTTGTAAAAACACCCCTTAGGACTTTATTGCAATTGGAAAGTTATAAATGGAATAAAGTAAAATCACCTATGGCTACATTAGGCGTTAACAATAGGTCACTAGCAGTTGCATTGTCACAAGCAGTTGCACCACAACTTTCTTTTGGCAAAAAGAGTGCACAAAGATAGGGGAGCACAAGGATAGGGGGGCACAGGGATATGGGGGCCTAAGGATAGGGGAGCACAAGAATAGGGGATAGCGGGACACATGGATATGGGGGCACAAGGATAGGGGGACACATGGATATGGAGGCACAAGGATAGGGGGACACATGGATATGGGGGCACAAGGATAGGAGAGCACGGGAGTAGGGGGAGGGGCATAGGGATAAAGGGTGAGGGACATAATTTTGTTGGTATGGCAGTCAGTATACTAGTGTTGTAATAAAAAATCTATATACTTTGGCTTTACTTTTTTTCCAAAATATTGAAAATTTAGTAAAGTAAAGATTTCAAAGCTTATTTTGAGAGTAGAGAATCCATAATTGTCTGCAAACAAAATCTCCTCATAACTTTCATCCATTGAAATGGACTGATTTACAGCTTCTCATGTATATATAAATCTAAAGAACCAATTTCAGTTTTTTTTTTTTTTTTTTTTTTCCTTTCAATGTAAATTTTTAAAAGTATTTTGATCTACCTAGGCTATCTAGCAAATAAAGCAAACTACATATTATGCATTAACTTTTGAACCATGTAGTCAAAAGTTATGAAAATTGTTGGACCTTCAAGCTTCTCCTTGGGCACATCATGTGAGAGAATTTCAAAGAAAAATAATGAAAAATCCAATTGTAGTGAGCTACTCAAAATTGCTACGTTGTCAAAAAAACGCTATTTGGACCTTTAGGGGTTAATATGGATGTAGTTTAGTTTTGAGGTTATAGGATATTATATTTGGCCACTTGTACAAGCTGTATGGCAGTTCATGATTTGTTGTGAAGCTGTGTCTTGACTCTTGACTCTCTTAGCCAGTTCTTAAGACCTCTTTATACCTAGAGCTTTTGTTGCTTTGGAGTTTTAGAGGGTTCTGAACCTTGCTTCTAATTGGTTTAATTTTTTGCAATCAGTTCTTTGTTTTTTTATACTAGGAGTTCAAGTCAAAGTGTTTAAGAAATTTTTACATGCTAAAAGGACAAAGATCTGACATGGCCTTTCGACCATGATTTGGAAAATAGAGGGCCAGTTTGTAACCTTATAGCAATTGTCAAATTTCATTTAAGAACAATTAATTTAATAAAAATTTATTTTGCTGATTAATTAGCACATGGAACGTCATATTCATTAATTTGGGAAGAAACCCTGATTTTGGTCACCTTAAACCAAGCTTTAGGTTAAGGTGAAGTACAACTTGGGAATCTAATTTTCCCAAATTAATGAATATGACGTTATGGGTTCTAAATGGTGTCCTTCATTCAACTGACCCCAAATTAAAGAAATCGAAAGAAAGGAAACATTGGATTCACATACATTAAATCTTGATTTGTGTCAAACTGAACAAATCAAAAAGGGTAAAAACAAGTGGCCGTATGATTTTATAATAGCACTATTGCATAAAGTAAGGGTTTGCTGAATTTCTCTTTTTCCAGGCAAAGGTTTCACACAAGATATTTAGAGCTAATAGCAGTAGGCCAGACTTTCGTTTACAACCCATTCAAAAACCTAAAATTCAAGGAACCTAGACTGATGAAGATTTCAACAGCTTTGATTATCTTCCTACATGCAGGTCAAGGAGCCATGGCAGCGCTCAATGTAGATATATCCGAACCAATGCTATGCACGTGGCCTACATGGGTATCTCAATTCTAGACCTCTTCAATATTTAAGATATCTTTATACTACCTAATACTGTACATTAGAGAATTTTGTAATTAAATACTCTTGCTCTCTACCTAGCACAACGTTGGGAAGGAACAAATTTAACAAACAAAAAAACACACAACCTCATGAAATAGATTCCCCAGGAATCTCTTTTTCATCTTTCCCTGCTCTAACGGGTACGCTTTTTAGAGGCATTGGAAGTGTCCAAGTTTCATGCCTTGAAATTTGAACTAATATACAACTGAAAATGAAAGAGTCGTTGGCTCACTTTCGTCCACGTAGCTGTAAACACAAAGCTTTCAAAAACTACTGCAGCGGTTTGGTTAATTGCGTGATAACATACGTTCCTCCCAATCTTCAAACTAATAGCCGTTGCAGTATTGAGGAGTTCCAGTACATGCAACATGAAATAGTGCCTGCTCATTCACAAAAAAAAGCAGAATCTCATATTGCAAAAGCTCATCTGGTAAAATGCACAAAAATTTCATAAAGACAGCTAATTTGATATTCATCTTGTGTTTGAGTAGCTATGTAATACATAGGAACAATGTACTATGCTCTAGGTCTCAGCAAAATCATTAGGAAAAATTTGAGCCCTTCAAGAGCCCCCTGCAACATCTCTAAAGGGGTCTTAAAACATGTACTTACTACAACAAACAAATCATTAATCCTTTATTTCCACTCACTCTTTGAATTCAATGCAATCATCATGAAAACTATACTATTATGTTATCCCTATTGGACAAAAACTATGGGTACAAATGTACAATAGGACTACAAATTCTACTTTACTCTATTTGAATAGATGAATGAAGTACTTGGATAATGAGTAGTGAGTATATTTACATATTTTATGGGTACAATATCTTTTTTTATTGTTTTGAGTTGTACATGTGGTTAGGTCCTTCATACAAGGTAGTGACTTGTGAATGCCCTTTTCTTGTACTCACACTAGCCAATTAATAGCTTGGTTTGTCAAACCTTAGGGGGCCTTGGAGGGCTCAAATTTTTCATAAGTACAGTACTTACGTCAAACAGAAAGACGGCCAATTAGACCAAAAGAAACTCTTGCCACAGATTTTCAGGCTGAAAGAGTGTCGAGAAGACACGGTCAAAATTTGGATATAGAAAGTGAATATTAATGAACACATTACAACTTCCGCCGTTTCTATCTACTCTTCAACGTCACTGATAGAGTTCAGGCGTTGAACTAGAGCGACCTGGCGCTCATCATAAGTCAACTGCTTTGTTTTCCATCTGCATGTACAGGAGTAAAGAAAATCAACTCAATATAAAGGAAAAAATGGCCAGAAAACAACAAACATACAGTTATGGAACTGCACACTATGTCCAAAATATAAACAAACAGAATTTTGCATCGAGTACTGTTGTTACCTCTTTGGTTCGGCTGGGGTTTCTTCTCAGTCTTCTGAATCTCCGGGTCAGCTCAAATGGCAGCATGCACTTTCATGCACATATCGGCAAGATCCTCAGCCTCCACACCTGCCTTGATGAAACCACTGAAGTGGGATTGACGATTCTCCGGTTCTTCTCTCAGAAACTGCATGTCCCCTGAACACCATATAGGACAAGTAAAAGATTCAATGCCAGCAGATATTCATGCCACATGGGAGATACAAGCTACCCTATTCATTTAAACTTATTCAAGTCATGATGTTCAAGTTAGCATTAAACCTATAAAAGAGTGCAACACACATTAAAAAGAAGGGTAGATTTCATGGATACCCCTGAAGTTTGCAATAATTTCATAGATACCCCTGTTTTTTCAGAAATTTCATGGATACCCTTGGATAAAAAATTTCAGGCATTTTTTTTGTTGTGTATGCCACTTCCCTTCTTCCTTTGTGTGCACACTACTTTTTGTTATGCGTGCACACAAAAGAAGAAGGGAAGTGGCATACACAACAAAAAACATGCTTGAAAATTTTGGTCCAAGGGTATCCATGAAATTTCTGAAAAAGCAGGGGTATCTATGAAATTATTGCAAACTTCAGGGGTATCCATGAAATTTTCCCTAAAAAGAATGACAGTGTGGTCAAGTAGAAATGCTGAATATTCAACACAATATGCATTAAATAGAAATGCAATCACAAATTCAACCATAACTCCCAAAACCAAAATCAGTCGAAGTCACTCACCCTCATGTAGTCGCCAACGTGGCCACCGAGAATGTACATGCGAAGAGTTTCAGGATCCCAAGACTTATCCTCCTTGTTGAAGCCTGGAAACCTCCTCTTGCTGTGAGGATGTCCAAACCTCCATCAAGAGCACCCTGAGAGTTGCCACAATGTAAGAACACAAGCAATGTTCATCAACCACATGTAAATAGAAGTACGGGTAATTAGCCAAAGGTACCCCGTGGTACTGATATACTGCACTCCCAAGTGATAATACAAATACAAAAGCACCTTTAAAGCCCCGAACACTCTGTTTCCAGTAGTGGCCCTAACGAAACCGACGTCCACCACAGCCCTAAATGGCCTCTTCTCATCGTCTGCTTCAATATTGAAGTCCTCACCGGTAGCCTGGCATTACAAATCCATGATCAAGCAAGTGAGTGTTTACATTTTGGGCCAAGAGAAACGATCCATCCCAAGGAAGAGAAACCTTTCTGAACTACAGGACAAAAACTGCAAATAAATTTGTTCCAAATTCCTAAACCTAAGTCATGAATGACTTCATTATATGGGCAGGTGGCCCTCTGGAAGAAACAAGTAGAGCTCAACACAACCGAAACACATAAGGTAGGAGGTCCTAAAAGCGTCCAGGCTCTAAAATGGTTCACCTCCTCAAATGGACTATATTTGTACATGTTGTTTTTTGTAGGCTTCAACAATGTACATTTGAGAAGGTGGACCATTTTAGAGCCCTATGCCATTTCAGCTTCAAAATTTCATAACTAATTCCACAAATCTCCAAAAAATATGAAACAACTTGGGTTAGATGCCAATTCTTCTTGTCTTTCAAGGAAAATTTACTGAAAAATATTTCAAGAAGTTTCACCTCCCAAAATTCAATATCAGCCCTTAGATGGTCGGTTTATGAACCTCCTACCTTACAATAAGCCGAGCTCGGCCATAATGGGTCTACAGGGTGCTAAACACACCGTTTCATTGCCGACGTACTTCTAATCAAGCTCAAAGTTCTTCAAGTGACGACGGGCCAACAGAAGACCAGCACAATAGGCTGTACTATGAAAGAGTCACTTGGTCAGACTCCCAAAACGGTGGAATAGGTTGAGATCAATAACATAAAATAGACAAAACCAATTGCACATAACATCTCCCATACCTGTAGCATAGTTCGTGAGGCCACCCTGGAACTAATACCGGTGAAGCTCATGAGCATAAGCAGAGGTGAGCACAATGTCCCCAGCAAATGTGGCGTAGGTGATTTGAGCCACAATATCCTTGGTGGTCTACGGAGAGTCGACTTACGGAGGAACAACAGGGCAACAACGGATTTAAATCAAGCAAACCAGCAACAATTCACATTTGACTAACCTAATTATGGCAAGGCCCTAAATATGAAACCCTAAAATCGTGCACGATGAGCATACTCATTTTGAGAATGTTCAACACCTTCTCATCAGAACTCCAGTTAGAATTAGGTCATCTACAGATAAAAGTAATGGCGCTCAAAACTTTCGCATATCATATTCATATAAGGCACACTTCAGTGCAATGATGTCTCTTGCAATTGCTGAAAATAATTATTAAAATATTGGCGTAGTGCTAAGACTCAGCGCTGAAAGCATTGTTTACGATGTGGGCGCAATTAGACAATCCTAAGACATCAGAAAATCGACGATTATAAACCTAAGGTGCAATCATGCTTCAATATGGTTTAGCAGTTAAGGAGGATACGAATCTCACGACGAAGCGATACTTGGGAGTGTTGTACTTGTTTTATGCCCTGGGTGGTCAATCGGATCCGGGCATAATTTATCGGTTTTTCCAGCTGCATCGTAGCACAAGCGACACTCAAAACAGAAATTCATTACGTCGTTGCGTGGAGAGAATGAAAATGAAAATTCGGGTTTAAGGAATGGCACCATCGCCCTGGAAACAGCAGCGCGAGAAAGGGCGTGTCATAGGATGTCCTGTTGGTCCTTCGAGCCACGTCCTAAAGGTTCTCTCACATTCTGATTGTTTTCCGATCCTACGGCTCTGATTCGTGCCCACAAAGTCCACGTCACCTTCCTTCCTACTTCGACATGGATTCTCTGACATGCTTCTTTGGGTGGAATTTCACTTGTCCAGACAGTTCACTCTTATATTTTAAGAAAATTCCGCAATCTGGTAGCTAGAGTATTAATTTGGAGGTAAGCTTAGTCAATAGTCCTGTAGTGTCTGGATGAAGAATGAATGAAGGGCGCAGTCGGTGCACTTTGGAGGCTTTACTGTAGCAAGCAGTTGCTTTTGGTCGTTATCGCCATTACTAGTTTACTAGTCATATTAATACTCCACTCCAGATTCTACACATTTGTCACAGATTGTGACTATTCTTTCTTGAACGTTTAAGACTGTCACTTGTGAATATTGTATTTAAGGTAGTCAACTCCTTAGCCCCTAAAGGACCATGGCCTTTATTTTGTCAAAAGACACTCAAACTTACCACTTTTATGGTAAAGAGTAAAAAAGTTTGAAGATTGGTCTTTTTGCATATCTAACCATAGGATCTTGTACTAGACTTGTATAAGAATGTGTTATTCAAAATTTAAAAACTTTGACCACACAGATTGCAAGATATTTGTGTTTAAAGTGTAAAAAACAAGCTTTTTTGCACCTTGCAAGATTAGATTATTTGACTTTGAACTTTTTTAACTTAAAATTTTTGCACCATGGAATTTTGAGGATTATTTTTTTATGGTGGAGAATTGAGTTGAGAATCTTTGGAAAAAAACCAAAACAAACAATACTTAATTTTCATTCTTAAAAAAAACATTGAATAGAAGAAGGTTTGAGACTGAACAAAATCTTACATTGTTAATAACCTTGCAATGGAATTGAATCACAATAATTCCAATGGTGAGATTGTTCTAGCAAAAAATCTTCACCCTATCCAATAGTTTTTTTGCAAAAATGTTAAATTTGCATTTAAAAATGAATTTTATAAATTATTTTTTCATAGCAAACCCACACCTTCCCACAAACTAAAACTTCTCATAACTTTCATCTCATCTATCAAAATTCAATGATTCAAAGCTCCCCACGTCTATATAAGTCTAAAGAACCTATTTCAAATTTTTATTTAAAAAAATAGAAATTTTAAAGAAGTTTTTGGCTGCCCAATCTCGCTTGTCTTTAGAAATTCATGCATAACTTCTTCAATAAATGTTGGAATGAAGAAAAAAATTTCATTTCCACGTAGATCTTTGAATTCCTCACCTTCAATAAAAGTTTCAGAAAATCATGCAATTTGGTTTAACCATAGGTACATGCCCAAAATCCAATTGTCCCCCAAGAGGACAGTTGGTCCTCGGGTTAACCATTAATAGAGATTTTGGAATCCTTGATCTCAAAACAAAATAATAAGTGCATTGGTGAATAGATGACTAGAAAAGACCTTCAATTTAATCTATTTTAAATATCAGTACCATCTTTTTCTTGTATGGTTTCATGCAACAAGGTAATACAAAACCCAAAGTACTTAATTCAAGCTTAGCCTATGTCATTGATTGATTTTAAATTAAAATTATACTAATGTCATATTCGTTAATTTGGGTCAAAACGGTCATTTTGGGACTTTTGAAAATTTGGGAAGATTGGGGTGATCACCTCAAACCAAGCCCCTTTGGTACACTTGTCCTCACTTGAGAGGGGTACACTTGTCCTCACGTGAGAGGGTACACTTGTCCTCACTTGAGAGGAGGAATTTGTGAGAAAAGTAATCTTAGTGGCTCAGACTGAACTTGATACTTTTGAATATGGTTTGAGATGACTATTTTGAATTGAGGTGGAGTACAAAATGGTACCTTTGTTTTTCCCAAATTAACGAATATGACGTTTACTACCCTACACTTTTTATATCAATCTGTTTAGCGAATCTCTTATGATTACAATACTAAAAATTATTAATACTGTTCTCAATATTTTAAGTGTTTTGATGCAGGTTCAATGTAAACCAAGCTTATCCTGCGCCTGAATTGGTTTTATACGATTTCTAATACACACCACCGTCGACCAGTTGGGGTTTCCTGATGAGAGCTCATGACTGTTCCAACCGCAGTAAGTTACCGACTAACCGCCGAGCACGTATCATGGCATCGTGCAATTCCATGTGGGGAACCGATGGAGTGAACCGACAGGGCAGTTCAGATCAGATCAGGTGGATGAATCCCCTGGTGTCGGTAACAGCCGCAGGGATCAGAATAAGCATATCTACTACGGTGAAGAATAATGTTTTCATCCTTTACAACCAACAGAGTTACACATCTGAAATTAAGGAGAAATCATAGTTACACACATCACCCAATTGGAAGGGCTGCATGACATGAAAGTTCATGAGAAGTGCAAGACTGTAGAAACCGTCGGAGCCTCTCACGCAGAGCCACGCATGAAGTAGCGTTCGTGGAGGGACCCAAGGGACTATACATCGTAGTCTGCGAGTTGTCGGTGGATTGATGAGAAGTTGGATGAGAAGTTATAGCAGCACAGACGAACTGACTTGAATGATCATAGAATATTACCACCACCTCCGGCTCTTTCTCCGCCTCATATCAGTGCTACTAGTTACCTTTCCACCACCAGGATTCGCTGGCGGTAGCATGTCTGCAGATTTACTAGTTATGAATGCCTTCGTCCGTCGTCACGAGCTCAGATCGACACCGCTCCGCCTTATCCAGGCCGCCAATCTTAATGGTATATAGATGCACGGCCTCAGCCTCACTGGTCTTCTCACACATCCTCTCCTTTCACTCCATTGCAGATCCTCTCGCAGTCAGTTAGCCTTGCTTTTAGAAGTACAACGAGTCCCTCCGCGGCTTGGATGCGTGCAGTGTTAGCTATATTTGTTACTGGAATTCGTTGTGCGGACTATGGAGTTAGTAACTAGTATTATTAAGCCGTGCTTAAATTCCTAGAGACGTCGAGCGAGAGATCATTTGCTCCATTTCCATCGTGTTTGGTGCTGCATAGATTTTTCGATTAGGGTCACAATCAGTTAGTATATATATCCATTTGTATCGTAGTACCTTAGTCTAGAGCGTATGTGGTCCTGCTTGCATTCCTTCGATTTCTTCGTGGTGGAGTTTGTAGAGAAAGTCGATTCAGTTCGTTTGGGAAGTTGAGGTAAAGCTGCTGTTGTCCTGTCGTATTTTAGAGAAAGTCAGACTTATTTTGTGCACACCATGGACTCGATCACTTTCATCTCGTGGAAGCTAGCTCGAGCCTAGTAGATTAGTACAACAAAGATTATGCAAAGAAGAATAAGTCCATCTTCAATATTGGTGTCCTCCTAAATTAAAAAAAAAAAAAATTGTCCGCCAAGAGTAGAAGTGACCCTGAGTGCGAGCCTCACCTCTGTAGCTAGCTAATCACCGCCAGGATCGTATACGTGAGCCTGGAGATTTTGGTCAAGTGGACACGTCTGTTGGTGGTATAAGGAAAGGCACCGTTGGAAACGGACCTTGTCGATCACCGGTAGAAAAGTATTCAGTCGGTCTTAAAGGACGTACTTAAGTATTCACAGATTTCAGCAAATTCTTCTAGAATATTTAACATCAACTATGCTGCACACTTTGGAGAAGTGAACAGCTATGCAGAGAGGGTTCAGGCTGACGCAGTTTAACAACATCCCACACAGAATAGAACTGGGCTGCCCCATAATTCTATCCTATTGCTCGAAACCCCCGTCAGAGAACCAAACCGGGGATTGCCAGTTTCACCCCATTTAGTTCGAAGGGTAGTGCTATAGAAGAAAATAATCTAACAGTTTCTGCCCGCTAGCTGCTCACTATGATCGAATTTTGGCTTGAGACGTACTCTACGAGAGTCAACACCTAGCTAAATTGATTGAGACATTCGAGTGCGATTCCACTTCTAGATTATTACTCTCGATTCGTGAAAAAAATAGCAGCTTTGGGCAGTTCAAAAATGGTACCCATCGACGACAGCTCCATCTTGATATCAACTAGTGTAAGATCGATTCAGGAACTGCCGCTACCACCAGGGTTCAGGTTCCATCCTACCGACGATGAGCTCATGTGGTACCTAAGGAAGCAAGCAAGCTCAGAACCTTCCACGTTCCGTGTTATCGCAACAGTCAATCTGTATGATTTCGACCCCTGGGATCTCCCTGGTAAGCACACTAGCTCGCATCAGGAACTCTCTGACTCCTAATTTCAGCTATGTACTACTGTACTTGTCATATGCGTCAAAGTGAAGTGTTTCAGTGAGAGTCCTAAGTTTGTGATGCTCAAGTTAACAGAGCTCGGAAAGAATATGAGGTCATTCATAGCTACAGCCAATTGGCAAGACGATATCAAAATATTATTTAGTAGTGCAGCACTAGACAGTCAGATTCTAGGACATGGTTGCATCTTCATGTGTATCCAGCAGCTGTAGATGGGATGCTGATATGAAGGGGTGAATTGACTTGGGGGGTGCAGGTAAGGCGCTGTTCGGAGAAAAGGAATGGTATTTCTTCACTCCTCGCAACAGAAAGTATCCCAACGGCAACCGGCCAAACCGAAGGGCCAAAAGTGGCTACTGGAAAGCCACTGGGGCCGATAAGCTCATTTACATGCCCAACTCCAACAACAGAGGTCCCACTAAGGTTGGCGTGAAGCGGTCGCTAGTATTCTACCAGGGCAAAGCGCCCAAAGGCGACAAGACCGACTGGATTATGCACGAGTACATTCTCACCGAAGATATCACGCAGCCGTCCCCTCCGCTTCCACGCTGCGGCTCCCCGCGGGTACGTCCAAGCCTTCACTTGATCCTCTGTACTTCCACTGCCTTGGGGAGATGAGATCAGTTTCTGTAATAATTTGAAGGTGTAAGGCCAGTCACTGAATAACATGACAGGAGAGTAAAAAACGGAAGTTTTTATTCCTTATCCTCGTAGACGTCAACCTTTTCCTCGCGCCATACTGTCACATTTGTATTGCAACCTCATATAAATGTCAGTGCTCAAACACAAGGAGAGTTCAACTGAAACCAAAAACCCTCGTGTATAACCGTTCTAATAGAGCACCATTTATTAGGCACGTTTGGGTGTAAGCAAGCCATTATACATACATTCAATGAAGACCGTAGAAAGTGAACGTAATCAGAGGTCTATGAACACAGACATCAGCGAAAAACTGATTGTGGCTTTGAGTCAATGATTGCAGCTGAATAAGTCGGTGCTCTGCCGCATTCGCCAAAAGATACCAAGCCAGGCACAGCGAGCAGCAGGCCTGGAGCAGGAGAGAGAGTCCATGCTCACTTCGGCGATGGCCAACTTGGACGAGCAGCGAGCAACAGATTTCCCGGCGGAAGATAATCTGTACAGCGTCGCCGTGACCTCGGAAACTAACACCTTTCCATTGACGATGCCGAACATCTCCTGTGCAACAACTTTCGCGGCTCCCGAAGTCCAGGACACCAGAGCCATGCCCAATATCTGGAACCCGCATCACGCCATAGCTAGCACTGGCCACGTCATGCCGGAGCGAAGCGGACCTGCTCTCCATTACAACATGCATCATCCGGAGCTGCAGTGTTATCCGCCACTGTCTTCATCCAGTTTCACCGACCCCAGCCATTACGGCGGCACCTACTTCATGTCACCGGCCAGTCAACTGCCCTGCTTTTCCGATGAAGTGGAGAGCCAGGTCCAGTACTACGGTGGCAATGCCAACGAACTCCCATTTACGAGCGTCGACAACTTCCTTCCAACTGACCAGTCCACAGATCCCACGCCAGGGGAAATGCACAGCTTCAGCTACGGCCACGCTCCAGGCCCCAACCATTTCAGCTAACATCCGTGAAGTTCGCCGCTGGGGCACTATGAAGTGCAGCGATGCCGGTTGCACGGAGCTCCATAATCAAAAATTAGTGGCACAGAAAAAATATCATATTCTTCTAGCGTTGCTGTAAAGTGCCAAAAAATACCTGATGTGAGGATAAACTAAGATTTTACTACCTACCACATAAGTCAACGACGTTGTGTGATGAATCGCTAATGCAGAAAAAAACTAGATTTATTTGATGTTAGTGTGGACGTAGAGTAAATTTGTATGATTCCTGTGTACAGTACTGTACAGTACAGTAAGCCGGTACAATAGGACAGCGTGGTCGACGCTCAAAGCACAATTGATCTAGCTAGTGATACGCTTCTAGTCGTCGGTATGACAATTGATAAACAACCCCGTAGTGGGATACGAAAATGCTGCATTGATTCTTTGCAGGGTCGCTGCCTGTCAATAAAAAAATAAAATCTTGCGCGCGCAAGCCTTCTGCACAGGCAGAATTATAAACTACCTCTGCGGAAGAGCAAATCCATATCTGACCATCTTCAGTAACAATATTATTGAACATCTCAATTATAAACATCATTTTTGTCATATTTGCACAATTCACAAGAGTCAAAATAGTGATATTCAACTGCACAAATTTCTAAAGACTAAAAATTGGAATGAATTTGAGTTTCAGGACACATCGAAAAAAAGCCGCTGCTCCAATGATTGGTATTCATTGTCTCTCCTAAGGAAGGCATCTAACAACAACATTCAGAATCTAGATGTACAGAAAGTATCTCGGGAAACTACCCCAATAGACTATTTTTCATTCTGACTTCAGGATCAAAGTTATTCTTCAACTACTAAAGGTTAAGTCAGTAACAATGTTACAAAACCAGGAACCACACTACAGCGAAGGGAAAGTACACAACTTATCCTACTGGATCCAATTCACATGACCTGCACAAAAAAAGAGGTCTTTTTCTGTTCCTTAACACTTGGACTTGTTTGAAAGTATCAAGTAGGTATTTTTTCATTGCCGTGTCATTCTTCACATGATACACAGGATGTCCAAAGCAAGCCCAAATGAAAAATGTCCATGACCTTTCTTACTATTCCTCTGGTGCAATCGCTACATACTCAAGTAGATAACGACATGCTTCGTACCAATTTCAGTATATTGGCACAATTAACAGTGGCACAATCGTGACACTCGACTACTTTGAACCCTAAAACTTCCAACTGCCATAGTTGTAGATTTCAAGCGCCCTTGACTGGTGCCACTATCATAGATATCCACCAGTATAACAAAATTGACATTACTTCGGCACTCATTACCCTTCCCCACGCCTTCCTCTGGTGTATTAAGCTTGCCGCCAATACAAGCTTGCCGCAACAGGAATAACTCTGGCTGTCCCGTTGCAGTAACTAGTGCCAGGTAATCGAGGATTCCAAAACGGACGAAAACCACGTTCATGGGGCAGAGCGATCCTCAATCCAAAAACCTAGTCCAATTTAATTCTCATTGCAGGCTATTATCTTCCTTTATTAGATTGTTGTTGAGTGAATTCTCAAACATTGCAACCACAGTCAAATATCCTGCAATTTTTTCTCTCTTTCAACTAATGACTGGAGTTTCATAAAATCAAAAACAATGGCAAGTTAACCCCTGAGACAGTATACTGTCGCTCAAAAAGCTGGGTCAACTCAATTTTGACCGTTATAATCTCATTGCACGTCCGGTGAAACGACTTCCAATCAAGCCTTCCAATCAAGCCCAGCATGATGGAGACTCTCCACTAACAATTCATATGGTCGGATCTTGTGGATCGTATTTTTCAGTCCACAGGGGCACTTTGATTGCACACAAGCCAGGCTCCTTTCATTTCAACTCTGGGCGCTCAGGGGTTAAGGACAGCACTGTACACCTCTAGATACAACCAACTCCCTCTATACAAAGGAGCCATACCCTCAAGATCCAGAGAGAAAATCCAAAAAAGAAACTGTTGAAAAGGATTATCCACCTGATTATTGCACCTGTTTCCAAGAAGGAATTTGTTATCTTTTAACTCAATTTTAAAAAGATTGAAAAAAAAAGCGAAAAAAAGGCATAAATTACATCTGAAAAGAGCCCTGCCCACTGGACCTTGGGCTGTAATATGAAGCAGCGGATCCATTCTGGGAGCCCGTGGAGGTCTGACGAGATGTCGAGCCTATCGAAGTCCTGGGACTGTAAAACGAGGCTGCTGAACCGTTGGAGGTTCTGGGACTGAACAAGCCGAGCTCCCCCGGCCCAGCAAGCGTGAGAAGGAAGTACCGATAGTTTCCAGCAGTGTCGATGGCGATCATCTCTTCTAAAGTTCTCTTACTTTCATTCGTGAACTCCAACTTGATGTACTGCATGTCCACCTCCGCTCGCGTCGTCACCACCCGAATCAAGGCGTCATCGTCTGTTCCTTCTCCACTTAGAGCAGCATACAATTCCTGCAATCCAAGCCCAAACAAAAGTTTGCATATATTCAATAAACTCTTCATGAAAATCTGACATAACAACAACACCTCCTACAAAAGTCGAACTATCACTACAGAATCACTCCCACAAGCCTCAGCTTCGAACAACAGCAAATTCAAGAGAAGCAAAATCAAACACATATTGCATAAGCACAAATCCCTCACGTAGCATATTCTATGGTGCAGGACAAGAGAGGCAGCCAAAAAAATTTAGTCACATGATTTTGAAGAACTGGCCAGAAGAAAACTAAGAATGAGATTCCTGTAATCCTGAGTGTAGTTACCTCCGCGTAGAATTTGGCCGGCTGTCGGTAACACATGACAGTGGAGCGCAATGCTTGTTCGAATTCTCCAGCATTCTCTCTTCCGAGGGACTGCAGAGACAACTTTGTGATTCAGCACAACATTGACTATTTACACCTCAGAGTAGGATATATACTGTTTGAACAGAATTTGATGCAATTGCCGTGGATTAAGGTAATGATCAACTAACCTGTTCAAAGTCATGGCCGTAATGTTGATGGTAGTAATTCAGTGTGGCCGTAAGTTGCTGTGCGCTTCGAGTACAGAAAATGCGGATCAACGTGTCGTCGTCACCTACTTTTCCTGTAACCACCTTACTCAGTTGGTGTGCATCGTTCAAAGCAATGTGCCTGTCAACAGCCGTGTTCTCCGGTCGACTGCCACGAACTAGCGCCAACAGTAGCTGCGCATTTTGAATAAATCCAATTAAGTATTCTTAACGTTGTTTATAACGTGATATTCATTAAATTGGGAAAACGCAATTCCCAAGTTGTACTTCACCTAAAACAGAAAAAGTTACCTTAAACCAGATTTGAAGGTATCAGATTCAGTTTGAGCCACTAAGATTTTTTCCCTCGCAAATTCCTCCTCTCAGGTGAAGGCACGTGTACCAAAAAAATGCTGGAGCTCGGTTTAAGGTGATCACCTTAAACCTTTAGAAGTCCCAAAATGTGCGATTTTTCCCAATTTAATGAATATCGCGTTTTATCAAAATTCCTGGACGTCTTCTGTGGGTGATAAAAATAATATTTTCTTAGAAGCAGCCAACATCTGCTTAGAATTATCTCACTCAATCAACTTTGACTCCATCATAGATTGTTCTAGAGATCAAGGGCAGCAAAAGCAAACCATCTTCAAGCACAAGGGTTTTAGAACTTGCTCCACATGCAGGTACGGCAGAAGAAATGACAGAAATTATTGCAACAATGAATCACATTCACCGTTTTTCGTTTCTCTTTAACACCTCTAAATGTAGACGTAATTCTCACCCTAGCGAAAATAATGAAGGTTGGATAACCCCTACTTAGCAGTATAATACAGCTGGCCGAAACCTAAAAAAGGTACAGGATGCTATGAACAATCTGAGAAGTTCACAGGAACCCAAAATGTTCGTTCACGACCCTAAATAATATCCATTATCCTTGAACCGTTCTGCACCATTGCTTGTGGGCTAATAATCCAACTTTTTGCTCCATTCTGTATCTACAATAAACAATCAATATCGTAAGCTCCTATTGCTTTGTGCTCATTCTCATTACCAAGTAAGTGGTGCACTCACCTTTGTAATACTAACCAGTCGCTTAGGCGCTTCCTTTACCTTCGGTTCACCTCCACGCCAAAACGCCCACTTGCTCTGTACAATTCCAACCAATGTGAATGGTTGGCAGACCCTCACCCCTCTCAAACCCCTGAACATGCAATCTAAATCCTTGCCATTTACACAAGATAAAGGCGAGCGCTCGCAACCACTTAAGAATCCCTTGAAAGGAGCACTCAGGATAGAAGTAGAACTAAAAACCTTCAGTAATAGCAGTGTTTCATAAGAGTAAAACCTACAGCCAGGTGGCCTATTCGGGACTCAGGCCGGTACGAACCTGACACGTAACTCACACTAGGTCTGGTCTCCGATACTTATACAATTACTGTCAGATTCCCTTCGTAGTGAGCTAAGAAAAAAGAGTACACTCAAATCTCTTTACTCTTACCAACCGGGTTCCCTAACTTTTTCAGTGAAATAGTTTGAATATTCGCCAAGTGCGCTACAGGCAAAGACAGTGTAGTGTAGCAAGGGTGCAGAATATCCCAAAATGCTGATGCAGAGAAGGACATAATAAAGATGTTTGCGTGTCTGTACCTTGTTCTGAAACTCCACGAAATGTGTATCCGTGCCATCGATATGATTCTCTAGCGTTTGATTGAACATGGTATAATACGCTTGTTTGATCAAGTAAATCTGTGCTGCATTCCGTGTACACACTAACCCTATCAGCGCTCGGTCGGCCTTCTTGCCTCCCACTTTCATCGATTCATACATAAGTATTGCGTCACGCTCGGCTGAGTCCATCATCCACAGCAGTATACATTTCTATATCCATCCACACCATCAACGAAAAAAATGAATAAAAGAGCCCAGGTTAAGCTGCCACGGAATAAGAAATAGGGCAATATAGTCTAGAAAAGGGTTACATTAGACTGCAACTTGATGCTTAAAATATGAACCGACATTATGCACAACTAGGTGTAAAATAACAAACTTAAGAGTAAGCAACCTAATTCAGAGAGGTGGCTTGAAACCTTACTATCCCAACTCATTTTAGTATTCTCACGTCAGACCTATAAACCGGCTCAGCCAAACCTCTCGAAACTAATGTTCGTCAACAGTACCTCCTTGACAAAGGTACTCGGACGCATGCAAAAGACACTCATACAAGATAGAGAAAATGCATTAGAACATGGCGTGAGAAAGCATTGGTAGTGAAAAATAGCGGTGCGAAGGGGAAGAAGCAGTCGGGGAACGGACCTCCAGTTTGCCTCTAAAGGCAGACTTGAGTCGTTTATGCAAGCTCTCCCCATACACTGTTTGATAAGCCTGTGCAATCTCAACTCGCTGCGCTTGCGTCCTCCTTCCCAAAATCTCAATCACTTTCTTCTCATTGCATCCGAGCCCTGTGTTCCACCCACACTCACATTGTTACCGTCTAGCTGACCTTCCAAGTACGTGGTGTAAGCACCTTTGCCTACTGCTGGTTGAAAGAACTGAGGTTATCCCTTTAATAGTGGTCTACAACCTCGCACTTCGAGTGATTGCATTGGAAATCATCCAACATCCTGAGTACAAAACATTTGACCTCAAGAGCATTTGGCTCTTCTGCCCAAAGTAAGGTCTATCAAGTGATTTCCCACTGAAAGCCCACTCTTACAAATTGGTGAAAATGATTCCAGGTTGTGCAAATAATATCCTTGCAAAAAACCAGAAGATTGGTTCCCAGTGGTAATATCAAATCTCAGGCAACCGAGACGAGGACGGGAGTCAGAGTTCTGGTACCTTTGATGCTCTTGAAGGAAGACCGAAGCTCTTTAACATCCTCTTGTAGGTTGAAATAAGGTGGCAACGTCAACGTCCCCATCTCCTCCTCACTCTTTCCTCTGCCTGCGTGACCAACCTCCTCTCGATGCAACGAATGTCACTAATGGGGAGGATTAATGAAGAAGGTGGATTCACAGTCACCGAAAATACCGGGAGGTCTGCTCGGTGCGGACAACCCTAGGCCTGCACGACATCCTTGAAACCGCTACTAACTACTTCCAAGCCTTGGTAGATGACGCTTATATCACTCCATGCCTGAAGCGACAATAGAACAGGTCGCTCCTCCGGGCCATGAGACTGCTGCAAGCTCGCATTGTTACTACAGAGTCGGGATTTACACAGACCTGCCTTGCTTCCCGAGGAATCAACATGGGCCTACCAGAGAACCTAGTATTGTATTTATTTGGCAAGCTCCTCCAAATCACGTTGAATTTTGAACCAGTACTATAAAGGCTGAGCCAGCTGGTTGAAAACCAGAGCCACTGGTATGTCGGTAGGGTGCTTGGACGAATACCAATAGGCGCATTTCCAGAAAAAAAAGGGATAAATACCAGCTTACGCCATTCCAGCCCTGGAGGATAATCGAAGGCAGCTTAAGGTTATAGGGCAAGGTCTACGAATAAAGCGCAGGAACCACACAGAGAAACTCAACCAAGGGTAACTCGGCGCAAGCTCCTTCGACTGACGATGAATCCTAAACCAGCAGTGTAGAGGTCGAGACAGCTGGCATCATAACCTGCAGGATTGCTACAACCAATGGTGTGTCGGTAGTCTGCTTAGACGAAATATCATTGCGGGTATCTCCAGAAAAGCCAGGCAAAAAGACTCGAGTGTGAAGAATCTACTCCAAGGCGACGGCTGAAAAAGATGGTGAGGACATGACTCGACGGACGAAGCGCATTAACCTCGCTAATGCTTCCGAGAGAAATCACGCCCAACCAAGAGTAACTAATGCCTGGCTGCACATCCAAAAAGGCGAGGAGGGCAGAAGCCACGCAGCAAGTGAAACAACCCAAGAGGTGCACAACAGGAGGCAAAAGAAATATTAGTCACGAGCAGATCTCCATAGCCCACATTGAGTACCAGTATGCTTGGACGATGATTACGCGAGTGAGGCACACACCCGCGTGGCTACAGATTCCGCCACCACAGTCGTCTGCCATCCACCCTCACGGCTGCAGTTGCACTCAACGACCACCGCGGAGGACGCACAATCCCAAAACCAAATGCTTGTGGGCTCATTCGATCACTCCGTGCATCATCATCGAATGCCGCACAAGGACGTGACCAGATTGCACCGACGTGGGCCAATGCTCAGGCGCCCCATGTCGAACAGCTCCGTCCCGGTTGCCCGTGCGACGTTCCTGATGGCGATTCCATAAAAAGATGGAAAAGGAGCTCATCAGTCATCATGGCTCCATGGCTGGATTCACGCCACCAAGGATTCGCCGGAGAACACTCAGGGGCGCTTCGCACTACAGTGGTATGTCCCACCTCCCATATCCCAAGTCCCACTGAAATGTAGGAGCTGATTGGTCTAGCAGGCCTCTCTAATTTGTGCATTCTATAAATAGATGCACAAATTAACAAATTAACTTTGATTATGCACAAATTAACAAATTAACTTTGATTATGCACAAATTAACAAATTAACTTTGATTATGCACAAATTGAGCTCATTTTTTTTTACTAGAAAAGATTGCATCACATTAAGCGATTAAGGTTGCTCACTTGAGTGAACCGGCTTTGATTATATTATTGGATGGTTGCAACGACATTGCAACTTTGTTTCAAGAAGCTTGGAAGATTGTTGGAAGTCACTTTGAGTCACTATGCAACTTTTGTGGTGGCATAGCCACCATGTTCCCTAACATGGCCTCAGTTGAATCCGACTTCTCTGTTCTTAAACTTTCGAAGGATGAGCATTGTAAATCATGAATTGACCTGTCGCTTGAGGGGGTGTTACAATTCAAGCAGTTCCATGCCCTGTTATCCAATATCAAATATGCGCATAACTAAGCTTAGTTTGTTAATTTGTGACAATGCACAAATTAACTTTCATGATGTGCACAAATTAGCTTAATTTATGAATTTGTGACAAAATGTAAATTAGAGAGGCTTGACTCTAGAGCCAAAGTTGGGAATTTGACACCCCATCTTAACACCCCTAAGTGCCTAGGCCATTTTCATGAAAATTAGGGAATTTAGAGACTTATAACTTTGATGCATTGAATCTTAGCCAATCGGATGTTTCACAAGAAGTGACTATTGAAAGTGGTGGAACACCTACTTAGCATAGGACTTGCAAGTTTTGGGGAGAATTGATTTTGATCAGACAACATGTGATGACAAAATCTCAATTTTTGGCAAGAAATTGCTATTTAATGATTTTTACAAAACTCTATAAGCCTTTGGTTCATTTCGATTTTTGTGAGTAGCAAGATTGGACGTGAATGCACACACTAGCAAACTATGGAGATTAGACTTCTTTTTATGTTAAGTTTTAGGGCTTCAAACTACTATTGCTTGGAAAACAATGGCTAGTGCAATTGGTGACAACCGCTATAACAAGGATTTAGAACATGCTGGAACCCCTAGCGGCAAATTTCCCACTACCATAAAGCACTTGCAAGGGATATTGGCTAGTAGCAGCCTAGCAGCCGTTGCTTACCACCTTGCACTCTATGGTGTTTCATCAAAATTGAGCCGCTCTTGAGGCACTCATATGACATTTGGCTTGCCTAGCCATTACTCCGCTTACATGGGCTACTTGAATGTCTTGATAATTGTTGTTTATACTACAAGGTCAAAAATTAGATCCAATGCCTCACATAGGACACTTTTAGACCTCTGGGACATACAGGGGTTAAGCTTAATAAGAGGTAGGAACGTTGTGCGAAACTTTGGAAAAATGCTGACGCCGACTTTGTGTAGCTTGAATGTGAAAGGTCTAGTAAAACTTTGAATACAAGATAACGTACAAATCACATGTATGTTTTAATTGTGTTGAATGCAAAACTGGTGAGTCGTAGTTTATATTTTTTAAATATCTTAGACGAAGAACGGGGAATTATTAAAAACAAAGAGGTTTCACGATATAGGGTCCATCTATCACTTGGACTTAGTACCTGCGAATAACGATCACTTCTGATTCGCCAGCACTAGCAGGTTACCGATTGAACTAACCCATGGAAGCAAAAAATTGTGCCAGATGGTACCAATTATATACAATCCGGCCAACAAAAATCAGGATCTGAATCACTGGTTGACCCATCATTTCTGAAAAAGGATTGGCTGAAATTGCAGAATTTAGAAGAAAACACTAGGACATACATATAGATGAACAAACGTACGAGGGTACTTATTCTCACTGAAATATGAAGAAGAAAGAAAGGGAAATTTTTATGGATACTCGTGAAGTTTGCAATTTTTGTAAACATGCCCCTAGTTTTTCAGAAATTGCACATACACGTTTGACATACTTTCATAATTGTGGAACTATAATCCTTCTTCACAATTATTAAATGTGTGAGTCACCTACTTTTGAACGATACCTGTATTGTGATTAGCCGTTTTGCACAAGTTGTGCCTAAAGATAGATGCAATCATGCACCTTTGATAACTGTGGAGAGGGATCTTTCTGCGATCATGAAAGTTTGACAAGGATGTTTGTGCAATTTCTGAAGAACTAGGGACATATGTACAAATATTGCAAATTTCACTGGTATCTATCAAATTTTCTCAAGAAGGAAAAGGGGCGGTAACCCTGTAATACTGTGACCCATCACCTATTGCCGAGGAGTAAGGAGAATGGAATAAAAGAAATTCACTGGTATCTAATTCCATTATGCCTGGCTGTGGGGGTTGCAGGTTCCAGAATATTCCCGACTTCCATCCAATCGTACAGCGTTTGGATTTTGGAGTTCAACGGGCCATTGGTCTGGAATCTGGGCACTTTAGAAACCGATTACCGAGGCAAGCGAGGTCATGCACAAAAGCAATGTGGCTCTTGGAGTTCAGTATTCCCGGACCAATAATAAGTTTAGTAGTGTAGCAATCTGCTTGTCCAGTAAGCTTATGGTTGCTGCTGCTGCTGAAACCCAGCATCTTGCAAGGCACAAATCCTGGACTCCCAACTTTTCACTGCAATTTTTGCCCTAACCCTCTTACCTTGCGGAGGAGTGTCTCTGTAGACCACGTGATGGGGGCATGGCCTCCATTTGCAAAGTTTTATGAATGATTAAGGCTTTTTGATTTTGAGCCGCGGAAACTTTGTGAGGTCGTGAAAAGCAACCGGGAAATGTGAAGAATCAACTGCCCAAGCCCCACTCTGCCGAATCATTGGCTTGGATTTCACTGCAGATATGATGCAGGGGCCACACAGGCCAAAATAGGCTAAAATAAAATAGCCAGTTTGAAACGGACGAAGAAGTAACTTGTATTTTTGAAAAATTGGGGGACAATCACTTTTCAAGGTTCCATCCACTGTTTTACTGAACATACTCTTCTTATCATTCTATTGATTCTAGGGCAAGAAGTTTGAGATATTGGCTTGTGAACATTCAAAATTGCTGGTTTTATACATATCGAAAAAGTGAATGTAAAAAATCAAAAATTCTACTTTTACACAAAGAATTACATGTTGCCACTTGTTTATTACAAACACCATTTTGAAATGCCAATTTAGTTTGGTTTGGCCCACCTTTGAAGCAAAAGTCCAACCTACACTATATATTGCATTTAGGTTGTCTTAGCAAATAGGTTGCTTTCCTTGAAGGAGTTACCTCACAAATCATTGCTTGGTCACTTTGAGGCACATGCAACTCTCGAGATACTAGGCTTTCACATGATTTACAGCTTAGACACCACTAGTTTATTTTATTTGTTTTTAACTTTGTTGTTGTTACTACATTCTTTAACCCCTAAAGGCCCAAGCATTGTTTTTTGGCAACATAAGGATTTAGGGCAGCTCACTACAGGTAGATGCTTCATCCTTTTTCTTCAAAATTTTCACAAATGATGTGCCAAAGGAATAGCTTTAAGGTCCAACAATCTTCACAACTTTTGACTACATGGATCAAAAGTCATTGCATGACATGTTGTTTTTTTTAAACTCTAGGTAGCCTAGGCAGCTCAAAAAACTTCTTTAAAAATTACATTTTTTTGAATTTTCTTTTTGGAATTGGTTATTTAGACTTATATGTATGTGGTAAGCTTTGAATCATTGGATTCCAATAAGTTAGGCAAAAGTTACAAGAAGTTTTAGTTGGCATGGAGGTATGGTTTTGAGAGACTCCATACCTACTCCCAAACTAAAACTTCTTGTAACTTTTGCCTCACTTATTGAAATCCAATGATTCAAAGCTTCCCACATACATATAAGTCTAAAGAACCAACTCCAAAAAGAAAATTCAAAAAAATGTATTTTTTAAAGAAGTTTTTTGAGCTGCCTAGGCTACCTAGAGTTCAAAAAAAACAACATATCATGCAATCACTTTTGAACCACGTAATCAAAAGTTATGAAAATTGTTGCACCTTAAAGCTATTCCTCTGACATATCATGTATGAAGTTCAAAGAAAAAAGATGAAACATACACTTGTAGTGAATTGCCAAAAATCCATTTTGTCCCCCGAAGGGACAAGAGGGCTTTTAGGGGTTAAAAGTGTTTATTGCAATAATTGAACATCACATTTTTCTTCAATTGCTAATGTTTTTGTTGCAAATGCAACAAATTTTTTTGATGCAAATACAACAATGATTTTGATGCAAATGCAACATACAGAATTTGCAGTAAGAAGGCACACGAAAACTAGGGGTATAATTATATAATACTCTTAAAGATAACTAGGAGTACACGTGATACCTTTACACAAAACTAAGGCTTTTTTTAATATTTCAAATAGTACAAAGGGATATTTGGTATCTTGAAATATTTGAGGGGCATTTTTTATATTTTTCCCTAAATTGTAATATTCAGATGCTGAGAATCAAAACTTTCAACTGCTTAAACTAGCTAATAGCTGCCCATTTAAAGCTCTACAACTCTAAGATCTAGAAAAAATTTAGATTCTGGATGATTGCCTTCAATAATTCTAGGTCCAAACGGGCAGCACAAATTGGTTTTAGTTCCTGATTAAGATCCATTTCCTAATGATTTAATTTGTTGAGATTACACTGGTGTACCAATGTTTCCACAGAAGCCATCCTTAAATCATACCGGTAAACAATTTCAGAAACTATTGATCATTATGTTTCAAAAGCTTAGTTTACTGGATCTTGGTAAAAGAAACTTGCAAGCCTAAAAATTTAGGACAACTTTGCAAATCAAGAGACCTAGAACTAGGGCAATGGTCCAAACGTGCAGATTTATTGTCAATTTAACGGTTTCATACAAGTTAATGTTGTCTTGACTGAATGGATTGTATTATTGTCAATGGAAATTATAATTCAAATGAGTCCACAATTTGTATCATCAAAATGACTAAAGAAAATTGCATTTGCTAGTCCAAGTTAAATAAAGCTGGACAAAAGAAAAGTCTTCTCTTGATCTACTCAATACTACTAGAAATTATGATTCTTAGTCCTTGACTTGTTAAAAAGTGTTTCAATGTGCCTTCAATGGAATTTCTCTCTCAACTTTAGGAGGGGCTGAATCTGACACCAAAATAACCTTCCTTGATAGAAGCGAGACGTCTCTCTCCAATTGTGCAAGGTTTGCCTCATAACTGCATTCAAAATCAACCATTAGTTCACACAAGTATGGAGGATGCTTTGCCATAACATAAATAGTGAAACGTAATTTAGAGTGTCATAAAGTGGATAGCGCTTGCTATCACTAGTAGAAAATTCAGCACAAAATCAACAGAATTTCAACCAAAAATTGTTGATTTTTTTTGTGAATTTGGTCAAGTTGATTTGGGTACTTTTCTGTTGATTTTCTGTTGATTATTTACAGTTTTTTGTTAATTTGTTGTTGATTTCTATTACATATTTTATGTTGTTCAATTCTATTTCTTTTCATTTTTTAATTTCTTTTTCATAGAATTTCATTTTATTTTATGAAAATGTGAACTTTTTAGGGGACGGGAAGCTGCCCAAACCCTTGGGCAACTGCCCGAACCCTGGGGCAACTGCCCAAATTCTTGGGCAGCTGCCCAAACTTTAGTGCAGCTACCCATAGTGGGGTTTGAACCCTTCACTTCTCCTCTCACACTCCACAACTTTAGCACATTCTCAAAACCACTAGAAAATGTGCAAATGCACATGCACACATTGGTATCTTGATTCTATTTGTACATTAAATGTTCATGTTTTTAATAATCCAATAGACTTTGGAGGCTATTTCGGCCCATTAAAGGACTTTTTTCAAAAAACTTAGAATTAAGAAAAGTTAGTAAATGTATTTTACTTTCACCTCCAATAATTTTTTTTGGATTTCAATCTTTTCATCAAAAGTTATGAGCTAAAATCAGAGAAGGTGTTTAGAAATTTTAAATAAATTGTTTATTTCCATCCTTTTGATTTTGTTTATAAATTTTTTTTGGAATTCACAAATCTCATAAGGATTGTTGCAGGCAAAGGTTGGATTCATTAATAATTATTATTTAGTGTTAGTTTTTTTGTAAAAAGAACCTTATTTTGTTAAAATAGCCTCTATAGTTTGATAGCTTCAAATAACATGAAGTCGTGAAAAGTTATGGAATTAAAACCTTGCAATTATAAAATCAAAATTCTATAGACTTTTGACTAGTTTTGGATATTTTTTAAGGGCATTAATATGTGAACCACACCCTTTGAACTACTATACCACACCCTTGGAGTAAATTTTAGATTTCTACCATCAAAACTTTGAGTTTGAGAATTTTGAATTCAAATTTGGAGTTAGAGACCATGGTATTGTCTAGGACCATAAAAAAAATTGCAATTCAACAACACCCAATAAAAAAGCTTATCTTCTTTTACAAACAAAAGTAAAATTAACAATTTTCTCCCTAACTAAACTTTTTCATTGAGTGTTGTTGAATTGCAACTTTTTTTATGGTTCTAGACAATACTATGGTCTCTAAGTCCAAATTTGAATTCAAAATTTTCAAATTCAGCTTTTTGATGGTAGAAATCTAAAATTTACCTTGTGGTGTGGTATAGTAGTTGGAAGGGTGTGGTACACATATCAATTCCCATCTTTTAAAGCTTATAAAAATATTTTATAAAACTGTTTTTTTTTAATTCATTTGGTTAGTAATAGAAGGAAAAGTACTAAAAGTACGTTTTAAGTCTTTCAAAATATCAAGTTTACGCCAAAAATATGTGAAACATAAAAAATAGTCCTTATTTTTTGTAGGAATATCAATTATACTCCTATTATTTTGGAAAATTAATAAAATAACTCTTCTATTTTGAAATGTTAAATATATCCTTGTGTTATTTGAAATGTAAAAATCACCTTTGGTTTCTTGTAAGAATTTGCATTAAACTATACACTTGGTTATCATGTAACACAAAGATATTTTTGGTACTTTTAATCCTTAAGGGACATATATGATTTCTTCAAAGAATTGAGGAGCATCTTTTATATTTGTTTGTAAATAAATATTAATATTTAAAACAACAAAATGTTGTACTTTTTATATAAAATTTTGTTAAATTAGTGAAGTTGTATCCAAAAGTATCTAGATTAACAAAAAACTGTTGAGTTTTTGCTTATTATGGTCATGTTTTTACTTGACTTTAAAGGTTGCTAATTTTAAATCTTACCAAATTGTGAAAAGTAAAGAAAATAAAACCAGTCAATGTACACTCAAACTTCTAAAAGATTCTTTTTTTCAAAAAACTTCTTTTATTTTTTAAAACTTCAAAAAAATTTAATGAGGTCCAAAGAGATTTTAGAAAGATTTCAAAAACAAACCTAAACTATTGTGATAGTTTTTTTGAAAGTATTTTGATGATTTACAAAAAGATTCCTAAAAGACTCTAATTTAGTCTAAGAGATTCTATTTCTATAAGTATTTCAAAGTACTTTAACAAATTTCATAAAGATTTTAAAAAGATTCTCAAAGATTCCAAAAAGGTTTTTGAAAATTCTTAGATATTTTCAAAGATTTTTTGAATTTCAAAAAAGATTCTCAAAGATTCCAAATGATTCTCAAAGATTTCTAAAAGATTCTCAAAGATTCTCAAAGATTTCCAAAGATTCTTGAAGATTCTAAAAAGATTCTCAAAGATTCTCAAAGATTCTCAAAGATTCTCAAACATTCTCGAAGATTCCAAAAAAACTTGAAAAGATTCCAAAAGATTCCAAAAGATTTTCAAAGATTCTTCAAAGATTCTCAAACATTCTCAATTGTTCTCAAACATTCTCAAAGATTCCAAAAAAACTTGAAAAGATTACAAAAGATTTCCAAAGATTCATGAAGATTCCTAAAAGATTCTCAAAGATTCTAAAGTCTCAAAAAGATTCTTAAATATTCTTAAAAATCTTGAAAAGATTTTCAATGATTCCCAAAAGATTCTTGAAGATTCTTAAAGATTCACAAAAAATTCCCAAAAGATCTTCAAAAGATTCCAAAATTTCAGTTGATTTAGATAATGGTGTCCAAATCAACAGAACGTGTTTAGTTTTTTACAGAATTCTGTTAAATTAGTCAATTAGCGTGGGCAAGTGCCCAAATCAACAAGAAATTGTTGGTTTTCTGTTGTTTTGGAAGGAGTTTTCTATTAGTGTACCTAATATGCTCATGTAACATGTTGAGTAGAATTACCACCAAAAGACACTTTTTTTAATAACAATCTTACTATGTAATGCGTCATAAAGCAGCAAAGACCTAACAACCATATAAGTTGCTCATAGCACCTCTTAATAGATTGAAATTCTTTGTAACTACAAGTAAGAAGGTCTTAGGATAAAAGATACAAAAAAATTGAAGTTATTGTTTGTTACAAAAAGGTTATTGACACTCACATTCAATGATTACTTGACATTTTTGGTCAAAAATTTGTTGATTACAGTGCCTTATACTACAAGACCGATAATACTCTATTTTGGACAATGAAGGTCAATGTGACATTATTAACCATTTTTTGGTAGGGCCACTTGTATTGACTGCCATACACAAAGAATCTTATATACTACGTACATCCATTTGAGGACCCTTCTCCACTTTTTAGACAAGAGATTCATAAAAGTGCTAGTTTTGTCCTTTGCAATAAATGAAACAAAAACCTCAATGGTTTGTGACGTGCCAATGGCTATGTTGTTTAAAATTCTTAATTATGTGAAACTTGGAAATAGACATTTCGTATTTTCACAAAGTGTTGAGAGAAGTAAGACAAAAGAAAAAAGTTTAGGGGACAAAATGCTATGTTTCAAGTAAAGAATGCATCCACGTTGGGGTATGATTTTGTCAAACCTCTCTTTGCGTCTAATCTTGGATATCATGTCCAAAACAACGGATTGTTGTTGGTACTGTCGATTAGTGTCTGCCCACTTCAGCTTCAAATTGTTCATCATTGTTATCCTCTCCTTTTCATCCAATCTGCACCTCACAATTGCAAAAGGTGTAAGTAAGCTACGGAGTTCAACCTAAATTTCATTCAAAATGATGGAATGGTGACTTTGTTTAAGATATATCTAATCAATAATATGAAGAACAGGCATTGGAAAAAGCTTTTATATCATTTGGAGATTCAAGTACATCATGTTGACCTTACGCATAACGAATGCTTAGTTGTTTCATTCAATTTTATACTTGTGCTCAAATATTTCCTTATCCCTGATGCTGACAATTTTGCTTGGTGCAAACAATTGGGGATTATTTGCACCAAATCGCAGGGAAAAGCTGCCAAGTACACACAAACCCTTACTGGAGCCTGGGGTGAAGTTCGGTAGCCTTGAACCTAAGCCTTAGCATTCAACGCAATATTTGTTAATTTAAGAAAACAATGCAATTTTGGGACTTTTGGATTTTATGTTTTCAAGAGACTTTTGATGATTTCGTGTGAATTTTATGATGTTTTCTTCAAGACCTGACATCAACAATGTAATATCTTGAAAAGGTGATGAAAAAATCACTTGAAATCACCAAAATATTCTGAAGAATGCAAAATTCAATATCCCAAAATCGAATTTGGGATATTGAAATTTTCCCAAATAAACAAATATCGTGTCATTCTGTAAAATATCTGTTGATCGAGGTTATTTGTAGCAAGATTTCTTAGCCAGGCTTTGTAGTGTTCAATCCAAGGATTCTCAGACAGATTCTGGTTGCTGAGACCAAAGAGGCAAAGGTTTAGAGGGATGCCTGGATGGTGTGAATCTGTACCTGCGAGAGCCTTCGTGTTTGCATTTGGCCTGCTCATCAGGACTGTCCTTCTTCTTTTGCTCCGCTGCTTGCCTCATTTGAGTGGTCAAGTACGATGGCAGCTTTCCATAGCTCTTCTTCATGAGATACCTCCTCATCTGCTTCGGACATTTCGACATGTCGGGCCCTGTCCATTCCAACCCAAATTCAAAGCTTTTCATCGGACACATGTGATGTTCATCAGGACTGTCTAGCTTGCTTGCTTATTTGCTAGCTCCTCTTCCTTGCAGCATTTTTGGACAATCTCTAAATATCACCTACAACTGAGACTCACGTTTCACGGCTCAAAACACAAATATGCTGTAGAGTTAGATTGGAGTTCCTGTCTTTAAAAAAGCCCTAATCTAGAGAATATCTGCCATTATAACGAGCCTAATTAATTAAAACGTGTGCTAAACATAAGTCCACAATCCACAGATGACTGTCAATTGCCACAATTTCAATCATTGTGAACATTTATGGACCGGGACCTTGGTGAAGAAATTGGCCACTTTCCATATGATTGTTTCATGATATTGTCTCAGTATTACGTACTATCTTCAAAGGAAATTCTTGTCATCATTGTATCCCTAGTGAGACGTTCCCCCAAAAATATTCTCTTCACTAGATAGATTCTCTTTCTGTTTGGCTAAAAGGTCTTGAGAATCATTATTTTTAGTGAAACCTCCAAGATTCCTGTAGTGTTATTTATTGACAGGCCGGTTGATTCCCTAGTGAGCATACATAAGATTACTCCTTCCGAGCTATGTCAAATGACAATCCTCGTATCTCTCATTGCTAACGAAGAGTTGAAAGATGTTTGGAGCCCCAACATTCACAAAATCCGTGAACCTTGCTTGGGTATAAGGAGTCTGTAAAGATAGTACTGTTCTGAGAATCAGTGAATTATTTACTGGAATGGATCATTTGCTCTGCGTTCCTCTTGATGAAGTCCAGTATTTTGACCCTTCCATAAGCCTGCACACGAACATTGAACCCATTCTTTTACGATTCATTGAAAAACCAAACAATTTCAGAAAGCTTTACATAGAATCAGAAACTAAAAGATCTATGATTCGACGAGTCTCAATTTAGTCAAAGGGGTCATACTAAGGCCTCTATATCTATGACAGTCTGTAAACCGTGCAAAGACGCTTAGCAGGGCAAGTCACAATACATCTGAGTCACAGTTCGAATCAAATGACACTACTAAAGCTTAAGAGAGTCTGCATGCATCTGTTCTTAGCAAATAAAATTCTGGGTTATATGATTGTTTTTCCTGTTGGAACAAACAATTAAGTTACTTTCCAAAATAGAAAGAGGACTAAGAGTCAAATCCTGAGATCAGAATTTTCATGATTATAGATAGAAAAATTGTTGGTGCTGCAAAAAGGGGAGAACCAAATCGCTTGATGAGCTTACCGGTCGGTCTCTGGGGACGTCCGGCTTTCGTTTCACGTGCGTGGTGCATCTTTGTTGTTCTGCAAATTTTTCAGCATTTAAGATTAGTAAATTCGACTTGAAGATGGACAAGATGGGGGTCTATGTAAAGAAAGTAAGACTCACAGGTATGTAGTACATTAAGAAAAGGCTAGCAAATTTGCACGTCATTGAACACCTCATTTATTAACGACCATAACCCTGGTGAGAAATGCAAAAACCAATCTTGCTGGCCACATATCCAAAACTGCTATAGCAAAAGCTCTAGCTATCCTGATCGACATGTCCATCGATTACTGAATCTCGACAGAGCAACAAAGTAAGCTTGATACAGAGGCATCAAGTCTGAATTCTATGATAACATTGAGAACCTTCTCCTGCCATAATGCCATCCAATGCCAGTTGAAACATGATATTGAAGGCCTTTCAAAGTCCCTTCGGGAGATGTCAAGGTAATTAGTGACGTAAAAAGGTCATCTCTGTTAGAATGGTGATTGTCAAAGCTCCAAAATTATGACATGTAAGCATAGTGAAGGGCTCTAAAACCTGATGTTTTGCCATGATTTTAACGAACATGACAATGGGAAGAACTGCTCAAGATGTGTACCGTAGATGACAATGGGCTCCTTGGAATGTTTTTTCAAGAAATTTCTTGTGCTTGGCTTAAAGGATCCCAACGGACGTCCAAAGGTGGCAGCCAGCTTCTGCTTCATCTGCAGCTTCAGTTTCCTAGTGATTTTCTCCACTCGTCGGTCCCGCTGCACCCATCCACCATCCACGACTTCAATAAATTCACGATGCATGCATTCCACTTAGTCTACTCGATATACTTTCAAGTAACACGGGTTCTCGACGAACACAGCACTTTTGAAAAGGTAAGGAATGCAATGAAAAACAGGCCGTACAAGTTCTTTGGCAGTGGGAGGGGGTGTCTTTGGCTTGAATGCCTCCGGGGGCTTGATGATGCTGTACACACTCTCGTGAGAGTTCCACATCTTCACTGACAACAAAAATGATCTCTAAAGAGAGAGAGAATCTTGCTGTGGTCTCAGCTGAATGTCACCTTAGTAAAATGAAATTAGCCGCAAACTATAGTTTTGCATTATTGCAACCCCACTTCTGCAACAGAATCTAGTCAGAAGCATATACACAAGCAGTGTCATTCATGCATGTTACAGTGCACATTCTACAGTGTCCGCACATTATCTACATAGAACGTTTTATAACCCAGGATTCCACAACTTCGTCGACACGACCTAAATCTCCTCAAACCTAATTCGTTTATCGAAGGTCTGAGGAACATGTCAACTAAACTTGGCGACAGAAAACGATGTTGCCACATCAAAGACCTTGGCTTTCCTCAAGAGCCTGAGCACGTAGAAATGCCACCATCTTCCTGTTCATATCAAGCCATTGGCGGGGTTAGAGTGAAACAAGCATCGAGAGTTACAGATCATGACCATGTCATGATGTCTATTCTCACAACACATTGAACAATCAGCCCCTCAACAATCATGCCTTCAACATTAAGCGATATGAAGCCGGATTTATATAAAAAATATGAAAAGAAGATTAGAAGTCGATGCTTTTGAATTGACTCCACTTTAGGGGAAAAATACTGGAAGCCTTACGAACCGGCCAGCCAGCAACCGTAAGTTATGGTGTCTCTTCAGCCCCCATATCAGCTGAACTCTCGCCATCTTTACTTGCATCCAGCACAACAGCCGCGGCGGACATCTACCCATTAAGGACGCTCCACTTGAGACCGTAGTCGTAGAGGACACAAGATGCAACTAAGAACTTCAGTCTTGGTTTTGAAAGGTCATATCTGTTAACTGTTTTAGACCCGTCTACACCTGAAAACACCATATTAAGTAAATTGGGAAAAACCATGGTCCCACTTTGTACTTCACCTAGATTCAGAACAGTCACCTAGAAACTGTTCACACAACATTAAATCGGGATTTACTTGACTATTGACCATCTCCGGGTCTGTCTTACACCTAGGGTGGGATGTTCAACACATGACCAAGTCAGGGCTGGAACTGATTTTTCGAAAGGTGAACCTCCTTCTCACATTTCTCAAGAAATTTTCCTTCAAATAAAAGACGCAGTCACATGAAACCCGACTTGTTCCATTATTTCGGGAGGTTTGTGACATTAGTAATGATATTTTGAAGTGGGGAGTTCATAGGGATGTACAACGGCCCACCTTGAAAAGTACGCTACATATACATTGTTGAATGGTTTTGAAAAGACAATATGTACACCATGAGTATGTTGTCAAATGGTTTTGAAAAGACGACATGTACACCATGAGTACATTGGGGGGGGGGGTTGGACGGTGATTCAATCACCTAACTTGTGCTGCATTTCTCCTCAGATTAGAAATGTCCAAATCACAATTTCTTAGAACTCCTTTTTTATGAAGTAAGTTAGAGTCTTCAAGTGAATTTGGGAATATCCTAGGGTGAGTTATCTTCTTATTGAGTATTTAGTGCACTTTGCGTAGGCCTTGGTATGGTTCAATATGAGCACGTAAGTGGCAAGTTCAAGTAGGAGGCGCTAATTGCGTTAAATTTTTAAGACTTCTCACCTCCTCCACTGTCCACGAGTTCTACATGCCTTTTCGTAGCTCTTGGACAACGTACATATTGTGCACATTTCAGGACGTTGGCCAGTTCAGAGCCCTACTGGCTTTCCACTTCAAAACTTCATAACAAAGTCCAAAGAACTCCAAAAATTATGACAAGACTTCAACTCAATTTCATTTGCTTGTTTACCCACAAAGATTACTCCATAAAATTTCAAGACACTTCACATCACCAGATTTCAGTTTCAACCTTTACATAGTCTACTCATGAGTCCTCTACCTTACTGATTCATGCTGCTTGTTTAGCCACATCCATGTATCTTTTTGAATATCAAACTAAGTGCTCACATAGCATTTCTTTCTAATAATGAGCGAAGACTGAATTTAAGGAGTGCCGCATGAGAGAAAGGGGGGCGAGAGATCATGTGGGGTGAGTATGTTCTAGTATTTCATGGCATGAAATGAAACGACTCTGACCATTGGGGAAGCCATCCACCTCCAGCAATGCTCGCGCTATTAATAACATGCAATTTCAAAAAAGACCATGATTGAGGAGAAATCAAAAGGTGTAGATGCATGGCCTTGAGTCGGAAAATGGCGGTCATACATGAACGCATATGCACATTACAAAGGTCGGGTTTTTGATTGGAAAAATAATAGAATCAAAAACACCTTTTACAAATAGTGTACTAGTGCTGCTGATAGCCAAAGACATCTCTACAGCAGTAAACATAGAATAGCAACCTGCAGCTCGATTTAGAAAAATGGACGTAAACATGTCAGCTCATTAGAGCTTCTACCACGTCAACATTGTGCTTGAGAAAATCAGTGATATTGCCCTAGTAATGTATTCATGCCTTGGTATGAAGACTACTGCCGCCTCAATAGCACTATAGATCAGGGGCGTGTTTAATTAATGTGTGGATGATGCTGTATCTTGTGGAATATGCCAACTTAGACAAACATATTGCTTAAATGAAATATAGGTGATCACCTAAGTTCTGTCCGCCTAGTCCTTCCCAAACATTGTCTTCTCCATTGTCTTCAACATTTGTGTCAGTTTCGCCGACATTGCATTGTTTACTGTTAAACTTTCCGCCGTTGTTACTTGACCACTTTGATAGAATGTAGGTGATCACCTAAGTTCTGTCCGCCCAATCCTTCCCAAACATTGTCTTCTCCATTGTCTTCAACATCTATGTCGGTTTTGCCAACACTGCATTGTTTGCGGTTGAACTTCTCACTGGGATTACTAGATTGCTATGATAGAATGAGGTGATCACCTAACTTTGGACCACCCAATCCTTCACAAACATTCTTGTATCAACTATAGTTATCATCTATGTTTGAGCCTTTGACATTGCACTGCTCTAGATTATCCTTTGCCGCCGTTACTTGTGCATATGGGATGGAGATGTTCACAGCCCCGGATCTTGGTTTCCAAGCCGTGAGAATTGAGTCTATGTGCACCCAGCAGGCAACTTGAGTAGAGTCTGCCTTCCATTTCAACAAAGATTTCTCCATTGATTCCCACCCACGGTAATATTTTTGCACTTTGGGATCCCTTTGGATGGGCTTGTAATATTGAACAAGGATTTTTTGGTAATTCTTGCTTGCCGCAGACAAATGCGGATCTGACAACGCAAAAGCAACCCAAACTAGTTTTGGGATTTCAACAGCCTCTCATGGACGGAGAAGGAGCATGAACCCCTCAGAGCAATCTCTAGCAACTCGGAATGACGGTTGCAGACGTTCTTTGCGCGGTCCTATGAAAGGATCATCTGCGTTAAACTCCTATCTTATTGTGCCATCTATGTTAAATACATTGGCTGCCCTACAAGAAATTTGACTACTTAGCCAGAACCCCTCTTGCAGATTAGGAACATGTGAAGGAGGGGGCAATTCCAATGCCTCCTTCACGCCCTTCTAGTAGTTGATAATGACTCCTTGGCTTCCTAGGTAAGTGCTAGATGTGTCAATTGCTGCCAAGGATTGCCAATAATCTATATACCTTGATAGTCCCTTCACAATTTCTTCCTTCTATTTCATAGCAATTGGCTGTATTGTAAGAGGTTGCCTCCAAGGCGAAGTTTGTTTGCCCTTTGCGTCTACATCCTACAATTTTATTCTTGCAGGTGGTTTCCATGCATCCTCGGTGCACCTAATTTTAAATTGCATGATTGGTTTGCCTTCTCGCATTAAAAATTTAAATTGCTGGCTCTTTGTGTGTTTGATAAGCTGTGCCACATTGCGCGCCAGAAAAGGTGTCACAAACTGTTTAAAATCCGGAACCTCTTCAATCAAGTGTGGTATCACTTTCTCCAAGTTTGGATCAAAGGTCATGTATGACTTCATCAACACCAAGAGGGTTGGATGATCCTTCTTGTGAAGCTTCATGCTCCACCTCCCAAAAGAGGCATCAATGTCCTTGTGTGTGTTACCAACAAAGAGAAACAACACTATCACTTCTTTGAAGATCACATTTGCTACAAGCAAGGACTAGTAGCTAAACACAAATCTACTCTTGTTATTTTCCAGCAGTTATCAAGTTGAATATGCAAGATTGGCGACAGATGGACTGCCTTAGTGGGTGTTCCTGGAGCTCCCAACGCCTCCATGCACTTCCCGTTACTTTGAAGAAGAATTCAGGAGAGTGGTGTCCTTCCCAAGTTTTGGAACAATAAGCCAATGATAGATTGCTTTGGCAGTTCAAGGTCACGGAGCAGTTTGGCAATTGAGCCAACGGTGTGGTTAGAGTCTGCTTTGTACAAATCAAGTGCATAGTGCGTGAAGCGCACTTCTCTATGGCCATGCGCAATCATGCCTGTCATTGAAATTGGTAGTTTAAACAGGTTGTCTACGCTCTTATTCTTATGTGCTAGACTTGGCAAAGCTGTTTTGGAGTGGTCCATCTTGTTGTGAATTATAGTGACAACTTGGTTGAGCTTTGCAATGGAGAGGTATTTGGATGAGTAGTACGCCTGTTGATAGGCCTCTTGCTTGGCAAGATGATGCTGCAACATAGCCGCGTAGTAATTGTATGCCATAGAACCCAATAGATGCACGTCACAAAGTTGTTTTTTCTGATCAGAAGTTCCACAATGAGCAAACAAGTCTCCACGGCGTTTCACCAAGCATTCACTAAATTTGTGGCAACATAGGAAACTTATAGTTGATGCAGACACCATAGGCAGGCCAAGTGCAGCATTCACCTAAGATTGCCGAAGGGTTTAGAGACCAATGAAGAACACAATACATTCACCAAGCACTAGAATAAACAAACAAAAGATACAATAATTTTTGAACGCGTTTTACATGTCACCTTGAAGATAAGGGTTTCACTTGAATCCACAAGATTTAGGTGATCACCTAAATAACCACAAGCTGCAAGTGTACCTTAACAACTTTGTGCAACCACAGTCTTTTCTGACACCCTCAGAGTTTGGTTTATTAGATTTACATCAATCGATTTCCTTTGAAGACTCTATTACCTCTACAAGATTCTAGGTGATCATCTACTTCCATGACATAGAGATAACTCAATTGGATCAGCCTTCAAGAGAATCACCAAATTAATGTTTCTAGGTGATCACCTAGAAACCACACAACAAAGTTGTAACAGAAGGTTGCGTCGCTAAATTGCAATGAACACTGTTATCTTCGTCCTTGTCATGGTAGTAGAGGTCAACGTCTATCTACGAAAGAATGTGATCACTATGTTTGGTTCCATGATATTGAATAACAACCATTCAATAATTCAAACTAAACACGTAATCATTTGAATATACTTCACAATTAGGGTTTGTAATAGGCATTTATGTACTATCCGTGCAAGCACTGAAGTATGTGCGCGATACAATTGTTTCCACTGACTACTTTCTTTACGTCTGTAGAATTCTAGATGATCACCTACTTTTGCCACATAGAGATCAGTCATTTGGATCAGTCATCAAAAAATCACTGAGTTACTGTTTCTAGGTACTCACCTAGAAACCACACAACAAAGTTGTAATGGAAGGACAGTCTCTAGATTGTAGTGAACACTGTCATCTTCATCTTTGTCACGGTAGGAGAGGCAGACATCTATCTACAAAAGAATGTGATCAATGTATTTGGTTCCATGCTACTGAATAATAACCATACAAGAATTTAAAATAAACTCCTACTCATTTCAATATGCTTTGTAATTGTAGTTTGTAATAGGCATTCATGTACTATCTGTGCAAGCACTCAAGCATGTGCGCGATACTCATTGTTTCCACTCACCACTTTCTTTACGTCTGCAAGATTCTAGGTGATCACCTACTTTTGCCACGTAGAGATCAGTCAAACGGATCAGTCATCAAGACAATCACTGAGTTACTAGTTCTAGGTGATCACCAAGAAACCACACAACAAAGCTCAGGTACCATGTGTGCAAGCACTAAAATATGAACAGGATAGGAACTTCTCTCCACTCACCTCATTCACAATTTCTCAAATGTCCATCCACTTGCTCTCCGCCGACAGTACTTGTTCAACTACCTTCTTACTGGATGGCATTGTTCTGAATTTGTGTGGCATGATGTCTGCCAAAGTGGCCACTGCTTGTCGAGTTGCAAGCCTTTTTTTCTGAATCCCTCGTTTGCCATGGTGTGCTAACTTTGTCCCTATTGTCGCCTTTGACCACATTCTATAAAAGTCTATCTTTGATACTTTTGTAATAATCCGCCACGCTTTCAAGCATACTTTGTTGTTGTTTAACATTACATACTTACAGTTACCACTGTGTTGTACCTGCCAATGGACTTCAAGCTTCATATGTATCCTCATCCAATGATCCGTGCTCCACATCTTGTGTTGCATGGTCTTCACGACGTCACGAGGTATTTTCCGGGTACACTTTAGATGGTAGCATATCGTTCCAACAACTTCCCACAACGCCTTGTCTGTCAGCATTTTCTCCAACTTTGTTGACCACTGAACCTATAGGATATGGGTATTTCTGTACTACCTACGTGGTCCACAAACAATACCAACATTGCTCCTTTCTAATTCTTTGTCGAATGCTCTTCCAAGGTTGTACAGAGAATAACCTTTTTGCAAAACAACTTTGCATGGCTATCGCTTGAGTGTCCACTTCCACTTGCTAGGAACGACAATCTCAACTATTGAATCCATTATTAAAATGCCAATGTCATTTGGGCCTAGCTGTTCATGGTTGACACAATCTGTTGATTTACTATTTCTTACTATCTCAGTTGCAACAACAGCACCTTCTGCAGTCACGAGGTTGACCTCCAAATGCAACCACTCAACCCTCAAATACAATAGACGGTTTGGCTTGTTTCTCATGTCAGCTTCTTCTTGTGCGTTGTTCTCCTGTTCGTTGTCTATAATGTCCATTTCTAGGTCAGGTTGCATAGTATGCTGCTATGTCAGTGTTGATTCAATAAGCACAGCACGCTAATATGTACAGGTGGAGCTCCCATGTTTACTAACTTCAACCTCTGGTGATGTTAGTGCAATCGATTGTGATAACTCTCCTTGCAAAGTTGGATCTGCATTACTAGAATTGAAATATTGTCATGTTTGCATCACGGAGCCTAGAAAACCATACTGGATTTCTAGTAGCCACATTTCACCTTCAATCTTCATAAGAGACATTACTACGTGTCACGCAACTGTATGAGAACTTAGATGCTATACACTATTTGATTTAGTGAGTATTTACCATCCAGTATCCTGGGGTACTCAACAACATTGTCGCCTAGTTTGCCCTTGAATGTAATTTGTGGAAGTGCCACTATAAGTATCAGTTAAAATTTCTGATGCAACAGTCAGTGTGTAAGTGAATTAAAGGAATTGTTCTTTTTTGAATTACCTCTTCCACCGTGTTACCACCAACGTCTTCCATGGTCTTCTTTCACTATTGGAATATAGCCAAAATGCGTCAATAATAATGATGTTATAAGGTTAAGTCATGCAACTGAGCACGACAAAAGCCTAATTAGCAAACATTGCAAACGTTGCACTAATTTCACTTGCACTATGTTCCTTTCTACAAATGGTCATTTGCATAACCAACGATCACAGCGCTCCTACGTGCGGCAAATTCCTTTCTTTGAACCAGGCCAAGTTAGGTGATCACCTAACTTGGCTGCATTCCCCTCTTTGAACTGGGACAACTTTGGTGATTACCTTTTTTATCTTCTTATGCTGGATGATACTCTTTTCTATCAAGTTAGGTGATGTCCTAACTTTGCTAGATGCTACTCTCCCGACGTGGCGTACCTAGGTGAGCACTTAAGTACATGTGGATATTACACCTCTGTCCTGGCCAATACTTAGGTGATCACCTAAGTCGCCGAGCTACATGAAAGGCATTCATTTCAATTAGGTGATCACCTAACTCTACCAAGCGCTGCTCATCAGTTGTAAGTAGAGTATTATTTCCATGGAAACGACCTGCGCTACAATACCATCCACGCACACTTCATTGACATTGCTGATGTCACTTGCATTCCACAGATGATACTAACGTCATCCTCTATGCCCGGGCAACGAGCTTTCACCACAGATCCTGTAGAAGGAATTGTTAAAGACGTTGCTTGCATCAAAAGACTACACCGTCCACACGGACATCGCAAGCACTACACCGTCTATGGCACAATGTCAGGCATGGCACTTTCAAGATTAGGGTTTGGCCTTCACTATGAACCATATATGTCCAACTTGTGCAAAGCATGTACACGGGCTGCGGAAATGTTTAGGGTTTACATCTGTGAATATTGTTGGACCCCTACTTGTAAATTGGAAATACATATTCTATACAAAGAGTTGACAGGGTATACGGAGCCTACAAACAATCTACATGCCGATCAGAGTCCACGCGGGTGCACCGTTGCACGCACCATTGCCTTTGCCTCAATTGTTTCCAAAGCAAACACAAATAACTATTTGTCCGCTTGACCCTTGAAACCTCACCAAGTGCAAACTTCTAGGAAGACAAGGATCATGCAACCACAACTTACGTCTTATAATCTTGTAGATAACCTCAAACTACATAAAACTTGGCATCGCACTGAATACTGCAAGACCCAAAAACTCATGATTTCTCAAATCTCTCAGTAGCTCTAGCAGCACTAGCCCATTGAACAATACTCTCGCCACTCAAGACCATAGCATACCAACCAAGAAAAAACCCCAAAAACATCCATAGTAGCACACAGTCAATAGAAAGCCGGTCCTCCCTTCTTTGACCTCCAATGGCGACTTCAATAACAATTTCCGAAAGCTGGCGTCTGCAGTCCTCAAAGCTTCCACATAGGCAGACCTTGTAAAACAGCAAGACTATGTGCAAACTACAAAATGAGAAATCCAACACATGCAGTCGTTGCTGCATGCTGCGGGGAGAAGGAGGTTCTGCAGACATGAGTGAAAGCACTGACGGCGACACTCCAATAATCGTGCTCCCTTGTAAATGCCCTTCTTCCTTGATCCAGGAGCCATTATGCCTTTGAATTGGAGGCAGGGGAATTGTAGTAATAATTAGATGACTAGCTTTGCAAAACACAAAGATAAGCTAACACCAAATTCGTTCAGGGAAAGTCTGAAATAGCTAAAGTTATAGGATCTAAGGTCAAATGTAAGGTGAATAACATTCAATTTTAGGAAATGTAAGGTCAATGTTATGACAAAGGTTTATCCAATTGAAAATTGAAATAAGATAATTTGAGTGTATCTCTCATGTATGAATTTCAGTAACTACAAATCAGTCCATTAAGTATGTATGTAATCCCATGCAAATGCTGTGATACTATCGAGAATTGAAAATGGGATTTAAAGGAATTAACATTCATAAAACAAACACAAGCAATAATCTTTAGCAATGGACGCAATTAGTAGCCAAATTGTTTGAGGCTATAGTTTGGTTATTGTGTGTTATTAACATTACAATGAAGCAATAGTCTGGCAGTGATTGTCTGTCATAAATCATACGTCAGTAATTCAATTGCATCATTGAGTAACCACATATAATCAATCTGATTATGTTCTATACCAAACCACAATCTGTATCCGCAAGTCTATGGCCTATCCAAAAGGGATTTAAGTAAAGAGATAATCAATTCAATATTCTTCTCTTCACTTGTTTTAAATCTTCAGTTTCCATTACACATTGTATAAGCTATTCAATTGTATTGATTCTATAGAATATCTCCATTGTATTTCTATCTTAGTCAATAGACATTGCAATTGGTCAATAGCTAGTTCAATTCTATCTTAGAATATTGAATCTATTTTCTATTGCCTTAGTTTCTATCACAGAAACTATCTTGTAAACTCTACAAGAATAAATAATAATAATAATCTATTCAATTGCCATCTGCTTCACTTGTAGTGTATTGTAATTCTTATGAGAATTGGTACTTGGCTATAGATTTATAATCTCCTGCTTATGCTCCACGCTCCAAGCTATAGCTTTTTTCCTTGTCTCAATATTCAATCATAGAAAGGCACAAGCAGAGAATCACTCTCAGATCATGGCCATCATCTTCTTATACTCAAGCATTGCATTAATTCATCTCCATCATCACAATCAAAATATAACCTTTTCTTCTAGTTTCATCACTCGGCTATATCCTCACAGATTCAATTATAATTAATAATCACTCTCATATAATCAACACTATTTCCCTCAAAAGTATCTCACTTCTTTAAATGAATTCGTGCATTGAGTTTTGCAATTACAACTTTGTCAATTGCCTTAAGCATTCTCTCTTTCTGGAATACTCGCATGATATTCGCTAATAACCCTGACAATGATCTGGAGCAACTCATCTCAAGTTAATTCTCTCTCTGTCTATTGCCTTTGATTAGTATTAGTTTAGTATCGCATCTTGCCACCAGCAAGGCATTCATTCATAGATTAACCAATTGACTATTGCCTTAAGCTCTCAATCGTAGAGACACTCTCTCTGGCTATAGCTTCTATTTCTATGAATAAGAATATAAATAGATAATAGCTGTGCTTACCTCTTGCAGGTTCCTCAAACAACACTCGCTATCTATAATCTGCACACTCACTCACTGAGTCAAATTGGCTATTGCCTCGAATACAAATAAAAACAATTAGATCAATCAAATCAATTAATCACCTCAGTCTTACTTACTCTGCAAGCCGGAATACAAATGAACATACACAGAATATTGCCTTCCTCAATCTCTACTAATTGGGCGCATACATATTATAAAACATAAAACAAATACACAAGAAAACAAAGAAATTGCAAGGGAAGTCAGATCTAAATTTTGCTCCAAGTAAAATGAGAATGTCAATAGCCTTTTATGGTCTGACTCTCCCCATTCCCATACATAACTTCCTAACCGCCTAACTTCTACTTGTCCATAGCCTAGAGTCTATTCCCAAGACATTTGACCATGCATTCATACTCTATTTCAAAACTAGTATGCATTTTGCTTCCATTTACACTTTAGAAATCAAATGCAAACTCAGAATTCAAAAATGTTGATCACAGGAATCTTAAATAGCCACTAACTCACAACCAACTTCTCCATTAATGCTGCACAGTACCTCTACACCACAAATTGTCCCCCCCGTTTACAATATCCCCAGTCTATCTATATATATAACAAAATTTAGTTTTCCCTGTTGGCAATGATTTTATTGCTATCATTTCACCCTATGCGTAAATAAGCCTTCCTAGGTAAAACTTGCGTATGTGAAAATTGTTTAGGTAAACAAGGTAAATGAGCTTGCGTGGATAAAAAATTGTGTATGTGAAAAAATTTATAGGTAAAATCTTATGTGAGAATAAAATGTCTGAGTAAAAATTTGTATGTGAGAACAATTGCGTATGTGAAAATTTGAATAGGTATAATCTTACATGAGAACAAAATGTATGAGTTAAAAGTTGTATGTGAAAAAAATGTGTAAATAAATAAGATTTACTACTATGGCAATCCTTTTACCGCGATTATTTTACCTTGTGGGTAAAGAAGCTTACGTGGTTAAAAACTTGCATATGTAAAAACTTTTGTGAGAAAAAAATGTATGGGTAAAAATTTGTATGTGAAAAAATGTGTGGATGAAACAAAATTCTGTGGGAAAAAAAATTATACATAAAAATTTGCGTGAATAACCACAATGTGTGAGTAAGATTCTTGTGAGAAAAATCTCTATATAATAACAGAATACAATTTACCAGTTTGGCAATCCTTTAACCACAATATTATTACCACGTGGGTAAATATACTTGCTTAGGTAAGAAATTTGCGTAGGTAAAAACTTGCGTGGAAAAAAGATGTATGGAAAAAAAAAAAAGTACAAAATTGTGTGGATAAACTATAAAATTGTAACAAAATTGCGTGGGTAAAAACAAGAACATATAAATATTGCGTGAATAAATACTACATGTATAAATAAATTGTTTAATCAAAAAATACATAACATTTTCTTACATAACATTTTCTTGCGCAAATTTTATCATTTAAAAAGAAGCCCTTTGAGTAACAAAAGCATGATTAACAAAAAGTTCATTGTGGGGTGTGGTTGGACCAAAAGTTTGTAAAATAGATATATCTTTATGAGAAATTATATCTTGCTATTTCCAAACTCATACACCATGATTACATTTCTACCTTTCTGTATGAAAATATATTTACTTAGGTAGAACTTGGGGAGAACACTAGCATATGTTTTAAACCCTAACGGACAAGACCCCTTTTTCAGCTACATAGCAATTCTGGGGATGTACCTATGACTAGAGCTTTTATAATTTTGGCTAAAATTTTCAAAGAATGTGGGAATGCTTGAGAATTACCTTCCATATGCATTATATTTCAAGACATTTAGAATTATGAGTAAAAAGTTATAGCCTACTATGTTTTTTTTTTCAGTAGGCCAACAGTTTGGGCAAAGTTTTGAAACTTACATTTTTTAAATACAAAGTTCTGGAATTGGTTAAGGAGAGTTATGTGAATGTAAAAAGCTTTGAATCATTCCCATTTTGATCTACAAGATGAAAGTCATCACAATTTTTAGTTTGCGGCCAATTATGAATTTTGTACTCTAAAATAAACTTTGAAGTTTTTTATTTTACTCAATTTTCAGTATTCTAGAAAAAAACCCCAACCAAAGGATGTAGATTGCTTATTACAACATTATGACATTAGAATTGGCATTTTTCATTTCCATATTTAAATTTTTAACAATTTTGTGTTTTTAATCATTCTTTATTTCTTTTTACTTACTAATTTTTTTCCATAGGTTGCACAACTTAAAGTGATTTAAAACTTTTTTCACATGTTCTTTACTTAGGTGGAATAAGGAATTTAGAGAAGCACCACCCACATGGCCTTTTTTCCTTAGGAATTTCATCTTCTTAAGGGTAGCTGCCTAGTGTTTCACAAGATGTTTTTGAATATTTAACCCATTCTATCTTCTAATGCATGCAATGGAAAAATCTCAATTTTTGTTTACATCTATTCAAATTATTCTTCCAAAAGATCATATGGTCACATATGCATAAAAATGTTTATGTTCTCAAACTTGGTTAATGATTTGAAAATGGCAATTATGGAGCGATTTTGGTGAAAACTTTGCTCGGTCCTTTAGGGGTTAAAAACCACATGATGATAGGGTCCATCTCATTTGAAAGAGCACAAGTTTATATAACATGTAGAGCTGCTACATGGTTCATGAAATAATATATATCTTAATATATATACATTACGGTATGTAAAAGCTTTAAGTAGTAGGATTTTGTACTAACACATTAGCCTTGACAAATATCTGTTGTAAAAAAATTATATTGTTGTTTGTTGCTCTCTATATTAAATTGTGTAAACTACATGCCATAAATATGACAAATACTTGGAATTTGATAATAAAATAATTTGCTTTAACAATAGCCCTTTCATTCATATGTTGGTTATCAGTTTGTAGGTGAATAACAATGACGCTCATTTACTAGGAAGGTATCATTTTATTGAATGCTATAAATTGATATTTAGGTTTAGGTCCTTTTTACTTGATTACACTTTTTGATGTTTATTAACCTTACATTAATCTGCATTGTTTGATTCAATGTATTGCACATGTCTTCGCATATGTAAAATAATACACTTTACAAAATACTGGTGCACATCAAGAAATTGTCAAATATAATTTATGGTATGCAAACTCTATGAATGGCAAAAACATGCAATACATATGTTTGCTTCAAGGTACTGCATATATCATCATAATATGCAAAACAATATGTAATACATATTTTTTAAATAGTAGCCAAAAGAAGGGAAATTTTGAAAAGACAGACTAAGCAATTCCCAAATCCCAAGTTGGACCTTCAACCTTGTACGACTAGAACAACAAACAGAGGGCTCAAAGCAAGAACAAACAATTTCAAACATTAAAAGACAACCACCTAAAGCCAACCAACATTTGTTGTAGGAATTACTAGTTTACAAAATTATTGAGCACTTTGAATATGCCACTCAAAAGGGAGCAGCATTTAGTACTTTTGGCCAAAGAAGAATAAAATGGGGGTATCCTGGGTCTAATTTTTTTTATTTGGACCTACATTTCTATACCATACAATCTTGCATATAGTAGTTTGAAGACGTGTCATGGCTCGGAGGTGCACTATATACAATGGAACCAAATTATAATTTTCATTTCAAATATTGTTCAGGCACCCTATCATTTGTTTGCACATGGTTTTCTACTACTACCTCTCAGTACACCCATGAGACTTTCCTTCAATCAATTGTCATGGAAAACTATAATTTTAATATTAAACAAATCACCCAAATTTGGATTTCAATTATCGGAAATAAAATTTGATATGCTTGATTGAGATTGCATGTGGATTAAAAAAAACATCCATAATGCAAAGCCAGAAAACTCAAATTATACTGTGTACCTCTTACAGAAACATTTAAACAACAAAATGGGTCCAACCATGAACTTAAAAAGGGGTACTGTACAATGGGGTCCAACAAGTCATCAGACACCATTCTTTGCTGTGCAAAAAATTCTGGTAATGCTTTATTGTTTCAAATCATAGGGTGGAGCTTGATTTTTGTGCAACCCCAATCAAACATATCATAATATCATTTCCTTAGAACTAGAACTCTATTATTAGCAAATTATTTTGTTTTAAAATAATGGTTTTACATGATAATTAAATGAAATATTTGAGGGGTGTATTTTTGAGATTCAATTTCATACGTAAGTAGGAAACATCCATATGCACAATTTCCATGATGAAAAGAACCTTCTTCGGTAAGGAAAAATTGGTTTACAAAATTTTCAATGTCAATTGTAGTATGTCCGTATTTTGGAAAATAGATAGTTTCATTTTTAACTAACTCGTCACCAAGTAAACAAAACATTATGGTCAAATTTACAAACTAAGTTCCAATGAATGATTCAAATAGAAAAAGTTTATCAGCATACAGGAATTTCTACTTTTCAAAATAGTTCGTTGAAATTGAAGGACTCAAAATTGTGGACAAAGTCCATGTCATGGAGAAAGACCTTGTACATTACATATACTGAATATGGGATCTTTAAATTCACACGTTTCCTCCAAAATATTTTCAGTACAATTTCATTTCCAAAAAAAGGTTGTCAATTCTTCTAGGGGGGTGAGGAAGGTTTTTGAGAACATGACAGTATTGTATTTCTTGTCATTGACATGAATTATGAGATAATCACATTCTAAAATAAGAGGAAGACAAATGTAACGTCTCAGTGCCCTTGACATTGCCTTGAATGCACTCTTGATATTATTAAAATAACCGTCACATAACTATAATTTTTGTCATGGGTAAATGAATACTGAAGTGTTGAGTAATTGGACATTTTAATGCAACATTCATTTATTGTTGTAATTTGATGCAAATAAAAGCTATAGTGCAAGATTCAGAGAACATGATTAACTTTTATTGTAACTTTTCCATTCTGCATTGGACAATTGGACAAAATTAAAGGATCTGTGCAATCTACTATTCCACCCTAAACATTAAATAAGTTTGTGATCAATTTTGTCATATCACCAAATAATTTCACTTTTGGCATTTTCCTAAACTTGCGTTAAAAAACATAAATCCATATTTTTTTCTTACTTCATAAAAATGATTGTTACAAATTTATTACTCCTCATCATGCTAAATTAATAAGGAGATATTGTAATAAGAGTCAAAAGAATTTCTTGATGTCCTCCATCATTCATGTACGAAGGCTTTCCAAGATGACTGTAATAATATGTTTTCAATATTCCAGGAACACATACTTTATCATAAAACAACATGAACTGTAGTTATGGAATTTATGTTTGCTACTCTGATACAATTATGAGGACTACAAGTGCTAAATTGAACTATCAAAACTTCCAAATGTAGAAAAGGTATTAATCAGTGTTTTGATCACAACATATATCTTCAAGAACTGTGCCAGTGCCATGAAATTATGTAAGTAAAATGGAATTACAGTGTTATAGGTATTGCAATTATTATAAGTCCCTTACCAAAAATATAATAATTACATATTTTACTATACAAAGTATGTGATAATTAATAATAAATTTCCAATAAGTTAACTTTTTGGGAAAGTTTAAGCAAATGATTTCCTTTTTTGCTGAATAAACCAAATGAATTCAATACAAAGTGTAGGAAAATGTTGATTTACAATAAAAATATAAACTTGCCTTTATTAATTTTTACCATTAAAGTTTCAAAGTGTAATACTTTTTGTATGTAAGTGTCCAAACTATTAGAAAAGACAACACGTAGACTACTAGTTCATTGACTTGTAGTGTACTTGTCTTAGAAAGTTTTCAATAGCCATTGTCATAAACATATATCAATCTAGTCAAAAAAAACTAGAATACAATTGACACTAGAAAAAATATGTGTCATAAATGGGTGGTTCAAAACAACTGCAAACGCTCTATACACTTATAATTAAGTCATTCTATAGTCGTTTAGGACACACGCAATTGTTGTAAGTGAACCAATAGTTTTGTACATGCATTTCTTGTAGTGTGAAAAAGAGGAGAAAATTGTGGACCTAAAAATAAACCGTTTCATAAGTCTATAGAAATACTCAGACATCTCATGTAGAACCTATTGCAAATTACGTTGAACTTTGTAAAAGAATAAATTAGTTCTTTGTTGGTCAAACACTCTTGTGGCGTAACATTTTAGAAAACTAAGTATGGCATGTGAGAATGTCACAAGAAACATTCGCAAATTTAATAAGATAAGACCATAACTGCAGTAGTACTGTAATATGCACCATATTCAATGCTCTACATTGCTTATGGATGCTAAATTACTAATGTAAGAATGATGAGTACCACGGTACATGTGGAAATGCCGTGTACATGAACATCAATTTAATGACAACAATATTCACAAGCAAGGAGGCATGTACAGACAAATGTGTTTGGTGTTGCTGGTAAACTTTTAAGGAAAGATTGATGCTATATGGATTATCAGAATTTTTTGTCATAACTTCCAGAATCAACTGACCCATAACTAATGAAAGCCTACATGATTGTACAGTACCCAGAAAGAAACATATGCACCACATGTTTTGCTTGTTAAAGAACTCGCATAATATAAAGTATGATTGGCATTCTCTTATTTGGCTTCATAGTTTTGTAATTCTCATGCAATCTCAAATAAGCATACCAAATTTTAGTTCTAGAAACCCTAAATCCCATGTTGGGTGAATTACTTTGTAATATATTCATGGTTTTACATGATCATTGATTGAAAAACATTAGTGATGATTTGTTTAGACTTAATTGCATGAGTATGTAGGAACCATCCATACACACATCTTCCATGTTAAACAAACCCCCTTAGGTAACAAAAATTTGATCTACAAAGAACTTAATGTGACTTGTGATATGTCCAAATTTTGTGAAATAGATATTTTTATTTATTACCTAAATTTCCACCAATTAATCATAACATCATGTTCAAAGGTACAAACTTAGTCATATTGTATGAGTAAAATACAAAAAAAGTATAATCACAAGGAATGATAGGTGAGTGCAAAGATGTAAGTTACTGTGAAATTTAAAGTACGTATGTTTTGTTCGGGGTACTGTACATAAAGAATTTGATTATTGGTGTAACTTGTGAAGTTTGATTGACCTTATAAGAAAATATGACATGTGAATGTGAATTTTTTTATTCATGCATTGTTTGTAATTATAACTAGTACAGACACTCGTCGTGCGACGGGATTTGAAATTTCAAGCCTAATTAGGCATGCAAAATATTTCCTCACAAGAAAATAATTCTTATTTTTTATTTAAGCATTGCAATATCAAACTTCATCCAAAACAATCCCTTGCAATAAAGCATTTTTTGTTGTATACCCATAGAGTTTTTTACCCAAACAATAAAAGGAACGTCACTGTTCACTCATGCTATTTTTTATTTTTAGTTTTTACCTTCACAAATTTTTTACCCATGTAGTAATAATTCATGCAAGTTTTTTATGTAAGCACCAGTTGGTCTGACAAGATGCAAAATAGTTTCAAGCTGAATATACAAAACATTTTCCTGGTTTTTTTTGTTTTCTTTTTATCCATATAATCCAATCTCAAACTTTACATATGCCAATAAAATATTGGTTTTTGTTTACAAAACATTCCCTTGCAATAAAGCATATTTGTTCTATACCCATAGAGTTTTGTACCCAAACAATAAAAGGAAAGTCACATTTTCTCACGCAAAAAAATATTTTTTATTTTTTACCTTTGCAATTTTTTAACCCATGTAATAATTATTCACGTAATTATTTTAGATTTTTACCCATGCAAGTTTCTTACATTATTTACTAACGCACTTTTTACACATAATTTGTTTTCTCGCACAAGATTTCACTTACGCAAGTTTTTATACCAAGAAGTTTTTTACCCATGCTAGATTATTTATACACGCAATAAGAATATTGTGGTAAAAGCATTGCCAAAAGGGAAAACTAAATTCTGTTATATATATAGATTGTACCTTTGTTGTTAGTTTGAATTCAACCAGTTCATATCAAAAATGTAGACACACCCATTCAATTTTTAAATTTTCATAATTACGTATCAAACATGTTTCTAATTTTTGGTAACTAATTTTACTGTATGTTTATGGAGGGAACTACTACCTTTGAGTTTATCCCTTAACCCTTTAGGGCTGGGAGTGCCAATTTTGGTTGTTTGAAGCTGTTTTTTTTAAATAACTTTTTGAAGAATGATGCGATTGCAATTGACATGGGAACAAAGTTGGAGGGCACGGAAATTTCTGATCAAGCAAGCCTATGTACATTGTTATTGGATTTATATTGAATTCAGAAGCTTGGATTGAAGTGAGTCATGCTAAAGAATCATGAGTAAGAATTGTAAAAAGACCCCCTTACTTTGCGATGCTTGAAATTCTTGTCCAAACTTAGATTCAACTGAAATATTTTTCATATGCTTGGTATGAAGGTCACCTACCACATTGCAGTTTCTCAAATTCACATTTGGGCTCTAAAAAGACACAAATTTGATTGGACAACATTGAGTATGATTTTGGAAATTATGACCCCCTCAACTTGGCATGGATGTGTTATAATATTTTTGGCCATTTGGGCTATGCTTGCAAGATTTGACAAAGTAATAGATTTAGTAGTATGTATTCCATCTATACGGATAGATCTTGACAAGATCCGAGTATTTATTGAGAAAATGTGGAAAAAAGATGCTACTTAGTGATCTCAAATATGATTTTCACTTTTACCTTAAGTGGCTAAAAACACTACTAAGAAGTAAAAATTTACAAGTCTAACATTGTAAAGTTTCATAAAAAATTAGTTGCATAATTTTTTTAGTAGCAATCTCCCTAATTTAGCCACTTTAAGGATTGCAATGCTCATTGTGACCCTAGGCCAAGGGCGCCCTTGGCCTTAAAGGGTTAAACAACCGTAAGGTTGTTTGCAACCAATACAGTATGGGGTATTTTTCTTGTATTTGGGATGGATGCACACATCTACTACATTTGAGACCAACAAAGAAGTTGGAGAATAGATCACTGCAGTTCTAAGGTAGCTGCAACCATGGGCGTGATGTCCCCATGGGCTACATTGACAAAGTAGGTCATCAAGTGATATTTATGGGTGATGAAGTGATGATTTTTGGTGACTCCATGCGTTTTTCAGTACCCATGTTACTATTTAAGAACCAAGAAGCCTTGTTTCTAACATCTCTTACACATGGTTCTTACAATTTCAGTGATTTTGGATTTCTAAAAATCTTTGTGAACAAATGCTTGCAGTTGAAACCTTGAAATTGATGCCAACATTTTTGGCTTCCATTTCCTAACTTACAGTAATTCTTTGAAATTTAGTCTATTGTTTTACGTACTCTAAAACCTTTATTTCCACGCTTTTGGGTGCACCTACTGTAGTGAGGTACTTGAGATCCAAAATCAAAATTTCTTATTCATAGCAAATGACAGTTTTACATTAGAGTTTATCAAGGTGTTTCCATGATTTGATCCTTTACTGTGAAATAAAACAAAATCATTTTTTAAAGTTTGATGGGTACTGAGCCATTAGAGAAGTGCTCATGTGTTTTATGAGAGAATCTTTTTTAAAAAAAGTAACAATACCCATAACTATCACTGTACCCATAAACATAACTTGTAACATATTGGAAATTCTTTGGAAGTAAATAGATGGAATTACAAGGATGTAAAACTTGTGATCATGAAACCTTAGTGTTGGTATTAGGTGCAATTGTGGTAGGCTCTTTAAAAACCTACAACTCATTCTCAAAGTATCCAACTAGTACATTCAAAAGTGCAGTCTCATCATTTTTCTCTTGCTAATACAATCCTATAATTTGCTATATGTTTATTAATAATCATATTCAAACATTTTTTTGACAAATATGGGTGTTGATACATTAGTAGTTGAGTGACGCGGTGGGTATGATGTAAATTATGTGGAATACGTCATATTTGGGAGGGCCAAAATTGAATTTTGAAGTGTAATGATGATGTAGGCGGATTACCATGATGACGATCATTGTTTTAGATTCACTTGACAAGCTGACAAAATGTTCATGATGAGAAAGCTGTCAGGTGATGTTGCAGACGCCGCCACCTGTCGGGCCATTATTGTGGTGGTTCCTTGTTGTGCTCTCGTCGCCAGTGTTCCCCTTCCCCCTTGTCTTGGAGCTCTCTCTTGAATTGGGGCAAGTGGGGCAGCATTTTTGTTAGTACCTGCCCTTTGCTGCACTGTTCCTTTTGTTGCTTGTCAGAGGTCGTTGCAGGCAATCGGTATTGCATTGTCGCAGTTGTTGTAGGAGGACTGTGGCCAGCGCTGGTAGTTCTCTGTGCCATCCTCCTTGTTGTTCTTTGTGTGTGGTACTTTTTAGTCTCTTCAATCCGCGTGCATTCAATTGGGAAAGATTAGTTGGCGATGCTAGAGCGTTGCAAGAGGGATTGGTAGGCGAATCTGGCACAATTTTTGCGGATTGGAGCAACTAGCTTTTCCTCAGCGCTTTGCTTTGGCGCATGCTAAGTCACGGCTAGTACGGTGGAGGGGAAGGATTCCCGTGGAGGACGTTTGCATTCAGCAATCTACGTTTCTAGGTACTTAGTTTCTAATGTTTGCATTGTATGATTTGTAGTGAAAGCATTCATTTGGTGCAAATTTGCTATTAGAAGTGCTCTTGAATTGTAGTTCAACTTTGGGTAATTGTGGCGGGGGTACTTTTTTTTCCAAGTTTTGAGAACAGAGGAGGCACACATGGTTTCTTTTGGGCGTCATTTGTTTAATACAATTGCATTGATTTGGTACTCTTGGTTGAAGGTTGTTATTGCTGCACTGTGCTACGTGCAAAGTGTTTTGTAAATGTTCAGGATTTCCAAGTTCAGGGATGTTGGTCTGTATTTCTTTAGTAATAATGTCTAGCGCAGTTTTAAAGCTATCAAATTTGGAGTATTTTTATAAATAATCACATTACTTCCCCCTTGCTTGAGCTTCACAAAGTTCAGTGAGATCCTTCTCTGCTTTTAGAGCATGTCATTGAGGTCTGTCCAAGGTCGTTAGAAATTTTTTGCCTAGGTTTAGGGATGTTGTAATTGTTTGAAATGTTAGGTTGTCAATGGCTTCAAGTATTCCTTTAGGATGATTGGGCATTCCACCAATTTGGCAGGTTAGGTAATGAAGGTACTTGGAACAGCATTGTGGAATTGCACATTTCCCAAGACAAGTAGATTCCGTGAATGGAGAATTCAAAATGTTGGTGAACCACAAGGCATTAGAGTTGTCTTGTTGAACTATAGGAAGCCTGTTTAGAGTTTACGCAAGACAAGTACTACAATGCTTAGGGCATTTGGTAATGTAGGGTTTTAGTGTAGATTAGTCTGTTGGCATGAAGTGGATCATGTTTTGTATGATTTGATTTGCTCCTTGTAGAGCGTGTTCAGTTTGTTAATAATTTTTGAAAATCTGCACAGAAATGTAATATTATTTCCATTGGAAGTACTGGACTTAGGTGTGGCAACCCATAATTCAAGAAAAGAGAGTTATACCTTTACTTTGTAAATAAACTAACCCTTTTGTTAAAACTTTTTGTTTTCAGTAATCGGAAATAGGAGGATTAATAGAAGATTATGGTTAGTGGATTACTGCCGGTTTGGATTAGATAAACTAGTTAAGAACAAGCCTTTTGGTTCCGGGCTTAACCAGATTGACCATCTGAGATTTAGGATTGGGAACCGGAGTGAGGATTAATGACAATGGGAATAGTACCGAGAAGAGTGGATAAGACTAGCCAAGCACTAAGTGCACTATTGGATTCCTAGAACGGTTCTAATCCACCATGATTAGGCACAACGGAGCCCCAATGGTCCTAATCATTAAATCCGGGCAATTAATCACAAGCGGTAGGGTAGGCAAGAACGGTTTTTCTCCTACCATTCTTATTCTTCCCTCCCTCTTGCCTTCTTCACTTTCTATTCTCTTTCTTTTCCTCTTAAGAGCTTGTGTGAGTTTGGCTCTGTGTAGCACAAGTTGTAGAGCTTGCGAGTGGGCGTGTTCGATGTACCAAGATTGTCCGGAAAGATGGGAAGGACTAGTCAAGAAAAGGCCCTTAGATTTATCCATCTAGGCATTCCTAAGGATGCTACTAAGAGGCAGGCTTTAGAGGAAGACCTACAAAAGATGGGGTGCCTAGGATGGATCAAGGTGCCATGGAACTTGAGGAGTGATGAGTTTGTGAGGGAGTTGATGAAGAAGCCGTTGAATGAGTCACATGTAAAAAACAATGTCCTATATGATCACATGTTTTATGACTGGGCGTCTTAAATGACTATAAAACGACTATGATGTGACTAAAAAATGACTAACATTGAAATAGTTGTTCTTTAATCATTCTTTTGAACGGTTCATTTGAAAATCTCTACAAAATTATATTCTTCTAAATTCGTAAGTACATTCTCATCCATAAGCACATGAGGTTGTTGTTGTGTTTGACATCTTTTAGCTAGAATAGTGGTTTAGTTGTATGCCCAAAACATGAGTTTATAGTATTACTAAGGTGTTACTAATGACTTACTAAAGAGTTACAACTTTTTTTCCACATCATTTTCATACAGAAACACATCTTTCACAATTTTCTCTCAAAATTTTGGAATTGCTTGGTAGCATTATTTTTAGCTCTTTCTTGTTCTCTTGAGACCATGTGAACTCACATTATTGCAACAGTCATTTTTTAGTTGTTTAGCACGTTTTGTGGCACTACTAGTTTACTACTAGGATATGACTTTTGTAATTAAATTGGTTTTAAGTAAGTAGGTTAATGAAGTTGTTAGAGGAATAAGTGGCGTAGGGTTGGATGTCACTAGGTACTAGTTCTATACTTACTAATGTGCAACTAATCCATGACTAATAAATGACTTTCATGTAATTTTTATGTACAACTAATTGAAGACTAATAAATGACTTCTACATGGTTTTGCCTCTCCTGTTGAGTTAATATTGTTATTTCTATTGCATTAATTTAATGATTAGGATTTGATCTTATTTCATGGGTCATGGGTGAGGAGCACGGAATATTTTAGGATTAGGGATTTAAGGGTTTAAAGTTTAATGGGAGTTAAAGAAAAGTGGTCATAGATAATATGTCACCACATTAGTTAAATGACTACATAATGATTACAAAATGACTACATAATGCTTATAAGACGACTATGGAAGAACCCAATTATAGTCATGCATTTGTTGTCACTTAGAAGTTCATGGGTTTTTTTTCTTCTACTATTATTATTAAAATATAACTTGAGCAAATTATTTTGGGATTTACAATGCAATTTTCTTTTTGGGCCTACATATTGTGGTTTTCAAAACAAGAAAGATCTTGCTCTACCTATTCTAATTCCAACCAACTATTTGAAAGGGGTGTAGTTTGGTTAGCTCATTAAACTATATGTTTAAGAGTTTAGTTGTATTTTAGTTTTACAAGAGTTGCAGTTAGGTCACTATAATCTTCTCCAAGCATGTGCTAGTTGAACTTTAGTTATATTTGAGTCATACATTCAATACATTATTATTATTAATGTTATTGTTATTATTAGTACAATTATTATTGTTATTATGGTTATTATCATAATAATTAACAATTTAAAAGCTATAATTAAAACTCTTTGAAAGCTTAAAAATTAATATTTCATAAAAATGTATTTAATTTTTATCATGATTTTGATTATTTTTCAAAGATAGAAGTCAAACAAATTTAAAAAAGAAATCATTTAAAATAAAAATAAAAAATTAATACATTCAAATATTAGAAGTTAAAACTTTAAAATTTGCAAAACAAATTGTTTTGCATGCTTTGCAACAATTTTAGCATGTAAATTGTTCATTTTGATGCAAATTTATGTTTTAAACACATTGTTGATGTTAAATTTGCCAAAAACATTTATTATCTAAATTTTAATAGCAATCATCCCAAAAATCAAGTTATAGTTTTTGAGTTAGTTTGAACCCTTCATTGAGATTAGGGTTGGTAGTTTGTAAGGTGAAGATGCGGCTACCACCTTTAAGTTTAGGGTTTAGCTCTGTGGACTTGATTTGTTGACTCTATGCTCTTTATAGAGTTTGTCAACTTTGTGCACTTGTCAAGGTTTGTTGGCTCTGACCTCTTTTTTGGTTTGCTTGCTCCTCACTTTTATTAGGTTTGTTTGCTTTGCGCTCTTCAATCTTAGGTTTGCTTGCTCCTCACTTTTCTTAAGTTTGCTTGCTTTGCGCTTTTCTCAAGTTTGTTTGCTTTGCGCACTTTTCAAAGTTTGTTGGCTCTGTGTACTTGTTAAGGTTTGTTGGCTCCGTGCACTTCTCTGATTTTGTTGGCTCTATGTTCTTTGCATGTTTGTTTGCTTTGCGCACTTGTCAATGTTTATTGGCTTTATGCACTATAACATTGTAACTCATTTTTAGGTTGTGCTTTCATTATTTATATGAAATTGTTGAAATTGCAAGCATGTGCAAATGATGTTGACTGGGTTTAGAAAGCAGTGTGTGGAATAGTTTGTAACTGCTAAATGAACAGTGGATATACTTTGAGGTTTTGAAAACCTTGAATCATATATCTAAATTTCACATAGAATCTGCACTAAATTGTGATTGAATAGCAACCAAGAATTGACCGGATCATGATTGCATGGCGACTACTCCTTAACTGCATTGCAACTGAATTGTGATTGTATTGTGACTATAATGGAACTTCATATGGAATGTATAATGACTGTATTGTGATTGTAATGTAACTTGACTACATTGTAATATTGCTATGTCTAAATGATGTCTGCATTTGTGATTAGTTTGTGACTAGTTTGTGACTCTAGTTTGTGACTAAATTTTGTATGCTTGTGTGAATGGTTGGTGACTGTATTCTGTTTGAGAAGTTACTGCATCGTGGATCCTAAATCTCATGTGATTGTATGACGACTATGTCGTCACTTCAAGTTTGCTTCAACCACTCTATAGTGACTAGGTTGAGACTACTTTATAATAATTAAACCGCCAACATTGGAACTAAAAATGATGACTATGTGGTGACTAATATAGAACAACCTGCTACCATTACTAGTAAACCGCACTATTTCTATACAACAAGCAGTTACCCCAAACCCTAAACGCCCAAAACCAAATAGTAATTAACTTAAGAACAACTAAAATATGACTAAGTGGAATGTACAAACAACCAAAAAATGACTAATTGAGCACTACAAAATGAATGTAAGTGCTTGTCGGAGCAGCGTGGCACCTTGATTCAAAACTAACAAACAACTAATATATGATTTATGAAAACTATGGGCTCACTTATGCATTATTGATACATGACTAAATGAGAATTATGTGACCACTTATCCATTACTGATATATGACTGAGTGATAACTATGTTGTCACTTATCCGTTATTAAATGTGGATTGGCGTTTTGACAACAAATGTGGATTTTAGAAAGCAATTACTAAGATCAAGACATGTTGCCACATGATAGTTTGATTATGCCAGTGGAAATGTAATGGCACCATTAGAAATTGGAAAAATTTAAATGCCTTCAAGAAAAAAGAAGCAGCTAGGTTCAAGAAAGAGAGAACAATTCTTTCTTCTTGATAAAGGCAAAGCCAAGATGACGTAAAAGATGAGTTACTGTAATGTCCTAAATGATTGAATGACAAAGACTACTAAACAACTAAAAATTGACTAAATCGTGACCAAATGAGACTAGTCATGATATAGTCATTCAGCGAGAAATGACTCATTTTTTAGTCATTTGTAGCAATCATATAGGACACTGTTTTTACTTGTGAGTGGGACGGAACTATGAGGGCTCACCTAGAAACCTAGACTGCAAAAGTGTGGGGAAATGTTTACAGGTTTTTCCGGAAGGATAGTGGGATGGCCACCCGGAATAAGAAATTTTGTGATGGTAAATTCCTAAAACCTCCTTACAATAAAAATGGATATTCTGTCTCAGATTGTAGGAACTAGAGGGAAAAGAGAGTGTTAGAATTGTTGATCCCTATCTTACTTCTTGAACGACATATCGGCTTGACACGGACTGTAGCCAACACCATTTTTGGCTGCCTGTCCAGAGCATGGCCGATCAATTGGGCAGCAATATGCCAGGAATTGGTTGCCAAGCTAGTGAAGAGCTTGAGCAACACAAAACCTTCTAGAATTTCCCCCTTCCTCTTCCACCTCTACCATACCTATGAGCTGCTGAGAGACCCGGAGGGCTTAGAACACAAGAAAGCCAAGGTGATGAGGGAACACAACATCACCTTGGAATCAAAGTCGAAAGAAGAGGAAGAAGATCCAAAAGAGGAGGAGGAAGAAGATCCGGAAGAGGAGGAGGAAGAAGATCCGGAAGAGGAGGAGGAAGAAGATCCAGAAGAGGAGGAGGAAGAAGATCCAGAAGAGGAGGAGGAAGAAGATCCGGAAGAGGAGGAGGAAGAAGATCCGGAAGAGGAGGAGGAAGAAGATCCGGAAGAAGAAGAGGAAGAATCCAAGGAGGACGAGGTGGACAACAAGGGACCTTGAGAGACCAAAGACAAAGACAAGGCAGCTGCTGGACCTTTAGGGACAATTGGAGCGGTGGCTAAGGAGAAACTCAAGCCCAACTTGATATCGGGGATTGTGAAAGACCTAGAGAGGGTTGACAGGGTAATCCGGATGCAGCAAGAGTACAACAAGCACATGCACAAGCTCCTAGGGAATGTCTCAAGGGATAACATGCTTCTGGCGGTTATGAGTTTGGTTAAGCTCAAAGCCTCCTAGCAAACAGAGGTGGACAAGCTGACCAAACGAATAAGACACCTAGAGGCGAAGCTAAAGGAAGAGAGCACGGGAGAGAAGGCGGCTTGCAAGGCCAACATGGAGATAGCCTAGCTTACACGTTTCATTGGTAGTTAAGGAGACGTAGTGCTCAAGGCAAAGCTTTACAATCAAGAGGTGCTGAAGGTTGGATTGCAAGTGGGAGCTTGGGTGGTCTCGGTGGTGGTGGAGTATGGAGAATTGATGGAGGTGATGCTGATAGAAATGAAGACCACCCTGGTGGGTATAAAAGCTCAACAAGGTGCGGGCGGTAGTTCCGGACAAGGTCAGGAGGTAACCCCTACCCGGAAATCCCTTATTGTAGTATCACCAAAGCCAACATCTCCAAAGGAGAAGGGAGAGGCAACAACTCCAACTACTGGTTGTCTTCCTAGCAAGATTGAATTGGGTACAAAGAAGGATATACTAGTAGTCGGATTCAAGGAGCAGGACCCGGATCCAACCTCGGACAAGAATTAGGGTCAAAGCTAGGATCTCACCACACCAACGGATTCTACCGCAAATAAGATGCCTAGCCCGCCAATGATGAAGTTGACAGTCAAGCGAGCAAGGGATTCCTTCTCTCCCCATAAGAAGGAACTGTCTCCAAAGAAGATCAAGCTTCCTAATGATTCTAAAGAGGCGACAGCGAGTGATGGGGAGACTTTGGAATCTGAGAAGGGATCAAAGAGCTCAAATTCTTTTGATGACTCTAATCCGGAATTGACTCGGATTTCCAAGCAAGGAACTTGGAAGAAGACAAGAAACATTCTTGCCAAGGGTAAGGGCACAGGTAGAAGCCAGAAGTTGCCAGCGCGGAAGGTGATTGCCTCAGTGGCAAAGAAGAAAAAGACCTAGTAATTCAGTGTCAATTAGAGCTGAGTTGGCTAGGATAAATAGAATAAAGGGGTACTAGCACTAGGAGTAAAACTATAGTTTCATACTGGTACAATGCATGTAGTACTCAGATCCGGGATTATAGAGTCTTAGATCCCTTTTTTTTCCGAGATTTTGCGGCTAAGTGGGACTACTACTTTTTGGAAAGGGAATGACATTTGTCATTCCTTGGGTCACCGCTTTTCAAGAGAGGACTTTTAGTTCTCTAATGATTAGCTATTAGAGGCATGTTAGAGATTAGTGCCTCAATTCTATTTTGATTTTTGATCCCTCCTAATGCAAGCAAGATTTTCTATCTCAGTGCTTTGACTTGATCACATGGAGTGTTGTACATGGGAATGTGAGTGTTGGAGGAAGAGGAGAGAGAAGTGCCCCTGGATTCAATCTAGTCCAATTTCTGGAGCAAGTAGAGAGGTGGTTGTAAAATTGCATGTACTAAGGGGCAATCGTTGTTTGGGTTTACAATCTGGGTACTCTTGTGAGGGATAGCCAATCTTAGGTTGGGTGCGTCCGGATAGCAATCCCATTGCACGCTAGCTAATGTTTGAGAGGTTCTTCTACCATCAAGAGTGATTGTGAGCAAAGGAGCAAGGATCTTTTAATTACCTAGTTACCATCTTGGTGTCAAGAACTGTATTAGGAAGGGTTTGTCATTATAGTATTTTGGGGTTGTGGGGGTTTCCTGAGTGACCTATTGGTTTGGATATATCATCTAGACTGGCTGTGAGGAAGTAACTACAGCTCTTGTCTTTGTGTTCTTTGTATTTTGTGGTGTTTAGTGCTACTTTAGACACTCTAAAGTCTTGAAGGGTAGGAGTAACGTGGCCTTCTTTAATCTCCAATCATGGAACCCTCTAATATAGAGGCTAAACTTTTGTCTTTTGTTGTGCGTTTTACGTCTGAATCTGAAAGAAGTACAGGGATCGGCCACTCCTTCTTGGTGTTCGGAATGTTTGTCAAGAGAGGAGGATAAGATTAGGAGTTCTTATCAATTGATTGAGTGAGTTCTTGGTTACCTTTCCTTGTGTGTGTGCTTTGGTGTCTGATTGTGAATTACTTGCAGGATTTTTTCATCTTGTTCCGGACAACCTTAAGTCTTTACAAACTAAATCCTTGTGGAACAAATACAAGTCATCTACTTGGTGTTTTTAAGTCATCTTGAATGCCAACAGGAAGATAAGTACTTTTCTGCTCTACGACATTAGGTGATCACCTAAGTCAAGGGTGAGAACCTTGATAGGGCTACGCGGACATTTTGTTGGTTACGTGCAGTTTTAGCATAACTATTTTGTTATTGCCTCTGTGAAAAACTTTGGACAATTCTGTTGCTAAATTCATTGGATTTTTGGTTGCTAGGTGATCACCTACATTTGAACAGAGACCACTCTTGTGTTGGTTAAGTCAAGATGTTGCATGCCTCTGTTGCTAATGTTTTTGTGAAAACTTTTGATTGATTGTTGCTAAAATCATTGGGTTCTTGAGTGTTAGGAGATCAACTACATTCTAGACAGAGACCATTCTTGTGTTGATTACGTGAAGATTTAGAATGCCTTTTCTACTAATGTTTTTGTAAAAACTTGTAGACGACTGTTGCAAAAATTAGTGGATCCTCAGGTCTCAAGAGATCACCTACATTCTAGACAGAGACCATTCTTGTGTTGGTCACGTGAAGATTTAGAATGCCTTTTGTACTGATGTTTTTGTAAAAAAACCTTGGACGACTATTGCTAAAATTAGTGGCTCTTTGGGTTTTAGAAGATCACCTACATTTGAACAAAGATCACACTATCAACTCTAGTAAAAGCAAGTGCGTTACCTTTATATGAAACATGATCCGTTTGAAGTCTTGTACAGATATTTTGCAAACATTGACGCTCTTCTTTGAAATGGTTGTGTAGGTAGTATGTCAACAATTGTGCATAAACCAAAGCACAACATTTTCAAGGATGAGTTCATCTAGGTTGATCCCGTCAATTTTGCACAAAATAGCATATGTGCAGCAAGATTGCCTTCAGACCACAATCCAGACAATTTTGACGACATTGACTACGCAAAATTAGTCATCTGGAACAATGTTGTCGACATAGCACAAGGCTGGTCTATTGTGCGTGAGACATCTGACTTTGGATTCCCGTGCATATTGGTCAAAATAGTAAACGCTAAGAGGCACGGACCGATTGCAAGATACTGTATCGTAAAGTGCCATGTCTCCCGACCTTACCTACACATTGTTCTTCAAAAGAATGGCACTGAGTTATGTGAGATGCTGCTCGTGAACAAGACAACATATACCCTTAACTACACTGAGTTGATGAAGAGCTGGGAACACACAGAACTCGCTAGTTTCACACAAGAGGCATTTGCAAGGCAGACAAGTAAAATGCTGGTTATTAGTAAACAAATCAAGGATGTGGCAGCAAAACTACAAGAAATTGGACAAGAGAGAAGAAGAAAAGGCAAGGACCCCAGTGCAAACATTACATCCATATCCGCCGTCAGCAATTCAGCTGCCCCGATAGTGTTAGTAGAAGGTGCACGCAATCCATCCAAGAAAATGAGAAGGAAGAACATGCGCAAACAGGTGCGCACGCCAACCAAAGCGCGCAGGGCGGGAATTACTCAATCAGACAATGACTTCTCGGAAGAAGAGGATGACCAACACCATCCCGGTAAACCAAAATAATGATGGAACATCCAAGGCAGAAGAGTGCGCCCGCCGATTCAAGAACTTCAAAGAGGACTTTGGAAGGTTTTATCCCCTTGGATTCAACACACTTGTGCAAATGGAGGCGGTGAAGATTGACATTACACCATCAAGTTTCATTGTAAGAACACTGGAGGAGGAAGGAGTTACAAGAGTGTACAACACTTTCCTCACCAAAGCATTCCCAAGCAAGCAGACATTGTGCTTGTACCCTCAGAAGCATACCATGATGCCCAAGAGCTAGGAAGAAACTGAAGATGGCCGCTTCTATGCCATCAATGGGCAACACACAATGAAGGCCACGCAGAGGTATATACAAGCAACAGATGTGCCGAAAGCCCGGAAGGAAATATTCAAGAAATGGATGGCGTAGATTGTCTGGGACGAGAATACGTGGAACATTCAACCAATTTTTAAGTACTACAACTAGACCAACGTCTTGAACCCGTTCAAGCTAACATGGGCCAAGAACATCATCCACGTCTGTTGAATCTACAAGGAAATGGGGAGGCCACAAAAAACACGACTGAGTAAGTCAAAGAGGGGTCCCCTGGACGTGCTTAAGCGACAATCAAATTGGAATGTAAGTGATACTGAAATGCCTGCATCTTTGACCTTTTCATCTGGGGAGACTGTATTGCATTTCAGAACCATTAGTTGAGACGCGGAATGTAGGAGATCACCTACATTCCGGGTATTAGAGGTGAAGCCGACAAGAGGTGATGATCCCTCCATTCCTCGGGTTCACCTCCAAGACCCTGAATGTAGGTGATCTCCTATATTTAGCGCATGGGGAGTACCCAACTAATGGGATTGATGACCAAAAGAAATGATGACTTGACCCAAAACTTCCACCACACGTCGTCATGTGCCAAAAGAATGAGCATTGTCGGATTGTTAATATTCTTTATCTCTTGGTAGACCTAATTCAAAATAGTGTTAATAGCATACTATGACATATTATTGTATTAACAAGTTCTTTGGTTTGATGGCGCAGCATTTCTTCAAGTCAATGATCCACACGTTCTCCAACATATGCACAAAGAGGGAGGCAGTGCCAACGGATGACAAGCTCTTTGTTTGGAAGTTCAACAATGTGAAGTTTGAATGGTCCCTTATCCAATTGGGGGATGCTTGCTAGAGCAAGTGGGAGCAATTTTTCCACTAGCAAACATTGGGTGATCTCATATGTAGAGAGATGGGGGTTAAAATTAAGGATCTTCTAGGCTTCCATGTTGGTTGCAGAGCCATGTATTCTTTGACAAAGAATTGGTTCAAGTATTTGGAGTCCTTCAATGAACAAGAAATCACAAAATTAGTGACGTACCTTCTAAATGAGGTGATTGATTTTGGGTTAGAGACGCGGACTTACCCAAAGGTGATCCCTTTGACCACAAAAACTGCATCCAAGGCTCGGCACACCGTCTTAGCGCTGAAGTGGGGTATTTGCAAAATACCAAAGCACAGGGTAGTCAGCAAGTTTGACAAAACAACAAAGAGGGTGCACGCACTAATGCAGACCCATTGAACTATAGAATGAGATGACTACGCAGATGTTGACAGTGCTAATTGGCGGGAGTTTAAGAAAGCATACAAAATTACAAAGGCGACAATGCAATACTTCATCAAAGTGGGTGGCGCAAAGTTATGGAAGAAATACAACTACACCAAAGAAGCGTCTGCATCACTGGCACAGGCCATTTGTTTTGTTTTGGACTCACTTGGGGAGGAAATACTTGACAAAACCATCATAGGGTTTTGTAAGTTGCTAAGATGTGATTACACCAATCCTAGTGCAGATATCATCAAGGTTGGCAGAGTTGCCCTTCATGACAAGCTGACAAGGAAGGAGATAAGGGAGAAAAGTGGATCCAAGTAGTCAGCAATTATTGATTTCTGGAACATCCTGAATAAGTTTGTTGGTTCATTGTTGGACAGCCCCTTCTGGGGAGGATTTATTAAAACAATGGAAGAGTTTACACTTCCACGGTGGAATGAGACCTGCGTGTGGGTATGGATCTGTGACAATGAGCAGAAAGAGCAAGTTTGTGCGCTTCATAGGCGCAAACTATCTACAACTCATGAAGACCCCATGGAGGGATACTACCATCCAGACACACTAGAAATATTCAAAGTAGACTCAAGAGAAAAGTACGGTTGTGATGGTGTTCTTCATCAAGAAGAAAGGCTGGTGTTTGAAAAAGTTCTCTATTGTATTCCAGACCGAGAAGTTGAAAACATACTTGGAGGTGGAGCTTGTATTGTACAAGGGAGAGCTTTGCATGGAAGCACTCATCAAAATTCTGCAAAACGTGTCCGCATCTTTCAACATCGTTCACAACATTTTTGGCGGAATGAAATTGATGCTCACATGCCAAGTGAAAACATCCGTCTCCTATGGCACTTTCAAGAGTTAGGTGATCTCCTAAGAACTGGTTCCTACAAAACTTCAGTTGCATTAATACAGGAATTGATTTTATAATTTGTGTATAGCCAATGAACTCTTGATTGTTTGCGTACTCATGTGTTCTGTAATGCTTAATGCACTAACAATGCGGTTGCTGTAGCAGATGCTCAAAAGGCATGTGTACAAATATGTCACCAAAGACAACCTAGCAAAACATTAGAGCCATATTCAGAAGGGATTTCTCCTGAAAGAGCGGGACTTCATTAAAATCCAAGCGCGGAGTGAGGATGCAGGGACAAGCAAAGCTACGCAAGAGTCACTTTGTGCACCAAAGCGCGTGGGTCCACCTTTGTAGCGTCCTGCAGCCATTCCTGTGAGTGAGGTAGAGGACTTTGACAAGGAGTCTGACCTTCTTTTGGACCCCCCTGGCCTAGAGAATTTGGAGGTCATAAACCCAGGGCCAAGGGACCGTGTAGTCTCCTGTCCAGTTGTACCTGCTGCAGGGCTTCCAACAAACTCACTTGAGTTCATCCACGTTGCCAAACGGCAACGACCAAACACCATACCAGGTGACAACCCTGAAATGGTAGCTCTGAAGCAAGAGATTGAAATGGTGAGATTGAAGAATGTACTAGCGGCAAAGCTAAAAAAACTGAAGGAAAACAATATTCGCGAGGATCCAAGCTCTTTCTAGAATGAGGTCTATTTCAGAATTCCAAAGACAAAACATTCTAAGGAGATGGGTGTCTCTAAGGCAAGAGTGGATGTTTGCTTCTATGATGTTGATAATGACTTTGGTGGTCTATGCAATGATGCGGCAAAGACTTTGGACACCATGGAGATTCACGGCAATCACAGTGTACCGCATGATGGAGGAATCATTGGGCAAGCCATGCATGTACTGCCCGTCTAGAAATTGCGTGTCTCATGCCCAGGAGACAATTCTGGAGGGGATGTCCAAGGCGACGTTGTGACCAAGGCAATGACATCAAAGTCAGGTGGGTCACATGCAATGAACAATGCGAGTCAAGGAAGGTTGATGTTGCTAGAGTAGGCACATTGTTAGAGTCATCCACTCTCAGAATGTGGTTAATTCATTGAAATCGGTCAATTTCATTTTAACTAAGAATTCCACATATAAATTTACCCTGGCATTCCAATTTTGTGGAAATCCTTGTAACCAGGAATCCTCTATAGCAATTCCAATATCTTGTAGACAATGTCAACTGCTGCCATATTGAGGTCTTAGGTGATCACCTAAGATTGGAATGCATGTCACCTTTAGTTGCTCATTGTTAGAAACGGAGCTAGTACTGCTTAGGATGCATTTGGATATTAGGTGATCACTTGATTTTGGTATTAGGTGATCACCTAATTTCGGTATTAGGTGATTACCTAATTTTGGTATTAGGTGATCACCTAATACAAGAGTGCACCCAGTTTTTAATGCAATGTTTTGTACAGTAATTTACAACTTTGTGATGCAAAGGTGGGGTTAGTGTTTTTAGCGTTGAACGATTACACCAGTTTTGGTGAATTGGTTGATGCAGGTTCCTCCACCCGTGCAAAGATGTTTGAGAAAGGGGTTGGCTTGAAGTTTTCTTTGGACAAAGATGAGGATGACTGTACCAACGACAACGACACTTCCAAGTGTATGACTCTCTTCATCCAATCCAAAAAGAGACTGCAACAAACAAGACTCCTTCCATGTCTAAGCAAAATGAAAGGCAAAGGGGTTTGTCACTTGAACTCATCGAACGTCGTCGTGGCCGAACCACTGGATTAGAGGCTGCTGTTGCTAGAGCTAATGAAGTTGCGAGCTTTGAAGCCGTGGAAGCGGACGTTAACACTGCAGATGCATGCAAAGCAACAAAAACGGCAGACAAAGTTCAAGAGAAGGAAGCAGTTGAAAATGGCGAGGATGAGAAAAGCATTGACCCCGTACAGCATGGAAAAGGAGAGGCTCATGGCAACAATGCAGAAGAAAAGGAGGGCAAGGTTCAGGAGAATGCGGAGAAGGACAAGGCCGAGGACGTCGCAGAATACGGAGGACGAGAGCCTGATGGCATTGCCGCAGAGAATACAGATACTGCAAAGAAGGAGAAGGCCAAAGACGTCGTAGAGCAAGGTGGGCCACAGGTTCATGGCTATAACACAGAGGAGGTAGTAGAAATGCAAGAGAAATCTACAAGTGAGAAGGTAGAGAAGGAGAAGAGAGCGATCCTTGTTCAGCAGGGTGGGAAAGACGGCCATGCGACAGACGACAGCGCTCTCGGTGGACAAGACAAACCAAATCCAACGAGTAGAGACCAAGACCTGCCTCTGCCAGCATGTTCTCCAGAAGAACGCCATAAAGTCGGCATTAGGAGACGGGAGCCGAATCGACTATTGGGCATGCGCTTGGATGCATCAAAGAACATAGCCCAGCAAGCACCACGACAGCCACCTCAAGCAACAAGGAAGTCACTACAGGTTGCCTCAACCCCAAATTCAAAAGGTCAGGGAAAGTCTATAGGCAGACCCACGGAATTGCTAGGGCAGGTACGTCTTGGAAGGCTGATGCTTGACAATGACATCTTATATTGTAAACCGCATTAGTGAAATGTGAAGGTCGAGTAAATTCCAGACGGGGGTGTTGAGATTGCCTTCAGTATTGATTACACAGAGAATGGAATCTACAGAGGAGGTTTCAAGAATGTCAGTGCTGGAGCTTACCTGAATGTAAGTTGATCTTTATGGTGTTTTATTGCCATACCTAACACAATCACCAAATTTTTGGAACGTACAATGCTATATTGTTGGTATACGAGATAGTTTTGCATTTAGTTGAGTTACCTGCAATGCAATCCATGGCGGTGCGCAAGTTTTGCCCAAGTTGTAGGTGATCACCTAAGTAGGCAATAGATTTAGCATATCACAATGCACAATGTTCTATAACCTTGTAGTTGAATTTGCAAATTACCTAGAAAATTCGTCGTTCAAGTTTTAGGTGATCACCTACAAATGCAATAGTTTCACCATATTAGGGTGTGCTGTGTTCTGTAACCATGTGATTGAATCTGCTATAAAAAAAGTCATTGTTCAAGTTTTAGGTGATCACCTACAGATGCAATAGTTTTACCTTATGAGAGTGTGCTATGTTTTGTAACCATGTGGTTGAATTTGTTTTAAATTAAGATCGTTGTTTGGGTTTTAGGTGATCACCTACAAGTGCAACAGTTTTACCACATGACACTGCGCTATGTTTTGTAACCATGTGGTTGAAACCACAAATTACATAGAAATGTGTCATTCAGATTATAGGTGATTACCTACAAATGCAACGTTTTTAGCATACCACACTCCAGTTTGCTCTATGACCCTGTGGTTGAATCTGCAAAATACGTAAAATTTTGTTGTTTGGGTTGTAAATGATCACCTAATACTTGACCAGTCTTGGTCTTTTTCCTAGTGTAAAGCATGTACATCAAAGTTGTAATCATTGTGAGCGTGAAGATTTGGCAATACTATTTCTCAAGTCCACAGGTAGTATGTACTTAGTTCAGTCTTCTATACAGGATTGCACTTGATCCATTTAGCAATGTGCAATCCTGTACAACGTACCATGATCCTCTTTGAGTGGATATTCATACTTGTCAGAGGACTTGAAGGGTGGATCTCATTGAGAGGACTCAAAGGTTGGCTTCTTTTTGAAGTAGTGGAGGTGAAGTTGAGATTACTATTCTTGTGGACGGGATGGGTGATCCTTGAAGAGACGTTCCAATTTCCCACGCCCTCTCAATAGGGCAGGCGCTCTGTAGCATGTATGTTGTCTGCATTATCTAGAGCTCAAAAGTGATTGTATGTGTGAATGATGGGTATGTAGAATGATGCATTGTTGTTTTAGTACCTTCTCTTATCTAAAGGTTTAAAGTCTGACCTGTTGTTCCTGTGCAGGGTAGCTGCGTCTAGACGATACAGAGACCATTAGCGTGCTTTTGTAGAGAGCGCCTGGTCATCTTCAACCTGAATAATGTCCTTTGCAACATAGAGTTCCCAACAAGGAACTCAAAGATCTTGCCTCTTGATCAATATGCAAAACTTGAAGATGAGGTGCAGTTTGTGAAATTGGTTCTCATAAGGTCATCCACAAAGGCAGTATATAGGATTGTGACAGCGTGGCCTCATGTACGCTTGTTCCTAGCAAAACTTTCAAATGTTGCATACGTTGGAGTGTGGACGTGCATGGGACACGACATGGCTAAACCAATTGTGACATGGCTTTTTGGAGAGCGTCTAGCTTGTTTTGTGCTATCCCAAGAACATTGCACAACATTGATGAGCATGGAGGGCAAGTCACTACTCTCAGACAATGGAAAGTCCATGCAATTTTTCAAAGAGTTGTGCGTGCTGTGGCAAATGGATTGGGAACTTAGAATGGAAGGATTTGTGCCAACAGGTCAAAAGACTCTCTTGGTAGATGATAGTCCAATTAATTGTTTTCTGAACCCAAAGTCAAACTGTCTATTCCCAAACCCTTGGAGGAAATTAGAGGGCAGTGCGAGAGAAATTGGTGGCCAATTGGAGCAGCTGATGGATATGTGTAGATTGGAGTTGTCCGTTCCTTGTTTCATTGAATTGTTTATGGAAAACAGGAAGGTTAGAGTTGTTGGTCATAATCCAATGGATTCAAACAATGATCTAGCTCGTCTAATTCATTGCTTTCCGCAGCACCTTAGGCTTCATAGTGACTTCTTGACTCACTGCCAATATATGTGGTATATTGTTGCAGTGGAAGTAGGTGATCACCTAGATCCAAGCCTGATAGAGCTGCAAGTGCCCAAAGTGGGCACAACGTTGGGCCTTGGAATGTATCATATGAAAATAACATTTTTTGGATCTTTTGTAAATGCAAAGCAATTTTGGTGGCACCACCTTTCATAGGGATTGATTAGTGGCGATTACATGCTTCTAATGATTTTGTTGTTTTTATTGTTTTCCTTGTTATGTGGAACACGTAATTACTCATTGAATGTAAGAGCCCTAAAGGAGGCACATGTTAGTATTCTCGTCATGTATGGTAAGAGATTCACAATGTACATGCATTGCTGGAGCATACAGCATTTGCGCCATGTTGTACTAATCCAGACAGTGCGTTTATATGCAAAATTTTTGTATATAGTGAGCAAGCAGCAACTTACCTTCTCTTGGAATGTGCCAAGACCTCACAATAGTTTCCCGTGACTTTGAGCATACAAAGATTAAAGCTCCAAAAGTAATGGATGGCAACAGAGTGTCTGCCCGCTACATCTTGCCAGCTATGGACTACACATTAATATTGGAAGTGGATGTTGGGGTTGTTAATAGTCAATGGTCGTATGCAGCAAACAAGAATGGCATTTCTCTTATCATGGCAGGAGCCCCAATTGCATCTGGCACTTCACGTGGAATGTGGGCAACAAAGGCTCTAGAGCAAGGACGACACCAATTCCATACACTTGACTGAGTAGTCAAGTAGCCACCCAAACAATCCATTACACCCTCGGAGTTACAAAAACCCTTTGAAGGCAGTGTCATCGGCTTCCCGTGGAGTGAGCTGCAAAAGAAGCAACCCATGTTTCAACAATAGTGGAATTTGTCACACTAAAACCTACTGGCATTACCAACCTTATGAAATCGTAGGGAATGTTGCGTGAACCCTTGGGCGCGTTTGTAATTGTCAAACAAAATAGGAGGTTGTGCAGGTGATTACAACCTATGGGTTCATTATTTGTTGATAACCGCTTTAAGCGTAGCAAATTTGTTGCACAAATGTAGTCGTAATGGAAGGAAAGAGTACTCAATACACCTTATTGATTTATGTATTACAGCAATTGTTTTATAACAATATATTCAGTTTAGCAATAATGGCCAAATTACAAGCAACCCATGCTATTATGTTGCACAACCGTTATGTACTTCTCAGTCATAACTATGAGAACTCTTGCCTATTATTAACTACTACGGATGAGCAAGCATGTGACACTGACGGGGACGAGAACAATGGCTTGGGTAGGGATAATAGAGCAACATACAAAGTACGGTGCTGTCAAACGGACCCAAGTTGAAACCTACAGGCGACACTAAAAGCAGATCTACAATTTGCTATATTCATTGCTCCCACGACGTACATTCCAGAAGTCGATTGCTTTATGTGACCAGTGAGTTCCATCCTAAAACTGTTTGTGAACAATTTCATTGAGCTTTAACTAATACGGAAAGACTAGGGATACATGGCCCAGAGAGACTCACTGAAAATTGTATGGAGGTGTTCCGCTACTTGCAAATGGTTATTATAAGAGCATAATATCCTATGCCTGACCCATTAAACCGCTATGTCAGGCATTCCATGCACTTCCAGAATCTCGAAGGATGACATGGGTTCTATTCATTGAAGACCCTAGAAGGAAGGAACTTTAAAAATCCAGAGAGTGCCCTGTACTCTCCGGACAAATTAAGTAGAGCCGCTCAGGAAATAAGGAAGTGGAAAGTCCCAAAATGTACACTTTTTCCCAATTTACTTAATATGTTGTTTAAATTGTTCTGCTCCTAAACCTACGTGGGTTTTCATCCCGAACTATAAAAACAAGTTCTGATCACGAGGCAAGCGCCTCATTGGGCAACTCAGAAAATTTCCAATTTAAAAGTGGGCAAGTGCAAACGACTCTAGTTTTCTATCGGAAAACAAAAAACAACGATAGTTTTTCAATAGGGCATCCGAAAACTGCTCGAGTTTGTGGAGTTCTTTCAATGATTATGGGGTTCTGAAAGAAAATCTCACTGCAGAGGAGCAGGCCGAACACTACTACACTACAGGCCATGCTACCGGCCACGCTCCATGTACCACCACCTCAAAGGCCATTTCAAAGTAATTGGCAAAACTCCGATGGCCAGAAATGAGATGCTACGGCGAGGTATCCTTGATAGGGCTTAACTTTTGTTGAATACTTCCAATCTTTGCCAGTTGTATTTAAAATCCTTAGTTCACAGCAACGGCAACTGATAATGGTACTCGCATTTCTCCTCATACAGTCAAACTGTCCTGCACTGGTCTACCAAACCACTTCCGGGGACCATTTCAGAGCTTTAAACAAACAGTCACCGACTCAACAATAACTGAAACTTACTACAGAAGAACACATTCCTTACTAAGCCAACATAAGTCAATTACAGGATTTGATTTTTCATTCTAGTGATCGCTAGGTTAAGTTCCATCGTTCTCTTACGAGCCCTATTGATCTCTCCACACAAAGGATGATGTCCGTACTTTGGACTGCTTGATCCGAACAGTCCAGCAGTTCCTGTGAGAGTCGATGACCACTTTGTTGATTACACCAGAAAACTAAACAACAATTCCAACTATGAAAGATACCAACCCCATGAGAACTTCATCGCATCAGTCAAAAGAAAACTTGTGCATGCCAAAAGTCTCAGCATTAACTTTTATTGTCACGGTTCAGGAGATTACAAATAACAGCATTGCGCTATCAATCTCAGTCTCCTCCCACAGAACTATGTCCACGTTCTGGAAAGACAAACTAAGAGGAATCTTGCAAAGCTTATGAGTCCTACACAGAGCAAAATGGTAGGCAAAGTGTTGCTAACACTATCGGAGCCTCCGAAACATCTCCGTAAGCATAAGCTTGCAGACCAGGTCCGCATCTCTCAGGCCCAACCGTAAGCGTGGCAGACGCCGTGAGGAGCTTGAGATCCTTCTCAGTCACGCAATACACCACCTCCTCGACTTGAATCTTCAGAGACGTCAGAGGATATGGCCCAACCTTCTTGGGCAGAGTCACCGCTTTACCAGCGTCAATCACCAGGTTCGGACACCGCACGCACCCCAGGATTGAGCACTCCAGCCCCGGCGGTGGATCGATCCACCCACACGGCGAACAGCATCCTGGCATGTGCAGCAGCGTCACAGGCAGCTGCAGGTGGTTGGCAATCGTAAGAGCTGCATCTGCATCTTCAGCTGCGTGCGTACTTCCCATCGCCCGCAACAGAAGCACAGCAGGAAGTAGGAATGTGGGAAGAGACCTCTTGATCCCGGAGCTGATGCCCATGGTGAGCAAATCAATGAGCGGCAAAGTGGAGGTGAAATGGAGCAAGGAGAGAGAAGCGATCATCCAGGGTGTGAACTGCAGGGTGGCAAGCTTGCCATGCTCACTACTTATACACGAAAGTCATGCCAGTTGCCTGGGGCGGAAGCTCCATTTGAATTAATCTGAAGGCGGCCGGGGTTGTTCAAGCTCGGCCTTATCCGAAGATGGTAACTTTGGACTTACCGTAAGTTATGGGAACCTTCGAGAGGGGCAAAGATTTGAAAAAATTGTGTGTTTTGCGCTTATGATTGGGAAAACTTGCAAGGTTTGCTGGAGAGCGTGAATTAACAACCTCGTGGACTCCGCAGTAAATCACAGCCGCCTTATCCTACCTACCAACCGTACCACCTTTTAACCCCTGAAGGGCCCTTGGGCTCTGGAGACACGGTACCAAATACGGTCACAACCAATATTCAGAAGTTTGAATTAGTTGGAAATTAAGTGTTACAATTATACATATCGAAGGGTTGTATGATGGTGGGTGCATAATTTTTTTGGAAAGCCCTCATAGCAGCTCAAATACATCTGTATATACAATCATACATACAGCTGCAAAGGGCTTTTGGACCATTCAGGGGTTAAGGGCAGTTTATGCCGCAAACTTGGATGTACCATGCATTCAAACAACGTTGAGCTATGAAAGAACAAAGTGCAGATTTCACGTATACAATCGCTTTTTATCCATCCTTCTGTTCTTTCTTACAAGTTTAGGTACTTGTTATACCAACAAAGGCAACAAGAATGTCCTTACTATAAGTAGATTTTATTGTTACAATCTTATCACAATATGTGGTCAATTTAATTGTTTAAACCATGAGTCACTAATTAACTTACAAATGTCATTTTGATTAGAAATAATTCCTCATTGTAACCCACTTTACGCATACATTAGAAAAAATTTGAGCTATCTAACATTCCTCTAAGGTTTGACAAACCAAGCTATCATTAGAGAAAAAATGAGCTCAAGAAAAGGCCCTTACACCTTGACAAACCACTTTATTTATTGAGGTAGGAGATGCATAGGGAAGGTACCTACACAAGGGTCTCTGACTCTCTACCTTGTGTGAAGTTCTCAAATGTACCATGGTACATAACAAAAAGATTGATGATGGAAAACAATGTTATAGCATGACAATGACAAATGCAAGGACCTTTAGTGGGACATAAGAATAAACTAGGATTAGAATTCCCAATCAAACAAGGACACTCATCAAACAAAAAGCCTATGATAGTGTAAAAAGAAATTGTTCTCATGAAGTACTTGTAAGTGGGTATAGGGTATTAGACTCTTTTTATTTGAAGTAGAACATTACATTTAAATCCTTTTGACCCCTCCAACCACTTCCCAGGGGGACCTTCTCTTGAGCTCATTTTTCCTCTAATGTAATTGGCTAGCTTGAGAACAAGACAAGGAACATCATACTTGTTAATTTGGGAAAAAGCGTACAAAGTGGGACTTTTGGCTTTTTTTTCCAAACAATGCCTTTTACATTGAATTGGGAGTCCGTTGACAATTTTCCAATAAAATGAGATATATGCTTTCTAAAAATATGCTCTTTTTGGATAGAAAGTTCATTAACTTCTGAAATTTTGGACAGAAGTTCATTAACTAGGTTCAAGTTGACCTCCTTAATTGAATTAAGGTGGCTATTTTGGATGAAGGTGAGGTACAAAATGGTACCTGTCATTTTCCCAAATTAACAAATATGACGTTAAAGGCACTTGTATGTACTTCTATGTGGTATGAAGGACCTTAGCCTCATTCACAATCCAAAATAGTATAAAAGGCATTGTACTCATAAAATATGTAAATATACTCACTAGTCATTATCCAAGTACTTCACTTATCTATTCAAATAGAGTAAAGTAGAATTTATGGTCCTTCTATATATTTGTACCCATAGTCTTTGTCTAATTGGGATAACGTAATAGTATAATATTTTCATTATTGCATGGAAATCAATGGATGAGCAAAAATAGAAAATTGGTGATGTGTTTGTTGTAGTAAGTAAATATCTTAAGACTCCTTTAGAGACTTTGTAGGGGGCTCATGGAGGGCTTGAATTTCTCCTAATGTACTCTTTTTTGAGTTCTTTCCACTGGTCATTTGCTAAAGCCTAAAAAGACTTAGCGTAAACCACTTACACATGTACCTCTCTCTCCTTGTTGGTCCTTTGCTAAAAGGGCAAATGGGAAAGGACAAATGAGGTCACTGAAAGCTGCATCACAACACTCTCTCAATCAATCAAAGTGAGCAACTCAAAAGGACATAAATTTTTTCCATGTATTGATTATTAGAATTGTACTTTAGGCTTTTGATTGTAATCACTTTGATATATGTTTTTGGTTTTTTTCATCTCAAATAATATAGTGCAATGATGCTTGGATAAGGTCAATGTCTTGGGCAAGAAAAAAGCATTGACCATTTCCAAGCATTGACCATTTAACAAGGCCCAAAACAAAAAAAGAATAAGTGAGACTTTGACAATATTCAAATCTTTCTTTTATAAAGGTTGATTGTGTCTAAGCATCAAAGTAGTTTGATCTATAATTGTAAAGCTTGTTACCTTATAATCTAAATCCTAAATCCTTCATGGCATTAAACCCTAAGTTTTTTAATACCAAGAAATTGCCAATGAATGAATTTCTAGAAAAAGGTCTAGATTGGGCAACCCAATTTTTTTAGTTGCATTAAAATATATATATATATATATATACATGAAATAGGTTGTTTAGACTTATATATACGTGGGGAGCTTTGAATCATTCAATTTTCATTGATGAGATGAAAGTTATGAGAAGCTTTTGTTTTTGAATACGTAAAATTTCTCTTAAAATTAAAATCACTCCTACCAGCAAACAAAAACTTCTCATAACTTTCATCTCATCAATGAAAATTAAATGATGCAAAGCTCCCCACCTATATATAAGTCTAAACAACCTATTTCATATATATATAATTTTTAATGCAATTTATTTTAAAAAATTGGGCTGCCCAATCTAGACCTTTTTCCATAAATTCATTTTTAACTTCTTCAATAAATGTCAAAACAAAGAAATAATTAGACGCCCACATAGATCTTTGAATTCCCCATCTTTCATAAAAGTTTCAAAAAAACACGCAAAGTAGTTTAGCCATAAGTACATGCCCAAAATCCCATTTGTCTCCCAAAAGGGGGCTTGGTCCTTTAGGGGTTAACATGTCATCTAGATGACTAATACGGTTGCAAAAGATAGCTCCAAGACATATAGTGGTATTTACTATTTAAAATTGGGAAAATTACACAATGAGTAACAAAAACAAAAGAAATTACAGTTTGGATAACGATTTGAAAATAATTACAATTTGGGTAACAAAATCTGATAACCTCAATGGACTTTGCAATTGCTAAGAGTGCAAGCTGTTGAAGCTGACATTGACTCAATTGCCAACTTGTCATTGGTTATGATCCTTGTTCTCTTAGTTGCAATTAGTTGCGACCCTTGCTTGCATCTAGCAGCCAATGTTTGCCAAATAATTGTAGATTGCATACTATCAAGGAACAAGGACGCTAGGATGCAAGCATTGAGCGGAGAGCATGCAAGCATTGAGCGGAGAGCATGCAAGCCTCAAGCAGGAATTTCATGAGCGTGAGCCAAAATGTTTGTTGTATTTGCAATTAGGGTTTCAAATTTTGTGTCCAGGTGAAAAAAAATTAAAGTATAGACATTTATGCTAGCCAAAGTGCCAATGGGGACCTATGACCACTGGTGTGAGGAGGTACCTATGACCGTGGAAGTGCACAAGGAATTTGGGAACTCCAATAAAATAGTTTGGGTTAATAATGTTCTAGTAAGCCAAAAGGAATTAGTGGGTCAAATTACAAGTGCATAACAATAGTAACACTTGGAAGGAAAAATGATGATAAGAGGGATGAGGACAAAACATGTATTGGGTAATTATGGGTTGATGACTTCCAATATTCTTCAGCTTCTTCATTAGGATAGCAATAGGGTTTGTTTAGAAAAAACTCAAATGCTTGAATCAAAACCTCTATACTTCCTACTACAGCCTTAGGGCTAATAAGCTGAGCAAGGTAAGGGGTTCCTCAAGATTTAAGGGGGAGTTTTTGCTAAAGGGAGTGGGGTGCAATATTGTGGTTCACAACAAAGGAATTCATCCCATCATCACGTTGATAACATTGAAGTGGGAAATAACTAAATAAAATTGGGCCAATGGTGCAGTTAAAACTGCAAAGAAGACTCAAAAAATAGGAAAACAGAATTTTGAAAATGCACTTTGAAGATAACATATGCATGATTGTGATTCACTACTAAGAAGGACATGTAGTGAACAAAGTGTCTTCCAGAACGGTTGGAGACCTAGAGTCTTGTAGGAAATAGTAGCACCTACCATAGCTAAGATTTACAATAGGACTATGCTTAGGTTTTAATGATCGTTGCTTCAATGAGTAGAGTCTTCACTTCATAGTAGCTCATGCTTGGAGCATGTATGAATTTATCTTTGATAATGTCCATCTCACAAATGTAGCAAAATAAGAAGTAAAGGTGCTTGCAGTTTACATACTGCTGCTGTGCACCAATCGAAGAGGCTGCCATATTCAAAAAATTTGGGCAAGCACACCCGGGAAAGTTCCCTATGGTGATCCAATAAACATTCTTTGAATTCTCAAATCTAGTTTCAAGGGTGACAACTGCTCCTCGTCCAGGTAATGGTAGTAGTGTGACCCCAAGAACCTTTCTAGCAACATTAGCCGCACTCTCCCATTTATTTCTGTGCTCAAGCATTGGGACATTGGTAAGGCGTCAAATTGTACAATTTTGCCTTTGAGTTGGATACGTCTTCAGATTTGGTGGTGCCTTTTCAGTATAAAGAACACAATCAAAGTGTGTAGACAAGGTGAATAGTTGTCTTGGTGATAACATGGGCCATTCTTGGAGGCAAAACCTTGCATGCTACAAAAGTATGGATTCCTCACATGAAAGATTTGTGCCTGGCAAGATGGGCCTTACCTCAGGAACCTTGGGCCAATCCAATACAAAGTTCCTTTTAGACCCTAAAACACAGCGTTGCATGTCATCAAGGCAAAACCAGAACTGGGTGGTCACCTCCGGCTTGCTTCCATACTTTGATCTTTTACCACAATATGTTGGGGCTATAGTTCCTTTCTTACCTTTGGCTATTCTAGCAACACACTTGAATTGCGTACCTTGTTGCAAGGCATGGCATTTGGCAGCAAACTTATGGTTTAATCTTCCTATGTGCCACTTGAAAGGGTTGCACTCGCCTTCAAAAGGTACTGCTACAAAGGCAGATGAAATAGTCCCCAATGCAATAGCAGATGACTGAGTTGAAACATCAAATGGAATGCTAGACCTTATTTTAACACGTGGTTTAGAGAAGTTAATCTTATCTTGTCAATGCAAATCACCCTCATTACCAATTGCAATGTCTATTTTTTGTTTAAGACTTCCAAAAACCTCCTCTCCTTCTAAATGAGGAACTCGCGTTCCCACATTAGCAGCTCCAAGTAATGCATTTAGGGCCATTGCAAATTTCTTGGGGTCCCCACTCCGCATTGCGGCTCTAAGCTTCAACTCACTTTTCCTTGGACCAGTACCAGCAGCTTGACTATTAAGGTAAGCTCTGTAATTGGTCATTTGAATCTAAGCTCGAATACTGTCATCGCACATTGCTTCATATAAACAGTCCCCTTGATTTTCAGACATATGTAACCCTTTGTTATGGACAGTCTCAAATAAATTGCAGGTGGGCATATCTGCCAATTCATCCAAATCCAAATCTTGCAAAAGAAAGAATGTAAGATACAGATTTTGAGCCTCAAACACAACAGATAGTGCAACCACCCAACATGGCACACACGTTTTTCTAAAGACTATTCTTTAGGCATTACATTACATTGGAAACTTATACATATCAATAGGAATGAATTACAAAAGATTGAAATAGTTCATGTAAAATCAAACTATATAAACATCAGTTGGCAGTGACTGATAAGCATGTGATGCTGATTTGTTCCTCTATCATAACATATTCCTAGCTATAATAATCTCCAAAATTAGAAGATATAATCAACTAGACGCAAATGAAAATAAGAAGTATTTTAATCCTATAGAATATATCTCACATTTTTTTGCCTTCCCTAAAAATATTAAAATAAAAAAACCTCATCACGGAGCTCAATTGGCTCCAACTCAGGGCTTGGGGCCCTGAGTATTTCTCAAGTTAGCAAATAAATATGTACATGCTAATAGTATTTCAAAAAAAAATGCTATCAATGACCCAAAAAGACAGTGGCAGCCATACAAACAGTGCATCTATTTTAAATTTTAAAAAAAGGTGCGTGACTAATGTACTTGATTATCCTTTTCATGATGTTTGAAAGAAAAGGACATCCTAAATACATCATACTTGCCCAACTTAAGAAATAGAGGGTCTAGAAATCAACCTCATGATGAGGTTTTGTTGTTTTCATTGCAAATGACTCAAACTAAATAAAAAAAATCTGGCATTGTTAGAGAATGCGGTCAAAAAAAGGAAATCTGTATAAGTTTAGGGCTCATGAAAAACCATTCTTACCCTAATACCATCACATAATGATGGATTGAATAATAATTTAGATACTTACAGCAACTACTTAATACTTAATTTACTTCACACTTTCATAAACCATACAACAAATATAAAAAAAACTGAATTCAATGATTGAAGGAAATGAACTTGCCATTTGCTCAACGCCTCCCCACTGCTAGTATCAAAAATGCCAGAATGCCAGCCAGTGCTCCAGATGTGTTAACCCATCTTCTATTGCATCAGCGGCGGAGTACCACCAAGATCGAATTGCAAGGTATCAAGTCTTCGCTACCTCCATTGTCTTAGAGTCCTTATATTGCTTGCAGAGTTTCATGTGTTGGGCCTAAAGAGCTTCCTTGATATGTTTTTGTGTGTGCTTAAGCAATGAAGTGCTCCAATGTAAGAGGCATGTTTGCTCCTAATTTTGCATAACATCCTCTGGAGAACTAGAACCAAAAACAATGCAAACAGCCCTCCAATTGGCCATGGCGCTATCTACCATGAACTCCTTAAAGTTGGGGTTGGAGACACCTTTTGATGACATTACAACAATCATTGACTTCCAGAACTGAACTTGAATCTAGGTATCTTCCGACTGCATGTCACACGTAGCAATGGTCATGACTTTTCTGTACCTAGCATCATAGACGTGACAAGCCATAGTTGTCCATTCCTTTACAAGTTTGACATGGTCAAATATGATCCAGGTATATTGCAGATCCCCTCTTGGTTGCATTCGCATCACTAAATCCACCCCGCTTCCTGGTCCTTCAATGAGCATCTTGAATAGGTACACTTTCTCCTTCCCTTGGCTAGGGAACACGCTGTTGTGTATAAATTCAAATTTGGATAAACGTTTCACTGTCATGATATTGTCAATGATTCCACCCTTATTATTTGAACGTAAAGATGAAATAGTATTCCAAATATTTGAACTACTAAGATATTGAAATTCGTCCATTACCTCATTCCTACTTGCGTTATCTAACATTGTCTTCTCACCTATACCGTCGTGGTTAAGGCAGTTTTCTATAAATTCTTTCTTTGCAGCTAAAACAATTGCGGAAATCGTAGCCTTTGGGGTCTTAGCTACAGCAGAGGCTAATAACTAATAAATTTCATTTGCAAAATCCCAATGCATCCCTTTTGCAACGAGGTGATCATGAGTACCAAAATGTATAGCAGCCCTAGTCAATCTAATATTTGTACCATAGACATAATACATTCTAGCATCACATGACATCAAATAAAGTAGAGGTGTCTTGCAGACTTTGCACACTATAGTAGAATCTTTTGGTAGAACACTACCCACCACAAAAAGGAACAACGTGCACCTAGCCCACTCTATTTCATTGCGTTCTGTAGAACGCTCTAAGAACTGATACTGTGCATTAATGCATGCTAAATGTCCACCACACAATGTCTTTCAAAATTTCAATCCACTATCATTCTGTATATTGGTGGTGATCAATTTACACCACAGATGTCCATTGGAACGCTTATCCATTCCTTCCAAGTTCCGCGCACCAGATGCAGAAGCATTACTACAATAAGAAGGAAGTTCAAATATGACGTTTCCATTAAACAATAGTGGGGGAAAAGCGACTCAGTGATGCTTGGTGGTGGTGAAATCTAATGAAGACAATTCATTCTTGGACTGGGTCATTATGGAAAGCTTCTTCAAGCAATCCATAATACTAGTCTGCTCAGTGGTATTGGGATGTAATGGAGGGCAACTGTTTTCAGAAGGTTTTGAAGAGGCAATAACCCTTTTAGATCCACTACGTTTAGATGAGTTCAACACATCAATTTCCTCATTCCTAAACACCTTGCTTTGCCTATGCTTCACTAGAGACTCTCTATCAGACTCACACGACAACTCCAACACAACACTCTGATTCTCAAGCTTCACTTGACGAATCAGTGATGTAGTATCTGCACTCTTACTAAAACCCAAAAGCAAAGTAGGAGATGGCACAGGAGGAATATATGGCATATCTACACTAGATCCACTGTATAGAAACACGTCTCGAGGGTGCTGTAGCAACAGTGGCGCAATAGGCAATCCATAAACTCTGAAATAACTAGCATACAGGTTCCATTGTTGGACACCATCAACAATTGACTTCACAACTGGTACGCATTCTAACAACTCACCAACATCAAAAACCTTGTCTTCCTCAACATAAATTGACGATTCAATAAATCAAAAACAGACGTGTAGGAGATGATTAGTAACTACGGCAACACCATCACTATTGAGAGGGAGCACCAAAGGAATGTCTTTTCTGTCTGAGCAAATGTAGGCCATACTGAGAACCTCAAAAAGTAAAACACATTAACAAGAAAAACATACAAGAAAAAGAGAGGTCTCAAGAACATAATTCGCTGGCAAACTCAGAGGAAGAAGAATTCTTAATGCAGAGTTGAGAAACAATAAATTGGCATTTGTTCAAAAACCTAAACAGGGCTAACTTACTAGAGAATCACCCATACCGTGATGCTTAGGCAGCGTCATTAAAATTCTGTACTACTAAGAATCACAAATGTATTTTGCTCCAGACCCATTTAACTGACAAAGATCAAATGACCATGGTTGAGAATCCTTGGAATGATATTAACGGCAGTATTTGGGAACCAAGTAGTTAATAAACACCCTACCAGAGAAGGCGTAGATGACATGTTAAAGAGCAACATCATCCACGTCTGCTTAGTTCCAAACACTGAATAATGAATTGGTAAATAGAGAATCTTCAGCACTTATTCACTAACAGATGGATGAAGAGTGCAAGTGATACACAAAGTATAGAAATAGTTATGGTTACTCCTAAAATTAAGGTAGTTTCAAAGTTCTCATTATATCAAATTTGCTAGCGACACCAGTCATTTGATGTATATCCAAAATGAATGAAAGTAAATCAGCATAGTTAATTTAGAAAACATTAAGAAGATCTACAATGAAGAAGTGACAAGGACAAAATGTCAACCATCAAGACAGAATTGACATCCAGAATTAGATAGACGATGTCTTTGTCAGCCCGTCAAATATATGATTTTCTAAGGAAGCCGTATGGATTTGTGCATTTAGAGGTCGTCAAACATAAGAACAAAAATTTTGAATTTCAAATGTTCAATAGCTTTTGCTCTACAATTTAATAGAATATTAGAGAGGACTTCCTCCAAGCTATCGTTACTACGTAGACAGATGTTAACGGAACAAGTTGATTCAAATTTCAACATAATCATCCACGGAAGGATTGCAAATATCCTACATATATGCCTTCTGGAAAATGACTTAGCATAGTGAGATCAGTAGTGGAGCAATACAATGGCAATTATTGAATTATTAGTTTGTTGGATGACTTGATTTAGTGTAGAAACGAGCATAAATTTGTACATTTAGAAGAAGAGCAATACAAAGAATTTGAATATGAAGAAACGCACTAGGAGAATTTCCAAAATATTGGCCACAACTAATTTGGCTCACAAAGTCCAGCTGCTTCCGGTTCCCAAGAACAGTGACACGGATGCCTCACTTTGGGCAACATTGTGTCATCAAATACATGCAGATCCAGCAAGAAGCCAGTCATCTCACACCCGCCTACCAATAAGGTTGATTTCTATTTGCTTGTTAGGAATATTGTAGGGAACGACATGTGTTCTTAGAAGTCCTAAAGGGTTCACCAATAGAGACCAAGTAGAGCTGTTTTAGTTCAGCTAAGGATTAGGATGATGTTTGCGAATACATATTCTAAATCTTGTGTGGGCTAGGCAAATGTTCTCCCAGAGAACCGTAGGTTTGATTTCAAAAGCATCCAGACCTTCATTGATCTCGACCCTTGCTTGGTTACGTTGAGTTCCGGTACACGTGGAGGTGCAGCCGTTTATTCTAAACCTGAAGTCCAAGGGCTCAGTAATTGCTATCTTTGCCCTTGTTCTATTGCAGCTTGTAGTAGTTAGCATTACCCTAATCATGCAACCACAGAGGCGGTCATCATGGGAGCAATCCTCTGAGCTTCTGTGTGACGTTGGTTTGTGGCGCAAAACCTCGGTGAGAGAGAGAGTGGTGAGAGCTTAAATCAAAGCACATTTTAATGGATTAGGGTTTCTAAGCACTGCCGTGGATGCCAATCTTGTAAGAAAGTAGAGTTAGTGGCAAAGTTGAACTCGATTTATGTAGGAGGTTCTCTGCAAGTATCAACATTGCAAATCCGCAAGTCCATATAGGTTTCACGCTTTTGTAGAATAGAGCTGCAAAGTCCTTCTATCAAATACTAACTACATTTGCCAATTTGGAATGCACGCAAGATTTGAACTCTTTCAACACCATGTTGCAAACACAAAGGCTTCAAAGTCAAGTTATTGGAGACGCAGAGTCTAGTGAAGACAAAAACACACACACGCTGATAGATTCAGCCAGCGTTGAGGTAAAACATAAAGTGTGTTGGAATACCTATACAAACTGATATGTTGTAGGAATGCAGCTACTGCAGTCAAACCGCTTCAGCACTTTATTCTATTTGACTTTTTTGCAAGGGTGCTTACATCTCAAAAACTGTTGCTCAGCAATCAGCCACATTAAATTGTCAAATTGAACTCAAAGTGAAGTTCATGAAGTCTGCTTCAGAATGTTTTGATTTACTAAATGTCCCTCCTTTCAGTTATCATCAGGGCGAGGAGGGATCCCCCAGGACCAAGATTGCGCAAATTTGGAGAGCTCTGAAGAGCCAAGGCATGTGCAAGAAGTGTCCTCATCAAGCAGAGAGAAGAGCGCACCTCAACAAATGGTGGGCGGGTCAAGTGAGCAAGTCCTATGTCTAGTAATCAATTCAAACAACTATTGTCTAAGCCATTGCTGTTGCAGAAATATTACTCCACTGCCCTATTTTGTAGATAGAATGCAGGCATGGACAATGTGGAGTAAAATCTAAAATACTGCTGACAAAAAAGAAACCATCACAGGTGTAACCATTGGACCAGAGCCCGGTTGGAGAAAGCTTGGATTTTCAAATTCCAAACACAAATGAGCAGCCTCCATTTGGGAACAACAGGAAATATGAAGTGGAGGGCCCAGATGATGGACCGGACGCAGACGCATCTTTGCTTGAGTATGACCTGCGCTGTGTGCAAAAATTAGATGTTGTCACCACTATCAAGGCATTAAGAATGCAACCCAAAAAGCTGTCAAGGTGGATGATACCCCTTTGCCGTTTGGTTCTCATGCCAATGGTTCAGCCAACACTCTCGTGTGACCTTGTGAAACTCGAGCATGAGTTCCTCCATGGCTATTGTGATGGTTCACCTGTGCTGTACGTGTCAAGCACATATAAAGGCGGCAATGCCATACACTTCACTGCCAAAGAGATGGCAGCATGGGGGAGCCATTGGTCGGCAATGAACAAGACATTTGCAGAGCACATTGGCAGACAGCCCAAGTTGGCAACATTGAAGAACTCAAAGTTCTTTGTATGTGACGGAAACCATAGGAGGCTGGCTTGGATGAACCGCATCTAGGAATATTACAACAATGACCCACTATGGCACATATGCGTAGACTGCATTATCTTGGTGACCAAGGACAAGAACAATGTTGTTATGCAGGTGATGCGTGATGTGAATAAGTAAGTTTTCAAAATATCAACCAGAACTCATTCAAATTCTCCAAATTATTGCATATATGTAGTTGGCAAAAGTGGTAGCTGACAATGTTTATGAAAACGTGGATGCAAGCACACATAAGATTCACATGTCAAGACAAATCTAGTGCACACACTTTATCAAACCCAAACCTTTGGACTACTCCCCGTGGAGAAGTTTATCAAACTTCTTTGACCTGCAAAGCTTAAAGGGAACAAGATAGCTTAGACAAAGAAAACATGGTATTCCGTCACTTTCAACATGTTTACAGCCTTCATGTTTTGGGTATGTACACCAATAGTTCAGTAGGCAGAATAGATTCTTTAAGAAGTGACTATTGCGCCAAGAACAAACTGATGATAATGCTGGGGGCGAATGCGCGCACCTCCACAACCTCAATTGCTAGCAACTGAGGTTGCAGAGGCGCGCGCATCCGCCCCCAGTGACCAATGCTCACAAACTCAAGTGTGCAACATTGGTCACTGGGGACGAATGTGCATGCCTCCACAATCTCATTCTCTAGCGACTAAGGTTGCGGGAGCGCGTGCATCCGTCTCTAGCGTTCCTTATATGATTTATGATGTGTGCATGATTGGTCTCTGGGGGCAGATGCAACTGCCCCCGCAACCTCATTTGCCACCATCTGAGGTTATTCGGACGCTTGTGTCCGCTCCTACAACATAGATTAGAAACTATGAATCCCAGGAGTACAACGTTGGAAGCAGATGCACCTACCCCCGCGACCTCAATCGAGGTGCTGGCAACTATGGTTGCCTTGGTGGGCTCCTCTGCCATATATAATGTGTTGTTTCCTTCTGTCTATAGTTTGTTATCACAATGATCTTTCTTTGTGAGGCTGGTTATGTTTGGTTTTCCGGTTGTTTATATTGATTTGCTTCTATTGGGTATAAGGCTGCGTTTTGAATTGGCCTTTTCTTGATATTCTTTTTGCTATAGATGTATTATTGTCAAATTGATCTTCAGAATGAGCAAGGCATTAGAATCCAAAACTTGGTGATTGGTGAGTCTTGTGTTGAGGAAATTTGCCTAGTTTGACTAAAACTTTGTTGTTGTTGACTTTGGGATTGCATTAAGTCATCTAATGTCCCATTCTTGCTACATTTGATGTTTCTTGTCCATGTTTCTAGAGGATGCTAATATTGTTCTCTTCTTACCCGTGTGTTTTTTTGTTTTCCAGGTACATCAAGCACAAATTGCTTGCAAAGACCGCTGTCCATCAACAGGATCTTCTGTCATTCTTGTCGGCTTGGCAAGACAGCTATTCGTCTGAGTGCATGTTCACCACTTTTCAGCTCCAGACTTATACAACAGCTCACCTAGCAAGTGGCGGCTAGTACCTTAACTGCCCTATTGAATTTATGCACCCTTCCGAATTGGAGCTTTGGAAGTCACTTGAAGGGATAGGAGTGATTGATATGGATGTGCCTAAATTTGCGGGCATGGACAATGAGACCAAGGAGAAGGCGATTGCTAAAAGGATTGCCACAAATAAGAAAAAAGAAGATAAAAAGGTGCTAATTTGTGCTCAGAGGACCACCAGGGAAGCTGAGAAGCAAGCAAAGGTTGAGGAGAAGCTAGCAAAACAAGAAGAGAAGGCAGCTGCTAAGGATTTGGATGGGTAGAGTAGAGCAGAGTGGAGAAAGGCTTCTCTTGTTACTACCAGCGTTCCTCCTTCTTCTCAAAGTCTCTTGCAACGTGGCCTAAAACGTAAACTTGTCCTTAGTCAGCTCTTTGATGAAGAGCCCAAAATGCTTGGAGAACCAGAAATTATCTCTTTAGCTGATGACAATGATAGCATTATAGAAGAGCTCATTTTGAATCTCTCTATGGTCAAGGTGGTGGCAGAGATGGAGGCACCCAAACCTAACTCATTCTTTGAAGTTATTGACTTTGTTAAGAAGGTATTCTCCTACATTGTAGAGCTTTGTTGTTTATCATTTTATTTTAATTATGACCCCTTTAACCTTTTACTTGTTCTCATGTGAATATTTTTTGCATTTGCTCATTGGATCTCCTTGCTTGTTTAATTCCAATTTGCTTCAATGAAAGAAAGATTGTATCTAGGAAAGCTAGATATATACAGACGTGGCCATTGACCTCAAGTGTTCTTGTTGACTACCCTAAGAACTTGCCAGTTCCAGGGATTTTTGTGAATGATGCAGATATACCTATGTGGAATATGGATGTCGAGTACACCCTCCTCAATGCAGCGTTTGCATTCTCGGAGGACCAACTTCAAGATGACAAGGCCCTAATTGTTATGCATTCATATTGCGCAAATTCAAAGGGTTGCATTGCTGGTCTCTGTGTGGTTTACAACATGGTTGTTAGGAAGGAGTGGACCAAGGTGAATTGCCTTCATTTGACCTCTACAGTGGAAGACAATAAAACAATTAGTTCATTTCAAGTTTACTTGTTTCAGTTGTTTTGTTTGTTATTTAGGTATGCCTTAAAGCCCTAATGCCATTGCTCACTTTGTTTGATTCAGACTCAAAAGTTTGGCATCACTTTTCTAGTGAAATACCTTGGACGCCCTCGCCAATCCAAATTCTTGTTCAATGTTTCCCCATCCATGAAGAAACTGGATGAAGTTGTTGGCATAGATGACGTTTGAGCAATTTCCTTGGAAGGGGGAACCTTGCAATGAATGGGGATACTCCTTGGAGAGGACTACGTGAAAAGAGCCCTAACCTCTTGCAGCTGCTTATTAAAGCAGCAACTGTTGAAGGCGACTTTATTGTTGACTGTACGGCATCAACAAGTACATTGCCCTCTCTCTTAGGCCCTTCATAATTTCAGATTCGGTTTTCTATATCTTTTATTCTCTTATTCAACTTCCTTCTATACACAAGTGCTTTTCTTATCGCCTGTCGTGAGATTGTTTGCCATTTTGTTGGCTTGGAGGGTGATTCGACGGTGTTTGATGGTGTCTTGAAACCAATGATTAGAATTCTGAAACTAGTACTTTCTGTTCTAGAATCTCTGCCTTTTCCTATCCTTCGCCAAGATCTAGATGCAACAATTGTTGTCCCTCGCAAGTTCACTCAATTAATGAGGGCTGGTGAGTAAGTTCCTGAAACTCCCATCTTCTATTTGACCTTTAGTTAATTCTTCTCTTCTGAGATTAATCTTATATTCTTTGTCATGGCAGTCGTTCTGGACTAAAGAAGAGGAAGCATTCTAGAGCCAAGCTCATGAACAAGGTTTGGATTAGCCCCAACAAGTCATGTTTCATGCTTTCTTATGCTAAGGAGATGGCTAATGTTTTTAATTGTTATGGTTCAACACAGCCTTCCACTCGTTTGCCATCCTATGCTAGCAATGTTCATCAGTTCTTAGATGTCATGGCAAGTGAGGGAGAGGATACTTCACCAGATCCTTCATCAGATCCTTGTTCCACTTAGCCATACATTGACAATAGGTTTTTGGGAGTTTTTAATCCCATCTTTGTGGTTTTTTTGAGTTATCAAATTTGTCTACCATTTTCTTTGACTGGACCACTGTTTGCGCTACTATCATATGTTTTCTCTACTTTTGCATGAGTTATATTTGCACACTCATGGTATTAATCCTAAACCACCCAATTTTGACCATGACCATTTTTTCCACATTTTCCTATAATGTTTAGAATCATGTTGTGCATTGTAGCATTATATGTTTGAAATACCCTAAATCCTAATTCATGGTTATAGGCCCTTGGTCAAAATTTTAAGAATAATTATCTCCCTACTCACATGCTCACGCTCACACGCTCGCCCCCTAGCAACCCTGTATCAAGGAATGATCACTTACCTTTTGCTCACAAATACCACTTCATAACTTCAATCTCACACGCTCCTCGGAGCAACGTCTAAATGATATTCAATTGCTACTTATGAATCAATTTGTGTTGGGAGACAATGCATGATGCATGTCTACGAGTGAGATGTGACCATTGAGCATGTGAGGTTGAAGTTATATGAGTTGACAATTGCATCAATGCCGGCTTTAATGGCTTGCGCCCTTAGCAATTGCAAAATCCATTGAGGTTATCAAATTTTGTTACCCAAATTGTAATTACTTTCAAATTGCTACCCAAATTGTAATTACTTTCAAATTGCTACCCAAATTGTAATTACTTTCAAATTGCTACCCAAATTGTAATTTCTTTTGTTTTTGTTACTCATTTTGTAATTTCCCCTTTATAATTTTAAATTTATCAGGATAAAATAAACGTCCATTTGTTGTGGATAACAACATGTTTACCAATTTATCTAGTTGTTTGTGATGTTGAAGGGAATGATATTTTGAATTCCTAACTACCCCATTTGCCACATTTATTTTAAAACTATCTTTGTCCTATTTTTGTACCTTGCTTGTTTGCCAATAGACAAATTTATCCCTAACCCCTAAATGCCCAAGGCCTTTCTAAGCTTCTTTGAAATCCCATGAAACTGAATAATCAACCAAATTTTTCTTAAATTTTATTAGGTTTCTCAATTGTAACCATAAAAATTTAAACTAAACATGTTAGAGATTATATGGGAAAAAAAACAAAAAAAATCACTTATAGTTTGAAAGATTACAATGTTTGAACAAGAGGGTGTTAGAAATGCAAAAGTGATTTGGAGTCTTCCAATCCTTATTTCAAATGTCAAATCAAAAATTTAGTCACCAAAAAAATATTAGGTTTAACCCCTAAAGGCCCAAGCCCTTTTTTCTATGAAAGTCACTGAAAACTGCCACTTTTGGAGGAATGAGTAGAAAAGCAAGAAATTTTTTTTATAGGAAATCCAATCGTAAGATCTTGCCCTAGCCTATGGGAGGTACATGTGGAAAAACAAATCAGCTCATTCTAAAAGTAGAGGAGTGAGATATTAACTTCTAAAGTGAAAAAAGATGTTTTTTATCTTGATGCCCAAAAATTTCAGAAGCCTTTGACCACCCTTATATAAAAAAAAAATGCTCTACACAAAGTTGAGGTTTATTTTTTCCATGTAGAAGACCAAGTTAGGTATATGTGGGAGAATTTTCAAATGAATTGGAGGTGTGAATCATACTTTGTAAAATCCTGCAATGCCAAAAGGTCATGAAATTTACATATACATTAGGCAAAATTGGGAGCTTTATGTACAACTCAAATATTCAAATCACATCAATCCAAACAATGAAAACAAAGGGTTCTTGGCTACTACAACTTGGGGAACAAACTAATAAAAAAAAATACTAAAACCGCTCAAAAAAGTAAAGAACCAAATTTTACAAGGGGCAAAAGGAATGGAAGTTTGGGAGTCCCATACCTGCTTGCAAACTAAAACTTCTCACCCATAAATCAAAATTGAATGATTCATAGCTTGCCACATATGCGTAAATCTAAAAAACCAATTTCAGATTTTTATTTTAAAAAAATAAAATTTTAAAAAAAGGTGTTTTGGGCTGTCCGGATTGCTTGCCCTCCCATGTTTTTCAGAAATTCTTGCATAACTTCTTCAATAAATGTTGGAATGAGGAAAAAAATAAATGCCCGCATAGGTCTTGGAAGTCCCTACCTTTGATAAAAGTTTCAAAAAATCACACAAACTACTCTAGGTTGGTAGCAAATTTGGCATAAATTAATTCCCAAATTTTTTGCCTAATTATTCTATAAAATATTCTCCAAAAATGCCCAATGTCAAACAAATCAAAAAATTGAAATGTCAAATATTATAATAGTCATTAAGCTTATTAACAATGGAAGGTTACGGTTGATTCCAAGAGGGCTCAATCTATTGCAAGTTTTATACTAAGGGCTAATTTTAGAAAGTGAAAAGTGCTTAGGAAAAGGCTTAACTCTACTAAAAAATTTGGTTGAATGCCACATAATAGCAACTTTTTTTGGAATTGCCTTATCTTGTTTAAATATGAAATCAGATGCCTAAATGGGTTTTTCTCAAAAAATAATTGATTTGGTAAAGACCTGCCGGATTTGCTCCCAACCTACAATAGTTTGTTAGCTATAGGTATATGCATCTGTTTGTCCCCATAGGGGCAGGTGGGCTTTTAGTGGTTGGGCCTTTAGCGGTTAAGGTCATTATCATACATGTTTAACTTTAATCAATTTACGGCTTTCAGAATCTACTCTTATATATATTTTTTAACAAAGTTCTAATGTGGATTTTTCTCCAAGCTCTAGTGCATTTGAGGCTCTTTTTTTCAAGATTTTTTTATATTAAAGAATTGAGATTGTAATGAACACCCTTGTACAAAATCTTGAGAAAAAAAATCATTAAAAGTCATTTTTTAAATTGGATTTTTAATGTTGAAAAAATACTTCAAAATAAACTTGTATTGTAAATTTTTATATTAAAAATAGGGATTTGATAAGGTTTTATTCAACTTCAAAATTTTGTAAACACCCAAATTGGGTGCCTTGCGCATTTAGAGGTTAAACAACGTGAAGTTGCTATTTGGTTGGACGTGCATGCTTAGCATTAGAAGTTTAGAATGTCTACACTCAAGCTAAGTAGTTTTACTCAAAAGACTAAAATTTAACAATCTTCATCACAACTTGAGTCACAACTAGCATGCGTGAAATTCAATGTCTTCCAACGCTTGTAGGTGCTGATGTGAATAATTTTTTAGATTACTTTATATGTTTTATACAAGAGAAAAATGTAAGTAAGGTTAAGGGCTTTAAAATGGAGCAGGTTCTAAAATGGTGCACTTCTAAAAATGGTTGAGCCCACCTAACTCATTAATGACAATAATAGATATTTGAAGGGAACATGTTAACCATTCCTAGAAGTGCACCATTTTAAAACTTGCTCCATTTTAGAGCTCTCTACCTCAGATCATGAACATGTCTATGAAAATGCTTTCACAAAAGTCCAATGCAGTATTCACTTATTTATTAAAAAAATACTTACAACATTGTTCAAGTTCATTGCCAAAAGATTTTCTATTTTAAATAATTGGTGTAACATGAAAGTTGTTAACACCATCATTTGCAACTTCAGATGAAGACAATTCATTCATTCAGCGTAACCAACTTATAGCTTTCAATTGTCTCAATCATACGTTCTTACTAGTTGCATAGATTTCATATATTAATGTTAACCAACAACTATATACGTATGTATGGGATTTTCTTCTTAGAATATAACCATCATCTATATTACTACATGATTTATCTTTGAGTATCAACATCACAACATGGTATCAACACATTGAGCAAGATTTTATATCTTCAAGTTTTTAGCATCTTGCATCGATCTAGCCACACCATGGAGTTAGTTTTTAGTGGGCAAAGATTTTTTAAGAGCCAAATACAAGAATTACAAAACTCCACGCTTTGATTCTTCAAAGTTTGTACAATATTGTAAGGCAACAAAACTTGGAGGATTGTATAGTGGGGTACAGGGTGCTTCTCAACTGCCTATTTCTGCCATTTTGTTTTTTTGGTAAAACATAGAGTGTAAATAGTAGGTTTTTGTCAAAAAAATATATACCGTTGCATCCTTATGCAATCACTACCAAGCATATCAAATTTCAGTTCCTAAAAATCAAAACTCCATTTTTGGTGAATTATTTTGTAAGAAATTCATGGTTTTAGATAGTTGATTGAAAAACATTGGTGATGAATTTTTGAAATTTGGTTCCATGAATATGTAAGAAATATCCATACGCACATCTCTCATGCTAAAAAAAATCCCCTTAAGTAATAAAATATGGTCTACAAAAGATTCTCTGAAACTTATGATAGGCTCAAATTTTGTAAAATGTATATTTTTCTATGAAAATCAAATTTTGTTGTTTGACTCAAGTATTGTAATTATGTTTGTAACTCTAAACATGATATTTTGTTTACTTCATGAAAAGCTAGTTAAAAAATAAAAATACATATTTTACAAAATTTGAGCCTATCACAAATTTCATTGAATCTTTTGTAGATAAAGTTTTGGTTTCTTAATTTTTTTAACATGGAGGATGTGTGTATGGATGTTTTGTACATATTTGTGGAATCAAATCTAAAAAATTCATCACCAATGTTATTCAATAAATTTTCTTGTAAAACCATGAATTTCTTACAAAACAACTCACCAAAAATGGAGTTTTGGTTTTTGGGAACTAAAATTTGGTGTACTTGCTTGGTATTGCATAATGATGCAAGGACAACTTTTTTAACAAAATCTTCCAATTACATTCCATATTTCACCAAAAAAACTAAATGGCTGAAATAGGCAATTGGTAAGCACTATGTACCCCATTGTACTATACATCCATAATTCCATACCTACCAAATACCAACAAAAACATTAATCTCCAATGTTCAACACTTGAGCATTGCCTTTTGCAACTTTTGATTGTCATACGAGAGTTTGACCAAGTTGTATAGCCATCAACCCACTTCCAAGCTTTGTCAATGCCTACTTCAAAATAAGAGGAATTAACATCTTCATCAGTTTAAAAAAAAAACCCCAATTTTGGGAGTTGGGAACACCATATTTGTTAAATTGGGAATAACAAAGATACTATTTTGTATTCCATCTCAAACCCAAAAAGTTACCTTAAATCAGATTTGAAGGTATCAGATTCAATTTGAGCCACTAAGATTTTTTCCCTTGAAAATTCCTCCTCTCGAGTGAGGGCACGTGTACCAAAAAAAATGCTGCGAGTTCAATTTTAGGTGACCACCTAAAACCTTCAATAGTCCCAAAATGTACTCTTTTTCCCAACAAAGATGGTGTTGGTACCATATTCATACTTAAAAGACACATCATATATTTATGTAAAAGATGATTACAAGTTGAGGAGAAAACTCCATGCATACATAATTGTTGGTTGATATTGAAATCTATGCAACTAGTAAGATTGAAATAAAGCTATAAATTGGTTATGCAAAATGAATGAACCATCTTCATTTATATTTGCAAATAATAGTATTAACAACTTTGGCATATTACACCAATGGCTCTTTATGTAAAATGTAAACTACTATTAACAATGGAAGTGAACAATATTATAAAGATTTTTTTTTTACAAACAAAAGAATAGTACAATGGAACTTTTTGGAAGCATTTTCATAGACATGTTCGTGTTATTACGCTTTTATCTTGTGTACAACATGTAGTGTACTCCTTTGGTTTAGCAAAGATTGGCCCATTAGAACCTCGTATATTTTTATTCCAATTCTATTGATCATATTGAAAAACACATTATTCATAAGGGTCCAAGTTCTATATCATTATAAATAATAATGAACATTGTGTGTTTAGTGCAACCTACTCAAAATTGGGACCAATGAGCCTTTATACAACCTACTCATAACTACTAAAAGAATCATGAGATTCAAATGGGCCAATATTTGCAAGAAAGAGTAGTTTTGTTGAATTTAAAAATGCAAGCCCTTTGTTCTAAGCAAAACATGCCAAATATGGTTTGCTTTCCACTTATATCTAGATGATCAAAAGTAATATGAAATTTTTGCAACAAATGTGATATAGTGCAAGACAACCCAAACCAACAAAAACCTAACAACCATATGAGTTGTTCATAGCACCCTTCAATAAGTTGACACTTTTCATAACTATGAGTAAGATCTTGAGGCAAAGGATACAAAAACATATTGGAACTACTGTTTGCCAAAAAAATTATCAACATTTAACCCCTCAAGGCCTAAGGGGACCAACACTGTCCTTCTTTGTTTTTAATTTGGGATGCCCAAATTTTCTTCATGATTAATTACAATGATTTTTTTTTTGTTCTTGTTGAGATCTTGTTTTTAGTATCAAAAGTCTGATCTTGAAAATGACTAATTATAGTTTTTCTATTTAAGATTTTGTGCAAGAGTTTCTATTGCAAATCTTCACTTTCTAGTGTTGAGAGCTCTTGGAAATGAGCCTAAAATACACTAGAACTTGAAGAAACAATCACATTAGAAACTTAATTTAAGAAGTTGTAGAATAGATTTTAAGAAACCGTAAATTGATGAGGGTTACTTTACATACTCATATTTTTTTGGTATTCTCAATTTTAAATTTGAGATGTGAAAAGAGGATTGAAAGACTTCAAATCACTTTCACAGTTTTAACACCCTCTTGATTAAATGTTATAATCTTTCAATCCATAAGTGATATTGTTGTGTTTTCTTTTCCTATGTGATCTCTAACATATCTAGTTTGAATTTATATTGTTATAATTTTAAAAAAATTGATGCAACTTATCAAAATGTTAAAATTTTGTTCATCCAAGAACAGATTCTGAGATACTCCGGAAAGTGCGTGGGCCTTAAGGTGTTAAAGCTGGCAACTCTTCGACAATTTTACACAATAATTTGTTGGATTATCGTGTCTTGCATTACAGATTAATGGGTTCAAGTTGGCCAAATTATGGTAGAGCGAAGATCCAAAAACTTTTATCAAAAGCTCATTGATGATCTACTTAATCGTACTGTTCCTATGATCTTTGTAAAAAGAATGTTCACAAAAGTGTTGAGGGATAAACATACACACAAAGAACAATCAGTTATTCAGAGTTTTCACCCTTAAACTTCCCAAGGAACACTTTTTGTCCATTGGATAACAAAAAAAAATCCTATGTAGCTTGGAAAAAAGCGGTTTTACATGTGGCTTATTTTCAGAAGTTTTTATAAACACATGGTAGATAATGGAAGGCAAAAAAAATCTCATCAAATTCACTTATATTATTAGGTAACCTAAATTGAGAGAAGATTCCCAAACACAGCATTGTCCTTGTAATTTTCATGAGAACACCATGCACTTGCCACCAATGTGAAGCACTACAAAGGTATTGTATTATAGGTAGTCAGTCACTGTGACCAACCAGCCAAGCATTAAGGGGTTAAGTGAAGAAACTATGAGACACTGCTTGCCTAGGTTTTGACGATGCAATTCACATAGACACGATACAAAGCTAAACGAGAAAAAACAAATTGTAAACTATTTTTATGAGGTGTTAGATATAACTTTAACTTCCGCTCTTCAAGGGACTTGTCCATGTTAAGATAGAGGTGTAATTCCACAAAAGTTTAACAAAACTAGATTGGGATTTTAGCCACCTTATTGGTCCCTTGAAAATCTCCTAAGTTACAATTTGGGAATGGGGTGCTTGGTCTGTTGCAACCCCTGACTGGCTATCTATATGATTGAATATTATAACTGACTCACTATGTGACGTGCCACCAACCTTTCACCAAAAACTAGCCGTCCATGCATACTGTAAAGGCTTAAGCTTCACAAACTACTATTATAGCGAGGACATACAACTCCCTATAATTCCCACAGCTTGGTCGATTTCTTCAATGGAGATGATGAGGGGAGGTGCAAGGCGAACAACATCACCTTTACCGGCGGTGAGAATGAGGAGTCCTGCATCAAGAGCAGCAGCCACTAGTGGTGACGCAGGGACATCGAGTTGAATGCCAACAAGAAGACCTTCACCTCGCACTTCCTTCACATGAGGATTCTTGCCCAGCTTCTCTTCGAGTTGCGACCTGAGGTAGGCGCCCTTCTGTGCAACACTCTCCAAAAAGCCTGGCGCCTGAAAATGTATGACAACCAAACCCTTAGCACATGAAGGCCTTCAGTTCAGGCTACGCCGTTTATTGAACTTAGTGTATAATACAATAGTTCCCAGGTTTAGTGGTAATTCAAACACCGATAAGTAGTATATCCCTAGATTGATATGACTGAAACACCACTTTGCGAAAAAAAAATCCCAAGCTCTCAAGCCGCTTGTTCATTGACTGAGCATTCACTCAAAAATTCTCCCTTTTCCTCTCATTTGACGGTAGTCCCAACTCCCAAGGTTAAACCAAGTAAAAGATTTACCAAAAAGGGTACATTTACTAAAATGGCAATTTTTTTTGCTGGCACATGAAATCATGGATGACATAAATAGTACAAATGGTGTACCTAGCCAGGAACAATTAATTGAACCGCTCAAAGGTATGCATTTGACAACTTGGATCCCTACCATCCTAATGAAACCTTTTTAAACACTACAAGGAAACAGTGTCCAAATTGACACGTCCTAATTAACTAAATGTGCCCAAATTGACAGAAAAGTGTCCTAATTGACAAAAAGTGACTGAAGTGACAGTGTTCCCTTGTAGATAAATGATTAAATCAGTCTAAAGTCTTCCTAGAGAGAGTAAATACTTTAACATGAAATCAAAAACGTTGGATGTAATACCTGGATGCGGTCCAATACAGCCAACGCAGCATGGCACACAAGAGGTCCTCCTGCAAACGTGCTCCCATGATCTCCAGCTGCTATGCTCGAAGCTACTCTGTCCGTTACAAGAACAGCTCCAATGGGTAGTCCACCAGCCAAAGGCTTCGCTAATGTCATGATGTCGGGTTTGACATCATAGGCTTCGTGAGCCCACAAGCGACCAGTACGACCAAGCCCGCATTGCACCTGACACGCGTAAACTCCACTGTCAATCCGGTGCTCCAACAAGAAACCAAAATATCCCTCATTCATCTACGTGAGAGGCTCAAGATTACTCTGATTTATGGTCAACATGTACACGACACAAAGAAGAAGAGCAGCTAAAAATTAACAACAAAAACTCCAAATGCTCCAACACAATGATCTAGTATCACGATGTGGAAGAGCTTGGCAGGAGTCATGAATCACATCAAAACAAAACCGTTGCTAAATTCCAGGTTTCTCTTATCTTCACTTTCCCCTGGCAAATATCAACCACATGTACTATTTCTTTACAGAATTCAGAAACTACAAGGCAATTCAGCTAACAAATGAAATTGGAATACATGATAATGGACACACCTCATCAAAAACAAGAAGCGCCTCTGTTTCATCACAAATTTCTCTTAGTCCCTTCAGAAAGGAAGCGGTGGCAGAGCAGACTCCTCCTTCACCCTGCAATGGCTCAACAAATATAGCCGCTGTCTGACCAGCAACGACTGCTTGTCTAGTGGCTTCCAGGTCTCCAAAAGTCACAAATTGAGCACCTGCAGTTCAATGGAGATATTACAACTTCAAAACAAGGTTCACGACCTGGTTCAAAGTGACCGATTGTGCCCAGCCTATATGTCTACCACAATCAGCACATCCTTCTGTGACTCATGTATGAGGGGAGTATTTGACAGAATGGATATTAATGCCAAATCAAACCTACACAGATCCAACATAAAAGAGAGCTGACAAGGTATACCAGGTACCAAAGGTTCGAAAGAAGTCCTATACTGCACTTTGCTTGTCAGTGAAAGTGCTCCAAGCGTCCGCCCATGAAATCCATTGGTGAAGGCTACAAGCTCAGTGGCTCTTTGAGCGTTTCCACCATTCCTTTTTGCCAATGCATGATGATACTTCCGTGCAAATTTAATTGCTGCTTCATTGGCTTCGGTGCCTGAGTTGGTCATGAAAATCCGGTCCGCAAACGATGATTTCACAAGACGTTTAGCTAAGTCCACCTGAGCATGAGCTAGTAACAATCAGCATTGTAACGGGTCCAGAAACTCATGTCCTACACACTTATTTTTCCTCGTGATTCAACGTCATACTCGTTGATGAACTACAAAAATAATAGGACACAAGATGTCAAATCGTTAGAGACCTGGATTCTAAACTGAACCATGAATCAACAACAATAATCTTTCATCACTTCATGCACTTGGTTGGACTTATTAGCAAGCGCTGTGAGCATGATCACAATAAATGTTCACGACCACTCATCTTTGCGGAGGAATAAGTTTGTCTACTGTCCTTTCCATAGTGGTCTATAATTTCTCACTTTGACATAGCATAACAAATTCCTACGAGGAAATTATAAATTAGATCATAACAGATTCGGCTCTTGTGTTGAAAAGTGATCTCTCCAGACGATCTCCCAATCAAAGCACAATCCCACATAGTATTTGAAATGCTTAAAGGGACGCAAAAAGTATCCTTTACCCTTAGCGTACAGGACAAGTGGCTTTTGGTCTTTACCTGTGGTAATGAATGAAAAAGGTTGCTCACGTGAGCGAGCTTCCCTGCCTGTTCAGTCACTGCTTTAACCCAAGTCGGGTCTCCATGTCCCAGAGCATTCACAGCGATTCCTGCTGTCAAATCCAAATACTCCTTGTTCTCGGTGTCATATAACTTGCATCCCTCTCCACTTACAAACACCACAGGTGACCGGGCATATGTTTGCACAAACAGCTGAGACTCTGCCTCGATTATGTCCTGCTAGAAAGAAAACACGTCCCTGCTTTTAATTCACAGATACACAAAAAAAAAGAATAGTATCTCCATGAATCATTGCAATCACGAGACAAGCATCCACTGACATTAGACTAATCTCTGGCGTAGGTCCAAATTCTTCAAAGCATTGGGCAAGAACAAAATCAAGATATCATCCACAGAAAAATGTGAAGGTGAGGGCCTGGCTCGCAGGTAAATGCCATTTTTTAAACTCTAGGTGTGTAGATTTTGTAAAGCGATCAAGGCAGAGGTAACTCATTGAGGTACACACCTAAATAAAGCTACTTTCAAATATTGCATGGTACGCACTTCTCTTGAGAATGTACAGAATGTACACAATTAACACAAGAACTCATGTTAGGTCATCTACAAATAATATCTTGTATCCTTAGAACGTTTGCATACACTTTACAGCGCATTCAATATCAAATTGAAATTCTCTTTGGTTTGCTTACTAGAACATACAAAAATAGTAAGTATGCTCAGTGCCTTAAGTATTGCGTTCAGGTATGGTTGCCTTTAATGATTAATGATTATACAGCCTGGGAACCAGAAGGCACGGCAAAGCTGCTCCAAAACGAAACTAATCAACCATTACTCTCACTAATTGCATGTTCCAAAAAAGCTTCCACTCCTTACCAGTACAAGCCGACAATGAAAACCTACATTGCAGCGAAACGAATCCTCACCTTAGCCTGAAGCTTCGAAGAGCTGGCACTCGTGGTTTGAGCTGGAACCTGCACGGTGCATCGAGTCACAGACGCAAATGTTGGGCGTGGAGGTGAGAGCTTGGGAAGAAGAAACTTTGCAGAGGAGAAAGAGGCTGAAGAAGAGAGATCACGGGACGTGCAGAGCCCCGCCACTGGAGAGACCGACGATCCCAGAACCATGGTAGCATCCATGGCTGCACAGTTCGCAGTCACAACAAGACAAATTTACGACTATACGCACAAAATGGAAGCTTGAAAGCCAAAACCTAAACCCAGGACTTAAAATTCCAAACAAGACTCTGCCTCAAAAGAATGAAGCAGAAATTCTCGAAGCTCGTGCTCAGCTTGGAGAAGAGCTCAATTTCCTGCAACGGAAAGGAGACGACGAACCAACCGCACTGGGGTTGTTGTACTAAAAGTTACTATCAGTAGTGGAAGAGAATGAGCAATGATGGTGCTGGTTTGGATTTTGTGAGCTCGGAAACGGGCACTGGCTTGCGCAGAAAGCATCGAGCTGCGCGGAATTGTCCTTCTCGAAGTCGAACGGGCAACGCGAGAGCGAGATGCCACACCGCACTCTCAGACGGCCATGGGTGACTCCTTGAGCCCGCCTTTGGGACCCATGGCCAGGGCTGGCGCTAGATCGCATGCCGTTTTGGCTGGGCCCCAGCGTGTTTTGCCTTCAGCCCTGCCCGGCCATACTGCCCAATTTTTTAAACTAGAACTGTGCGTGCAAAAACCACGCGTGCAAGAACAGCGCGTGGACTCCAGCCCGGACTCACTTCCTGAACCGCGCGTGCGGACTCCAGCCGTGACTCACTTCCTGGTGTCGCTCGCTCATGTGTAGCTCGCTCCTGTGACGCTAGTTTCTAATGTCGCCCACTTCCCGCAATCAAATGCTCTGTCGCTGCCTTCCTTCTTTACAAGTGAAGGATTCTCTTTACTTCAGTACTAAGCTTACTTGGTAGGTGCTTATTCCTTAAGCAAGGTCACTAATCTAGGGTTTAAGAATTTCCGAATTTGCAAACAGATTAGTACCTCATATGTGCTTATTTCATCAGCACGATTACTGATTTAGTGTTTAGGGATATTTGCATTTGTAAACTCATTTAATCAGTAACCTCAGAAGTCGAACCCCTAAATATCTGCTAAAACTAGGAAGTCCTTTTCGGACACTATTTGTCAAATTCTGCTCTAAAATGTACGGTATGATTTCTGTTGGTGCCTGTTGTTACCTTCTTTTACCCTTAAAGGACCATAGGGCATAGTTTATACGTTATCGTGTAATTGGCATTTGCTACCAAAAGAAGTTTTAATTTGGGATCTCTAGTAGCTCACTAGAACAGCTTTGATCTATTCTCCAACTTCTTTGTTGATCTCAACTATAATAAAGGTGTGAATCTAGTCCAAATACAAGAAAAATACCTCATATTCTACTGGTTGCACTGGCACGCTATGTCCTTTAGGGTTAAAGCTTTGCAAATGATGCATTTTTACTACTATAAATATGGAACTGGCTACTTTTGACCATGTGGCGCCTAGGGGTTTAAATAGTTCTCAACACACTTCCCACTATAAGTTTGTTTTTAAGTTGTGGTTAAAGCTAATCTGAATCTCACCCGTCATGGTTGCAGGTCGTCATCACGAAGTGCTATCATTTATTCTGTGATCCTTGTATTCAAAGGAACTTGGAGATCAGACATCGAAAATGTCCTGGTTGTGGGGTTCCATTTGGTCAAAGTGATGTTCGAAATGTCTACATTTAGCAAGACGTTATCACTTGAGTGATATGGTCTGGTCCCTTTTTTTCTTGTCTTTCTGGCTTTCTACATCAGAGGTGGGTTGTATGATCGATTCTCACGTTCCCAAACAGCTTTGTCTACAAGCTGTGCAAATAGATCGAATGTGGAAGAACACATGAGTTTATCACTGGGCCTATCTCAAGTTGAAGGTTTTGCTTGATTTCAGCAGGCATGTAATGTTGTGTCATAGAGAGGACTCCGTTTTTCCAGTTTTCTGGTTTGACTTTCGTATCTCTTCTTAGAACTTTGGACTGGTGAGTCCAAAGTTCTTGTTTATCCCTTCTTTTGCAGGCTATTTTTTTATACTTTTGATCCGTGTTGAAGTCTTTCATGTAGATGGGTTAGAGATTGACGAGTTAGATTCTGGAAATTTTCATACTATTTTCATTAGAATTACTGATATGTACTCAAATTTCTGCAATCATTTTGTGTTTCATGTTTATTTTCTGGCCCAACCTCATCGATCCATTTGGTTAATAATGAAATAGTTAATTAGACCCTATTGACATATGCTCAGTCCACTGAATTCCAGGTCTGCAGTTGATCTCGACTTACGTTGAACAATTTCACTGAGGCAAATTGTGAGTTCAATCTCAACTAACTGCAAGTTGCTTGGTCTAATTGCAAAGCTTGCATGATTTCATTTTTGGAATCTCATTTTGGGCGGTTGAGCGTAGAATTTACCAACCCCGTTGGAAATTTGGAATTGTAGTTATTTTGTGTATGAGTAAAGAACGCGTTATTCGTTAAATTGGGAAAACCGGAGGTATCATTTTGTACTCCACCTTAAACCCAAAAAGTCACCTTAAACGAGACTTGAAGGTATCAAATTCAATTTGAGCCACTAAGATTTTTTCCCTCACAAATTCTTCCTCTCAGGTGAGGGCACGTGTACAAAAAAACCGTTGTGAGCTCAGTTTCAAGTACCTGAAACTTTCAAAAGTCTAAAAATGTACTATTTTTCCCAATTCAACAAATATTGTGTTAAAGTCAAAGTTGTAGTTTTAGGTTATTTTCCACTTCCAAGCAAGTGTAAATCTTAAATTCTCAAATATTTTTGTTTTTTTTTTGAGGAATTATTGTAACTTTTCTATAGTGAAACTATAAGATGGCCTAAAAGCAATCTCTAAATGCACTTGTGAGTCATCTCAAGACTATTTGGATTAGGTTTATGACCTTATTGCCTTGTATGTAAAACTGTAGATATTTGTTGTGGTAGTTTTTGTTTACCCTAGAGCAAATAGGATTGGGTAGTTTTGAGTTAGATATGTATAGTGAGGAATAATGACGTCATGAAGGTAAAGGGGTATACTCAATGAAGTTGTGGTTTTTTTCAACAGCCATAATGGATAATTTGTTGTGATTCCATTTTGTGATGGCCTTAGTGAATACTTCCTCTATCCCTTTAAAAACGTTCAAAAAACTTTCTTGTAAAGGATGAACTATGTTTTTGGTATTTGTGCCCGTGACACATGCATTCTAGAATCAGTATACCATATATCAAATGTATGCAAAATTTGCAGCTTTGATGTCGCCGTTTGGGGACCCAAATCCCATGCAAAAAGTACCATATTTGTGTATGCTACCAGCTCCTCATTATTGATGATTTAAAGATTAATAGTAACAATTGAACCTCATATGGGCAAGGCCAGCCTTGCTAGGAGAGGAATTGCTCTCTAATTGCCTAGCTTGCCCCCATGAGATCATTGAACATGACACATGCTTTCTTAGCGTTCAAAATCAGCAAAAGGGAGCTTTTTAGTGGTACAAGAAATGTGTCTGATTTGGAGCTTGTTAGAAGGATGGAGGGAGTACTTATTTGTTATGTCCCAATAATGTTTAATAATTGAGGATGCTTTTGTACTTCAAAAACAGCAATTGAACTTAGAGTTGGTCTCATTTTTTCATTGTAGGAGAAGCAAAATATGTAAAAACTTTGACAAGTTCATGAACTACATTTGAAAAACTATGTTCTACATCGCTTTTGTATCTCAATTGGTACAATTGCAATGGTGGCATTGACTAAAGTTTGTTTAAAAATTTGTTTCGCTTAATGACAAGTAAAGTTCAATGGCCATCGTAGATTCTTAGGATTATGAAGGACCACATGAAAAGGTAATGTTGGAAGGTTGTGTTTTCTCTATTAAAAATGCTCTAACGTATTATAACCCATTCCCAGCCAAGCACCCTACATCGATTTTGGTATAATTGGACAAAGATGTACATTTTGTGAACAATGGCAACTTTTAATTCCCTCATCATATACTTGACAAAGTGCGTTTTGCATTGAAGATGTTTTGCATAAACATTTTTCAATTTTAAATTTATTTTGTTGACTAATTGATATGCTTTAAATTTCATGTAAGAGAGAAAGAAATGAGTGAAATCATTCACATGTGCATGTTCATTCATAAAATCAGCTATTGTTTATAACTTTCATCCAAATATTGGCAAATTTAATATTTCTTTGAGAGGGATTTGATAGTTTTAGCCACAATTTTGCTCAATTGGCCAATGTAAAAACAAAGTACTATTCTCTCAAAAATACGCCCAACAAAATTACCTAGCTCTCACCTTTTGTCCACAACAATATCTCCATTTTAAATGAATAATTAATGTTTAAATTAGTCAATTAGTGTACGGCTCACAAAAATGTTGCAATTAAGTTATTTAGTGGTAGTTTAATTGACTTAAATACTATTGACTTTGTATTGACTTTAAAGTAGTTAGAGCATTGCATTGCATTGGTAGTGAGAAAATTAGAAGGCTACACCACTAGTACATGCACAAGACACCTAATAATCTTGACATACTTGCAAGTATATAGAGAAATCCAAGCAATGTTTGTCACACCTCAATAAATGTAAAGGATACAACTGGGTTTTTGAGTCACTCAATATTTCATTTCTATGGGAGGATAGTACATTATGCTCTCTTGTGCACAAGAGAATACAAAAGAATCTCCCAAGAATGTCATGGATACTAGACAAATTACAACATGAGTATTAGAGGGTTTCAAACCTCATTATGTTATGCAATATAACTTTTTCTTTTTTAGGACTTTTTGCAAGAGAAAAAACATGATTCTTCATACTATTTTCTTCTTTTTCTTACCAACATAGTCCATACTTGCACTTTTTTGCACCTTGTTACGTGCACAAAACTTTTAGGTTTCTTATGAGGAGAATTGGATTTTGCTTGAGAAAACTGCAATTCTCACCTTCAAAATTTGCCTCAAAAGACCTCCATTTTCTCCAAAGTTTGTACTATGACGTTGTTAATGAAGGGTAGATTTAAAAGATTTTTTTATAATGATTACAAAATATTAATAGGGTTAACATATCTTCACAAATGTGGTATACAATAGCAACCCAAAAGGAATAATCACGTCACTTAGAAATCATATTATGTAAAATAAGGTAGTGAATAATACCTCTAATTTAGTATATTGTAAAAAAAAATAGGGTGATGAAAATAGGATCTCCCTAAAAGTGCTTAGTAGGATGAGTTTGATTATAATTGTATGACCAATTTGGATGAAAAATATGGCACTTTCTAACCAACTTTTGAATGTAGCAGAGGGAAACATTTTAGGGTTTAGGGTTTCAATGGACACGTCACACGTGGCAAGGATGCTAGCATTGTTAGTGGGAATAGGGTTTAAAACTATATAAACACTAATAACCTACTGTTGGTAAGGGTTTGAGGTCTTTGGATTCTTGCATGTGCTTTAGGCTCCTACTGTTATTGTGGGTTTAGACACTTTGGATTCCTGCATGCAATTTAGTTTGCTTCTGTGCTGTAAACTTATGTGTTATTTTGTTCTTGAATTCTCTGACTATACGTAATGCAAATGTTGAAGTGGTGCTTTCTATTTTTTGCTCTTTGTGTTATTGTCCTTCTAGATATGTGCTCACCGCACTTATTGCTTTTGGATTTGTGTTCACTACGCTTACTACATGCATGAAAGTGACAATTTTGGGCACTTTACAATTCATGGTTTTTGTGTTATCTTCTTACCAAAATTGACCTCTCCACGCATTTTGCAAGCATTACAGGGGTGGTTTAGGATATTCAAGAGTTTTGACAATTTTGTTTTACTTTTGTAGGGTCTGCTTAGGATTTACAGTTCAAATTTGTGTGATTGTTTGAAGCAATGTAGGATTCTTTTGGTGTTTAGAGTTTTAGTGCAAGTTGCAAGAGGACAACGGTGGTGGACGCTAGAGTTAGGGTTTGATTCTTTTTTGCATTATTCCACTTGGAAAATAAGGATTTAAGGTAGAAACTTTGTTGCACTCTTGCACAAAGTTTTGGTACTCTACAATTTGTAAAAAATAGGGTGCCAAAAATTAGCCTCCCTAACCATTTAGGAATAAACATAGGGCACCCTAGATTACATAAAAGTAGCTTTTTATCTTAAGATAGGGAGGAAAATTTACCTTAAAGAAGATAAATACCCCCCTTTAAATACCTCATTATTGCACGTGATATCCAAGCGTAAGGGGGTGTGACCCCCCTCCCCCCCAAGCATTGGTTGATTCTTTGATGCAAATGAATTTGTTATAAGTGAAAAATAGAATTAGAAAAAATTGAACTAGTCTTGGTTTTTGTTGATTTTTGGAGTATATGTATAGGAGGCTTTGCATAAAAGAACCTTTAGAATGTCTTTGTACGTACCTTGTTCAAAAAGCAAGTAAAGTGCTACAAGAACAAAGCCTCTTATATAGAATTTGGTCATTATAAAAGGAAGCACAGTCATATTGACCATCTCAAGTATGAGAAGCTTATAGAGCACCCTACAAAGGTTTGGGAGAAAATTTTAGCTACTAAGCTAGCAACACCCCTCTCCGTGGGCGTCCCCAATGGCGTTGCCTACGTGCTAGTCTGACACTAAATTTGTCAATCATTGCCATTTACAGAAAATAAAATTTGGTTTTGGGTGACAAAGTGATGATTGTGGGTGACAAAGTGATGGTTTTGGGTGATTGACATGATGGTTTTGAGTGGCCCATCTTACTATTTAAGAACTCCTCAAGTTAGTATTATGAGCGTATGAGCACACTAAAAACTTAACTGAGAGTTGTTTGTAGCATCTCCTACTCACAAGTATACAATTTTAGTGATTTTGGACTTAGAAAATTTTTTGTGACCAAATGCTTGCAATTGGAACTTTGAAATTAATGCCAATATTTTTGGTTTCCTTGTCCTAACATGACAATAATATTTTCAAAGTTCAATTGGTTTTCCTACTCCAAAATCCTTAGTTTCACGCTTATAAGTGTTGCTACCTTAGCAAAGATCCAGCATCACCCTTTCTCAATTAGCTTTTCACAAGCATGCACTGTTTATTTATTTATTTTAAATCTATGTTTATTATGTCAAAAACCATAGTTTGTTTTCATTTCAAAATAATGCCCAATTCTTCATGTAGCTGTCTCAAGTTTTGACTGTCTTCTTTTGTCAATTTCAACCAATTAAGCCCTCCTTGTGGGAGAAATGCTGAAAATTTTGTTTGCTTAGGCAATGCGGTGTTAACCCAAATTTAACCATTTTCTTTGCAATTTCTACTGATGAATAGTACTCCCAAGCTGGTTCTCCCAAACCCTAGCATCCTCCATTTCAGCGCCAAATTTTCTCTAACTTATTCAATAAGATAAAATAAAATAAAATAAAATCACTGTAGGTTACATGGAACTTGTACTCTCCTTTCAACAGAAACTAAGGTAAGAGCATCCATAAGCGTAAAACTAAGGGTTCTGGGGTAGGAAAATCAGTGAATGAACTTTGACAAGAAAACAGTTAAGTTCGGAAGGGGAAATAAAAAATATTGGCACCAAGTTGAAAGTTCCAATTGCAAGCATTTGTTTACAAAGATTTTTCAAAGTTCTAAATCACTGAAAATGTATAGTAATGTGTAAGAGACGTCTTCTGTGTGTGCATACGTTCATAATACTAACTTAAGGGGTTCTTAAATAGTGAGATGGGCCACTATAAATCGTCATGCTAGTAACCGAAAACCGCCACTTTCTCACCTGTAAATATGTAACCATCACTTTGTCACCTATAACCCATTTAAAAAAAAAAAATTCAATCATTAACATCATTGGCACAAGTAGGTATGAAGGATAAGGACACTAACGGTGAGAGGTGCTCCTACCTTATCTGTAGCTTTGCTTTGAAGCTATAAACCTCCTACAAAATCCGAGGACATGCTTTGCCTTAGTAAACAAAGACAAATCAAAATTAATGAAACTAGCAGCCTAAAATTGGTCCACAATAATAGCTTAAACCACCTTGAGAGCAATATTACAATAACCCACATGAAGTTTAGAGGGCTTAGGATATGTTCACACTTGATATTAGGAGGGGAACTAGCAATATGAATGTAGTCTAAAGATGCATCCAAATACATCTAATTTTCCTCCGCTAATACTCCTCCTAACACCAAGTGTGAACATACCCTTAGCTACCTAAACCCTAGTCATTTGGTTCTCCTGAGTAGGAACACAAAGTTGCAAAAAGTATCTAGTAAGATGAACTTTTATGTAGATGGTGTTACTATTTAATATCATTTATTCAGTACGTCGTGCATTTGAGTTGAATATCAATATATTTGAAAGAGAAAAATCCTTCAAATTTTCTTACAAAAGCCTGTATTTCAACAAACTTTTTGTTTTGCTAATGAAAAGCATACATATTTTAATAAAGTCACAGTACGTTGTTAAATTACAACTGTCCTATATTGACTTCCAACTCATATATAATAAAAGTAGAAGGCATAATTAATTGCCCATTCAAAAGAAATAGAAACAAATGTATCACTCTTTTGATTTAAAAAAAACAATATTTTTCCTTCTAAATTTGATCCGATTAATGGTTTACACACTGTATTTATGAATCCCAAATTAGGAACCCGAAAAACAAATTAATGTCATAAAAGAAAATTTGAATTAGAAATTAAAATTAAAAGAAACGGGTATGTGCACACGGGGGTTTGATATATGCACACAAAGGAGGGTAAGTTTTAGATATTTATCATCAACATGTGGATTATGGAAAATGTGAATTCAAATTTGGATTTAGAGATCTTGATTTAGTTTGAGAACCATAAAGGGGATTACAATTGAACAATGCCTAGCGGAAAAACTTAGTTTTTTTTACAAACAAGGGTACAATTAATAATTTGCCCCCTAGCTAAGCTTTTCCATTAGGTATTGTTCACTTGTAATTCCCTTTATGATTCTAAACTAAATGAAGGTCTCTAAATCCAAATCTGAATTTTGATTTTTCAAATTCAACTTGTTGATGATACATATCTAAAATTTCTCCCCCTGTGTGCATATATCAAATCCCGCATTCATTATATGAAATCATTATTTTGTTGCTCTTGTTTTAACAAAAAAAACACTAAATTCATAACCTTGTCCCTCCCAACACATATGAATAATACATATGAAGAGAACAAAAATTGAACAACACTCTTCAATGACATAAATTCTCTTCCTTATTACAAAAAATTTAACTACTAAAAACACATAGAACGTAATAATCCACATACAAATACCTATAACGGGGGTTTACAAATATGTCATTAACTACCAATTTTGGGTACGTGAATAAGAACTATGAAAAACCTGGCCAGTCACTCCGTGAACAAGCCATGATGACATCTTAAGGTCGTGACGGCATATTCAACCTGAGGAACAAAAACTCATTCATATCCACTCATTCATTGTTTGTTTGAGATATCTTAAACCTCCTAATACAATTATCAGCACATAGTAAAGTGAAGGAACCAGTTACAAACCAATTGCAAACCAATTACAAACCAGCTGCTAACCAACTTCTACGGAGCAGCATGAGAAGGGGCTCAAACATGCGGTTCTAAAACTGAACGTGGGGGGCTGGAGTCTGCGCATTATTCTCGTACGCGTGGTTTTTGCACGCACAGTTCTAGTTAAAAAATTGAGCAGTATGGCCGGGCATGGGTGAAGGCAAAATACGCTGGGGCCCAGCCAAAACGACATGCGATCTAGCCCCAGCCCATGGCCATGGGTTGCCCCCCCCCTTTGCAACCCTTTTTTCAGTTGCCAGTTGGAACTTTCTTGTACCAATATCAAATCCAAAATCAAAGTATTTACACCTAAAATTGTACAAATGAGTTTTTTATGCATCATATATTTGAAGCATTAACCCCTAAACATCGAGAAGGATAAAAAACATCCTTTGGCTCCAAAAAAAAATCTGTATCTCAGAAGAAAACTAACTTTGATATGGTTTTTTTGCATAATTGACCATAAATGCATAGCGTATCATGGAAGGTAAAAAAATCATCAAATACACTCATATTTTTAGGTACCCCAAGTTGTGAGAAAATTCAGAATTGTTTTATTATGTCCAAGCTGTCTTTATTGCAATTTTCATGGAATCAAGCATGTACTGTTGACTTTTGCAACTTTTTGAAGCAATATTATTGGTGCCTAGCTGCAAAATACTATGGAAGCTAAAGTCAAGGCAGGCCACTCTGATCCACTTAATGCTTAACCCCTAAAGGACCAAGCCCTTTTTTCTGCCAAAATGACTAAAATCTGCCACTTCTAGGAGGTTTAGAAAAAAAGGATTTTATGTTTTGTTTTTGAGAAGTCCAACCATAGGACCTTGCCCTAGACTAGAAGAGGTGCTTAAGGGAAAAATATCAGCTCATTCCAAATGGAGAGAAGTGAGATATTTACATCTAAAGTGAAAAAAAAAGTTTTCTCCATGCTGCCCAAAAATTTCAAAAGCATTTGACTACTCTTATAACAAAAAAATTGCTCTACCCAAAGTTGCGCTTTACCTTTTCCGTGTAGGAGATCAAGTTAGGTTTGTGTGGGAGAATTTTCAAATCAATTGGAACTTTACAAGACATGGAAAAAAATAGTAAGTAAAAAGAAGTAGAGAATGAGTCAAAACACTAAATTGTTAAGAATTCAATTATGGAAATGAAAAATGCAAATCCCAATGATGATAATGTTGTGATAAACAATCTACTTCATGTAGTTTAATTTTGTTTCCAAAATATTGTAAATTGAGTAAAATAAAGGACTTCAAAGTTTATTTTAGAATAGAGATTCCGTAACTGCCCGCAAACAAAAACTCTCATAACTTTCATGTCATTGATTGAAATTGAATGATTCAAAGCTCCTCATGAATAAAATAATCTAAAGAACCAATTTTGTATTTGTGTTTTAAAAAAAAAAGTAATTTTTAGAGAAGTTTTTGGGCTACCCAGACATGTAATCCTCCCCAAATTTTCAAAAATTCATGCATAACTTCTTCATCAAATGTTGGAATGAAGAAAAAATTAGATGCCCATGTAGCTCTTTGAATTCCTCACCTTCAATAAAAGTTTTAGAAAATCACAAAAAGTAGCTTAGCCATAGGTACATGCCCGAAGTCCAACCTATCCCCCAAAGGGACAACGGTCCTCTAGGAGTTAAGGGTTAAGGTAGGAACACCCATAAGCCTTAGTGTCCCCATAACTATTACCTCTAAAATCTTGGAAAATTTGTAGAAGTAAATAGATGTAATTACAAGGATGTTCAACATGTGAACATGAAACCTTAATGTTGGTTATGGGTACAATGGCAGTTTGCTCTTTAACCCTTGAACAACCCAAAAGCCCTTTGCGGCCGTATGTTTGTCCATATATACAGACGTATTTGAGCTTGCTATGAGGGCATTCCAAATAAAATTATGCACCCACCATCATACAACCCTTCAATATGTATGGTTGTAACACTTAATTTCCAATTGATTCAAACGTTTGAATATTGGTTGCAACCGTATTTGGTACCGTAACTCTAGAGCCCAAGGGCCCTTCAGGGGTTAAAACTTGGGGAGATCACTAGCCTATGTTTTAGGAACCATGTGAGTTAAAAGATAGGGTCCATTTTATTCAAAGGACAAAAAATTTATATAATATGTAGAGCTACTATAGGGTTCATGAAAGACTATGTACTTTAGTATATATAGATTAGGGTATGTAAAAACAATAGGTAGTAGGATTTTTTTATTAATAAATTAGCCTTAACAAATAGGGGTTGTAAAAAAACTTAGTGTTGTTTGCTACCTTCCATATTAAATTGTTTTAAATTGAGAAATACTAAGAACTTGTTATTACAAAATTTCACTTAGACAATAGCCCTCTAAATCACATGCTTGTTATTGGTTTCCAGGTGAATACCATGTGTGTATATGTAATAGAAAGTAAGATTTTTTTAATGAGTAATGGAGATAGGATAAAATTGGACAAATAACATTTATACATAAAATAACCCCATTTAAAATCCAAATAAATGAATTTATATAAAAAATAGGATACTAGAAATATGATCTGCGTAGCTTTTTATATACAAATACGGTCACTTTAAGGACTATATTTTAGATAAATAGCCCTACATCAAATACCCTCTTAACTCACATGTATACCATAAAATCATAAGGAGTGATCTCCCCACGGTTAAAATTCACAACTTATTCTCACATTATCCAAATAATACATTCAAAAGTGCAAACTCACTACTTTTCTGTTGCTAATAGGATCCTATAATTTTCTAGATGTTTATTAATAGTCATCATGTTCAAAACCCTCAAACTAATGCTTATGGATGTTCCTACCTTAGTTTTAAAATTTTGATGGTGAATTTGTGACAGTTGTTGGAGGTATTAAGTGCATGGTTGTCACATTAGACCAACCCTAAATCTCATGTTTGCATGACGTAAACATAAATGTTCAAGGCACAAACGCATGCACTTTTTTTTTTGTCTTTTTTTCAAGTATGGGCACAAGCACAACCTTGCAATTACGCCAAAACGTCCACACCCTTGATTTTAGCATGGACAACCACTCTATTTGGTCCACTCTGTTTATCCACTTGTCCTATCCAACATCCAAATCTCACCTAATGTGACAACTCTGATTAATAAGTGTAATCAACATAAAGTCAAGGTCAAGGTTTAAGCTAGAGGTTAAATTCAAAAAAAATTCATTAATAAACGCTCTTAAAAACTTGTAGTATCATAAATGAATCAATCTTTATACATGAATGAGCATCATATCATAGTTGTTATCTTCCTATAATGTATTGTATGGGGATGCTTTGTTAGTTCTTAGGACATCCCCAATACAACCAGTACATCGTCACCTTGCACGTTGTCAAGCTGAGTGTGATGGGACAAGTGAGAGGGCCAAGCCGCTAGCTTGTTAGCCTACTTTACGTTAATGCATTGAAGGTTCCAACTTTGGAAATAGAAGTTGCTCACTATTTTCTTAGTATTGTTGAAATTTTAAGCTCATGTACTTAGAAATTGACTCCTTCATTATATGTTTCAACACAAGTACATGCTTTACAGTTTTTTTTTTAAACTTTGAGTTTTTTTTTTGAGGAACTAATAAAGAGAGTGCATAAACAAAAGAAAAGAATAATCTCAAATATGAAAATTTACAAATGGATTTCATTTTTTTCTCCAAATGAACTAAAAAAAATGAAGATGGTTCTTCAAACCAAAGAACAAACAATTAAATAGTTTTAGATAAGTTGGAAGTGAAACTTGAACCTACCTCAAACATACTTAAAAAAATTCCTTCTAGTTGACTCATACTTAGTCAAAATGTAAAAGAATTGGTTTGAAGTAGGTTTGAGGTGGAGCTCAAACCTACCTCAAACACATTAAAAGAACTTTTTGCCTCATTATGTTGTCCATTTCCTTGCATTGAATTTTCCAAAATTTGTAAGACACTCTTGCAAAGCTATTGTTTTTTATTATTAAAAAAATATTCCCTTTCCAAATGCAAAAATGTCACGCATTGGCACAATGGTTAGAGAATCACATGTTCAAAAGTACTATTCCAAACTCTTCAAAACCCCGTTCATAACGTGCTAGATTACTGGGGCAAGGCTCTCTTGTGGAGAGGCCTACAACTTGCCGTTGCATGAGACAGCTGCATTGAAGCCCAAGTTTTTATAGAAGCTCATTACAACTCCTATTGGTACCTTTCATGTGCCTAGATAACACCTGCATTGGAGATTATTCCATAAAATATTAGGAATCAATATCAAAATGCTTCTCTATTTTGAAATATTAAATATACCCTTGTTTCATTTGACATATAAAAATTTCCTTTGATTCTATGTAATAATGTCAAATTAATTATGTTCTTGGTTTCTTTAAGATTGTTAAAAACCCTCTAATTCACTTCTATTTGTTATTGCAAAATTTTATAATTACTAAGATAAGAATGAAAATTATTAAAATCAAATGTTACTTGAATGCAAGCCAGATCTAAGAGTCAAGATGTTCAAGCTTTGTATAGGTATTTTGCATGTAAGTTTATCATGCCCAAAGCTATTGCATTGACTACATAGTGATTTTGTTGTTATTGTACTATTTTTAAATAGAATTATAACAAAGAGGCACAAAGAAACTAGGAGTATTTATGATGTTTTCAAAATCTGATTGTATAGTTTAATTAACATTCTTACACAAAATGAAACATAATTTTTATGTTTCAAATAACATAAGGTTATATTGGATGTTTCAAAATAGTTGAGAAACATTTTTAATGTGTTCCTAAAAATTATTAGGAGTGTAATTAATATATATTTTTAAATAAGGGATACATACATTTTTTTAATCTTTGAGAGAAATACTAGATTTTTTGAAAAAATTGAGGGGCATTGTTTTATTTTTCTATAAAGAAACTGTGATATTTAAAATAACAATAGGAAATGTTGTATCTTTTTTTATTATTTTAATTTGAATTAGTCAATTTGTGTCCAAAAGTGTTCAAATCAACAAGAAACTCTTAATTTTTTGTTGTCTTGGACAAAGTGTTCTACTAGTGTACTTTTGAAATTTTGAAATTTTGTACAAATGCCCTTGCTTTTCTCAAAATTGTACAAATATGCTTGAACTGTAATTTTTAGGCATTTATTTTTATTTGCACATCACTTTCTTTTCCCTTTATGCACATGTTGTACATATTTAGTTGTCCTGTTCTCTCAATCATGTTCTTTTCAAATTGCTTGTGTTTTAGTGCATTGATGATTGCCAAATGTTTGGTTACATGTCTACTAACACTTTTATTTTGGCATGTTTATGCATGCAATTTATTATTGTGCATTTCTTAATCAAATGCGCTAAAATTGTAAAGCTTAATGGCAAATGGTGGAGACTTGATGTTGCAATTGACTTTATAATACAAAGTAAGTGAACCATGATGGCAAGCAGTAAGCGACAAGTTATAGAAAAGTGACAAATCAAGGAGAATTTAGTAAGAGTGTCCACTTTTCAAATAGCCAATGTGGTGACAAACTATCAACAAATTCCAATATGTTTTAGCTGTTGTGAATGGTTTTAGTTGTTTTGAGAATCTTTCAATAAGGTAGTGTGCTTATAAACCATCCATCTTAACCTTTTTCATGGTTTTCCATGGATGAGAGGATTTTGAGTTCATTTTTAAGTTAAAGAGAAATAGATGCAAGATGTAACACAAATCGATTCATATTTTTTGAAGAATTTTGGAATTACTTATAAATTTTTAAAGTTCATGTGTCATAGGTCCCTATTTATGACCCTAGACCTTCCAAGAACCGTTCACTTGCAAGTTGTGAAGAGATTTGAAAAAACAGGAAAAATGATTGACTATAGCAATTAATAACACCTTTTCTTCCATGCATTCAATGACTGTATAAGGCCAATTTAAGAACCACCCACTACACCATTTCACTAATGTAGCAACACCCATAAGTGACACTGTATCCATAGGTGTTGTCTACTCTTGTAGTGACCAATAAATGCAAAAAAAAGTTGGTAATGGATACTTAAGTGATGGTTGTGGGTGACAAAGTGATGGTTGTAGGTGACTTGCATGATGGTTCTAAGTGCCCCATTGCATTGTTTTTGGCATCTCCTACATACTACTATGCAATTTCAGTGATTTTGGGCTTTGGAAAATCTTTGTGAACAAATGCTTGCAATTGGAGCTTTTAAATTGATGCCAATATTTTTAATTTCCTCTTGCTAACTTACAATAATTTTTTCAAAGTTCATTGATTGATTTTTCTACTTTAGAACCCTCAATTACATGCTTATAGGTGTTGCTACCTTATAGGCTATCTAAACGGTACAAAATGTGCAAGCAGTATTTGAGCACACTACCTTAATGCATATTGTTATTAGTATCAAAAGCATTCCCATGCACTAAGACATTTTATTTGGATATTATGATATAGGGTTTGAATCCTTGAAGTTTGAAGTCCTATCTAATGTACAATTTAATGTTGAATTTTAAGATTTTTACTTTTAAACAACACAAAGTATGCTTTGTGCACATGTATATCAAAGTGAAACGGAAGTCCTTAATTATTGGCCCTTATTTTAGTAGTCAAATTTTCATATAATGCGTTTGTGAGAAAGTAGTAAAGGTGTGTAGTTTACCATGTTACTATTTGTTTTTTTGTGAGAAAGTAGTAAAAGTGAGTGGTTTACCATGTTATGTAGTAAAACAATTCAAATTGTGTTTATAAGAAAGTAGTGAAAATGGTTTTCATTACGGGAAAAATGAACGGAAGAGAAGGCCTCCCAATCTTGACACACCACCTTGTTTATTGAGGTAGGAGAAGCACGGGTCAGATACCTACACAATGGTCTCTACCTTGTGTGAAGTACTCAAAATGTACCATTCTACATTACAATAGGATTTGATGATGCAAAGCAATATTATAACATGACAATCACTAATGCAAGGACCTCTAGTGTGACACAAGAATAAACTACAATTACAATTTCCAATCAAACAAGGACACTCATCAAACAAGAGAGTATAATATTGTAAAAAGAAATTATCCTCATGAAATACTACATCATGAGTTGCAAGTGGGTATAGGGCATTAGTCTCTTTTTATTTGAAACTAGTGGGCTTGTGTACTCGCCGTTTTGGCTAAGGGCCATCACAGGAGGCGGCTCCCTGCAAAAAAATTAACATGAAATTTGATCTGCATTCTCAGTTTTTGTCCCATCCCATGCCCATGCCCATGCCCCCCCCCATCCAATGCCGGTTAGTAAAGTAGAAAATTTAGTTACAAAAAATTTGGTTATTAATTAGTTTCTCAACGGCCTTACATTCTATTATTTTGACACCCAACTACCCAACTAATAGAACCAAGCCTATTATAGAAATAAGATAGGACATTACATTTAAATGCTTTTGACCCTTCTAGCCACCTCCCTTGAAGGCCTTCTATTGAGCTTGTTTTTCCTCTTATGTTTACCATGTTATATTTGTTATGTTTGAGAAAAAGTAGTAAAAAAGGGTTATTTACCATGTTATATAGTGAAATGATTCAAATTGCATGACATGCTCTTCCTTTTCTAAGTGGTGTTATCCATGGTTTTACTACGTTGTAATGTGGTGAACCAAAATAATCTCCTTGTGTAGCATGTCAAGAGAATGAACTTCAGAGAGGACAGTGGTGTGACTATTTGCTAGTTTGTTCAGATACAGCAGCTAGTATGCTTAGAGTTTCGTTTGTCTGGAAGTTAGCGAACTAGAACCTACAAGCATTCACTAGTATATTGAAAACAAACTGTTTTTCCTTTTCCATTGCCCAGCTAGATTTTTGGTGCAACGTCATTTGATCTATCCCATATGAGGATCGTAGAATGGTACTTACCCTATGATGGTGGTAACCGAACCACATAAATTTCCAGCTAACACCATGTCGCAAAAACAAATCAACAGACCATCTGAACACCATATTCATTAAATTGGGAATTTTGTAACATTTTGGGATTAAGTTGACCAACTTAAACCAATCATTACAGAACAACTTGGGAATCTGGTTTTCCCAATTTAATGAATATAGTGATATCTTTAGTTAATTCCCCCTACAGGCTTCTTAAAGACAAGCAAAAGCTCTGACTTGCATCGCCAGATCAAAAGCTAGCATTTTGGCGTCCGAAGTCCCTTGCGCAAAAACTGCAAAATAGACATACAAGTGAGGTGCACTGAAACCCATGAGCCACGGTACATGTACTGTCATACCGTGGTACGGCCGTAACCGTCGAAGCTAGACTGCAAACGGAAACAAACGCCGGTGCATCAGAGCAGTGCAGGCACCACGTCGGCGCTTGGTTTTCTGGTGATGTGGCATTCTGGAGCAGGCATTGGAGTGATGCGCAATCAGATGGAACCCGCGTGTATCCAAGCAAGTTGTCTACCATATGTAGCCTGTAGAAACACCTCAAGAGCTTGACGCCAGCAGTGCCAACGTCGTCGCCTTGAACGGCAATAACCCTGGACTGACTGACTGGGGTTGGACATACATTGTCACGTATGTCCGCTAGACATCAGTCGCTTCAGGTGTTTCTACAGCCCAAATATGGTGACAACAAATGACGCCGCCTGACCTCCTCTCGATTGCAGCACGCGTCGCAACCACTGCGGGACGTATCAGGCAACTCTACTGAGCAAGAGCATATATCGTCGCGGCACGAGTAATATCAAAATTGCACATCAAGCAAGCGGCCAATGCATACTAGCAATCAGCCTTCTGCTCTTGCTAATGAGTTCCTCGATACCAGTGAGCTTGGGCGATCACCACCGCGAACTGGAATGCACAGAAACTACACCCAAAACTAGTCGCGGAATTGCAGAGCCATTGAGGTCGCCGCGAGGCAACAGTGGGGCAAGATGCTCCAGATGCTTCTTCCTGGCCCAGAAGGGCTCGAGTGCAGCAACGGCGGGGCAGGCTAGACAGGCGACAGGCGACAGGGCAGGCAAGATAAGTTCTCAGAAAGATAGATAGATACCGGCGCTGGAACCCTACTTTCCGAATGCGCCTCCACCCCCCTCCTCATCCAGCCTTCGTTGCTGCGGCTGCACGCCAAAGCGAAAGGGATATGCATGCCCTCCTGCTGATCCGGCTCACACTGCATATGCGACACACCACCAATCTACCACACACGAGTTAAAAGCCCAGCCAGGCTCTGACTTCCCCTGGGGAACCTCCATGGAGCCTCCGCCGGGCTGCCCGAGCTCCTCCCTGCAAGCCTCATGGACGGACCCAAAATGACGTCAACGTATGCCCAGTGGACTGATCACTCCATACTATAATAATATTACAGTAATAAAAACAGCTCCTTCACATTTCCGTCACATTTCTATGGTGACTGAAAATTGGGGGAATTGGGGGGGGGGACTGGGGGGACTGAGGGGACTGGGGACTGGTGGTATTTTTGTGTGGCTGGTTATTAATTGCCTGTGAGTACGGATTGAGCTGATCATGTCGCTGATTCGGTCGCCCATTGGTGGGCTTTCTGAAAATGAGTGCATGTTCTTTGTATTTTTGGGCGCAGAGCATGCAGCAGCTTGAAAATTCCTCTTTTGCGGGGGCGGTGCGTGACGTGTCGGACGTGTGGATCCTGCTTTGCCTGCTTGGTGCCTTCAGTTCCCTTTTGCCAGTGTTTCTCCTGCCTAGAGTGGCAGCCTGCACTCCATCCATTCCAGATTTGATTTTTGCAGACCCAGGAATATCAGAAGCGCAGGGGGCTCATGTTGCAGGCTTGCATTGCAGCCCATGATATTATTCTACACCTGCTGCTATTCGGCCCTCACGAGGAACCTCAACCCCTCCCTGGTGGACCTAGTGCTTCTTCAATCAGCTTTTTATAGCATGTTACGTACATTCGATTTCGAAAACGAGATCCTTGACAAATCTGGTGTTCTAATCTCGGTTCTGGAAGATTGGCTCCCTTTTCTAGAACGACAAACAGGCTTTTGCTGCAAAAGGAATGTGGCGCCTATAGAACTCAAGCCGTGTAAACCTGAACTTTCAGTAATTGAAAAGTTCTAGCAGCAACACCAATTAGAGTGCTGTTCCACAAAAACAGTGATATTTTTAGGGAATTACTATAGCGACACCCTAAATTGCTAACGGGACATCCCTCTCACCATGAAATTTGATAATTTAGTGCTATTCTTGATTTATTTAGTGGTGCATCATTCATTCAAGCACAACATTATCATCTTCTTGAAAGAAATCATGACAAATACCAAAAAAAATGAAATATTATTGCACCAATACTATTTTGATATGTTTTTGCTTTATGTAACTCAAAAGTCTTATATTTTAGTTTGAAAATTAAGCACACCTTCTTTTTCTTCTTCAGTATAGCCTTAGAATGATAAAGGTGAAGAAAACATTTTGATCCAAATAAAAAACTAGCAAAATCAATATTAAAAATCACATTTTCATGCTGAGAGGGGGTGTCCCATTAGCAATTTAGGGTGTCGCTATAGTTATTCCCTATTTTTAAACCTAAAATGATTTTTTATTGTGCATTTGAGTGATATTAAAATCACTACATGGAATCTTGCGTTTAGGTTGCCCCACCCTAATTTCTCAACATTTTACATCAGATACATATCGATACTGTAGGGTAGTTGCAAGAAGCACTTCACAGTTTTGTCTCAAACGCCCTTAAAATTGGTAGTACTATGTAGTACTATGAGCTTTTAGAATAATATTTTAAAAAATAAAATAAAACATGGACAATTTGTAAAGCACTTAAAATAGTATACTTGTGAAAATTTAAACCTAGAAATTTTTTATTCTAAAAGTTATGCACAAAAAAAAAATCACCAACAAAAAGCCAATTTCTTTCTTGCTTTTCAAAAAATAGTAAAATAATTCAATAAAATAAAATAAAAATTGTCCATGTTAGAATCCATTAAACACATTCACATGGTACAATTGCTTTGCCGAGGAATTTCTTCATATTTTGCCAATGAAGGGAAATAAGATGTCCACTTTGAGACAATGTAGATGCCATGGAATTTATAATTTTACAAAACCCTTCTACAAATGTACGTAAGCATGTTCCATAAACAACATCCTTGATTTATAGCCCTATAAACGCTTTTTTGGACCCAAAATAGTACTAAAAACCCCCAAAATGGCCAAAGTAGATACCTATTTGGGGGTTGTTCAAAAATAGTAAAATATTTTTAAAAAACCGCAAAAATTATGGAAGGTCTATAACTATGACATGTACTTTCCTCTAAAATTTTAGCTAAAAAAAACTTGCTGCGCAAAAGTTACAAGCCAAAAAGCACCTGCAAGAGGTGAAGGGGACAAAAATTAGTACAAGTGTTTCTTGCAATCACCCTATAGTAATTTTCAACAGTAATTACTGCAATAAAAATTTATAAGGGGATTAACCCCTAAAGCCCTACGGGTGTTGCAGAGAAAAATAAGATCAAAATTGTCATTTTTTTTATGATTTATTTAAAATTCAAAAAAAAAATTGAGTTTCAACCATACAAAAGTGTAATATACAAGTAATGCAATGTGTGATAAACACTTCAGCCCAGTTGATTGCATAGATTGTAAGATTATAATGTTTGAAGTGAGAAAAACAACTTATTTTCATTCTTGCAAAACAAGGTCAGCAAACTTCAAGCCCTTCTAAAGTAAAATGTTTGCTCTACACAAAAACAAGATTTTTGACCATTCCACAAGTATATGATGTTAGGTTCACTCACAAAAAATTTCAGAAGCAAATATAGAATCTAGCTTATTCTAAATCACCTTGTAATGCAAGGAGGTTCAGCAAATTGGCTATACACTAGTTATTTTTTCATGATTTCTAGCACAATGAAGAAGTCTTTTATTTGAAATCTCAATGGTGAAGAGTTAGAGACAAACATTAGGATTTAGGAGAACGCAAAAAAAATTCAAGAGCTTTGGATCTACAAATTGAAAGATAATAGGGCATGAAGTTAGAACAAAATATTTTTTCTTGAAACGGCCCACACATAGTTAACAAAGTTTGATTCCCTTCAAAATGTGATGTGAGAGCTCAATTATTACTATTTTTTGACAATTGTACACCATATTTTATTAGTTACATACATGCCAAGTTTCAAAAGTTAATGAGAGTTTTAGCATAAGATTCTCCAAAGATGCCCAAATTGCCAAAATTCTTTTGGGCAGCATAGATGTTTACTTGAGCATCTGATAGGAGTTTTTTCTTTTTCACACAAAGGTAATCATTGTGTGCACCTTGTTTCCAAATTTCAAAAACATCCACCAAAAATTGACTTCATAGGAACCTACCCAAACTTTCAACCCACTATTGAACAAACTTTTATGATTTAAGGATTAACTACAACAACAAATTTGCGGAAAAATAAACTAGCAACATCTATGTTGTAAACCATGTGAAATCACACAACATATTGCAGTTGTAATCCATTTGTAAACCAATTGATATACAATATAAAAGCAAACACTCCAGTTGCAACTTAGTTACACAACAAATGCAATTTAGTTGCAATCTAATTGTACTTTAATTATAATTCAGATGCAATGCAGATGCAATTTAATTACAATGCAATAACACAAAGGTGCAGCATAACTGCATTACAATCATGCCATAATTGCAAACAAATTCTAGCTTAATTGTAAACTAATTGCAACAAAATTGTCAACCAAGTCAAAGAAAAGCACAAATTATTTGCAAATCAGTAGCCATTTTATTGGAATTCAATTACAAGCTAGGTGCAAGACAAAATTATTTAAATTTTATAGTCTAATTCAATTTCAGTACAGTTGCACATTATGCTTTACAAATTATAAATACATGCTGATTGTAATTCAACAACACATGTTTTTCTATTACAAAACAACAATGTGTTTATTGCAAAGAACATGTATATTGATCCTACAAACAAACTTAAAAACAACCTATCTACCTCTTCAAAATCTTGTTAATGTAACAAACTAAAATTGAAAAATGTAACCACTTTAAAACTTCAGTTTCGTCATTGCATTTGAGGAAACACCATTCTTCATCACTACTAGCTTGTTGTTGTTGTTTAAAATATGAGCAACACATCCACAAAAGAGCTTCACGCAAATTAATCTTAAAATGGTTGTCTAAAACTCATTAAAAGCTGAGGTTTTTTAAAAATAAAATAAAATTCATCACTAACTTGTTTTAGAAGCAACAACCCTTTTATATATTAAATCATTCATCTGGATGGTTTGATATTTTTGAGATTTTTTATGCTAAATCTAAATTTGTCAAAAAAACAAAAAAAATTAAATTTCATGATAAATCAATAGTCAATCATTGTTTTCAAAATAATAAAGTCAATTTATTTGAACACATGCCGGCATACAACCCTATTTTACTAAAAAAATTATTAAAACTTCCAAAAAGGCATATTAGTGTAGAAGAAAACACAATTGAAAACTAGATAAAGAGTCACTACAAGTATAAGTTACACCACAAAAAATAATACCTTTTGAAATTTGTGCTTTAATATTGCCCTATAGTAAGCACATATCTAATTCAAAGTATACTAAAAATTCCTCCAAACTTTGAATGTGGTTTGCTTGCCATCATTGAAAAGCTACTAGCACAAAGAAGAGTTGCACAAAACATCAAAAATTTAAATGGACAATAGAATAAACAAAAGGCAAAAAAAATTGAATACAAAGTAAATCTTGGCACAGCTTTGTCATATAAGTGAAAAGACAAAAGAAAGAAAGTAGTCACCCATGTTTTTTTCAAGGGTAGCGGCCACATCTCCACCCCACAAATTGTGAAGGGTCCACATAAATCCTAAAACATCAACCCAATTCTAGGGTTGGTTGCCTTTATAATTCAATATAAGGTTTTTTTGGCAAATTTAACATCACCAACGTTTTAAAATTTATTTTTATCTCAAAATAAACTATCTACATGCTAAAATCCAAACTATAAAGCATTAGAAACAAACTAATTTGATTACCTTGAAATTCTTGATCTTAATACAAAAATGTGTTAAATCTTAAAAAAATTTGTTCTTTTTGTCTTCTACCTTAAAAATGATGATTAAAAATGGTAAAAAAATTAGTACATAATTGTTTTTAACATACTAAAGCTTCAATCTTAGATATAGGAAATTGATATACACACCCGAGTTTGTTATATGTACATCCAAAGGGGGGAGGAGGAGAGGGGAGGTAGGGGGAGGGGATTTTAGATATTTACCACCAATAAGTTGAATTTCAGAAATTTGAGTTCATATTTAGATTTAGAAACCTTGATTTAGTTTAGAACCACAAAGAAGGACATAATTGAGCAACACCTAATGGAAAAGCTTAGTTTATTTTACAAAGATTTTTTTTTTATGGATAAGCCTAAAGTTCCCCACACATGTATAGATATCCCTAATGTTTCAAAAATTGCACAAATATCCTTGGACCATGATTTTCAAACATTTGTTGTATTGTACAAGCCATTGCTTTCTCCCTTGAGCACATGTTGCTTTTTTTGTTCTATTGCTCTTTAACATTGATCATGAAAAAACTAGCGTGCATAACAAAACAAACGCTCAAAAACTATAGTCTAAGGGTGTTTGTGCAATTTTTGAAAAACCATAGGTACCTATACAAATATGACAAACTTCAAATGTATCCACACAAAAGAATTCTCTTTTTACAAATAAGGGTTAAATTATTAGTTGTCCTTCTAGCTAGGATTTTCCTTCAGGTGTTGTACGTTCAATTGTATTGTCCTTTGTGGTTCTAGAATCTAGACTAAATTATGGTTTCTAAATCCAAATGTGAATTCCAAATTTTCAAATTCAATATGCTAATTGCAAATATTCAAGGTTTATCCCTCCGGGTATACATATAACAAACTCCAAGTGTACATATAACAAAACCCGGGTGTGCATATATCAATTCCCTTAGTTTATTATTATTAATATTTTTATTATCATTATCACTAGTGTGGCCCACTCAAAGGTAAGCAGAAATAGGAGATTAGTAATTTATTTGTTGTAAGAAGTACATGCCTTGGGACCATTTTTGGTGTTTTGGAGGGGGCTCTTGGGGGGCTCAAAACTTTGCAAAAGTTTGAGTACAATTTTTTTGACAAATGATTTGTAATTGCAATTTTCTACGTAGAGTTTTTTTTTGTTTTTTTGAAGCTTTCCAACAACTCAACTCATTTATAGGCTTATTTGTTGAAGCTACATTTGAACTACAAAATAGCGTGCTTTTGTACTTGACATACCTCCAGTCTACAAATTGTAAAATACTATGAAAATTTGTTTTAAAGATTAACAATGTCAAGTACTTCTCAACTTGCAGAATCACAAGATATTTGTTAATTTTGGAAAATGTATTTTCCCAAAACAAACTTTGGGATATTAAATTTTTATTTTTGTGAGAATATTTTGGTGATTCAAAGTGAGTTTTTTTATAGTTCTTTCAAAATATTTCATTGTTGATATAAGATCTCAACAAAATCATCATAGAATTCACTCTAAATCACCTAAAAACTCTTAAAAACAAATTATCCAAGATTCCTAAAATTGGGGTTTTCCCCGACTTAACTAATATTGCATTTTAACTCATAACTCAAATAATATTGATGAATGAAAATTTCATTGACCACGGACGCAAGGACAATACACAAAGTACATACTATTTAAAAATGAAGCATCTTGGGTTCAAATAGTAAAAACTACATTATTAGTTGTTACTAAACCAAAATCTTATTTCATTTTCTTTCATTGATTCCATGTAAGGAGCCAAATTGGCAATCTAAGACATTTCTAAAAAATGTTGGTTGATTAAGGTAGGAACACCCATAAGCGTGAGTGTCCCCATAACCATCACTTGTAAAATCTTGGAAAATCTGTGGAAGTTAATAGATGTAATGACAAGAATGTACAACATGTGTACATGAAATCTTAAAAGTGGTTATGGGTGCAATGGCAGTTTGCTCTTTAAAAATTCACAACTTATTCTCACAATATCCAAATAATATATTCAAAAGTGCAAACTCATTTTTTTTATATTTCTAATCGAATCCTATAATTTGATAATTGTTTATTAATAGTCATCATGCTCAAAACCCTTAGTTTGACGTTTATGGGGTGCTCCTACGTTATGTGGTGACATTGACAACAATCCAAACTTTTTTTATATACATCTTTGTCTAAAGATATATGTATATTTTTACTCGATTTTTTTTGTTGAATGTTGTGTTGGCCTCAGACGCCCCAATATGTCTAAGAGATGATATTGGATTCTTCCGAGACTTCTTGATATTTTGCTTTATATGAAAGTGTATAAATAATTCATATAAAGATTCAAAGTCATTGATAATTAAGAAAGATCTCAGTATTGCTAGATGAATATCTACTTTGAGATTTAACTTCTAAAGGATCAAACATCATTTTTTTTGGCAATATAGCATGTTAGTATTTATAAAAAAATACATAAATTTCCACAAAAAAATTAGAGGATGTGTGTCTAAGGAGTAGCTTTTTCAATGCAACAATTTTCACTCCATTCCACTTTATATAAAAAAGCTATAAAAAGCTATGATGAAATATGTAGTTTTGTTTGAAGTAGGGGCATCACAAGCACCTTTGTTTACACTGTAGCTGAAATTTCAAGATCTTGCCCAAAGGTTGAGGGGCAAGGAATCTTCTTTGTCAAATTTGATCTAACCTCATTCCATGAATGCAATTGTTTTTTATTACTGCCCTTTACTTTCCCTTTGTTAGAAGTGGCTCTTTACTGATCAAGCTTGTCAGAACCATGGTTTTTGGCCGATTTCCCTCCATTTTCTCCCCTCCTTTGAAGCTAGCTAAACTCTAAATCTCCACTATTCACATGTTGAAGAGATTTTTGTATGTGAAAGCTAAAAATTGTTGAAAAAATGGGTTTATAAGAGAATTTTCTTGAAGCTAGTTTCCTATTCTAGTTTTTTAGTATGTGTTCCCAATTTAAAATGTTATAAAAATGTTTGAACATATGGCCAAGTCTATCAAAAGCATTAACCCAAAGGAGTTCAAGCAAAAAAGTGAGATTAATTGGTGCAAATGCCACCTCAAATGAGAGCTCCCCAACATTTGAGTGCTTCCAAAAAAAAAATTCTCACTTCAAACCTTATAATCTCACAATTTCTATGGTAAATATTGTTCAAAATTTTACCACATCATAAATAAATAGTGTACTACTAGGTCCTATGGTAGATTGAACCAAGATTCCATTTCCAAATTTTTGTTGCCTTTGCTATCAAAACAACCCATTATGAGTGTTTTTTTGGTGAAACATTGTCAAAGAACTTTAGGGGTTAACCCCTTAACGCCTAAGGGGCTCAACTTGCACCCCTCTAAATCTTATTCAAAGATGCCCAAGGTTTTTCAAGATTTTTTTCATGTTTATTTTTATTTTTAAATTCTTATTGAAGTCTCTTTTCAACTTCAGAAGTTTGATTTTGAAAATGAATTAATATGATTTGTCTATTCAAGATTTTGTGCAAGGGTGACCATTGCAAAGCTTCACTTTCTAGTGTTGAAGGCTCTTGGAAATGAGCCTCAAGTACACTAGAACTTGAGAAAGAATTGCATTTGAAACTCAATTAAAAAGATTTTGAGAAGCCAAAAATAGATTGGGGTTATGCATATTATACTTTACATATTCATATTCTTTTGGTACCTTCAATTCAAGTTTGAGATGCATAAAGAGGATTGAAAGACTCCAAATCACTGTCACAATTTTTACACCCTCATGGTCAAACATTATAATCTTTCAATCCGTGCGTGATATTGTTGTGAATTCTTTTCCTGTGTGATCTATAACATGTCTACCTTGAATTCTTACAATTACACTTCAAAGAAAATTGATAAGATTGATCAAAATGACGGCATTTTGTTCACATTCAAGCAAATTTTGAAATACTCAAAATACCATGAGCGTTCAGGGATTAACTCTTGAACGCCTAGCCCATTTTCACCAAAACCAGGCTTTTGGAGATCTACAACTTTGATGCATCATATCTTAGTCAATTGGATGATCCACAAAAAGTGACCATTGAAAATGGTGGAACACCTACTTGGAAAAAAGCTTGCAAGTTTTGGGAACAATTGATCGTGGGAGATGGAAGATCTTAACATTTGATCAAACAACACGTGATGACAAAATCTCAATTTTTGGCAGATAGTTGCTATTTTTTTATTTTTACAAAATTCTGTAAGCCCTTGATTCATCTCAAATTTTGTGGGTAGCAAGATTAATTGTGAATGCACACATATGCAAAATATTGAAGATTGGACTTTTTTGAATGCTAAGCTTTAGGGCTTCAAACTGCAATTGCACGGAAAAAGATGACTGGCAAAATCAGTGAGGATGACCTTGAAAAGGGTCTAGAATATGTTTGAACGCTTGCCAATGAATTCCTTGCTACCTCAAAACACATTGCAAGGAAGCTTGCAAGGGATACTGACCAATTGTAACTTCTAAGTGCTACTTGCCACCTAGCTTTGTTTTGTGTTCCATGCAATCAAGGCTCCGGAGGTACTTGTACAACATTTGACTTGACTTGTCATTATTCCACTTGCATGGACCACTTGAGTACCTTGATAATTGTAGTTTATAGCAAAGTCAAAATTTTAGATCTAGTCCTTCAAAAAGGCTTGTGAAATCTTGAGAGGCCACATTTGGGCCTCTGGGGCGCACAAGGGTTAACCTTTGAGCACCCAATGGGCCAAAATATGGCCTCTCAATTTTGAAAAAATTCCTTGTTTAACCATTATAATCTTTTCAAAGGTACAATGAAAGGATGTGTCCTTTTCCTTGGAGCTCTAGGCCTATGTTCACTACCAATCGGTACGATCAATTTTTGTGGATCTCTTTTAGGTGATAGTTTGATTGGAATGAGTTCCAAAGGGTTTGGATTTGAGTGAACTTGTGCTGAGCGCTCAGGAATTAAGAAGAGCAAAGTTGAAGAGCTAGAAGAAGATTTGATAACCTCAACTTGATTGCCAAAACCAACATAAGTCACAAACCCTACGTCATATCCTTGTCCAACAAATTGCCATTAGTTGATTCTATGTTGAGAAAGTGGTTTTGATTTTACATCTACGTAATTACAATAGAAATGAAGCAACCTAAACTGAAAGGCCAAGGTGATCAGACCTAGCCATTGCCCCTGGCTTGGATGAATGGGGTTGGGGGTTATATATAGGGAATGACTAGGTAGACACCCCCAACTGCTATGCGGACACCCCTATAGTCCAACCTATTAAATATGAGAATATTATTATGCTAAAATATGAAATAAAGTCAAAGCAATTAATTTGCGTATAGTTGTGTTTACAAGCATTGCAAACATACAACAAATTTGCCTCATTTATGACACAATCAATAGTTAAACCAGTAAATGAAGGGAGCGACTGGTTTAACTCCTAACTCTGTCACAAATGAGGTAAATTTGTTGTATATTTGCATTTCTTGTAGACATGTATGTACGCTAAAATATTACTTTGATTTTATTTCATATTTCAATGTAATAATAATCTCAAATTTAATAGGCTGGACTATGAAGGTGTCCGTGTAGCAATTGGGGGGTGTCCACCTAGTCGCTCCCTATATATATTGCACATGAGTATATATGGACCAAGGTGGAAAAACTCCATACCTTTAGAAACAAAGGTGAAAGTAAAAATTGCCCCTATTTTGGAGTTGGTAAATTTTGTCTATGTTGAGGGGTTTTAAACTAAAAAAAAGTTATCTGGATGGGTTTTAACTAAAAAAAAGTTATCTGGATGGGTTTTAAACTAGAAAATGTTATTTGGATGCATGTAGATGTGAGTTTAAAAAAACTCAAAGATGAGAAATTTTGAACTCTCACAATTTTTAAAAATTGAAAAAAAAAAAAAAAACTTTTCCACCTGGCCCCATAAACTCATAAAAGAGTAGTTGACCAAGCTCTAGCTCCCCATTTATAAAGGGGGATGGGGTCACAGTAGCAAAAATATGAACCCTCCACAAGGCCCCTAACAACCCCTTTCAAGGGGTCTCCTTAATTGTTTTATTTTGTACTTTGGGGTAACAAAAATTCCTTACACTCTACTATGCCTTTGAGTACAATCATGGCTCACATTGGCATGTTCAATTTTCATTAGGTGTCACAATTACATGTACATATTACCAAGGTCCTTTTCTCTATATTAAAATCTTCAACCAAGTACTTATGAGTGTGACATTTAGTTACGATTGTGTACAATAGTAGGAGAATAATTAAAAAATTGTGACATAGTACTAGATTGCCATTTTCTATTCATAGTTTTTGTGATGTACAATAGGAAAGTCATACAAGGTAGAGACACTTCACACAAGTTCTTACATGCTTCTTGTACCTGGCCTAAGTTCAATAAATGTTAAGAGTGTCAAAACTTAAGGGCCTTTTGGAGGGTTCAAAATTTTGCTAATGGTTCACCCTGGCCAAATTGATAGGCAACCTTATGAGAATATCTAGTGTAGTAACTTGCAGAGGTGGGTTTAGTATGTAACTTAGCCGACCCTATAAATAAAAGGGAAAGTTTCATGGATACCCCTGAAATTTGCAATATTTTCATGGATACCCTTGCTTTTTCAGAAATACCATAAATACCCTTGGACCAAAAAATTTAAGCGTTTGTTTTGTTATGCATGTCACTTCCTTCTCCCTTTGTGCGCACAGTTTTTCTTTCTTATTATGCATGCACACATAAGGAAAAAGGGAAGTGACATGCACAACAAAACAAACGCCTAAGTTTTTGGCCCAAGAGTATTTGTGCTATTTCTGAAAAAGCAGGGGTATCTATGAAAATATTGCAAACCTCAAGGGTATTTATGAAACTTTCCCTAAATAAAACAACACTTCCTGTTTGGTAGTTGTGAAGTTTTTTTCACCGCTGGAGCCCCGTAAGTCTACCAAGCGCTAAGAGCAACTCCACCTGCTTGGCAAAACTAGGCCGGCAGCGATCTTATGCCGATCCTGTAAGGCTTGGGGCGCTTTTCCTCCCACACTTGCGTGGTTTCTCCCCCTGCATTTTGCCGAAGCCGGTGTTTTGATTCTTGTGCATGGCATATTAGCTTCATTTGCCGCTCAGGTCTACTGATTTGCAAATTTGTCGTTTCCCTTTCTTGTTTATGTCGCTTCTCCTTTCTCGGTTTTATCGCTCCCTTATTTTTGTCGTATTTGTCGTTTCTTGTTTCAGCTCACACACGCTAGAGCGGGCGAGTGCGGGACTTCAGACAATTTCCGTAAACCAACTTTGCTAGGCACGTTTGAAGTGTTGAAATGCCAGCTTTGCAGAGCAGGACAAGTGCTGATACAAGCTGGCATTTCAACACTTCAAACGTGCCCAGCAAAGTTGGTTTACAGAAACTAACTGATGTCTTGCACTCATCCGCTCCAGCGAGTGTGAGCTGAATTAAGAAACAACGAATTCGACAAAAACAAGGGAGCAATAAAACCGAGAAAGGAGAAGCAACATAAACAAGAAAGGGAAACGACAAATTTGCAGATCAGTAGACTTGAGCGGCAAATGAAGCTAATATGCCGTGCACAAGAATCAGAACACCGGCTTCGGCAAAACGCAGGGGGAGAAACCACACAGGTGTGGTAGGAAAAGCGCCCCAAGCCTTACAGGATCGGCATAAGACCGATGCTGGCCTAGTTTTGCCGAGCAAGTGGAGTTGTTCTAAGGCCATCTCCATCACGCCCACCAGCCCGCTTTCGGAGCGCCGGCCTAGTAGGACACAGAGACAACCAGCTTCCACCCGGCGCCAATAACGCCAAGTCGGAGGGGCGGCCTGCCGAGTTTCGGACTTCAGCCTTGCCAAATGCTTCCTGGATGATGGCCTAGTAAGTAAAAAGCAGGGCGGACGTACAAATGCAATTCTAACACTTGTTGCCTGGAAGGGAGTACAAAAATAGATGTTTGTTGAATCTAAGCAAGCTAGTGGCCAAGCTCCGGCCCGGATGGGCTTTGAGATCCTCTCTACTACCCCACTGTGCCTCCCCGCCCGGTTGCCTAGCGGGTTGCAACCCCTAGCTTGGCAGCCGGGGTGTAGATGCTCTAAAGCAATCCTCTACTCTGCAGCTTGGCCGACCCGTCGTCATGAGGGCCACGCATATGCACCTGCAATGTGCAGCCGGCTGTTGCAGCCAAGCAAGATGAAACAACATGTGGCAAGGAGCTACTTGCCAGCCAAAAAAACAAAGTGACTTGGAAATGAGCCTACATCTGTTGAAAGGCTGTGCAGTCGAGGTGGTCGCACATGTGAGTGAGTGCCGCTATGAAGAGAGTGTGTTTTGAGGAAAAGAGATGGTGGTTGCTTTGGGCATTTTCTGTGGGCTTGTAGGTAAAAAGAAATTTGGCTGCAAGGCCAGCCACAGCCGTGGTAGGATTTGGGAGGCGATGGGAGGCGGTCTGAAGGCCGATTCTCATTGGATTGTTGGACACACTTTGGTGACTGAATTTTCGTCTTTTTCCTAGACGTGGTCCCACAGATCCGGCATTTCAGAAGGTGAACTTGACATGTGGGAAGGGTGTGTCAGGAAACGAGTTCTCCAAACTCACCCATTCCCCTACTTCCCTTGACCAATGAGAGGAGACATAATAATACTCATTGCATAAAGAATCCGTATTGATATGACGGTAACCCACCTCCCCTCCCCTTTTTCAATTACCCATGAACACGGATTTTAAGTTTGGGCTGAACATGTACTTTGTGGCTGAAAGTTATTCTCCTGTGACGCGTTCCTGAGATGGTCAATGAAATACACTCACGGCAGCTGTGTGGGCACACAAACTGAACCATCCATCCAACGCTTCAATGGGAATGAGACATGTACACAACTGTTTCCCGCAGCCAAGCGACGAGAACGCTGTTTACTAGCATCCCGGCTAGCATCCCGTTTACTGCAGTGCCGTGGCTGCAGCCGGCGGTGGCAGCCGCATGTGCGTGGCCCTACGGACTTCGATGCCCAGCGAACCACCTCAGAAGTCAGAAAGCTTACCTCACTCGCCAGGGAGGACTGGAGGAGTCATCGGCTGCTTGCTACTAAGGCCAAACAGGTCGAGCCGTTGCAACAAACTGAAAATGACAACTGGATTGATGCCGGCGTTTGGCAGCGAGCGAGCACGCACGAACCCCGAGGGCCGAGGCATTGAAAGAGTTCGCCTTGCTTCATCTTTTTCTAGCTCCCTTTTCTTTTCCCAACTGCTAAGAACGAACTTTCATTGCAGATAAGAGAATCCCCAGTAGAGTTTGGCATTTAATGCCAGACGCTCCAAGCTTTAGCTGCGCAGCCTATGCAAGTCGGTTGGCCTCGAGAAGCGTGCTATTGCATGGGTGCCCAGGGCTACAGTTCCGATGCTGCAGCAGCAGCATCCCCACAGATCCCACTTTCCCATCTCGTCATGAACCAGCGATACGTAAGCTTACCATTGATAGACGGAATCCCAATGTGAACCACCGTCCAGCTAAGCTACTAGAGTCTAGAGCTCATCTGTGCACTTTTGGCTTTTGTTTTGTCCCAGAAGATTATAAGCCACTCTTGGAATTCAACAGACACGCCCAGACTACACAGCAGTACTAACTTAGGTGGTAAGTTACATTAGGTGGTAAGTTACATTAGGTGGTATGGGACTCCCAAACCTTCATTCGTTTTGCCTCTTGTAAAATTTGTTACTTTACTTTTTTGAGCTCTTTATGTTTTTTTTTTTTTTGACTTTTTATTTTTCCAAGTTGCAGTAGATTAAGATTCCTTAATTTTCACAATTTGGATCAAACTAATTCAAATTTCTCAATTTTATATAAATCCTCCAGTTTTGCCTAGTGTATATGCAAATTTCATGGCCTTATGGCATTGCAAGATTTTATAAAGGATGATTCACACCTCCAATTCATTTGAAAATTCTCCCACACTTGCCTAACTTGGTCTTCTACATGGAAAAAATAAACCTCAACTTTGCGCAAAGCAATTTTTTTGATATAGAAGCCGTCAAAGGCTTCTAAAATTTTTGGGCTATAGGGATAAAAACTTTTTTTTCACTTCAGATGTTAATATCTCACTCCTCTACTTCTAGAATGAGCTGAGATTTTTCCCACAAGTACTTCTCATAGTCTAGGACAAGATCTTATAATTATAATTTCAAAAAAAAAAAATCCCACTTTTCTACTCATTCCCCCAAAAGTGGCAGTTTTTAGTGATTTTTAAAGAAAAAAAGGCTTGATCCTTTAGGGGTTAAGGTAGGAGCACCCATTGTGAGCGTTTTAGATTTCCAACCCTATGTACTTACGATATTCATTTTAGTTTTGAAATGAATATCCTATGTACATAGGGGTTGATATTCAGACTTGCTCACTAAAGGGTACGTCTACCTTACAGTAGCTTTGATGGTACACCACTCTAGTACAGTGTCCTACCAAAAAGATGGTCGCCTCTCCATTTCTCCACCTTTTTCAAAATCATTTTTGGCATCATAAACATCCAGTACATTACTCTTGATTTTGACAAGTTGTTTATTGGAAAGTATCATGGCTATCATGGGGGTTTGGTGTATGTATTTTCAACCTCAAAGCTCCTCAATGCTATGAGAGGAAGGTGATAATAAGGAAAAATGCAACATTTTTATTGATACACTGTATTGTAGTGAAATCACCTTGGTTCTTAGCTCGTTGCATAGTGTTGAATTTTTGTTATTTCCCTACTTGTTTTTGACGCAAATGGCTAAGAGGTTTGTTGCAACAAAAGTAACCCAACATGACCATGGTTGGATTCATAGCTTCAAGGATTGTTGCTTTGCTTGCTATTCTCAACGGCACAACCGTAGGATGTTGCCTTTCCCTAGATGCCTTTACAAGATGGTATTTTCCCACTTATATCCCTTCCGCCAAAGCTGTTAGTATCTAATGTTGGACTACTAGTACTCACACTCTTTCCTCTCCAATGACACACTCTTTTGACACACTTACATCCCTTGTGTATTCTCAAAATATGCCATATTGAGTAATTTGATTGGTCATCTTTCACCTATCAAGTTGTCAAATACATATTAGTAATTTCATGGTTCAAGGTTCCTTTTAACTTATCTTTTGAAGAAAATGAATGAGATTTTTCTTGCAGGTGACCACGCCTTCAAAACTAGAGGTGCTTACATTGTTCAATCTACATCGGCAACAATGGATCCACCCCCAATTAAAGGCAAGGTTAGCAATAAGGTAGCAACCCCCATAAGGGTGAGTTTCAGGAGTTTAGGGTGATGGAGCTAATTGGACAAGCTCATAAATTAAATCATTAGATTAGGAAGAAGAAAACAAAAAAATAGTTTAGTTTAGAAAGTTGTTCACATAGCCATTTGTTTGTGGGGATTTTTCAAACTATAAAGTCACTTAAAATTCATGCTCCTTCATAAAGTATGCTAAAATAGATAGTCACTCCAACTCTTTTTGTTGACCTTCATCCATTAGCAACTAATTTAGTTCACTTGTAGAAAATTGCATTAGAATCCATCTTTTCATATGAAGTAGTTCATGTTGAGTTCCTTGTTTCCAACATAGGTTTTGCGTTAAAAACAAGGAACTCTCCGTTGGAAACAAGGAACTCAACAAGAACCACTTCATATGAAAAGGTGGATTCCAACGCAGTTTTCTACTAGTGGTTATTACAGTAATGACCTGCAATTCTAAACTTTGTCAAACATTGTTGTAGGGTACCGAGCTTATGCTAAGCAATGAGCAATGTACTTTGCTTTAAAAACAACCTTGAGGGTCCTATGGCCAATGACATGGTTAATAAAAGTTCTGCCAAGTCGTTAGTTAATTCCAAGTGCATGTGGTATTATGGAATCTTGTAACTACATCTAATATTGGGGTGACACGTTGCAAGCTTTAGCACCTAGTTTGTGGCTCCTTTGTCAGAAAGTGCGAGCACTAGACTTGCCAAAAATAGCAATTGAAGGACCAGCATGAATAATATTTGGGCTACAAACCTAGGACAAGCTTGCATTGAGCTCCTATCCTCTCTGTTGTTGTTTGCCAAGCTCTTGACTATTGAGCTCTTGCCTCCTAGTTCAATTGCCAACATTGATTTTTGTTTGAGAGCTATACGTGATGTTGATCCCCTAGTCCCTTCAGTGCCAAGTCAACATTATCCATTCCTAGAAACCTATTGTTGCAACTATTACTGAACCTTAACTCCTTTGCTGCAGTGTTGACATTGATTCCAAGTTGCAACTGCTTTCAAAATCATGTCCTCCTTTTTTGGCTGGATTCATAACCTCAAAAGTTGCTATTGAGGTTGCAGTTACCTTTGACTTTGTTTCCGGTTGTACTACCGCATCAACATTGAGACTAGGTTCATGTGCATGCTTTGGCTTATTTGCTTTATGAACCCTCTCTTGCTCTTGAATCTCTTTCTTCTCCTTGGTTAGCTTGATCATCTCTCTCTCTTGCCACCTCTTTCCATTGTGCTATTTTTGTGGTCATTGCGTTGATGTACTCATCAGAGGTCACAATGATCAAGAGTGAATAATCAATGAGTGGCTAATCAATGAGTGGCTTGCGTGACGGTGGCTAGCAACGGACTAAGCTTTGCACTTGTGAGAAGGGCAGCAAGTTGTGCAAGGTACCCAACTTTGCGCCATCTGCTTTTGACTTAATGTTGTTGCTGGATCTGCAAGTTGAATCTAACAAACACTCCACAAAGCACTATGGCTTTGGGTTTAGAGCCCCTGGAATTTGGATTTTGACAACGACATCTTCCTTGGTGGTTGTTGTTGCAAGCTTAAGGTGCAAGTCTCTGCTTCCAATCCAATCTTTGTAGCGACTTACCAAAATTTGGCCATCTTGTGTGTTGTGGTTTTGGCCTTTGATGTTGCCTGCGGTTCTTTCCTATGCTCCCTCCACATTGGCTTGAATGTCAAAATCTATCCAACCTTATGCGTTGTGATCCTCAAGATTGCTCCCGACTTGCTCTTGAACCTGTGCAATGTTACCGAACTGGTTGTGTTCTCCGCCATCCATGTTTCTGCGGTGGTCATGTTCTATGGCAGCACATTCCCTTGAACTTGCAATGCGCTAAAAATCAATGATGTCCTTTGTTGCTACTTCAACCCTCTTATAATAGCATGCAGTTGTCTCAAATAAACTTCCATGGCAACAAAGTTTAGAGGCTAGATTTTGATGGCAAAAAATCCTTTTGTAATCACTTTTGTAAGTGCTTTCTTGAGTCCTTCAAAACCCATTTTGCTAGCTCTTCTTTCCTTGCACCTTCTCTTTTGTTTAAGATGGTCCATTTTTCTCTATAGGATCTCAAAGCAATTTTAAACGGCTTAAATATGCTAATGTCCAAAGGTTGCAGCATGCGGCTTCTGTGGCTAGGGAGGGTAATGATGTCCAAGCCTTTCTTTGTAGCTTCTTTTACCACTTGGAGAATTACGTAAAAGCCGTGGCCGTCAAGAAGTAACAAATTTCTATTTTTGTGAGAGAGTCCATAGCTTTGGCCAATAACATTAATAAAATGTGATATCCAAGCATTGTAGAAAAGATGTCATCTAACCATTGGGCTGCACGGCCATGCATGATTCAGCCTCACATATAGCAATATAGTTTCTAGTTTTCCTCTTGCATTTGAATATGTAGAAGTTAGGAATCTAACCTCTTGAAGCATTGACGTATGAGAGGATGATGATATGTTCTTTGCTATTTAGAATGGTTGTGTGGATAGTTGGTGCCCTTCATTGCAAAAACAAGCATACCACCACCATTCTACCCTATTTGAGCACCCAACTTGTTAGCATTCTAGATGTGAGTAAGCAAATAGCTATGATGTCTGTATGCACTTTGCAAGTTTTTGTACATGATGCTACTCTTGTAGGGTTCATAACTCTTGCACAACCCCTCTCCAAGTCTTGTGCACTCCTCAATATCAACTTTAGGTGTTAATTACAGAATCTTGGAGGCAACCACAACTAGGAAGGCCTTCTGTAAATGGTGTCCAATTCAATCTCTTGAGTTATATCCTTGACCTTTTCTCTTTAACTCCATGACTAAGATTGGATGCACGTGTGCTAGCATCAAAAGCATACACCTTATAAGTGCTAACTCCTCTTCTATTGTGAGGACTCCATCACTACAAGGAAACCATGGTCAAATCTACAAAAAGTGGACCAAGATTGTGACCTAATCTACAATATACCATAGATTAGGTCACAATCTTTGTCAACTTTTTGTAGATTTGACCATGATTTCCTTGTAGTGCATGTTGCCCTTTTTCCTTTAATTGAAGAGTTTTACCATGTAAAGAGTCATGCAGAGAGAATGCAAAAATGCCAAAGGTCCTTGCAACAACGGCAATCTTTTGGCTAGCATCAATAAAAGCAATTGCTCTCGTAAATTGCTCAATTGTCCGTGATTATGTGCTCATCCTTTGTGCAAATCAACATCAACACATCTGCGGGCTTGGTGTAGGAACTTTGTTGAAGTACGTCAATGGCGCAAGTATTGATTGTGTGCAAGGGCTTTGTGACCTTACTCTCAAAGCCCTTGCTGCTTCCATATTAACTCTATTGAGTGCAATTTTGTGGTGGAGGGCTGATTTGTACCTGCCAAAAGTGATACCTCCAACGCCTTTGGAAGGTTTGTGGACATCTCCTACTCCCCCTCATGCTTTGACGACTCTTTGCAAATTGGTATTGCTATTGACAAAGAGTCTCTGCAGGCCCAAACTGCCCCATTCTTTCGCAAACTTGCACATACCTCCCACTAATCTTTGCACTCCATTGTTGTATCTTGGAAAATTGTAGCTAGTCCTCTACAGATTATGTGTGCTCTCAAAGTCACTAGCGCTACTTGCATAAGGTTGTCTTTACAGATCGTGGCTAGATTTCTTGAGATTGATTTTTGCTCTATGCACGTTGTGTATTGACCTTTGCAACTCGTAAACGCCACTCATTGCAGGTACCTCTATCCATCCACAAAAATTGCCTCTTTGCCTTTACAATAGTGCAAGTTTGGTCACTTGAAATTCAATATTAGCACCTTCACTCTTGTTCACACCACATCTACCAGTGGGTAATAAGCCATATGCTTGAAGATTTGGCGTCCAAGTTTCTAGATTGGTTTTCTTAAAATAGCGCTTGTCTCTTGCCATTGCTATTGTGCTGAATCCGCGCACCCATAAAATTGCAAATTTAAGAAGCACCTCACTATTGCAAAAATTGAGCAATTTTAATCTTAAGCAAGTGCGTACATTACAAATCACCTCTAATTCCTTTAACCTTTGAATGACAAGAGGGAACCACAGGCTCCACGCCATATTGTATGCATACGAGCTTCCCTTCATTTTTGGATTCTTCACAGACAGTCTTTGCAAATTGGTTCCAACGGATGTTCTGGGCTTGCTTTTGCGCTTTGATTGAATATTTGCCAAGAGAGATCGAGTTCTGGATTGTGGAAAAAATCAATAGCCGGAACCTTGCGGAATACACGTTATACACCGCGTATTGGCCACAAAGGGCCTCTTTGTTGTTTAAGGGTTAAGTTGTAGAGTAAGGATGTGAGTGCCCACATGCCAGAAAGCTTTAATGTTGCCAATTGCACCCAAAATGGTTGTAGCCAACTTCCCCATATCTCTTGCTAGTATGCAACATAGTCATAGCAAATTGCACATTGCACCAACTTAATGGCACCCATAGCCACCAATGTCTAAATCCTAAATCCCACCTCCACTTACGGTGCACAAATAACTCATGTTCAATCATGATGTTAACCCCTAAACATCTGAGCTTACCACTCCAACCAGTAGAATACTAGGTGTTTTACTTGTATTTGGAATAGATTCACACCTTTATCACAATTGAGATCAACAAAGAAGTTGGAGAATAGATAAAAGCGGTTTTAGTGAGTTACCTTAGATTCCAAATTAAAACTTTTTATTGGTAGAAAATGCCAATTATACGGCAACGTATACACTATGCCCTATGGTCATTTAAGGGTTAAACAATGTGCTCATTGCCACCCTAATTATACCTTAAACTGACGCATCTGTCATCCAGTACTATCATTTGTCTATACTAATAGGGTACCAAGTGCAACAACTATGGGTCTAACTATTGGTCACATCCATAGGGAGGGTCACAAAGGACAGTAAGGTAGACACACCCATTTTTGATTGGTCCCCAATTCTGCACCCTAGACTTGAGGGTTTCACCGTACTCTTTTGAACCCAAAATGGAGTAGTGAAAACTACTTGCACAAGCAAATCATGCCACATGTCAGGTGCTAAGTTGGTTTGGGAAGGTTAGGATTGGGACCATCAAGTGCCGTTATAAGAACATATCCAAGTAATTTCAAGGTTTGTCTAAAGTTGCTTTTAAGGACCCTATGAGTTACAACTTTGCCCTTTGCTATAAAATATTTTTCAATTCTTTTTTCCACAAAAATTACATTCCATGATAGCTTGCACTACAAGGAAACCATGGTTGAATCTACAAAAAAGTTGACAAAGATTGTGACCTAATCTACAATATACTATAGATTAGGTCACAATCTTTGTCAACTTTTCTATAGATTTGACTATGATTTCCTTGTAGGGTCGTTGAAAGACTAACCGTACGGATTTTTTTCCTGAAACATCTAAGGCCTTTTGGTACCCTAAACCCTTAAACGCTGTACAATAGATATGTATACCTTAATTTAGCATGGATCACAAAGACTGGGATAAGGTAGGAGCACCCATAAGGGTCAGTATCCCCATAACCATCACCTCTAAAATCTTGGAAAATCTGTGGAAGTGAATAGATGTAATGACAAGGATGTACAACATGTGAACATGAAATCTTGAAAGTGGTTATGGGTGCAATGACAATTTGCTCTTTAAAAATTCACAACTTATTCTCACAATATCCAAATAATACATTCAAAAGTGCAAACTCATTTTTTTCTATTTCTAATCAAATCCTATAATTTGCTAGTTGTTTATTAATAGTCATCATGTTCAAAACCCTTAGTTTGACATTTATGGGTGCTCCTACTTTAAATTTCATAGAGAGTATCACAACATTTGCATGAAAAAGCCCTTTGTCCTGGACAAGACGTCATGGAATAAGGTACCAATCCTTGCTTCTCATTGGCTGGATTTTTGGAATAAACCCATATGTCTTTGTACTATAAGATAAGTTTGAAGTTTTTCAAAGGTATTCTAATGTCCAAAAGAAACATTTTGACATGGCTCCAATTGCAAGGATTGGATTCATCAAGAATGGAAGACCAATTTGTAAATTGGTAGAAAATTGTTTTGGAACTCGCATTTCCATATCATGTTGTTTTTGTTGAGTTTCTTGTTTCCAATATAGAGTTCTTGCATTGGAAATTAGGAACTTTGCGTTGGAAACAAGGAACTCAACAGAAACTACATGATATGAAAATGTGAGTTCCAACGTGATTTTCTACTAGTGTTGTAATTGAAGCCTTTCATTGGGAAATTTTTGAGTCCTTCAGGAGCCCTAATATTTGACAAAGCAAGCTAATATATGGGGGCTAGGCATGCTAGTGTGAGTATATGAAAATTCACTCATATTTATTGCTATCTTGTCTGAAGGACTTTAGCCACATGTGCAGTCTAAAATATTATAAAAGGTATTGCACTCATAAAATATGTAAATGCACTTGCTAGTCATTATCCAAGTACTTCACTCATCTATTCAAATAGAGTAAAATATAATTTATGGATTTATTGTACATTTCTACCCATAGCTTTGACTAATTGAGATGACATGACAACTTTCATGATAGCATTGAATTCAAAGGGTGGACAAAAATAGGGGATTAGTGATTTGGGATCCTTTTTGAGACTTTGGAAGGGACTTGTGGAGGGTTCAAATTTTTCCTGATTGTTTGATTTCATCAACATACACTAGTAGAAAATTCAGCACAAAATCAACAGAATTTCAACCAAAAACTGTTGATTTTTTCTGTGGATTTGGTCAAGTTGATTTGGGTACTTTTCTGTTGATTATTTGTTGATTATTTACAGTTTTCTATCAATTTTCTATTGATTTTCTGTTACTTTTCACGTATTTTATGTTGTTCAACTCTTTTTTTTTTCAATTTTTAAATTTTTTTTTCATAGAATTTCATTTTATTTTATGAAAAATTAAACTTTTTTAGGGACCGAGCAGCTGCCCAAACCCCCGAGCAGCTGCCCGAATCCCTAGGCAGCTGCCCCAACCGTCGGGCAGCTGTCCGAACCCTGGGTAGGGCTGCTGGTAGCGGGGTTTGAACCCTCCACCACTAGGCTCACACTCCACATCTCTACCACATTTTCATAAACCACCAGAAAATGTGCAAACACGCATGCACATATTAGAATCATGATTCTATTTGTACATTAAATGTTCATGTTTTTAGTAACTCAGTAGACTTTGGAGGCTATTTTGGTCCATTAAAGGATTTTTTTTCAAAAAACTTAGAACTTAGAAAAGTTGGTAAATGAATTTTACTTTCACTTCCAACAATTTTTTTGGGATTTCAATCTTTTTGTCAAAAGTTATGAGCTAAAATCAGAGAAGGTGTTTAGAAATTTTTAAAAAATTGTTTATTTCTATCTTTTTGGTTTTGTTTATAGATTTTTATTGGAATTCACAAATCTCAAAAGGATTGTTGCAGACAAAGGTTGGATTCATTAATAATTATTATTTAGTGCTAGTTTTTTTTTTGTAAAAAGAACCTTATTTTGTTAAAATAGCCTCCATAGTTTGATAGCTTCAAATAACATGAAATCGTGAAAAGTTACAGAATTAAAACCTTGCAATTATAATATCAAAATTCTATAGACTTTTGAATAGTTTTGGATATTTTTTAAGGGCATTAATATGTGAACCACACCCTTTGAATTACTGTACCACACCCTTGGAGTAAATTTTAGATTTCTACCATCAATACTTTGAGTTTGAGAATTTTGAATTCAAATTTGGACTTAGAGACCATGATATTGTCTTGGACCATAAAAAAAGTTGCAATTCAACAACACCCAATGAAAAAGCTTATCTTCTTTTACAAATAAAAATAAAATAAACAATTTTCTCCCTAACTAAACTTTTTCATTGGGTGTTGTTGAACTGTAACTTTTTTTATGGTTCTAGACAATACCATGGTCTCCAAGTCCAAATTTGAATTCAAAATTTTCAAATTCAGCTTTTTGATGGTAGAAATCTAAAATTTACCTTGGGGTGTGGTATGGTAATTGGAAGGGTGTGATATACATATCAATTTCCATCTTTTAAAGTTTATAAAAATATTTTATAAGATTGTTTTTTTTTTTTTAAATTCATTTGGTTAGTAATAGAAGGAAAAATACTAAAAGTACTCTTTAAGTCTTTCAAAATATCAAGTTTACGCCAAAAATATATGAAACATCAAAAATATTCCTTATTTTTTGTAGGAATATCAATTATACTCCTATTATTTTAGAAAATAATAAAAATGCTCTTCTATTTTGAAATGTTAAATATATCCTTGTGTTATTTGAAATGTAAAAATCACCTTTAGTTTCTTGTAAGAATTTGCATTAAACTATACACTTGGTTATCATATAACACAAAGATATAAATAATTTGAAATAGTTGAGGAGCATTTTTAATACTTTCTCAATATATTAAAAGCATTGTTGATATTTATACAAAAAGAAAGATATTTTTGGTACTTTTAATCCTTGAGGGACATATATGATTTTTTCAAAGAATTGAGGAGCATCTTTTATATTTGTTTGTAAAGAAATTTTGGTATTTAAAACAACAAAATGTTGTACTTTTTATATAAAATTTTGTTGAATTAGTAAAGTTGTGTCCAAAAGTGTCCAGATCAATAGAAAACTGTTGATTTTTTTGTTATTATGGTCATGTTTTTACTTGACTTTAAAGGCTGCTAATTTTAAATCTTACCAAATTGTGAAAAGTAAAGAAAATAAAACCAGTCAATGTACATTCAAACTTCTAAAAGATTCTGTTTTTTTTTAAAACTTCTTTTATTTTTTAAAACTTCAAAATATTTTAATGAGGTCCAAAAAGATTCTAGAAAGATTTCAAAAACAAACCTAAACCATTGTAATAGCTTTTTTATTAAAAATATTTTAAAATATTTTGATGAAGTACAAAAAGATTCCTAAAGGACTCTAATTCAGTCTAAGAGATTCTATTTCTATAAGTATTTTGAAGTACTTTAACAAATTTCATAAAGATTTTAAAAGATTCTCAAAGATTCCAAAAAGGTTCTTGGAAATTCTCAGAGATTCTCAAAGATTTTTTGAATTTCAAAAAAGATTCTCAAAAGATTCACAAAGATTCCCAAAGATTCTTAAAGATTCTCAAAGCTTCTCAAAGCTTCCAAGAAGATTTCAAGATTATTCTTAAAGATTTTCAAAAATTCTCAAAACAATTCAAAATTCCTAGAACATTTCCAAAAATTCTCAACTATTCCAAACTATTCTCAAAGATTCTCAAGAATTCTTAAATATTCCAAAAAGATTCTCAAAGATTCTAAATAGATTCTCAAAGATTCCAAAAAGATTCTCAAAGATTCCAAGAAGATTCTCAAAGATTCCAAAAAACCTTGAAAAGATCCTAAAGATTTCCAAAGATTCTCAAGGATTCCTAAAAGATTCTCAAAGATTCTCAAACATTCTCAAAGATTCCAAAAAAACTTGAAAAGATTCCCAAAGATTTCCAAAGATTCTCAAAGATTCTTAAAAGATTCTCAAAGATTCTCAAAGATTCTCAATTGTCCTCAAACACTCTCAAAGATTCCAAAAAAACTTGAAAGCATTTCCAAAGATTTCCAAAGATTCTCAAAGATTCCTAAAAGATTCTTAAAGATTCCAAGAAGATTCTCAAAGATTCTAAAATCTTGAAAAGATTCTTAAATGTTCTTAAAAAATAAAAAAATGATTCTCAATGATTTCCAAAAGATTCTTAAAGATTCACAAAAGTTCCCAAAAGATTCCCAAAAGATTCCCAAAAGATTCCAAATTTTTGTTGATTTAAATAATGGTGTCCAAATCAACAGAACGTATTTACTTTTTTGTAAAATTCTGTTAAATTAGTCAATTAGCATGGGCAAGTGCCCAAATTAACAAGAAACTGTTGATTTTCCAGTTGTATTGGAAGGAGTTTTCTACTAGTGATACCAATAATTGTCATACATATTGATATATATATATACATATTTCTATGATTGACATTGTGGAGTTTATATCTCAGAGCATCTTCATTGTTAATTGCCAAATTTGACAAAACAAGATACTTGGACCTCAAAATTCTTGTCTTCCACCCTACTCATCACAATTTATCCCAAAAATAGTAAATTGACCATTTATACTGAGACATTGCATGTTTTAGATACATTACATCAAAAATGTCAACTAGCTTCCAAAAAGCTTAGAGGCCTCTCCAAATCAAGCCTAAATAAGGAAATTTTAGTAAACCGGTCCCTACTATTGCCATCCACTTTACTAAAATTTTCTTATTTAAGCTTGATTTGGAGAGGCCTTTAAGCTTTTTGGAAGTTAGCTGACATTTTTGATTTAATTTATCTAAATCATGCAATGTCCAAATCAAAATTTTATTGCATTTTTAAAATGAAAATTTTCATGCCCTTCAAACCATATAATTTCTATGTGATGAACTATCTGCTATTATTAGATCAAGCTTGGTATATGGTAGGAGCACCATAAATGTCAAACTAAGGGTTTTGAACATGTTGACTATTAATAAACAACTAGCAATTTGTAGGATCCTTTTAGGAACAAAAAATGAGTTTGCATTTTCAAATGTATTATTTGGATACTGTGAGAATAAATTGTGACTTTTTAAAGAGCAAACTGCCATTGCACCCATAACCACTTTTAAGATTTCATGTTCACATGTTGTACATCCTTGTCATTAAGGTAGTAGCATCCATAAGCTCTGTGTCCCCATGGCCGTCACCTGAGAGTGGCAGGGTTTAATCAATAAAAAAACAAATGGTTGTGGGTGATTGAGTGATGGTTATGGGTGATGAAGTGATGGTTGTGGGTGACTAGTATGAGGTTTTGAGTACCCATCTCACTATTTAAGAACCAAAAGGCATTGTTTTTAGCATCTTTTACATATGGTTCTTACAATTTTAGTGATTTTGGACTTTAAAAAATCTTTGTGAACAAATACTTGTAGTTGAAACCTTGAAATTGATGCCAATATTTTTGGTTTCCACTTCCTAACTTATAGTATGTTTTTCAAAATTAGTCAATTATTTTACCTACTCCAAAATCCTTATTTCCATACTTATGGGTGCGCCTACCTTATATCTATTCATTTCCACAGATTTTCCAAAATTTCAGAAGTGATAATTATGTGGACACTGACGCTTATGGGTGCTCCTACCTTACCGGGCTGTTTGCCGGGTGGATTGAGGATGACCTTACCCCCGCGCCGCGTGCTGATGTGGCAGGTGCATCCTAGTTGGACGTCGAGGTGGCACATGGCTCCGGGTCCAACTGCCTTGCAGTCTTGCCGTGCAAGCCTTCGACCAAGGCTGCCAGTCACTTGGTTGCAAACCCCCGCTCCTCGCTTCCGATTCCGCTCTTGCTCCGTTCCACATTACACGCAACAATCGCAATCTAGGGTTTGGTGCAATCTAGGGTTTGGTGCTGTTGCGATCCAGCATCTGGAGTTGCGCTTGGTGCAGCAGGAGTTCCGCACGAGAGCAGAGTCGCACTACAGCTCAGAATTGCCGGGTCGATTGCTCGTCTGGAATTCTGTAACTGGAAAGGACGTTTCTCACTGAAGCGGATTTCATCGCGTTTGTCCACATCTTCGATTTGAGTAGGACGGTTGTTCACAATGAGTTTCAATTTATTCGGGAAGAAGAAAACTCCCGCAGGTACGGGATTGCCATATCATCATTTTTTGCCATTCGTTTTCCTGTTCGGTATTTCTTCCAAACCTTTGTTTGCGACTGTTGATTGTGATTCTCGAACTGCGTGATTCAACGAATCCCGTGACCAACGAAGGAACTGCGTGGCGAGTACGGCATTGTCAATTTGCGGATGCGCCATGTTGAGTAATTAGGGTTTCTATCTTTTTGGCAATACTGAGTAAATGCTTAACTATCAATGCTTCATCTTCGACTTCGTATCTCTTGGTTTCTGATATATTTCAGTGGTATTAGAAGCTCAGAGATAATGTCATTAGAATTTGACTTCAATTTTTGTGCTCCATCTTCTCTTGCCTGAGGTTGTTTTTGGTTTGTCTCACTTGAAAAATTTTAATCTTGATTTTTGGTTGAGCCTTGAACTCCTTGTTTTCTATGGAATATGCGGCAGCTCTGGCCTTGCTGAGTCACAATACTGTACGGGTAGGTATAGCATTTGTGTTCATCTTCAAGCAAATGGTGCTCTGTGGCAGCTAGTTGTTCCGGTGGCTAGAGAGTTTGCTGAAGGCGTTACTAGTTCGGATATGTTTGCCTTAAAACTCTCTGTTTATTTGCGTTCTTTACAGTGTTGGATTTTGTCGACTCTGTGTTAGCGCTAGCCATAGGAGAGCTAGTGATATAGTGTCTAGAAGTCCTTCAGCACAGTACTCTGTTGATATGAGAGAATGGTGATGTCCGTCCTGCTTGGTTTACGCTTTCTTCATTCTTCACCAGCTAAGGCATCCTAATCCTCATGATCATCAATTTCTAATTGGTTTTACTTCGGTATCGTCGTTTATCGTTCTTCTAGAATGGATAAGAGAACATGTACCGAAGTTGACTGTGATACGAAATAATTCACTCTGCCGTAAAAATCCTAGGCAAATTGAGACATCCTTTTTTTTAGTTTGTCGGAATTGAATTTGTGGATTTTGGAGAAATTTAGGGTTATCTTTTGGTCATGTATTTGATGATTTTAAAGTGTGTGTAACTTATCTGTGGTTGTTTTTTATAACAGAGCTTCTGCGGGAAAACAAACGTGCACTTGATAAGTCTATTCGCGAGATAGAGCGTGAGAGACAAAATCTACAGAATCAAGAGAAGAAGTTGATTATGGAGATAAAGAAGACTGCCAAGCAAGGCCAGATGGTAGGTTTTCCGACCTGCATAGAGGGGGTTGTGGAACACAGACTGTTGTACGTGCTGATGTGCTCTTTCCATCTGCTTGCATTGTTATGTTAATATGTGCCAGTTATGTGTTTACTCGTCTTGTTCATAACGGAAGACACCTTAAGTAATAGAAAAGAGAGAAGCTTGATGCCTTTTGAACTTTTTTAAATTCTCTATCTTCTGCAGTGTTGAATCTTTTTTTGTTCGTCGCAAACTAGCTCGATTCGACTGTGTTCTTACATAGGTTGACGCTTTCATTTGGTACGGCCTTTGTAGGGCGCAGTGAAGGTGATGGCAAAGGATTTGATTCGAACTAGACATCAAATCACCAAGTTCTATGGCCTTAAATCACAGCTTCAAGGGATTTCCTTGCGCATTCAGGTGAGTGGTGATGCAGGAATTGAGCTAATGTTTCTGCACAATGTGGGAAAATAGGGCTTGTTATTGGGGATTTGGCTGGAATAATCTCGTATTGTTGGTTAACTGTTCCTTTGCATGTGGCAGACGTTGAAGTCAACGCAGGCTATGGCGGAAGCAATGCAGGGCGTCACCAAAGCTATGGGGCAAATGAACAGGCAGCTCAATTTACCAGCACTGCAAAAGATTATGCAAGAATTTGAGAGACAAAATGAGAAAATGGAAATGACAACTGAAGTTATGGGTGATGCCATTGATGACGCTTTGGAGGGGGACGAAGAGGAAGAGGAAACTGATGAGCTTGTGAGCCAAGTACTTGATGAAATTGGTATCGACCTTGATTCCCAGGTAATGCAGCCCTCTCTACACCTTTGGCATGTGTTTATGTATGGACAGCGTCTTAACCAAGGTCACAGAAAGATACGCTTTTTCAGTGTAATGTTTATCTGTCGTCAAGTTTGAACATCCGTAGTTTTCAGTCGTATATATCTTTGTTGACGGGAAGTCTACTGAGGTTCTGCATGAAAGCATTTAAAGAGTGCGTAGCTTTCAATCATAATAGAAGAAGACTGTTGAATTATTAACTCAAATACTGTCACGGGGTTTCAATCCCTATATCTCATCTAAGTGGTCTAACTTGTTCCTGGAAGAGTGTTTTTGCGAGCCGCTTGTAGTCTAGCTCGTATAGCCTTTCAATGTTGGATACACTTATTCTTCTAATGCAATGCAGCACGTATGACTTTACACCTTCGTGATTTTCTCTTTTCTCTTTGAGGTCTGCATTGTTGCCTTCTTACAACATAGGTCATACATCGATATCGACATAGTTTGTTTCTTTTGAGGTCAGACAATGTTTCAATTGTCTTCTTGAATGCTGTCTGGGTGGGCTTTCAGTTGATGAGTGCTCCAGCTCATGCAGCGGCAGCTCCTGCTCAAGCAACACCATCGAAAATTGCTCAACCTCAGGGAGCTGGTCCACCAGCAGACGATGGAGGGATCGACAGCGATCTACAAGCTCGTCTTGACAACTTGCGCAAAATGTGAGGCTCATCAGTTGGGCTGCTGTTTATATGCTTTTCTTCTCCGACTTAATCTTGGCTTCTAGCGGTTGTTTGCGAGATAAGCGCTCTATGTTGCCTGGGGCATAGGAGATCTTTCCGTTGTTAATACTGTTTCCTCTGTATAATAGGAATTACCATTTTGTAGAGCTGGATCATTGCGTTCTTTGTTGTTGTGGCATTGATTACTCCAAAAGGGCTGTGTTAAAAATTTGGATGCCGTATATTCTATTTTCTTTAGAGTTTTTCCTCAGCTGGTAGTTTATTCATACTTCAATCTCAGGTTAATATGCTTATGGCTTTGGAACTTTCTGTAGCTGCAAGCAGCAACTGTATGCTCGTATTATTGATCTTTTGTGGCAGAGCTCACATGCCACATTAATTTTGCCAATCAATTTCCAAGTTATGTTGAATCCCGTGTATCAGTATTACTGTGGTTCTAAGTACGCTAGGTATTGAATGTTTTCTCATCGCTCATGTGGCCTTCGATAGCGCTTATTTCAAGTAGATCGTATTTAGCATAGAAGCGTGTGCTGATCAAGCGGGGACATAGCAACCTAACTTATATTGTCTTTAAATTGACTTTTACTCCTTGGTATTCATTTTGTTGGACAAGTATGAATATTGATGGAATGAATATTCAGTTCTTGATGGTCATTTGTTGTATATATAGTTGGTTGTACAATTTTGAATCCTGACTATCAACATTCTTTTTGAGGCCATAACTTGTGCAATACTTATTGAGTGAGCAGTGCATTGTGATTTATGCAAAGAGCAAACGTTGAAGTGAGGTTGTTTATTTGATTTGAAGCCTTGAGCTCCAAAGGAAAAAACAAGTGAATACTTTTAGAGTTCCATTTTGGGACAATGAAACTGAAATGGGGGTCTTTCAGAAAAGAAGTGGTCTTTGTAGGTTCTTCTATATCAAGATAGGTGAGAGGTTGTTAAGTTTTATAGAAAGTACAAAATTTGAGAGGACACGTGGCCTTCTTCCTCACTTCTACATGAACCTATGGTAAGTTTAGTGGCTTATTGACGGTGAGGTTGGAGTAGGAGCCTCACTATTGTTTTTGTTGGCATTATGCATTTTTTGACACTTGTTGGGTAGTGCTTCATTTCACGCTAGACAATGTTTTTTTGGTGAAAATTTGCTAGCTTGGACAAATTTTGGGTTAGTGCTATTTTTATTGTTTCTTAAAAAAAAAACATTGATGCGAGACCTCTATCAAGGTGTGTTCTATAATTTCCTAATGAAAATTTTGGAATGTCAAAATTTCAATTCAAATGTGAATGAATTCAATTGAAAGTTGAGCATTTTTTAGGAGCTAATAGTATTGGAATAACGCTTTCAACAAGAATTTGGAAATTAATGGAAGTTCTGGGCCATGTTACCAAGTGACATATCTAATTGTCTTTGGGAGTTAGAGGCTAGGAGTCTTGAGTGAGCTTGGAACAAAGAGTAGATTGAAAATTAGCATTGAATGCCCATGGCATGTGCAATGTTAGCATGTCATAGCCTTTGGGAAAATAAGTGAAACTAAGTAGGTGATCTTAGTAAACTTTAAAAAAGGGCAAAAGAGACCAAAGATGCAACATTTTCTTTTGTCAAATTTCAAAGTTGGCTTACAATTAGAGTATCAAACTATTATTTGATGCCTCAAAAGAAGCAATATCCTTCTTTGCATTCAAACAAAGTTGGTGTCCTCATTCATTCATCTTGTTAACATGTAATAATTCTTGAGAGTAGTCATGATGATACCAACAATATGCTAGAAAAAGGAAAAATTCAACCAAGACTAGAGCAACTTCTACATTTTTGTTAATTCTGAAATTCTAGTCTTGCAACATATATGAAATTTAAGTAAATAGCATGTAAAAATATTAGTAATTTTTTGCATTTCAAAATTTGCTAAACAAATGTTTCAAATGGATTCGCAATGTGATTTATTCTCATCTCTAAGCTCAAACTAGTAGAAAGTCAACTTGAACAGTAAGGTAGACATACCCATTCCCAACCTTTGTACCTAATGCGCTCAAATGTGCACGGTGCTTGCATTTGAATTCTCAAATCTAGGCACGTCATGGTTGTCTTATTTTCTGTGCATAAAAAACAAGACATCTTTGACGTGTCTAGACTTGAGAATTCAAATGTAAGCACTGTGCACATTTGAGCGGCATTAGATTCAATGGTTGGGAATGGGTATGTCTACCTTAGGGATAGTCACACCTTGATCACCCCATTCTCAAACTTCAAAGAATCACTATGTGACACTCTCTCCTTGATTTGCGGAGGTCACATTCTTTGAAGATTGAGAAGTTTTTTCTTCATCTTTACAAGGGAACAAAGAATGTGAAGAAGTTTTTGCATGTGAAGTTTTTACTAATATATCTTTTTTTTCATTTTGCCTTCTTGCTTTTACCTTCTTTGTAGTTAGTTCAAGACCTTGGTTGAGTGTGTATATGCAACTTGCTTTCTTAGTGGATCACCATCTTCTAGGTAAATCCATTCTTCATTCTTTACCACCCACAAAAGGGGAGTCACACCTTCAAAGAGAGCTACTCCCATTTATTTACATTTCCACTCCACAACTTCTCATTCTTCATAGAATTTTCCTTCTTGTAGAAGGTGTGACTACCCTAATGAATCTGAAGCACAAAAGATTGAATAGAATAATTCAATCTGGTTTCTGCAAAATTTTGTTTTGAAATAAATTAGTGAAAATATGATCCATACATACACAAACTTGATTCTCTTTATCCATTTAAAAAATGTATATACTTTTTGTAGTGGTTTTAGGAATACATGCACGTTATGCATAAAAAATACAAATTTTTAAAATCCAAAAAATATCACTTCAAAAATTACTTCAAAAGTCACCATAGCTAAAACTTCAGATTGTAACCTTTAAGCAAAAAAATTCCTTATTAATACCTTTAACCCCTAATTGCCGGGCTAGTCACCACAACCTGTTCTTCCACAATATTCTACAATGCTCTTCAATATTTTACAATGTTCTATGGTGGTGTGGCAATTGCTCAAGTATTATGATATTGTTTATAAAAGTTGTAGTGTACAATGTGCTGTCATGAAAATTGTAGGAAAGGCAGCATGGAACCAAACATAGTGTTCCTAATTTTCTCATTGAATTACCTCAAAATTTGAGTGCATCTAATGAGGTAATTTTTTTGCCTTTCCATGATGGATGATGTGTTTATGATGGCTAAGGTGAGGTTAGATGGCATACTATAATGTAGGGTCAGGGTAGAAAATTTTACCTTTTTCACATGCCATAAAATGTGTGTTTAGATATTTACTATCAGGAGATTGAAATCGGGAACCTGAAACTCAAATTTGTATCTTGGTTTAGCCTAGAATCTGGGTGGAGGTTACCATTGAACAATACAAAAATAAGGGGCAAATTATTACTCTTACCCTAGTTTGTAAAATTTGTAAAACAAAGGGATTTTATCTCTCAGGTCCCACCATACAGCATGTCATCTAACCCCAACTGTTTATGATCGCTTTTGCAAAAAAAAATCAAGAGAAAACAATTTTTTCCATTTTGCAATGCAATTCAACAATCAGAGGTTAGTTTCAATTTATAATCAATTTAGAAGAAACATCAAATTCTTGATTTTGGATTTCATTGTTATGCTACTAGTAAAAATAGGTTAATAGTAGATTAAACCATATAGGTAAATTTTATATGCGGTAATCTTAGAACTTTAACCCTTAAACAACCAAGGCCCTTTGCAACTAGTACAATATGGGGTATTTTTCTTGTATTTGGAATGGATCCACACATCTACTACATTTGAGACCAATAAGGTCAGAGAATAGATCAAAGCGATTCTAATGAGCTACTTGAGATCCCAAATTCAAATTTCTTATCAGTAGCAAATGACAATTATACGTCAGCGTATATACGATTCCCTATGGTCGTTCAAGGGTTAACCCCGTAATCTGAAACTTCTGTTTGAAGCCATCGGTTTAATAACTCATCAAAGGCGCTTTAGACCACCCGTTTTTGGAAATCTGGACTACCTTGGTCCTGAAGGTTGCGCTCCCATCTCCCAGATGAAACTGAAAGACATCGAAAAAACGTGCGACACTTGTGATGTTGGGTTGAGAACAACAAGCTCGTGCCGGTGGAGATGGTAGCGAAGGACAAGTTTGGCTTACCAAGGAATCGCACACCAAGTTCTTCCTAGTCAACTAACCCATGCAGGGATGATAGACCACTGTGCATTTGCAATCTCGAATTTTCGGTTACCAAGCATCGGAAGAACTAAGTCTACTCTCAAAAATTTCAGCTGATGGCACTCTGATATTTTCAGCAACACCATCCAGGGCTCGATCCCAAATCAGGTTTGAGAAGTCCCGATTGGGTGTTTCGTCGTGCCCAGTAACTACGATTGAGAATCATCAGCAGCTCTGTTTTGTTGCTCCTCAAGCTGTTTCTTGAGCTGCTCTAGAGGGCCCCAAACATCCTTCTTCCTCTTCAGACCTAAGAGTTCCTCCATATCCACGCCATTTGTTGGTTGCTTCTTCCGCTTCCCACAACGACAAGCGGTGTTATTGAGGTTGACCCCACAACCGAGGCACAGGCCCGGGCAACCCGATTGGCATAATGACATGGATGGGATCTCCAGGTGGATGGTGTCCCGCAAATACTTGGAAAGATCTAACTCCTTATGGTCTCTGGGAAAATGCAGCTTGTCATCCAAATCGAGGTCGAGCGTTGCCTGCTCGTCGTCGTCCGTTTCTGCCTCCCATATATTCACATCCTTTCCCAATATAACCCCGAGGTTTGGTTGTGTCGGTTCTCTCACCGGAGCCTCGGTCAGGAGCACACTGAAGGATGCATACACTCGTTCCGCCACTGGTGCCAGACATCTGCAACCACGAGAAGCCAAAAACTATATCAAGCTTGCAAAAAAAAACGCACCGATTCTATTAGACATCAAAACTTAATACAATCGACCAACTTACCGATTGCAAATCATGCCCAGGGATGTCCGTATCACTCCATCAATCCGGAAATCTCTCCCTTCCTTTGCGACGTCTACGGATATTTGAACAGGGGTACCAACGACTCCATCAGCTTCAGATTTCTCAAACCCCATATCAGCAGCCAAAGCCATTGACTTCTCCGAGGAATATCTTGAAAGCCCCAACCTTTCCAGTGTTGTTGAGTAGTCAAACCGCGACTGAACAGCACTTCTTCTGAAAATGATGGCCCCTTCCCACGGACTTCCTTCCTCCTCGTCCGCTTCGACCCCAGCTGTTTATACAAACTTAACATCAGACAAAAATGTTCTAACATTGAGACATCAGCAGCCTCTAAACCTCTTCATCAATCAAAAATTGTGTGCAAAAACTTACGAGATGGAAGAGCACGGGGTGCCTTTACACAGCCTCGTTTGTTCGATATCCATGGTGCTGGTGGAAGGTTATTGACACGCTCGTGGCTTGAGCCAGCTTGCCTTGGGCTAACACAATGACAATTCTGACGTCTACATGAGGTTCTCCGTAATCCTAGGCAGGCTATACTCGTGCCGCCTTGTTGAAAGGGAGAAGCGCCACCTCCTAACTCGCTACGACCGCAATAAGGGCTATCCAGATGCACCCTGGGTTGATAGAAAAACCCGGACAAAGCCATGGAAGATTATGTTTCAAAAAGGGAACAACTAGGGTAGTTTTGAGGTGATGATTGAGGTAATTTACTAGATAGGACGGTCCACTGACTTTGCCGAAACCTGCAGCAATCATGCACAAAAAATCAGAATGCAAAATAGTAGAGATAGAAAGGTGGCGTGAACCAAACGAACCCAAGTATGTGCCCCTGAAAAAACATATTTCCAAACAGCTACCAGTCTTGGTTACATGAAGGAAACTATCGATGTGTAAGATTAAAACTGCTTTAGTGTACAGATGAGGACGAACCCAAACATCGCCCTGTGATAAATATAGAAGTCAAAATGCACAGCCCATGTATTACCGCTTGGATCACGTAGTAAAGTACTATTTGCGACACTTTTAAGTATTTGAACACATGGGATTCCGCAGGAAAATGGGTAAGCAACACTTACAGAAGGTCCAGCAGAGGCTCGCTATCCGTCACGATGCAGAATTTTTAGCACGTGCCTTGGCTATCTCCAACTCCTCTGCATTGCGACCAGTCAAACAAAAGAAGCCAAAATCAAGCTCACTTCGGCATTTAAGGACAGAAAGACAAAGAGCTCTTTCCAATTTCCACCTTGACCATGGTCTACGATGATGACATCAACAACTTCATGTTTTGGAAAACAAGGGGTTACACTCACGTAATTGAGATTTTGCAGCTGCCTTCACAGTTGTCCGGAAAAAAATCGTACCACGCTTTTCATAGACAGCCTGTTGTATCAAATTAAACAGAATGACAATCAGAAAAAAGAAATCAAAATTGTTACAAACAGAACTGGTTTCCGATTCAAGCGCGGCTCATAATGTGCATCCCCTCCATAACAAAACTCGGATTCACACAGGAGAGTAACGTTTTTTGTCTCTCAGAGCACCTTGGCCTACTACACGTTTCTCAACATAAAAGATCTTAGATTCTCAAGCACTATTCGTACACAAAATTGCAATATAATATTCTACTGCTATTGGCAAATACGCTTCTTGACTCGAATAGTCAAGATAAGGAAGGGACACCCGAATTCGTCAAGAGCACAAAAGAACCATGATCAGATGTCCAGTCGGTGTACATCCCTTTAATCAATATGTCCCTATTGTCGTAGAACCTCTTCGGTTTCAACCTTCGTAACTATTTGCGTACAGTATCCAAAAAACGCAGATTTTATTAGATTGGAGGCTCTTTCATTCGCTAACGTACACTATGCTCAACAAATTTTTTTAACCGTCCATGCTTTTTGACTCCCTGCAACAGCACAAATCCAAATGGCTCTTCCGAGGTTCCGCAGTTCAAAATTTACACGGAACATTCCGAATGCTCGAGAGCATTTGCCAACTCCAGACCCTGGGCATGTCCACAATCCAAAAGCATTTCTCTATTCCAGCCTCAAACTGTGACAAAATAAAAACCCTAAGGTCTCTGCGAAACCTAACCTCAGTTCACCTTCCCAAGAACAATTCGAAACTGGAAAGAAAGGAAATAATCATTACCCGTGTCTCGTGCAAACTCGTGAGCTCCGCACAAGCGACTTCCAGCTGGTGCCCCTGCAGTTTCAAAGCTGAGAAACAGAACAAATAAACAAACTCCAGAACAGGGGAAATCATGCTAAGAATTAGCGGCAGGGAATACAAAAAATGCACAATCATGTACCGCACGATCACCTCACCTGCGGAGGAGCAGCGGTAGAGGATGAGGAAGCGGCGACAGCCATGACGATAAACGACGGAGGCTGTTTGTCAATCAAATGTCCTCCTTCATCGCCATCCGGAAAACCATGCCCTGCACAGATGAGGCCATGAGGGCGTCTCGATCAGGAGACGCTCCTGGATGAATCCCAGGGACACATCCATCTTCTGGATGATTTCTGGATGAAGGGACTCTATCTACTCCACGTCACCTCCTTCACTAACTTGAGGCCCTTCGTTTATACTGAGCAATGTTGGTAAGGGAAAATTTCATAGATACTCCTAGAAGTTGCAATATTTACGTAGATACCCCTGAAGTTTGCAAAATTTACGTAGATATCCCTGAAGTTTGTAATATTTACATAGATACCTCTGAAATTTGCAATATCTACATAGAATATCATATTAGGTAAATTGGTAAATTGGGAAAAACAAAGGTATCATTTTGTACTTCACCTTAAACCCAAAAAGTTACCTCAAATTAGATTCAAAAGTATTAGATTCAATCTGAGCCATTAAGATTTTTTCCTCACATATTCCTCCTCTCAGGTGAGGGCACGTGTATCAAAAAAAATGGTGGAGCTCAATTTGGAGTGATCACCCCTAACCTTCAAAAGTCCCAAAATGAACATTCTGACCCAATTTAATGAATAAGGTGTTATAGATACCCTTGAAGTTTGCAATATTTACATAGATGGGAGGATGCAAGCTAAGGGTGACTACTATGTAAGTCACAAGGGTAAAAATGAAGGGTTTTTTTAGCAAATGGATCTAGTTTTATTGAAAAATGAAGTCTTTAAGAGAGAAAGGACTCATATTTAGAAAGTAGACTTGTTGAAGATCCAATTTCCACCAAAATAAAGTATATATCTCTAATGTGATAAGAGAAAAGGACTTTGAACATAGCTCCTAAACTGTCAGAGTGCTTTTTCTTACTAAAAAGGACTCTTGAATTGATATGTACTCATAATATGGGCATAATCTTTTGGCATCATTATTGGAATATTGGGATGATTAGATTTTGAAATAAGTTTTTTATGAATGTAATTTATATTTTGGAAAAAAAGACTTTTATGTGCTCCTGAATGACTACAATTTTTGGCCTTTTTTGGGGATTGATTTCTCTAAGTTAAATCATTTTTTTTTGTGTTTTTCTTTTTTTAAGTGTCTTAAAATGGCATAAACTAGGGTGGTCAACCTTTGGATTTGAAACTCTCATTGAGAAGAGGGAGAATTCTCATTGGGAACACAATGTGCTCTTGAATGACTAAAAATTTTGGACATTGATTTCTCTAAGTTAAATCATTTTTTTTAGTTTTTTTCTTTTCTCAAGTGTCTTAGAATGGCATAAATTAGGGTGGCCAACTTTTGGAATTTGGAATTCTCATTGAGAAGAGGGAGAATTCTCATCGGGAACATAGAAATACTCCATTTTATACTCAAAAAAGGACTTTTTTTTGCCACAAATGGGAACCCTTAGCTTGCATCTCCCTAGATACACCTACTCAGAAATTACACAAATATTCTTGGACTATCTTTTTTAGGCATTTATATGTTGTGCTTGTACTTCCTTCATGACCGATGTTAAAGAAGGAAATGTAGTGAAACAAAAAGGAAGCAATGTACACACAAAGAAAGCTAGAAGGGAAGTGGAATGCACAACAAAACAAATGTCTGAATATTTTGGTCCAAAGGTATTTGTGTAATTTTTAGAAAAGCTGGAGTATCTATGTAAATATTGCAAACATTAGGGTTATCCACAAAATTTTCCATATTGATAAAATACATTGTAAGTTTAGTGAAGATTATAGCATACCTGCCATATTGTGTTACGTGCTTGTGATGTAATATTGTAAATAAATAGGGTGTTTTCTATGTTACTTTAAGCCTTTGTGTTGTATGTTTATATATATTGCAGAGTAAAATGCTATAAATATTTTGGTAGAATTGAAGTTTTAATGCATACGAGCAGCTGACTTTTGCTATGCTACGCATTCATCATTAGAATTTTATTAGGCTTTTTATATGTTAGGTATAATGCAAAGTAATATTTTTACTAAGTCTTCAAATTGTATCTATGTGACAATATCACAGAAAGTGGAGATGTGATATTACAAAGGTCAGAATGTGATATTGCAGAGTTCAATGTGATTTTAGTAGTATGATTGTACACTCTCTACATGGGGAAGGGTCCGGTTGGGGTATCACTTTTTGGAGTAATTTTTGTTTAAAACCTCCAAAGTTTGTCTGATTTGTTCATTTTGATCAAGTAAAAAGACTCTAAAATGAGAAAAAAAAATTGTGCACCTCAATGGAATCAAGATTTATATGTCTAAAGAATTTTTTAATAAATTTTTTAAATTTTTTGGATCCATTCATAGGTGTAAAAAAATCCTGAATTTTGGGATTTGTAGGCATTATAGTGCACAATTTATTAAAATTTTATTGATAAAATAAATTATTTTGTACTCTACACAAGTAATTGTAGGTCATATTCAAAAATGATATTAAAATAAAATTGTTTGATATTCCAAATGCTCAATTTTGGGGATTCTAGGTAAGTGTGACAAAACTTCTTTTTTCAACTAGAAAATCAAATAAAATTATTGAAAAATCTTTGGTTGTAATCAAACTTTTTTTCTTGATACGTTATAAGTGTAGAAAACCAAAACCACATTTGGTGAAGTCTTACTTTATTCTAATTAAAAACTAGATATGTTTCACACACCAACACATAGTGAAGTTGTAAGTTGGATAGCTTTTTTGGGTACCCCAACTAGACACTTCCCCACACATAAATATTCTCACACATGAATGGTAACGGTTTCAAGAGTCAGAAAAATTCAAGTATCATGCAAATTTTATTAGGGAAATTTTTTAGCTTATTGGATGATGAAGAAGCTTGATTATATGGAATGATAATATAGTATGATTTATCTTCCCTACAATAAGTGAAGAACCTCCTTATCAAAACTAGCAAGAGTATTTCCTACTCACCCACTCATTGTCCATTGCCTAGATGAATTGGCCAAAAGTTTGGTCAATTGCTTTAAGAATATGTAGTGATAAGGTAAACAAATCGCTTTTTACATTTCAAAAATTTAGAAAATTTACAATATTTACCTTGAAGCGGGTTTGAGAATTTTGAAATCACAAGTAGATTCAAAATTCCTAATTTAATCTTTAACAAGAAAATTGTTGCTTTTGCCCATGTTTGTAAAAGCGCGGAACGTTTCCACCGTATCCAAAATACATGAATGAGTAATATATAGTCTCAAGTCATTCATTTAGCGCAAGAGCAATGAGGGGGTCAATTCACCTCAACCCTCTTTATAATCCTCTAGACAATGACTAAATATATTGCATGTTACAATGACTAAATATATTGCATGTTACTTTCCCAAGGCAAGCTTGGTCTCTGAACAACCTTGTCTTTGCAATTATAATCTAATACAACGTTTCTTCTATTACCAAATGATTTTGAAAGCTCTTGTACCTTTACCCATCATAAAAAGTGCATTTTCCCTTACATAAAGGGCAATAACTTCTAGTTCCCCTTCTCAAAATTGACTTCATATTCCATTTCTACCTCAAAAACATCGCTAAATATACTGCAAGAGCATAAAGAAGAGATTTCACTCAAGTATTCAGCGAAACACATAAAGGTATCAAGGAATTTCACTGTCAAAGATTTCAACCACGCTCTAACAAACAAGTCTACATGATTACTCGCTTCTTTAACTCAGCATACAAAAAGTACCAATTAGTATCATATGAACCTCCTTGAAGATGTAATATGCAGCATAAATTCGTTGTTTGTAGTCATTGTCCCTATAATAAAAGTTGCATTGTTCTAACAAGGTTTTTTCCACTCTACTTTCATTTGTGAGATTTGATAAACTTTCGAATCTTCCTAGAAAGTTTAAAAAAACCTATATTTGAATCAAAAATACGTTTTACACACAGGCCTCCCACAGAAGGCACAACCACCTCATGCAACAACGCACAGCGCATCACATGCGATATATCTACAAAACATCTCATATTCATGGTATGCAGTGTAACAAAAATCCGTAAACTCTCTCGGTTAGCAACTGTGACTCAGGACGATTTTCACTCTCATTTCCATATTGACGCTTGCTTTAACACTAATATCGATCATATTGGTACAGCCAATCAAAAAGGGCCAACAGCAAGCCTTTTGACAAAAGCAGGTCAGTGTCTAGGCATTTACCTTCTCAGCACAATTCGACATTATAATCTTAGCTTTCTTAAGCCAGAACCAAAAAATTGGAACGGCTCAAGCCTCTAAGTTCCAGCTCCAAAATTAAAGAAAGCCTACTCATTAAACCTGCAACTGATAATTGAATACCCAAAGCAGGAGAAAAAAATGGAGCTGACTGTCACTGGGTGAAGTTCTTCAAAGTAAACGGATAATACTTACGTCTAAACCATACGGTGGAGCTCACACGGCAGATATACCAGGCAGAGGCTTTAAGTGCATGGTGTCTCAAATGAGCTGGCTACATACAAATGACCTCATGAATAAACTAACCTGCTATGTTAAAACAGATTAAAACCAAACACCTCACCCACCAGGACTGCTATACCGAGTGCTATGGCAATCAAAGACGAGCCCACAGTGAGCCGGTAGGTAATCTTAGGTACTCGCTTTTGCAACGCCTTGCTCAAGGAGCTCACGAAAGCGGTGTAGCTACCCATGGCCAAAACTGTACCCACCAGGAACATGCCCAAGAACGCTGCGCCCGCTGCTCGTGAAGGAAGCGAGAGTGCCGGTAATACCATCAGCAGCGCATCAGGTTGCAGGCCATAGACAATGCCGGTGATGAAAGTTGTGGGACCAACAGACTTCTTGCCAGGTTCGCTACCCACTTCACCCTCAGCTAACAAAGGAGCGGCTGCATCAATCTCCTGTGCTTCCTTGATTCCCATACTTCCTATGGTGATGAGGGTAAGACCCACCACACGGGCAGCCCACGTTTGAATAACACCAAGGTGCAACCTAAGAAAAACACACTAACATGTTAGCTACTCTAGAAAAGTGCGAGTATGCCGTAAAACTATACACGTCTTGACACAAATATCTTGCACCAGAAAGCCCTTCGATTGCTAGTGAAATCATTAAGAAAAAGGAGTACGAAATATATGCAGTATTCCAAACCTTAAATCCGACGGCAGCGTACCTGTCTTTGAGCAAGAGAAAAATGATGCCGAATATCACTTGGCCTGCGTCATGACCACAACCCCACAGAGCTCCCACAGAGAAACTCTCCAGACGAGACCGGCCAATGCAAAGAGGTGCAAGAGCGGCTAAATGATCAGGCCCTGTCAGAGTATGCAGACCACCAGCCACCAGCCCAGTCCAAGCACTTGCCACTACCCCTCCTCCAGCTCTAGCAAGCTCCCTGGAGAGCGCCCCTCCTTGTGCGGCATCCCCTCCAACCACAAAAGTTGGAGCCTCGGCAAGAGCACCACCTGGTCGCTTTATCAACAATGACGCTACTCCAAGCACAATAGCTGGTAAAAGTCTCGGGAGCTGTGACAGTATCAAATAAAAGGCGCGGTTTAGTTCCTATGAAAACAAATACTCTTTCTGTCATCGTGTAGCAATTCTACGACATAGTAGAGTACTCTCACGAAGACTCTGGAACCAATGCTGGCTCAGGGACAACCATTCCTTAGGTGTACACTTTTTCCAAGGTACGTAAACTAGGTTTATGCTGAACAGCACTCAATTTAAGACTTTTCTCATCAAAATTGGCAAATCTAGATCCGCTTGCCTCCGATACAGCAATAATAAGTGTCAACTCCAAGTTTCTATTCCTGCAATCAGCTAAAAGGAATGTGATAATTGGGTCTCCCTAAAACCTGCAGAAACTGGTCATAAATCCTACTGATCTAAAACAGCACGGTAATCTGGAAACGGTCAAACCAATCAACAGTAGCACTCCGTGCTAAACCACAGCATGTGATATGACAAAAAAGTACAAATCTAAGAGATTCTTGCTTGTGGTAATTAGGTCGAGATTATAGTTCGTACAATTAACAAAGAAAAAGAACCCAAAGACCATTGTTTAGACAGGAAGGAAAACAATCTGAAAGGTATTTGTGATAAGCAAAGTTATAACGCAAACTGCAGGAATGTGATCGAAGACCAATAATAGAATGTTTGAAGAGGATAAGGTTCTAGTAGCTGCATGGCAATGTCTGCAAAATCTTGAACAAGCGGCAGCAGCGACTATGACACCTATCCCACGACAAATCTATGGTTCTTAAGACAAACTACTGCAAAAAAACCTAATCTAAAACCCCAGTAGGAGGTAAGCATACCAGTTTCAGCAAGCGACTGAGACCCTGCTTAGGTTTCGGCGCCTCTGGTTCCGACAGACCACTGCTCGCAACCACGCTACATACCCTCCGTGATTTGACGTTCGTCCTCTTCTCTTGAGGAGAGAGCAACACTAAGTCGCTTCTGCCCTTTAAAGCAGCTCCTTGAAAAACACGCGGTCCAAATCGAAAGGACCGACCGGTCAATGACCTAATGCTACGACTAGGACCAGCATTCGCGCACATCTCTACCTCGGCCTTCACGATAACTGGAGAAGGACGCAGCGACAACATGGTGCTTCCACAAATTGCCATGGCTGTTCGCCAATTGAGAGTGAAATGAACCTCGCACTGTTATATCACGACCAAATCTTATCCAAAAGGAGCAATGATCACCACCCCTTGCGAAAGGGAGGGCGCTCAACTAAACTCTCAAGGACAAGGCCTGCTTATGCGCCATCCTCGACGCATCGCTTCAACCGCCGGCACCGCCGGCACTAAGTTACTCAGACCCCACCGACTACAATTCCTCCCTCCATGTTTCGGAATTGTTTAGAATGTGAGATGCGGAACGATGAAGACGGCTATATGGAGAGAATGCGGGAAAATCGAGAAGGCTACACCCATACCCGTTCCGAGATAGGGTACTGGGAAGCCGAGTGAGATGGACGGGCGCTCGAGCTCGAGCGTGCCTGCCGCTGGCTGCTTCCAAGCCCTTGAGCTTCCAGTTTCTAACGATGAAGCTTGGAAAAGGGCGACAAAAGGAAGTGCCTGGGATGTGTGAGATTTCGTACTGGGCATCTGGCACGTGACGTGGTATCCTAATTGGATGAGGTGGCGGGACGCGGTGAGTTGTCATTCCACATCAGGAGGAGAAAAGGTAAGTTGCCGTGCTCACTGATCAGTTCCGTTCCCCACTTTTTGTGAGGGGCGCTACCGGTACAGAAAGGTAAGCAGGCCCATAACCAAGCATTTTTTCGATTCCGGCTCCCATTCCGGGCCCCGGAAAAGCTTCCAGACTTTCAGTGATGGCCTCGTCAATTTTTGCGCCAGTAGCGTCGCTGCAACCAAAAAGTACTATAATTTCCATCCAATCGCGAGTGGCATTAATTATTAATAGCAAAATAAATCCATCCAAATTTTGTAAAATGCTTCAAAACGTATAAGAATTACATAAAACATACTTAAATAAATCCAAGCTTGTCCACAATTCAAATAGATGAATTCTCCTTGCAACTTTTTTTTATATAGATTCTTGTTGAACTAGAAAGGGATGTCAAGGATGAGGAATAGGCAAAAAATTTCACAGACTTTATTGTAAAAATATGGTAAAATCATACATACTTGAATGTCAATCACACTTTTGTTAGTCTTTTTGAATTCTAATGCCCTTATGTCTTTGGAGTTTTACTTTGATTGTTGGTATTTTTGAGATTCTACCTTATCTTGTACAATTGACATCTAGCTCTAGTTCATTTTTTGTAATTTGCCTTTTTTGTATTTTTTAGATGTGTAAAATTGACCAACTTATTCAATTTTTTGTAAGAAAACCCAATTTGCTTTAAAAACAAACTAGTGAGAGGTAAAAGTTAGTATATTTTTATTTCTCTAATATCTAAATGTAGCAAATTTTTTATGCATAATATTTTTGAAAGCATGATTTTAATAAAACAAACACTTCAAAAGCTACCAAATCTCTAGGCATTTGCTTAAGATTATATGGATATGGATGGGCAAGTATAGATAAATAGGTCTAAATGGTTGGGTATGGATTTGAGATATGATTAGAACTATGGGTGGCCAAATGTGGCTTAAAGATAGACTAGCACTCTCCAAATGCTATTCCATGTCCCTTGTGACTTGCATCCTTGAGAGTTGCTTATCTCCTACACCATTTGTACATGCACTTTTAGCCTTGCCTTTCCTCTCTAGTTCTTCTTGCTTCATGTTTGGCACCTTTTTGTAAAAGAAGTTTGTTTGGTTAGGATTGCTTTAAGTAAAAACAACCAATATGTTCAATAATACCAAATTTCCAAGTTATAATCTGTATTTTTACAAAAAGACCTATCAAATACTTGAAGTTTGTGCAAACAAATGACTATTTCTTGTGAAAAAAATTTGCAAAAAAATGAGACTTATTTACAAACTTTTGAAAAATATCATACAAAGGCAATATAGGAACCACTTCAAAAAGGTGAAGTTTTTTGAACTACAGATTCCAAATTTTTTGAAAGAATTGTGGAAAGTTCTTCATGACTAATCTCAACTCAATATGAAGTAAGAAAAAAGATCCCTGCTCTTTATGTGGCTAAGGGCTATGTCCAATTCCATACCAACCAGAACAATGATAATAAAGGAAACAATATCTCGAAGTTCTCCATTGAAAATTTCATGACATTAGAGGATTCTAACCCATAAATATCCTGACATTAAAAATAGACAAAAATATCACAAAAAATATAGTAAAAAGTAATTTATTTAAACACAAACAGTGTATTTTCACTTTAGTAGATTAACCATGAGGAAGATATAACGTAATATTTACAAAACAAGGACTCCATTTTTCTCAAAATCAAATCTATGGACTTCATTTCCATGGAATAATATATTTAAAACAAATTTTAAGTTGAGTCTCAATTGGAACAAAATTGAATGAAAGCAAGAAACATGAAGGATTGAATAAAAAAAACAAGTAGTTTAAAAGGTGAGTTAAAGAAATTGGTGAGCATACAAGCATTGCCTAAACAAATTTTTTTGCATTTTTAGTTGCCCTTATACTTGTGAATGTAATGATGGGAATTCTTGAGTGGTGTCGCATTGCATAATATAACAGCATAAATTGCAGAGTAATGTAATGATGCCTTAGAGCATCTCCTACAAATTGTAATCACTAGGAGATTCCTGCAAATTTCTTGTCCATTTAAGAGGGGATGGCCACTTGTATCCCTAAGAGTGCAAGTTGTTGAATATAGTGCCAACCAATCACAAGTCAAGGAACTTTCAAAAGCAATAAAGTAAGCTATGACGACTTGCTATCCCAAGAGAAAATATAGCATGTAGAGGGTTTAGAGCACCATTTAAATTTTAGTTTTTCTTTGGTAGAGCAACACGCACCCCATCATGCCAGCACATAAGGAAATTTTGGACACAGTTGGATAGAATAAACGATGTGTGTACATTCATCAACAAATCTACTAATATTAGTAGCTTTCATCCAAAAGCTAGCAAATATAATGCAAACTTGGAGAGGGATTTGGCGAATCCATCCATTTTTTTTGGTAATTTTTGTAGTGTTACGATTGCCACTCAAATTTTGAGATAAATTTTAGCAAATTTTTGCCAAGAAATTTTTCATTGGTTTAGAGGCCCCTGCAAATATGGCTTATTTGAAAGGAGAAAGTAAATATAGAGGCTGACCCACACTAAAATGGATTGCTTATCATCCCAAAATTAAGCTTAGAGGGGAGGGGAGGGGACATTTGCAGGGTTGCAGGAGATGCGCTTAGGGTTTTAGGGTTAGAGCCGAGGAGAGCAGGCAGGTGTGCGACGACGACGACGACGACGACGACGACGACGAGAGGGAGGGGCTCTGTCTGTCTCTGTAACGGAGCTTCTTCACGGTCGATTCGGTCGATGCAAAGCCTCCTCTCCTCTCCTAGTCTCCCACGGTCCACACTCCACAGCCAACAACAGATCAACAACACTCACTCTTAGGTGTATTGCGGTTCCAATGTGCATCTCTTTGGTGGCATTGTTTGCCTGACAGTTTTCACTGAACTCGAAAGCGTGCTTGGTTGTAGCATGGCTTGGATGGTAGAGACGAGATGACGCGGCGGATTTGAATTTCTTTTCTTCCTCTAGTTGGAATTCGGAGCTTGATTGATATCGAGAATAATGTGGAATTCATCTCGAACGACGCAGGAGGGGAACAGTTTGAGAGAGAAAGACTTGGATTGGTGAATCTACTGTTATGGCGACGCCTCCTCTGCCTCATCAGCCTCCGTTGGGGAAGAATTCCCCGGCACGGCTAATAGTTGCTAGTATGTGCCTCTCTTACCTTTTCATTTTGACTGATGCAAGATTTGCACTTCATGTCATCGCATTAGTTCAATGGCTTAAGTTCCTTGTCACTAATTATCTGCGGCCGTCTTGCGATGGTATTGAAAGAGTCTTATTTATTGGAGCAACCACTGTCCTTGAGAGGACAAGTTCTTAATTTCAACGTCTCTTGTAATGTAATGTTACCGAGTGTAGTTAAGTATCGCTCATTTTCTTGATCGCCTAATTTGTCATCCACAACTGAGTATTGGTCCTAGATATTACTGCCTTGAGATAGTGAGCAAAGATGGCTGAGAATCGATCTATATGAAGGATAAATTTATCCCTGCATGCTGTCCTATTTACCGCTTCTCCTAAACGATCAGGCTTATATCTGTCTTCAAGTTCTGACTCACTACAAAGGGCAGCAATTCGGTAACTATATATGTTAACATTTAACTTATAGTCTTAATGCTGGTCTAGTGTAGGGATTCATTGATTACTCCAAGTGTTTATACCTAGATTAGCACAAGCACGTAATTTGAATCTCCCGGTTGACTTGCGCAGTGTAATATGAATTTATTTTCGTTCTTTGATGAACCCGAATGAGCTTGTAGATGATGGGTGACTCAAGTTGCTATCTTGATAGCTGACAATATTTGTTCACTATCTGTACCTTTAGTTAACTCTTGTCTTCAAAGACTTTTAACATTTCACTAGCAACGATGCCAGCTTGGTGTAGGGAAGCTTATGATTTTTCAGGATGGTCTTGTTTTAGGGTCGATTGACGTCCAACTTATGTGAAGGGCCTTTCTTTGTGCAGTTGAGGATGTGAATGACCTATGGGAGGCTGTCAGAGGAAGCCTCGAGGCTCGCGTACCATTCAAGAAGTCAAGCTTGAGCAATAAAGCTCGAAACCTCGTGTTGGTTGACAGACTACACGTGGAATTTGTCCAAACCACTGACGCACGCCTTCGTAGGGGTTTGCCTGAGAAGCAGTCATCTTTATCTTTTGGGTTCCGCAGACCCTACGCTTGGGTCATACTAGTGACATGTGATGTGAGCTTGCTCTTTTTAAAGATTTCTCCCCGTTTTGTGTTTGATTGTGTATCTGTAATATATCTCTGGAGTGTATTTTTTATGCCAAGCATCGAGTTTGTTTATCTGCTGCCTGTGGAGATTAGTAGGGGCACGATGAGAGTTGCTCTTACACATGCATGCCGAACTTTTTTTGCATCTTTACTACATATCTCTCCGAGGACGTTTTTGAAGAAATACGTCTTGGTGCTTTCCGTCTGTAACTGCGACTTGTGACGAGCTGTAGAGTATTACGTCGAAGCCTTTACGTTGGCTTGTTTGTGAATGAAGCTTATACCTTTTTGTAGGAAAAAATATTAACAGATCTCTTTTCTGCAGGACCTTGATGAATACAAAAATTTGTTAAAACCTCGCCTTAAAACCATAGTGCAAGCTGAGGATCATGAATGGTTCATCGTGTTTGTTTCCAAAGCTACGGCTGATAACGCCGTCAAGCTTAGCAAGAGAGTGTACAGCAGGATTGAAGGTGACTTCAGCTCTAAGAAGAGGGAGAGGTATTTGAGGTCCAGCCTCTTGAATATTGAAGTTTGTTGCAGCCGTTTAAATTAGAAGTTTGTTGCTGCGGTTTTTCCGAAGTTTGGTGCATTAGTTGTGATCTATGCTCTCAGTCACTTCCCTTTACATCAGTCACTTTGTTGCAGTTCTTCCTTATCAGGTTTCTAATCCTTAATCGCATGTTCTGCATTCTTGCGGATCAGATGTTGCAGGGTTGACCTTCATGGGGCTGACACATCTGTTTGGGAGGATATCGAGCTGAAGATTGTGGAGTGTATCCGCCATACTTTGGAACGCCGGGTACAGTACTATGAGGAGGAGGTCCGCAAGCTAAGTGAAAACCGGTTTATGCCTGGTTGGAATTTTTGCAATTTTTTCACAGTGAAGGTGAGAAACTTTTATTGGTTATTGCGAGTGTATAGCAGTATCGCTATCAAAATTTTGCTTTGTTCTTGTCTTGAATTCCTGCTTTCTTTCTGCCTGATGTTTACGGATTGCTACATCTGTAGCTACAGATGCGGATATAATTTTATTTCATCATGGTAGTTTGTGGTTGAACTTGATGATATTCCAATTCTACAATTTAGAACCATCACTTGTCTTTGTGGATTTTTTGTCTGCAGGAAAGCTTGGCCTTCATGTTTGAGATGGCAAATTTGCGAGAAGATGCTCTTCGTGAGTATGATGAATTAGAGCAAATTTACTCGGAGACTGGTATGTCTTGGATTACGAATATTCAATTATTGTTGTATATACCTTTGTTGTATATAGATGGTCTGTAATAGTTGCGCTTCTCTTGTGTATTTTGTTCTAAACTGTGTATCATAACATCGACATTAGCTCTCTTTGGCTTATCATTAATATAGTTTTAGTTTTTTACTCTTCTGTCATCGCATTTCAGTTCTTTGTTAGCCCTTGGCAACTAAGCTATCGTGCTGTTTCTTTATCCAATAAAAACTCTGTTTGTAATTTTGTTAGTCTTAAACAGTTCCCTGAAGGCCAGGGGGTCTTACGTTACTTTCAGATGAACCTGTGCTCTATTTTGAGGTTTAGTGCTTTTATCGTTCTGAAATTTTGGATGTTTTTGATCCAGTGAACGTACCACAAGCAAAAGCAACAGCATTTGGAGGGGTAGATCCTGGTGATGATTGCGCAGCCCTACTGGATGTGACTCGCAAGCCAGTAAACCAATTAGCAGCGGATGGCACAGTACTCGAGTTTGACTTTCGACAATACCTCTTCTCCCGTCAAGCATTGGTAATATCTTTTCTGTCAAATTTATTGTTCAGATTCAGCTGCGTCTGAACAAAGCGGTCTATTTTATGAATCATAGTATAGGTCTCTTAAGTGTTTTCATGCGCCCATCAACCTTCAAACGCTGCCCATTTTCTAATGGATATCTCTGCTGTAGTGTCTTACTTGAATTGTTGAACATTTGTGAACGTTTTAGTGATCTCCTCTTTTACTAGGGCCGGTCACTATTGCTCAAATGTATGGTCTTACGCATGAAACCACAAGTGTGATGTTTGTCTTATAATAAATGATCACGACCTCGAAGCTCAATTTACTTGTTAACTGCCGCTGACTCATCTAATGCTGACGTCCCTAGAATGCTTATTATAAAACTCAAAATATTAAAACTTGTACACCTAGCCATTGCAAGAATGGCATCCCCTAATTTGTACCTCGTGGTGTGTTGGATCTGCAGCTGCTCTTCAATCTCCAACGCCCAGCGGAGGTCTCTGGCCGAGGCCATTCCTTTATCATTTTCTTTGCTAAAATCCTCACACAACACGAGGTATCTACTCAAGAGCGTTGCTTAGCATCTCTCAGCTCCTATATTGCGCTATCTGCCATTTTCATGCTGACATGGATGGACTTTAACTTACGTTGTTGCCAATCTCTTGTGAATTTTTCTCTCATTGTTATTGCCGGAACTGAAGGCATTCCTTGTGCTTTTTGAAAATAAACATAAATCTTTGCCTTAAATATGCGTTTTGAAAGTGAGCTGTCTGCCTTAATTTAGCAGTTCTTAAACACTCAAACTTTGTGGTAGTTAGTGTGTCCTTTTATTGACGTTTGTAGTACTTGCGCTTATTGCGTGACCTTAAAGAATTTCGCTGATTCGGTAATATTTTTGTGTCTTCCAGAAGGATTTGCCATTTTGTATGCGAGAAATCTGGGTAATCACAGCTTGTCTTGCTCTTGTGAAAGCAACTAGTCGACGCTTTTCAGCTGCGATAATATCGCAGGATACTGTGAAGGACTTTTATCGACTTCAGGGTGATTTATATTCATATGCAAGAACAAAGGTGCTCTCATCTCGTTTTGTTTGTGCCTAGATGTTGAATTTCGTTTTTGTATAGGAGCATTTGACTTTCAATTTTGTTCATTTTAACAACTTTGACATGGTGGGCCCAAGCAACTTTCTAATTGATGTACGAATAGTACTTTCTGACAACATAACTTGGCTAGCATTTACTCTAATCTTGGATTGACTTGGTTTTGGGTTATGAGCAAAGACAGCTTGCAGGTAGTTACTCTAGAGATAATAGGATTCTGAATGTAGTGCCTACTCACACAAAAGTTTGAACTCCTGCTGCAGCTTATGCGGCTGGCAGACTTGATTGGATATGGCCACAACATTGAAAGAAGTCCTTGCAATAGGTACTAAGTTAATTTATTAGGCATTGGGCGTTTCATTGGCCTCTTTATTTGGGATATGTGATCTGTTTGAGTTGTGCATAATGGTTCACTTTCTGCTCAGGTGCATCCTATACGAATATTTTATTTGGTTGTCTAATAAGCAAGACGGTGTGTGAGCTTAATCTGTTGAAATTTTGTTAGTCTCATTATGTCTTGTCAGAGTATGCAGAGCAAGTTTTCATGTTGATAAATTTAGCGCATTTTTGACCACTTGTCGACATATTTGTGATTCTGCTTTGTCATTTACAATTGAAAAGTATGGTAATCTGAGCAGTGCAGCGTTGAGCATGTTGCCATGGCCGAGGCCTGCTGTTTGGCCTGCTGTTCCTCCTGATATTTCTCGCGTGCAAGCTAAGGAACAGGTACCTTCTGTTTTCTCCTCACAATCCTTAGAGGATCAATTTTTGAGTGAAGTTTTCTCTACGAGCAAATGAAATTGATGTCACGATCATAGACTTCTTCCACTTATGTTGGAGTACGTGAAAACATGCAGATGTCACCACCAAAATTATCAGAAGGTTTTGGAAAGCTTAGGAAGCAACTCTCTCTTTCACCAAATGTTCTACTCCGTGAGGCCAATCGTCGAAGATCATCTCTTTCAGTTGGTAGTCTGGCTGAGATGCTTGCTTTGAGCCGCGTTTCGTTGAAGGAAAGGTGAGAAGGACGGTTGTCAGTTATTCAATTCTAAACAGTGAATTGATTGTTGGGTTTTTTGAATTATTTTTTGTTAATCTTGAAGAAGATTTCTGTGATTCTGTTTTCCTGCGTTTGTAAAGTCTGCAACCTTTTTCAGGAAATGTTGTGCTTTTGAATGCAGTTTGACCGAATATATGATTTGTCCTCTCTATAATGACTCGAGAATATACATGGTATCCTGGCGTAAGTGTCTAACATTTGAATCAATGGCAGCCCAGCTGCAGATGCTGCAGATTCTGCTGTTGCTGCAGTTGCTGATGCTCCATCACTCCCTTCTACTCTTCCTCAGGAGTCTATTTCAGGAGCAGATTCTTCAAGCCCTGAACCCTTGCAGAAACATAATACCATAGAGCCCCCAATGAAGCTGCCTGAAGTCCAAGCAGCAGCAGAGCATGCACTGTTGACCAGTATTAGTGATGAAACCTTACGCACGGCTTTATCATCTGTTGAGGGGTTTGAGGTACCTGCGTGCATCTTTCATCGACCTGAGTCATAACGAACTGTTTTAGGCTTGGTTGTCGACTTGGTCATCTCGCATTAATTTTCAAATTATTTCAGCAAAATATTTCAGTCACATTCGACTGTAGTGCTTTTTTCCGACTCTTCCTTGGTAGAGGAATCCTCAGAGTTGCAAAACAAGCCCGGATTTTGAGAGGCTACGGTGCAATTTTTCTAGCACCAATCGTATAAATTACTTTTTGTTTCGATTGTATTTAGAAATTTTCCTGTAATTTATGGTCGTTTTGTTATTTTGCTATTGAATCAAGTAACCACTTTGTGATAGGATCTGTTTTTGGACCTTACACGGGCTGCTGCTGACAATTTCCATCGATCTTGGCGTAAAAGACATGGCGTGGTCTTGGATGGGGAAGTTGCAGCTGTACATTATCGACGTGGAGCACTGGATGCTGCTGCAAAGCTTTATGAGAAGGTACATTTGACCTTTATTAAGATGACATCAGAGGGGCAATCGAAAATGCATCATAGTATTTTCTGAAAATGATCATTCCCGGTCTTGCCTTTTCTAATTGATGGCTACGGCATTGATTTACAGCTCGGATAATTTGTCTTACTTTGGGCCTAATCCGACCGTAATCTCTTGTGAAGCTATATTTTTCTATATTTTATGTTTTGGACCTGTTGAACCGATCATCGACTTAATGTGTGTTATTCCAATGAACAGGTTTGTGCTCTTTATGGGAGTGAAGGGTGGCATGCTCTGTTAGTACAAGTTCTTCCTCGACTGTCCGAATGTCAGAAGAAACTGTCAGATTGGGCTGGCTACCTCTCCTCTTGCATCAAGCTTTTGTCCTTAGATCCTGGGCCTGTATCTAGTGAGGATCGGATCTCTATTCAAGCGGAAATTGTCAAATTAGCCTATGGTGGTTTGCCTGTACCGGTATCGTTGGACGTCTCTACACTTATCACATTTGCTGCAAGGGGAGGTCCACCACTTGAACTGTGCGAGGGGGATCCTGGTACTTTGATGGTAACTGTGTGGAGCGGGTTCCAGGACGACATTACTATGGATTCGTTGAGCTTAACACTGGTTACCACCTTTGCTGCTGACGAGGGAACAAAGGTAATCATCTTGAACTCAAACCGAAATCACTAAAATAATCGTTGTTTCATATTTTGCACAGCAGATGAATTAGGTTTCGTGTTTACAAGTTATCTTCTGAGGATGGTCATTCATTTGCACACGCGCAACTCTTAATTTTTCTCGTTTAGCCTAACAGTATTTCTCTGCAGTTCGTGAAGAGTGTGGATGCTCCCGTACTCAAACCCGGAAAGAATCGCGTTTTAATGACGCTGCCACCTCAAAGGCCAGGTTCCTATGTACTGGGAGTATTAACCGGCCATATTGGGCAAGTTAAGCTGCGTTCGCATACATACTGTACCACGAGTGCCGCAAGTTCAAAGGGTGGGCCTCCAGATAGCGACGATTATTTAAGTAACGAGAAGCCTCTTCGGACCGTACTGGAGGTTGTTACTGTCTTCTTCTTTCATTCTTCTTTGGTTGTGGTTAGTTCATTGTCATATTAAATGCTCGTCAGTGGTTAATGACTAGCTTTGGCTTTGTTTAAATAGTCCTTTAATAGAGTATATAACTGATCATTTTGTCGTGTTTCGTGTGTTCTTGAGAATGCGTTAGCAGTTTCTCGCATTTGCGGTCATTTGTTCTGGGTTCTGAATTTTTGATTCGAATTTTGAAATACTGTTTTTACAGGTTGCTAAACCTCGAGCATTGGTAGAAATCAAACCAGCAATCACAAAGGGACTTCTATTTGGCGAGGCACAGTGGGTAGGTTTGATTATCAGGCCTCTCAGCTACTCCCTCGAAGGTGCGCGTGTGCACATTACAAGTGGACCAAATTTGCAGTTTTTGAGTGATCAAACTGCTATGCTGGAAGTAAGCAAATTGTCTCAAGCTGACCCAAATGCACCATCCAATATCGAAGTGGATGCTGCGAAACCGGGCGTTCAATCTATTCACCACATTCTCGAAAACGGCGACTCTCTGAGCAAGGATGATTATGTGTATGGGAAGCTTGGTTCTGATTCTGTTTTGCCTCAGCAATTGCAAATGAAGGACGGTTGCATAGAGCTCCCCGATTGGGCTAGAATGGTGACGTCAATTCTGTGGGTTCAAGTCAAGGCAGATTCGGATGGTAATTTGTGTTCACAATTCTCTGGAGACTCGCATCTATTTTCTCCTCCTTCCCCGAAGAAAGCTCCCTTGCTGGCGCCTGATTTACAAATGCAAGATCTAACTGCAACTTCAGTTGCAAACGGACCTCCTACAGCTTCAGATCTTGTTCCTGCAAGTCTGAAAAATGGCAATATTGGACACGGACACTTGTTATCAAATGGTAGCCTTGTTTCTAGATTTGGCATGAAGACTTTGAAGGTGAAGATGGAGTTCGGAGTTTCTCGAAGCCGCTTGTATGAAAGGTAATGGCTGCTTTAAGCAGGAATTGATTACAAGTCTTACTTGTATGGTTCATAGCATCAAAATGCACAATTCCATGTCTGAGCTCGTGTTAAACTTTTCATCTAGGTGTAGAGTGTTGACAATACCAGTAAGTATTTTGTATGTTTTGCAGAACCATCGCAGTGCAGTTTACCCATCCATTTCGCGTTTCTACTCGTATTGTCAGTAGGGGGAACGACGGGAGATTCCTTTTGCAGGTTAGTCTCCACTCTTAGAGCTTCTGGTGTGTTCCGAGGACCTCTGAAGTCACTCTGAAAGTTCGTGAATTTAGTGCTAACTTATTGATAGGTTTTAGCAATGTCATTTTGGGGAGGCAGTACTCGATAATGATCCAAATTCGCTATTTTTGTTGAAGTCCTTAAAAAAGAACCGACAATAGTTTCCAGTTAGGAAGTGTTGTTTGATCTCCTATGTATCATCGTTTTTGGTTTTGTGCAACATTAATCTATAGTACTAACTGGGAGGTCCTATTCTACAGATCACCTTGAACTCTCAATTAGCAGCGGCTGTGACAATCAAGAGTGCAAATTTGGTACCACAGCCAGGTTTTGCTCATGTCAACAACCACGAGGGACAGCCCACTCCTGCATGGCTTCTGCCTCTATCGGTCTCGGCCTCGTCTGAGTGTGCCCTTCTCTTTGCAATTCGTTCAGAACCAGTCACTGCAAAGGACGGTGAGTACAAATAGCTTACGCTTCTGTTTCAGGGGAGTCATAAAAGCAGGAGCGTAGAGTTGGCAAAAATGTTCTGCTACACATACCATCAAGGATTAAAGATATCTTTATGATTGGAAGTGCGAATTCTGTAAGTATCGACTTGATTCGGTGTTAATACCTATAATTTAATAGTGTCCAAGATGTTGCTAATCCTTCACGTTGGCGCTTAACTGCATCACTCTCATCTAATTGGCAGGTAATGGCGACAATAGGAGCAGTTCTGGTGCAGGGCATCCAAAAAAGGTAAGTTGTCTGAATATTCAATACAAGGTTTCAGGAAACCATGAAGCTGGACTGCAAGCCCCTGTAACAGCTGGTGTCGCAAACAGTGAGAGCTGCTTGAAATTTTCAAGTAGTTTCCACCTTAAAATGCCAGTTCTGGAGCAACTGGTGGCGGTCGGCATGCTCCCTGTGCCTTCACAATGTCCCTGTGTTGGACAACAAATTGTATTCCAGTGGCGAGTTGAGAGGCTCAAGGAGGGTTGGGCTGCATCTCAACAGCAGAATTCCGCAGAGAATTTGTCCTTGCCCAGGGCGCACAGCGATCAGGTGTGTGTGCTATCATCTTTGTTCTTTGTGCATGCAGAAACAGAATGGTACTGGTGCTTTCAGCAAAGAACTAGAGCATTGCGCGCTACCGTAATATTGGAGACCTTATGGGTTAGACGCCTGCTTATGTTGTAGAACGCAAGGATGTGATAGCATTGTTATTTTTTAGATTCTCAAATTGCGATGGTTTTTAAATAGTAGTGTGATTGATGAATAGTGATTTGTATGTGGTCAATTTGGCTTCAGGGGATATATCACGTGTTTCAGCTGCTGTTATTCTTGAAGTTGATGATCGTTGGAACGGGTTGCTTTTCTCCGTGCATATAATTGCTGACATATCAGCCACGCTTCGCTCAGTGCATCCTGGTCCGAATTAGTACTCAACACTTAACATTGTTGATTTCCTTTGTTAAGTTCCATAGCGTGTGGTTTTGTCGTGCAGGAATCAGAAGACCTGTATTATGAGCTCAAAGCAAACAAAGAGTATTGGATGATTGCAGGAAGGCAAAAGGGCTTTATTTCTCTTCCTCCAAGTGTAGGCTCCCGCATTGTCCTTTCAATGGCTTGCGTGCCTTTGGTGGCGGGTCATGTTCATCCGCCTGCTTTGCGATTGGTGAACATAGGCCGTGCCCATGTCAGCCGCAGTCCTGCTGGTCCTCATTTGGTTTGTATTTTACCCCCTGCACCTTGTACTGCACTGTGTATCAGAAAAGGCATATAATTTTCGTGTTCATGCTTCCGATGTGAAGCTGATTTCGTGCGTTTATACGAAGCTATCTCCATATGCTAGCGATCTGTCAATATCAGCAACATTTTCTATAAACCAGTGTTCCATTTATTCCAGATTCTTACTGCGTATCTTATCTACGTGACTGAAATCCTTGGTTAACTTGCCCTGTAGTCGACCAGTCTGGTTTTTCTTCTGAAATACATTTAGACTAATTTACAATGCATTTTGTTCTGGATAGCCAAAGGTGGAATTACTTATGTTGTAAGTTCTCTTTGGGCCGGAGGCCGGGTTCTTGAGGCCTCTCCTTGTTCGGTACTTGGTTGGTTCCCTTGAAAATCCCCTCATTACATGTCAGGTATTATTGCTCTGATTATTTTAACTCGCTTGAAATTTTTGGTGGACTTGACATGTGTATGATATCAATATTCTTGACATGTATTGTTTGTGCTGGGCTACATGAGCGGATGGTATATCGAGTTGGAAGGAGCCTCCATTGTAGTTTACATTTCTCAACGTTTCTGTTGACACAGTTCTCGTAACCCTTGACCGTTTAATGACCCCAGCTTTTTATGAAGGCTTACAAAATGTTGCCACCACGTGTTTGACCTCAAATAGAGCTTGGTTGGAAGGGTGATGTAGATTCAGTGCTTTTGAGGCATAATAAATTATGGCTTGAGAAGAATCCAGAGAATTTTGTTCCTTAAAGTGTTCTCTTTCTTTCTATCTCTAGATGAATTGATTCAGAACCTTGCATTCAACTCATGAAACACCAAGTGACCAAGTTAGTCACATTGCTGAAGAGTATGAAAACATTTCCTTTTGGATGCACTTCGTCCATTACTTGTAGTTCATGTATTACGCTGAGAATGTTTATTGTCCACCCACTAGATGCCTGCTCTTTTAGGGGTGTATAGATATAAGGATGGCACTTGTCATTACCATGATCGCAGCTTTTGCTTTCCAATTTACTTGTTTTCAAACTCTTGCTTATGGTGAGAATTGTTTACTAAAGGTCAGCTTTGTTGATGGTCATTGTTTGAGCGTACACTATCCAATGGTTGGGATTGTTTGAACTGAAACTATTCAATGGTTAGGATTTTATAGTGACATGAGTCTTCAATGGGATGTTTTGTGAATTTAGTGGTGTTCAAGATGCTACTTCTTTGAGACAATTTGTATTGACGTTGTGCGTATATCATTGCATCTTTCATTGTGTCATTCTTGGTATGATATGTTTGTATACATGCAACTAAAAAGTAAAGTTTAATCTTTCTACCGTAGATCTCTCTAATTTATTTAAAACTATGTGATTTTGTTTGATTCTATACTTTAGTCACAATTGTCATTGCTCAACTTGTGTAAAAAGAATCAATACATGTTTGAGTTGATTTTTTGTTTTGTTAAAGGCCAACTTATATAAAGGCCAAACTTATTATAGATATAGATTCTTTTTCATTTAGAGTTTTTTTGTATGACCAAATACATTTTGATTTGGTAGTTGTCTAGACTTGTGCAAAACATAACACGCTTTTTCATTTTCTTTGTTAATGCTTATTATTTAATCATTGAATCTTCTATGTTTGTAACTTTTTTTGTATGATCATCTTAAAAAGACACTTGGAAAACATTATTGCCATTATGATTTGGTTTCCAATATACTTTTGCTTGTTCATTTGAATTATGTAAAATCTTGAATGTGCATATTCTTGATGGTTCCAAACATATTCTCAAATTGTTAAATCCAAAGGCACAAAGATCTCAATACTAAACTTCATGTTCATTAAAAATTGTCTTGAATTTTATAAAGATTTACACTTGATAAAAACAAAGTCCAAGACTTAACCAAAACAAAAGCGTTGTAATTACTAAAGTGCTCTCAATTGAAGTCACCAATTGATTTATCATGAACAATTGATCAAGACTTGTAAAAATTCTTAAATTGTAAGACCACTAATTATTTGATATATAACATTGATATTATTTGATGCCAAGTACACCTATCATTATTGCATATGTATTTACAATGTAGCAATAGGCAAATCTAACTTACAAATATAAAGGCTCCCAAGAAAAATCTAGAATAAGAATTGTATATCTTAAGAACATGATAGCACAAAAGTTTGACACTTGACACAAACACAACTCAACCAAAAGGTTTTCATTGACATTTGGAGAAAACAATTGAGTATTGGGTGCTTGGATGGAATATGGCAAAATAAAATGTAATCATTAATTGATGTATGAATTGGTATCAACAAAACTTTAACCCTTAGTAGCCAAATTGTCACAATGCCTCATTTTTTGCTTACAAGTCCAAAAGAAAGTATCACCACTAACTCCCAAATTGCACAAAGAATTTGTATGTAGCTATTTTTTTCAACAAATTAGAACAATGCTACACAAATCAAGTCCATCTTTGTTTGTTCTAATGTTTGTAATTTTTATTGAGGGGAAATACGTGATGATAGCAGCAAAAGCATTTCCCAAAAGTAAACACTTGAGTCTTCAATGAAGATTCAAATGGAATATGTTACTTTGCAACCGCATAAACTTCAATTGCAATCATCTTAAACTTATCCAATGATGTCATAACTAACTTGCTCTATTCAAAAAAATGTTAGTATAAATTGAAAAGTTTATAATTCACTAATTTTATGCATTCCAATCTTTATATAAAGAGTGCAAAGGACTAGTTATTACAAATACACCTTATTGGATCCCACTGCGTATATATCAACCTAAGCTCAAAATGAAGTGAACTAGAAAACCAACGCAATAAAACATATAAGAATGCAAATACTTGATGTGTCAATCACCGACAACACATCCAACTAGTTTGATTTGAAAGTTCAAAACTAGTTGTAACAATATACCCAAAAACTTCATATTTTTCAAAAGTGGAAACTACATGAAAACTAGCTACCTCATGGCTAACAAGACAAGGCAAGGGGGTCCAAAGTGGGTAGACCAACTTACAATGAAGAAAATCTAGAGTCTAAGTAATAAATTTTTTTAAGCTCTCAGCTTTTTACAGTGAAATGAATTTTGTCAGGTAGGCCAATTCTTTGCTTTTGCTACAACACTTTCAATAGGAGTCATGAACCCCTAAATGCCCACAGCACCCAATTTAGGTGTTTTCAACACTGAAATTTGATATTGTGGACATTTAAGGGTCAAGCAGCTTTTAGTCATCTTCTCAGGTGGTGGTCCTCTCACGTACCGACTAGTAAAGCCGGCTCCGGCGGCTAGAGTGGCGCCTAGAGTGATGGTGATGGTGGTGATAACGAGATCTACTTGTCTCGCTCCATTCTCCCGTCAGCAGCTCGATCGCTCTTTCATATACATCCATGTCCATCTCCTCATCCTCGAACTCGGACTCGCTATCGTCGGCAGATCCTCCGTCCCTTGCAACAAAAGCAGTACTTGAATTTGGTGCTTCCTAGGTGCCTGATGGGTTGGGCAGCACCCGCGGCAGGGGGTGCCCCCCCTCCAGAATGGACGGCAACATCAATGTCATTGGTGTCATAAATGTCATCTGTGTCATCAATGTCATAGGATGCATGTGGTCGACCTGCTCGCTCCCAAGCAGCATGAAAAAGCTTGCACCACGCTTGCATAAAATGGTCGTAATGCTCACGTGCAGAAAGTTGCCAATCCAGAGCCACATACACCGGCAACCACGAGCTCTCAAAGTCGTGAAATTGGGGGCTGCATTCGCCGTAGTTGACGAGCAAGTCCGAGACAAAAGCCAGATGCTCTTGCAGCGTTGGCCCAGGGTCTCCAAGATGTTCCATGGATGGGTTGAAAGTGAGGGCAAATTCTTGGGAGGCTTTGGTTATCCAGCCCTCGGACGACTGCGGATGAGCCGCACGAATCACTCCAAACTCTAGTCGTGCTTTCAACCTCAAAATGAGACTGCTCATAGCATTTTGCCTTGCTAGCATTTGCTGCATCCACTCTGCACCAACAGTCATCACGGCTCCTTCAAGAGCCCCAGTTGCGCTTGGACGGCGCCGGACGCCATAGTCGACTCCTCTGCCTATCTGGCATCCATAGACAGGAATGAAGGTGCCCTCTCCTAAGATGAACTTGCAATCGGGACACGGCTTGGCAAGGCCCTTTTGCTGTTGTTGCCATCGGTGCAGGCACTACCAGCAGAAAAGGTGCCCGCAGTAGGCGATGATTGGATTCTGAGGCTGGTTCATGCAAATGCTGCAACTAAACACATTCGGCTGATTATCATCTTTGCCTCCTCCTGCACCTGCCATGCCCGTAGCATCATCCTTGTGGCAGCCAATTGCAAGTATCGAACTTGAACTGCTGCCCTTCTCCATGAATTTTGCCAATCCCGCGCGCCGCACAGCAAAAGAAAAAGCACAGAAAAAGCTCCCACCTCAGGTGCAGCAAGAAAACTTGACAACGCTCAGCTTCTCCAGCAGTGTCAAACCTCCAAAAAGCTTTCGGCAATTCTCCGGCTGTGTCAAAGCTAGCTCTGCTTTTCCTCCAGGGTGTGCTTTTCCGCCCTGGTGTGAAGGAGCTCCTGCTCTCGAATGTCGTCTCTCTCTCTAGAATGATGCAAATGGCAAGCTGTGAAAGTGTACAGGGTTGATGACCGTGGTAGCACTTATAGTCGGAGGGATGGGGGCGCTGAGGCCTACACTCCTCGATCGATTCCTCGTCTGTGGCCGGCCTAGTTGCCTCGGTACCTCGGTGGGGCGGCAGCCCGCGGAAGCTCGAGTGGCAACGACAACCCAGCTTGTATGTGAGTGGCTTGGGGTTTCCGAGCTGTCACTGGCACTATGCCACTCTCTGCTTGACAACCATGTCGATCGTGAAATTCCAAGTTCCTGATGTCGGCACCCTCTCACACACCTCCAGCTCGAATGAAGGATCGATGGACGGGTAGAATCACGCCCCTCAAAAATGATTGCCAGTCGGTAGATAACACATGGCTGGTCAAGCTGGTCAAGAGAACATGAACAAGACTCACGGTAGTTACTATCGTTTTGGAGCTGCTGGACCTGTGGGGTGGAAGTCCAGTGTGTCTATCCGTTAGCAAGTAGCCCCAAACACGGTCGTTTTTTGATAGCGTTTACAGTTGCCAAAGACCTCTGTTGTCTTTGTCAGGAGGATCACAAATGCAAAGTAATCTGGTGAAGTACTCCAAGTGGCTGCAGGTTGCTCCTCGCTATCAGCTCCTGCCTGCACATATAAAATGAGCTCTTAGCACTTCTCAGTGGAGATTCCTAGTCCTAGTTTGAGCAATTCTTCTACTGCCATGGGAGTAGGTGGCTCTTTGGGAACCTAGCGGCTTTCAGTTTCAGGCCTGCAACAACATCCAAGCCTTTTCCTCAGTCTGATGTGCCTGTCAATCCCCTCCTGACCACTTGGAAATTTCATGAGATGGATCGCATTTATTAGAACTTTAGTTACTAACAATCAGCAGTCAGTTTCCTTCCGTCAACCTCAAAATCATAATCTCGTCTAAAGAACCCTAAATTTTGTGCTGCAGCAAGTCTTCGGCTGCCCAGATACGAGGTAACTCTCCGGGTTCACAATCCTTGGCCCGGGAGCTTCGTGATGCAATTACAAAGTCAACTTTGTTAAGGTGGGGATATTAGTTTTGGGACGGTCCAAGGTGCTCTGCCCATATCGCCACTTAATCTCTATACGATAATGCAGCTTCTAGTTTAAACAAATTAATGTGGATATTGTCATGACAAGTAGAAAACATGTAATTGTTGAATTTAATGGATTGCATGCAACAACTTGATTGACAAGATGAGATAGACAATTTGTTCAAGAAGATGGGGAATAGCAAGAGCTATGACTAAATTAACACCATATTAGGTAAATTGGGAAAAGTAGAGGTACCATTTTGTACTCTATCTTAATCTTACATATAATAAATGTAGGTATAGCTATGGCTCAAAGTTGAAGATTATTTGAAATTCTTGTAGGCAATCATTGAAACTTCAATACTATACAAGAAATTGCATGCTTTCTTTTTTTTGTAATATGCTGAATTTTACATAATGACAAAAATAGTGAAAGTCCCAGAATGTACTCTTTTTCCCAATTTACCTAATATGGTGCTAAATCAAGTGATATGCTAGAATGCATTGGTGTGTTAACGTGGACTATTGAGTTTAATTGTGAGTAAAGGGCGATGTGTGACAAATTGTTGATTAGGAAGGATCTAGATCAAGTGTGGGGAGAATTAGTGTACTAGTGTATCTAATGTATGCCAAAATGGAACTTGCTAGTTAGTGATGATGTATATATTGATAAATAGAAAAATATGAATTATGCCATTTTTTAAACAAGATAAGCTAACTTGGTTAAAAGGCCTAGTTGCTGATTATAACACAAGATATTGCAATTTTTTACAAGTGTAGGCACTCGTGTAGGCAAAGCGTTAATTGATTTTAGAATGTGTTTTGTAATCAACTAAGATTATAAGTTTAGATTTGGCAGTTATTTTAGAAACTTTGTGAATACATTCGAATATATGTTGATTAGCCATATAATTTTGAATAAAAAAGGGTTGATTTCAAGTTTGGATATCTTTGATATAGAGCGGTGCAATACAATACATTGTGTTACAAACCTCCCACGATTTTAAACTCAAATCATCCATATACCTACAAAAACCAACTTATATTTAATAAAACTACAAAGATCACACAGAACTCACCTTTGAATTCTCAATCATAAAGAGAAATCAATTCTCAAAGAGAACTAATCTTCTCACCTTCCAAATCCTATCTTATATTCTAAAAAGATTATTAGACAGTTCTTTAAATAAACTAGGAGTTCTTTGTCTAAGTTTAGCTTTCTATTTTTAATTTTCATCTTAAACCATCAGCTAAAGTGAAAGTCTTAGTTATACTAACTTTATATCATATCTTATCTATTACTTAAAGTTATCTAACTCCAAGTTCCAAGACTTTGTCTTATCATCTAGTGTACAATCAAGTACTGGCTCCTTACAGGTGGCTCATTTGGGCCACCTAGTTTTTATATAAAACATGGATCAGAGTATAGTTGGTCCATTTTGGTAGGAAAAATTACCATTGCAGCCTTATGCAATACCAAGCAAGTGTAATAAATTTCAACTCCTAAAAACCAAATCTCCATTTTTGGTAAATGGGTTTGTAATAAATTTATGGTTTTACATGATAATTTATTGAGATATATTGGTGATGAATTTTTGAGATTTGATTCCATGGATATGTAGGAAACACTCATGCGCACATCTTCCATGCTAAAAAACACCCCCTTGAGTAACAAAACTTTGAACTACAAAAAATTCAATGAAACTTGTGATAGGCCCAAATTTGGTAAAATACATATTTTTCTATGAAAATCCAATTTTGTTGTATTACTCAAATATTGTAACTAAGTTTGAACCTCTAAACATCATATTTTGTTTACTAGATGAAAAGTTAGTTAAAAAACAAAAATATGTATTTTACCAAATTTGGGCCTATCACAAGTTTTATTGAATCTTTTGTAGCTCAAAGTTTTGTTACTCAAGGGGATGTTTTTTATCATGGAAGATGTGCGTATGAGTGTTTCCTACATATCCATGGAATCAAATCTCAAAAATTCATCACCAATGTTTCTCAATAAATTATCATGTAAAACCCATTTACCAAAAATGGAGATTTGGTTTTTAGGAGCTGAAATTTATTACACTTGCTTGGTATTGCATAAGGATGAATGGTCATTTTTCCTACCAAAATGGACCAATTATACTCCATGTTTTATATAAAAAACTAGCTAGCCAAAATGAGCTATCCGCAAGGAGCCACTACGTGACTGTACTTCTAAGTTCTAATACACCTCTTGTACACTTGTCATCTAATGTACTTTTTGTGCACTTGTCATTTAATTAGTGTACATCCAACATGGTTTTTACTATGGGCAGTTTTAGGATGTCAAACAGCATATGCAAATAGCCCAAAAAGACAAGATGGACGGACTTATTTAGCTTGTTTTTTTGGGGCATTTTTAAGGTATTGACCTAAAAATGGAAGAATCAAATTATCATTTTTTATTTTATTTATATGATATGTTTTTGAATTCAGCTTTTGACTTCATGTTGGCAATAACAAGTGTCACCAACATGTACAAAGTAAGTTTTTTTATCATTTTGTACCATTTTTTTAAGTCAACTATGAGGTGACTTTGTTGGACAGACCATGAGCTCAATCAGGCACTTTGGGCATACAGATGGGCAGCCCAATGTAATAATCATGTACATCCTAACATGATTGATACTTTGGGCAAGATTTAGAACAACACATGTGGAAGTACAAAATGGATGGTATGGACTGATGTGCCTATCCATTCCCGCTTGTTAAGGCATTTTTAAGGTTTTTGACCTAAATATGGAAGAATAAATTTACTATTTATCATATTTACTACATGATATTATTTTAAATCTATATTTTGACTTCATATTGGCAACAGTAAGTGTAACTAGCATGTACAAAGAAATTTGATTTTATCATTTTGGAAATCAACTATAAATTGATTACATTAAAACTTATCAAGATGTGAAATCATTAGCACTTATGTGACACTTTAGAGTCTGTTTTGGTTTAATTACATCAAATGCCAACTTTTAAAGATGAGGAAAGATCATGCTCATCATTCTATTCAAAATTAAGAAACTTTGAATTTATATACATTTTACATTTTTTAGTTGACATTTTGTAAATCTTGTATAAGCTGTCAAAAGTACTTCAAAATAAGTTTGTAGATATTTCCACTATAGGTTCTACATTGAAGACTAAAATAGTAACAATCAAAATAAGTTTTTTACTTGACTTTTGTAATTTGAATTATGGATACTTTTTAATCCAAATACTTGATTTCATATAATACCACAATTTGGACCTCCTATTAGATACTTCAATTGTTTGTCCAATGAAGTAAGGGGATCTGATTTTCAAAGTATTCATGTCCTTAGGGATCCTATTGGAGCAGATTTTTAAAATGCACTTATGTTTCAAAAATTGTATTTTAAAGCAATATGTAATGTTTATGAAATTAGAGTTGTTGATAATGATATCATTGATGCTTTTAAAAGTTAAATCCAATTCATATGCTTAACCTCTAAGCGCCCAAGAGACATTATAATGTCTTTCCAAAAGGGTCAATGCACATTTGATTAAGATAATCACATTGCTCCTTTGGTGTAACCACCTCTGGACAATCAAGCCCATCATGATGGAGATGCTTCTTGCTAACCGTTTGTATGGTTCCAATCTTGTAAATTGTATTTTTCAGTGCACAGGGGCACTTTGATTGCAAGTAGGTTGGACTTTTTTTGTTTCAAGTCTGGGCGCGTAGAGGTTAAATAGCAACTTGGATTTTCATCATAGAAAAAATCCAATTAGATGCTTTCAATCCCTAAAGGACAGAGCATGCCGCTGCGACCAGTAGAATACAAAGTGTTTTTCTTGTATTTGAAATAGATTCATATTGGAAAAACTTCATAGCACAAGAAGACTCAACACATGGCTCTACGATTAGGTCATATTAGCTGTAACCTTCAAGTAATCATAGCTCTCACTTCCAAGATCACAAAGTTGATGAGGAGTTTGTTTAGCTTCTTTTGTCTATTTAGCTTCTTAGTCTATTTAACTTCTTTTTTAATATTGTGTATGTAAGTGGGGTATTTATATGTATTGGACTAAGCTATTTAGTGTGTGTGTTTGTGTAGCTGTAGTGAGCTCAATACTATGCATTAGTATAGTGCCAACGTGTGTAAGTTTCTACTTACAGAATAATAGGTAATTGCCTGAAGTAGATGATTTGTTATTTGATTCTTGTGAATGCGTGTATGTGTAACCTTGATGTACTCACTAGTACAATAGATTAGTTAAATTCCTAAAATTCATACCTTTATTGCATTTGAGATCAACAAAGAAGTTGGAGAATAGATCAAAACGGTTGTAGTAGACTTCTTGATATCCCAAATTAAAACTTCTTATTGGTAGTAGATACCAGCTTTTTTTTTGAGTGACTGCTCTCCTCCTTGCATTGGAAATTTTTTGGAGGGATTTAATCACATTTGCCAAAACTTGATTAAAGGTGGCAAAAGTTTGCCAACAAAAAAAACTCTAGCAAATACCAATTATACGGTAGCATATATACTATGCCTTATCGTCCTTTAAGGGTTAAAACAGTATGAAAACAAAAAATGCAAAGAATCTTCTACTATGTATCCCTAACTAGATGGTATAGCTTATAAGCTAGAATTTTTTTGCTTTCAAGCTACAAGGTTCTATAAAATAGATAGATCAAACATTTGAGGATCTTTGGATATCAATTAATTAGAATTCATCTTTAAAATTAAAATATTCTAATTGGCTTACTCTTTCAAAAATAGCTAGATGTCAATGTGTAAGCATAGCTACTTGTGAAAAAGCCTCTTTTATGCAAAACAATATTAAACAAAAACAACACAAGTCCATGATTATCACATATTTAGAAAATACTATACATATAGCCATAGAAGGACCATCAATATATTATGGTAATATTTTAAATGAGGGCAATATTCAACTTGAGGGTCTAAAAAGGTGTCACGGACATAGAAATAGAAAGATAATCGATAAGAACTAGGAATGAACTTGGATTCAATGATGAGGAAACAAATATAAAAAGAAGTGAGCACTAGCTCCAAGAGATGTATTGTCGAGTTTGAATAACACTTTAGCCTCGACCTCTATATATACTTTGATCTAAAGTGAAAAAAATCTAAAATAAAAATATTCTAAAGTCGAAAGTAAAAAAACAAAACGCTCCAAAGTAACATTCTGAACATTATTCCCTTCTCAAACAATAAGTCCCAAGAGGAGCTTTAGGCTTATCCGAATAAAATTGATAAAATTCTTGTACCATTTCCGGTGCATTTACAAGATTCTCAATTGATTTCCACGTTCGCTTGTTTATATCATAATCGCTCCAATGTTCAAATAAGACTCACCTATATTGAGCAACTTTGATATTTTTCTTGAAGCCTTTGCGGAAGCGTTTGGTAAATATGATAAGATTCGTTGGGCAACTACAAAAATTCGGTCGTTACAGCAAGGGACACATTCTGCATTGGCTTATGCCTTGGACTTTCGACAAGTTGCACACGACATCAATTAGAATGAAGCAGCCTTCATGAGCCAATTCTAATAAGAATTAAAGGATTTTGTAAAAGATTTACTTTTACCACTCCCTGATCCTCAAATGTTGAAAAAGACAATTAATCAAACGGTTAAATGTGACAATCAACTTTTTCAACACCGTCAAGATCAAGTTCTACCAAAAGACCAAACGGCTTGTCCTATCTCATCTGTATCGACAAAAAACCTAATTTTGCATTTAGAGACGATAGACATGCAAATTGACGCAATACGTATCAAGCATTTCACTCCGAAAAAAAAAGAAACATTGCATAAAGGAAAGATTATGCTTGTATTGTAGCGAGAGAGGCTACAAAATTCTCAACTGCCCAAAGAAGCCGAGTTAATGTATTGTTAAAACCAGAGCTGTCATCATCTATAAAAACAAAGATACCAAGTCATAATAGAAACCTTGCAACTGGATAATACAATTTTACAACAATATTTAGGTTTATCTTGATCCTTTCAACTTGCTTCTTGTTTTTTTATTTTTTTATCCATTGGTCCTCAGAAATTTGAAAGCACTGCTCTATTAAATTCAAGAGCATTTGCTTGTTTTTTAGATGAAAAATTTGTTAAAAGTCATAAATTCCATTTAATTAAGAAATCTCAACCCATCAATGTAAAAGTGATAGATGGACGACCTTTGTCTTTTGGCAATGTGACACACAAAACTAATGCCTTTAAAGATGACATTTAAAGGCCATAATAGCCAAATCATCTTCAATCTCATCAAAATCCCATCAAATCCTATTATTCTTGGTCTTTTGTGATTAGAAAAGTACAATCCGTCAATAGATTAAAAGTTACGAAAGATGATTTTTTTCGAAAGTCATCCAATCAATAAACTTGTTACATAACTTGTTGAAAAATATGTTGAAAAACCTATTAGCAAACAAACTAGTAAATTGCAAGTGAAGAAACTCATGTTTATTGGAGCAAAGGCATTTATAAAAATGATCAAACAATATACATCATTTGTTATCTATGCGGCTCTAATTAGTGAAAAAAAGATCACAACAATTGGTATCTTAGAGCAATATAAAAATTTTAAAGATATCTTTTGAAAAAGAATGCCGACATACTACTAGAACATTGAACATTTGATTGTGCTATACACTTAGAGGTAGGAGCACAACCTCCTTTTGGTCCAATTTATAACTTATCATAAACGGAGTTGCCAGAACTACGGAATCACATTGATAAAAATTTGGCCAAAAATTTCATTTGTCACTTCAAATCACCTGCTAGAGAATAAATTATCAAGATTTTAATAAGGTGACAAAAAAAAACCGCCATCCATTACTTTTGATCTCTAGACTTTTAGATCAACTTAGAAGTGCAAAGATCTTTACCAAAATCAACCTATGTGGAGCTTACAATCACGTAAGAATCATAGAGAGAGATAAATGAAAAACGGCATTTTGTATAAAATATGGTCATTTTAAGTATAATGTCATGTCTTTTGATCTTACAAATACTTCAGCAGTCTTTCCGCACATGATGAATGACATTTTTTGAGAACATCTTGATAACTTTGTTATTATCTATTTAGATGACATTTTGATATTTTTTAAAAATGAAGAAAATCAAGCAAAATACGTTCATTTAGTATTTGAAAAATTACGCGAACAAGGACTTTACGCCAAACCAGAGAAGTGTTTATTTCACTAAACTGAGATGAAGTTTTTGGGATTCATTGCAATTACAAAAGATTTGAAGATGGATCCCAAGAAAATGAAAATTATCTTGTATTGAAAAGTTCCAAAAACTATTAAAGACGTATAATGTTTTCTTGGTTTGCTAATTTTTATCAAGTCTTTATCAAAGGCTATTCTCAAGTTGTTGCTCCGCTCACTCGATTGACAAGTAAGGACAAATTTGACTGATAACCATTAGAGGATAAAAAATTTTAGGATTTAAAGACCGCATTTACTACGGATCCAATTTTAATATACCAAAATTGTTCAGATTCATTCTATTTGAAAACCAATGCATCAGATTTTGTTTTAGGAGTTATACTTTTACAAATGGGGGAAAACAAGAAGCTTCATCCCATTGCTTTCTATAATCGGAATTTTTTTGCTGCCAAAATCAATTATAAGATTCACGATAATGAACTTTTTGTTATTATGGATTCCTTTCAAGAGTGGCGTCATTTTCTCAAAAGATTTAGACACTCGGTGACTGTTTATATAAATCACAAAAATTTAGAGTACTTCATGTCATCTTGTGTTTGAAATTGGCGTCAAGCTTAATGGAATATATTTCTATCCCGATTTAACTTTATTATCACATATCAACCGGGGAAGCAATAAGGATTATCTAATGCTTTATCAAGAAGATTGTACTTTGCTTCCAATACTTGACAAACTATCACAGACATAAAAATATAAAGATAATCAATAAAAACTACGAATGAACTTGGATTCAATGATTAAGAAACAAATATAAAAAAAAAGTGAATAATGACTCCAAGAGATGTGTTGTTGAGTCTAAATAATACTTCAGCCTCAACTTCTATATATACTCTGATCTAAAATGAAAGAAATTTAAAGTAAAAGATATTCTAAATTCAAAAGTAAAATAAAATAGAACGTTCCGAAATAACGTCCTTAACAAAAGGACGTCTAATGAAAATTTCACATTATTTCCCACCTTTTGTAATTAAATGCACCAATTTTCATTATTGTATTATTGCAAATCAAGTAGTTTCCAATAAGGCATATTCTTTACGTGTACACAACAATTATTTTTAAACCCAACAAAGTGGTTTTGCTTGTCCGGATTAGATCTTTTACGCTAAAAACGGAAAACTATCACAATTCCATAAAAAGAAGAAAATAAATGATCCGGACATGTAAATTAAGTTTATATATTTTCAAATTTGGTCCATAAATATAGGCTAAGGTATATAACAAATATCCAAACATATCAAAAGCAATGCAATAATAGATATTGAACCATTAATTACCAAACGGTAAAATTTTGAGCTTTTTTTACACCCCCCCTAAGTTGTAGTTAAATACATCAAATAGAAGTTTTTTTTTTGAAAATATGATCTACATGGTTGTGTAAAGGTACCCATTATGTCAAAATGTAATAAATTATATAAAATCAAAATTTTTAGTGATAGTGTGAAATAGTCTATAAAGGACTTTACAAAGGACTTATTCCGTCTAGAAGACATACAAGTGTTAAAAGTAGTTGGAACTTAGAGGGAAGTGGAGCCAGGTCACTTCTTGACCTATTTATCATATTTTCAACAATCCCAAGATAAAAGTTTTGAAATTGATACCACAAAGAGCCTTTCATTTGACTTTCAATTTTAGGCTAAATTTTTAAAGTTAAAGTGGTTGCATCTTCTTTCCATGCTTTGTGATTGCAAAGTCATTTTTGTTAAAATACCCTTTATTTGAAACAATCATTTTTGCCCATGCTTGATTTTGAAGTTTTTTGCAATGTTTGTAGGTTCATGGGTTTAGGACAAATAATATCACAATTCTTTGAATACTATATAATTTTCAAGATTTTCATCTATATTAATAATTTGAAAGTAAAAGATAAATTTTAGACATTTTTGTTTTGTTAGATTGGATTTTTACCATCTCATTTAAGATTCATGATTTTAGGAGGTTTCACTTCATTAATCAATAAAATAACTTTGACAATTTAGAAAAGTTCTATTAAATTATTCATACATTAAAATATCTAATTTGAAACTTAGGAAAAGTAAAGGTAATAGAAATGAACATTGTAATATTTTTATATGGTTGTTGAATTTACATAAATAGGTATTTGATAAAATCAAACAATTAAAATACACATTGATGTTTGACATTGCTAGATTCAAGAAATAAGGTTGTCCATATCTTTTACACATCAAATTAGAGTCCAACAAATTGAAATTCTCAACAAAGCATTTGATGCTATGACCAAGTTCTTTTGGGGGGCAATTAAATGCCCAATTACCTCCAGAAAAAAGGTGAGCTTCAAGCCTATAGAAACCAAAGGGGAAAAAAAATCAAAATATGCCAAATTGCAATAATGAAAATTGCACTATAGCCTAGGCTTCCATAAAATTCTTTTTAGATTAAAAATTGATGTCAATCATTTTAAAATTATCTGAGCATTTTAGAATTATTTGAAGTGATGCCTAATCCAATTTATTGCAATACTTAAGTATTGACAATGGTTATTTGAATATTTTCAAATAATGTATAGTGAATGCCATTTGCACAAGCAAATCTTGTCACATGTCACCTTAAAAGCTAGTTAGGGAGCGTTGGGATTGGGACCGTCAAGTACATGTATAGGAACACATTCAAGCAATTTCAAACGTAGTTGAGAGTTGCTAATAGGAACTCTATAAGCTACAACTTTATCCTTTGTTATAAAATAATCCAAAATACTTTTTTCCACAAAAATTACATTCCCCAATAGCTTCCTCAATAGCTTGTTAAATTTTATCCTTACGAATTTTTTTTCACAATTTTCCGAGACCTTGTAATACCCTAAACCCTTTAAACACTCCGGTATGGGAAGAGTACCTTGTAGTGTGAAAAAAAATAGGAGATTCCTTAGCCTCGATCTTCTTGGCCTCCTTCTTGTTGACCTCGTTGCTACTTCCCGCGGCCGTTCCTACTTCAAAAAGCTCCTGCTTCCCGCGGCCATTCTTGCTTTTGTGTCCAGGCCGCGTCGTGTGTATTTTGTGGTGGTGGCGAGAGAGCAATTGGTAACAGCGAGTTTTACTCTCAATAAACTTTCTGTCGTCCTTCTCGAGGTCGGATTACAACGCCCTTCAGGTATTGCGTGTATGTGTGTGGATCGATGAATTAGGGTTTAGGGTGTCATCTTGCGTTGCGTCGTGGAGAAGGCGCATGTGAGTTGTTGTAATAGACAGGCTTCGATTATCTTGATCGTTGTCGAATTTTGGCGGCCTTGCTTGTTCAATTGGCTTGGCTACTCAGTTTCTTTCTCGGTGTTTTTGTTGTGAAATTTGTGTTGGAGGAGACGTTTTGGTTGTTTTAGGGTTTCAAATAAACATAACTCCAACTATACATCTCCCGCAAAAGCAATACTCAGAGAATAAGAGGCATGAAGTGATTTAGTGAGAAGTACATCATGACAAACTCAAACACGTATTCAGTATGAAAATTCTTGTAATTCGTCCAAAGCCTTTCTCACTTTAGTGGCTTTGAATAGTAGAATCGCTGCTGCTATTTTGAAACAACTATGTTGGATATGACTTCAAGTGCTGTTGTATAGAAATAATTGTGCTGGATATGGGTGCAGCTGTGCAATGGAGGCTGATGTGTAGAGGGAGGGGGGAATTGGTGTTGCAGGAGCAATTGCGCAGGCGGCCATCTACCCCATAGACTTGGTGAAGACGCGTCTGCAGTGTTATGGGGAACCGGGGCGAGCACCGCGTTTAGTCAAGTTCACGCGTGATATTCTCGTCAACGAAGGCCCTCGAGCCTTGTTTCGGGGCCTGTTACCCTCCCTGCTCGGCATCATTCCCTATGTTGGCAATACCTGGCTACCTACGAAACGCTGAAAATCAAGTCTCGCCAGTTTCTGCCGCCTGATACTGGTGAGTTTTTGCCCTTCTTCCCCAGGATGAAACCACTGGTGTTTTCTCCTTCGGTCATAACTTTGTTCATCCGTTTTCCCTGCTTGAAATTTCGAAACTCCATTGTAGTGGATTTCTTTTCTTCACTGACGTAGCTTTACACCTCCACACTCTAGCTCATGTTCAGGTTTATTTGGTGAAAAGAGCCATGTTAGCTACTGATGGCCTCAACGGTCAAAGTGGTTGCCTTCATATTTATAAGAGCTGGAACAGGTCATTTAGACAAGAAAATGTACCTATCAGAAAAAAAAAAATCCTTTCCTGACGTTTTTAAACGATGGATACACGTCTTCGAAGTTATTGTAATTGAGTGTTTGCTTCCATAGAGGACCTTCTGTTTTCTTTGCTAGTGCGCTTAGGTGTAAAATGTTGTTAATGGTGTTTTTATTGAAAGCTTGTCATTATCAACATCTCAGCTAGTCTAATAAACAGTCGGAACATACTCATTTTAAGGCAGGGTGTCTACATACAGCGCCTTTCTTCCAACCTATCTGGACTTGTTAAAGGGAGAAATCTTTGTCAAGTGGAGGTTATGGTTAACCCACTTTCATTCATTATTTTTAGACTCTTCCTGAATTACTTACAAATTTGGGAATAAGGAATGGGGTGCTCAGAAAATGTCTACCCTAAAAGTCTATTATTGAGGCATTTTAAAAACTTTAATATTTACCTTCGTTTCAGGGGTAGTTTTTGGCATCCCATGTTACATAGACTTAGCTGATATGATGTATTTTATGGTGTTAACAAAAATAGGAAGTCTGTTATGGAAGCTAATTGTCAATTATAGGAACTGTCAAAACACAGTTTTATAATTCAAAATTTTAAGACACCATTTCCTCTTATTACAGTAGAGCCCGTCTTAATGCATATCGCTTAAGTGATCAATCTCCGTAACTGAAATACCACTGTGCAACAATATTTTGATACTTAGTTACAAATCTTGAAAAATATCTTGTAGGGAGTTCAAAATTTCAACTTGATGAAAGTGACAATTCTAAACTTTGAATTTTACATTAGTTTATTTAATTTTTTTTATTATTTTGAATCTCTTCTCCAATTTTTGGAATTCGGAGAATACTTGACCTTTTCCCGGTGGAAGGCTGTGCCAGGTTCAATTCTTCCCAAGTTACGAAGTAATTAATCATAAACAAACAAATTTGTGACACAAACAAACATTGACCAGTGTGAATGTTTGATGACAAGGGGAATCAACTGGTTTAAAGTCATATACAAGGAAACTGGCCAAAAAATAGTCAAGACGTCCGACTATAACCGGCCAAAGTATCAAAAAAAATCCGGTTGTACAAAACAGGAGAAATTAGCAGCCAAATTCAAAAAAATCTCCCCAAACCCTGGCCTGCACATCTCGAGCCCCACGCCCAACGAGGTGCCAACGTCGGTCCCAAACTCGCAAACACGCCGCAATTTTCTTCTTCGTCGCCATTTTAAGCTTCCATGGATTTTGGGTTTCACGAGGGTTTTTGCATGCCACTGTGCAGCCATGGATGCTACCATGGTTCTGGGATCGTCGGTCTCTCCAGTGGCGGGGCTCTGCACTTCCCGTGATCTCTCTTCTTCAGCCTCTTTCTCCTCTGCAACGTTTCTTCTTCCGAGGGTCTCAGCTCCATGCAGAAGATTTGCGTCCGTGACTCGATGCACCGTGCAGGTTCCAGCTCAAACCACGAGTGCCAGTTCTTCGAAGCTTCAGGCTAAGGTGAGGATTCGTTTCGTTGCAATGTAGGTTTTCATTGTTGGCTTGTTACTGGTAAGGCGTGGAAGCTTTTTTGGAACATGCAATTAGTGAGAGTGATGGTTGATCAATTTCGTTTTGGAGCAGCTTTGCCGTGCCATTTGGTTCCCAGGCTGTATAATCATTAATCATTTAAGGCAACCATACCTGAACGCAATACTTAAGGCACTGAGCATACTTACTATTTTTGTATGTTCTAGTAAGCAAACCAAAGAGAATTTCAATTTGCTAACGAATGCGTTAATTTGTAAAGTGTATGCAAACGTTCTAAGGATTCAAGATATTACTGGTAGATGACCTAACATGAGTTCTTGTGTTAATTGTGTACATTCTGTACATTCTCAAGAAGTGCGTACCATGCAATATTTGAAAGTAGCTTTATTTAGGTGTGTACCTCAATGAGTTACCTCTGCCTTGATCGCTTTACAAAATCTACACACCTAGAGTTTAAAAAATGGCATTTACCTGCGAGCCAGGCCCTCACCTTCACATTTTTCTGTGGATGATATCTTGATTTTGTTCTTGCTCAATGCTTTGAAGAATTTGGACCTACGCCAGAGATTAGTCTAATGTCAGTGGATGCTTGTCTCGTGATTGCAACGATTTATGGAGATACTGTTCCTTTCTTTTGTGTATCTGTGAATTAAAAGCAGGGACGTGTTTTCTTTCTAGCAGGACATAATCGAGGCAGAGTCTCAGCTGTTTGTGCAAACATATGCCCGGTCACCTGTGGTGTTTGTAAGTGGAGAGGGATGCAAGTTATATGACACCGAGAACAAGGAGTATTTGGATTTGACAGCAGGAATCGCTGTGAATGCTCTGGGATATGGAGACCCGACTTGGGTTAAAGCAGTGACTGAGCAGGCAGGGAAGCTCGCTCACGTGAGCAACCTTTTTCATACATTACCACAGGTAAAGACCAAAAGCCACTGTCCTGTACGCTAAGAGTAAAGGATACTATTTGCTTCCCTTTAAGCATGTAAAATCTGTTGAAAATTGAATTTTCATTTCCACGTAGGAATTCGTTATTGCAATGTCAATGTGGGAAGTTGTAGACTACTATGGAAAGGACAGTAGATAAACTAGTTCCCATTCAAAGATTAGTGGTCATGAACATTTATTGTGATCATGCTCATAGCGCTTGCTTATAAGTCCAACCAAGTGCATGAAGTGATGAAAGATGAGTTGTTGTTGATTACAGGGTTCAGTTTAAAATCCAGGTCGCTAACCATTTTACATCTTGTGTCCTATTATTTTTGTAGGTCATCAACGAGTATGACGTTGTTGGATCAGTAAGAAAAAATAAGTGTGTAGGACATGAGCTTCTGGACCCGTTACAGTGCTGATTGTTAGTAGCTTATGCGCAGGTGGACCTAGCCAAACGTCTTGTGAAATCATCGTTTGCGGACCGGATTTTCATGACCAACTCAGGCGCCGAAGCCAATGAAGCAGCAGTTAAATTTGCACGGAAGTATCATCATGCATTGGCAAAAAGGAATGGTGGAAACGCACAAGGAGCCACTGAGCTTGTAGCTTTCACCAATGGATTTCATGGGCGGACGCTTGGAGCACTTTCACTGACAAGCAAAGTGCAGTATAGGACTCCTTTTGAACCTTTGGTACCTGGTACACCTCGTTAGCTCTCTTATATGTCGGATCTGTGTAGGTTTGATTTGGCGTTAAAATCCAATCTGTCGAATACTCTTCTCATACATGAGTCACAAAAGGGTGTGCTGATTGTGCCAATTTCATTTGTTAGCTGAACCGCCTTGTAATTTCTGAGTTCCGTAAAGCAGTAGTACATGTGGTTGATATTTGCCAGGGGAAAGTGTGAATAAGAGAAAAGCTGGAATCTAGCAACGGTTTTCTTTTGACATGATTCATGCACAAATCCCTGTCAAGCTCTTCCACATCATGATACTAGATCATTGTTTTGGAGCAGTTGCAGTTTTTGTTGTTAACTTTTAGCTGCTCTTCCTCGTTGCGTTGTGTACATGTTGACCATAAATCAGAGTAATCTTGAGCCTCTCACGTAGATGAATGGAGGATATTTTGATTTCGTGTCGGAGCAGCGGATTGACATTAGAGTTTACGCGTGTCAGGTGCAATGCGGGCTTGGTCGTACTGGTCGCTTGTGGGCTCACGAAGCCTATGATGTTAAACCTGACATTATGACATTAGCGAAGCCTTTGGCTGGTGGACTACCCATTGGAGCTGTTCTTGTAACGGACAGAGTAGCTTCGAGCATTGCAGCTGGAGGTCACGGGAGCACGTTTGCCGGAGGACCTCTTGTGTGCCATGCTGCGTTGGCTGTATTGGACCGCATCCAGGTATTACATCCAATGTCTTTGATTTCATGTTAAAGTATGTACTTCGTGTATTAGGAAGGAGTTGAACTGATTTAAGCTTTTAAAAAGGTTGCATTAGGATGGTAGGGACCCCAGTCGAGAAATGCATACCTTTGAGCGATTCTATTAATTATGACTGGCTAGTTACACCATTCATACTATTTATGTCATCCATGATTTCATGTGCCACCAATAGTAGATGCGATGTAGTAAATGTACTATTTTTTGGTAAATCTTATGCTTGGTTTAACATTGGGACCACCATCAAATGAGAGGAAAAGGAGAATATTTGAGTGAATGCTCAGTCAATGAACAAGCGGCTCAAGTGCTTGGGAGTTTCTTTTTTTGCTAATGTTGTTTCAGTCATATCAATCTAGGGATATACTACTTATCGGTGTTTAAATTACCACTAAACCTGGGAACTATTGTATTATACACTAAGTTCAATAAACGGCGTAGCCTGAACTGAAGGCCTTCATGTGCTAAGGGTTTGGTTGTCATACATTTTCAGGCGCCAGGCTTTTTGGAGAGTGTTGCACAGAAGGGCGCCTACCTCAGGTCGCAACTCGAAGAGAAGCTGGGCAAGAATCCTCATGTGAAGGAAGTGCGAGGTGAAGGTCTTCTTGTTGGCATTCAACTCGATGTCCCTGCGTCACCACTAGTGGCTGCTGCTCTTGATGCAGGACTCCTCATTCTCACCGCCGGTAAAGGTGATGTTGTTCGCCTTGCACCTCCCCTCATCATCTCCATTGAAGAAATCGACCAAGCTGTGGGAATTATACGGAGTTGTATATCCTCGCTACAATAGTAGTTTGTGAAGCTTAAGCCTTTACAGTATGCATGGACGGCTAGTTTTTGGTGAAAGGTTGGTGGCACGTCACATAGTGAGTCAGTTATAATATTCAATCATATAGATAGCCAGTCGGGGGTTGCAACAGAAAGAGCACCCCATTCCCAAAGTATATCTTCGGAGATTTTCAAGGGACCAACAAGGTGATCCCAGTCTAGTTTCATTACATTTTTGTGGAGTTACACCTGTACCTTAACATGGATAAGTACCTTGAAGAGCGGAAGTGAAACTATATCTAACACCTTATCAAAATAGTTTGCAATATGGTTTTGCTCGTTTGGCTTTGTATCGTGTCTATGTGAACCGCATCGTCAAAATCAGAGAATCCGTAAGCAGTGTTTCATGGTTTCGTAACATAATGTAACTCTGAATAACTCATAGTTCCTTGTTTTTATGTTTATCTCTCAACTCTTTTGTGAACATTCTGCTTACAGAAATTATAGAAGCAATAAGATAAAGTAGATTATCAAATGAGTTTTTTGATGCAAGTATTTGGATCTTCGCCGTCCATCCTTTGGCAACCTGGACCTATAAATCTATCACATTTGTTGCAAAGTTTCATTTTACTTGTCGATCATGCAGACGGAAGTGGAAAGCTAACCATGTTTGACATGTTTTGCTTAGATAGAAGGGCTTGTATTTTTAAATACAAAAAAGCTACTCTCAAAGATTTTTGCCATATGGATTTTAAGATTATAGGTTTTGAAGTGACAATTTTTTTGCATTCAAATTCAAGGTAGCTCTAATTTGGGGAGATTTTTGCACCAATTAGTATTATTATTTTTGCTTGAACTCCTTTGTTTTGATTTTTTTTTTTTAAAGAGCTAGCCATGTGTCTAATAGTTTTCATCACATTTTGAATTGGGGAATACGTACCAAAATAATAGAATGAAGAATAAGTTTCTGAAATGTCTTATACAAAGCTTTTCTTTCAACAATTTTTGGTTTTCAAATACAACAATCTTTTCAAAATGTGAACAATGGAGATTTTGATTTTAGCTAGCTTTAGAGGAAGAGGGAAAAAGGGGAAATTTATCAAAAATTACAGCTTTAAGGTGAAGTAAAGGGCAATAACCAAAAGCAATTGCCTTCATGAAATGAGGTTGGGTCAAGGTGTGATAAAGAAATAACTTTGCCTCTCAATCTTTGAGCAAGATCCTAAAATATCAATTGCAATGTAAACAATTGTGCCCATCTTGCTCTTCAAGCAAGCAAAATTACATACCCCATCATATTGTTTTTTTTCAAAAATCAAAATAGTTTGAAATTTTTTGCATTGGAAAGATACTCCTTGAACACACATCCTCTTAAATTTTTGTGAAAATATGTATTCATTATTCTATAAATACTAGCCTACCTAGAATTGCTATGTTGCCACAAAAAATAAATGTTGTTTGGTTCTATAGGGATTAACCCCTAAACGTTAGAACAGTCCTTTGTGACCAATACAATACGGCGTATTTTCTTGTATTGAGAATGGATCCTTACCTCTACTACATTTGAGGTCAACAAAAAAGTTGGAATTTAAATAAATGCGATTCTAGTGAGCTATTTGAGATCCCAAGTTAAAATTTCTTGTAGGTAGCAAATGCCAAATATACAACACCATATATACAGCCCTTCTAATGTTTAGGGGTTAAGTGGCCAACCATTTGCATGTGTGCTACTACATCCAAATTCAACTTTATAAATATATGAGCTTAGTTCCTATCATGAAACTAGTCCTACCCAATATTTAGTTGGATCTCTTTGGCAGTAGAAAAAAACCCCAGAACGCCCTCTTTTTTTAAATGAAGTTTTAGAACATTATGAATATGATTAAACTATGGATTTCAGAGTTCTCTTTAGAGATATCTTCAAACCGGATATCAGACTCTCATGTCCCAAGGGTGTGCATGTCCCAGGGCTGTACATGTAAGACAAAGACATGGAGCATGGTTGTTATGACCCCTTCAATAAGGATAGGACTTGCATGTACGGGACAGCACTGGGACAAGCTAGTGGGCAATTGGACATTACCCAAGATATCCAGAGTTCAAGACTAAACTTAAGTTAAGTTATTTTGTGTGCCAGCAATTGCCTTCAGGTGACCAAACTTTGTACATACCTAGCCAACCACTGGCTTCTTGACTTTACCTGCTGCTCTATAATTTTGCCACGTGTACTCTCACCCCATCTTTATTCTTCTGTTTTTTTGTACCATTACAATAGCACTGGAGTCTAGTCTTGGAACGGGGAGTTGGAGACTCTTGTGAGCAACTGAACATAGGCGGTTCACAAAATATCCAAAGTCCTTATTCTACAAGTCCCTATACACTTGCATTGTAAAAGGAATAAAATTGAATGCTAATGAAATTCAAAGCAAAATTTAATACTTTGACGCAAAACCTAGTGTTAAGATTTGGTTTCAAAGTCCGCTTTCTATTTTGTGACACCCAACTCTTGGAGCCGAGTTTCATTTTCTTATCCCCGCGAATTTCAAAATCAAAAAGTGCAGTCACTTTGACATTTTTTCCAATGAATTGGGACTTGAGACACACTGCGGAGATCCAAGTCCCAATTATCCTTCCTCTCAACCCATCAGCTTTTGAGAACTTGGGACCAATAAATTGTGAGCATCTCCAAGTCATAACTGAGTGACAAACATGGTGGAGATGAGGCTGCTCTCAGGTGGTATACATACTGTAAGTTAAGTCTTACATCGACTCAAGATTGAAACAATGGCCATTTCTAGTACGCAAAGAATTTTGTTCAATATGGGAGGCATTGTAGAAAAAAGTAGTATGATTTTGCAATCCAATGAATGTGATCAAAGTTGGAATTTTTCTCAATAGGGGAGAGCGGTTAAATGAATTGCTTTTGTGGGAGCACTTAGAAGCACTTGGTTTCAACCCTTTCAGCAATCCCCCAAGTTTTAGATAACTGCATGCACAATTTGTTACAAAGAAGTGATTAATACAATTAATTTGATAGAAGCAAAACCATATCACAAAAAATAAATGTTGAATAGAAATTTTGTATTTATATTACAAGAATAAAAAAATTAGAAGATTTTATATCATTTCTTTTTTATGGAAAGTATATGTTGAATAACAAGGTAAACATATCAAAATAAATAAAAATAGTTGGTTCTTTATTATAAGAAACATAAGAGAGAAATAAATTTTAACTATTTTACACAATAGCGTGACTTATATTCAGATGGAAATTGTATTTTAAAATGATCCCAATTTAAGATGTACTCTACCATTAGCATGTACCAATTTTAGTCATATTCAAAACTAATAATGTTTAAGTAGAATATCCAATACAAATTTTACCTAAAATCACCACAAGTTAAATGTTGTATCGTCTTACGATAGTCTTACATCTCCATGTAATTTCTGACAAAAGGCACCATGCAAGTTTTGTTTGAAAAAAACATCATTTTATTCCTTTTTCCTCTTCGAACATGTGAAGTACATACAACCAAAAATCCTCAATATAACAAAACCTTGTGTTACAAATTTATTCAACTTTTTGACGTTGACTTCTTAAAATTTCAGTAAATTTTTTCTTGCTAATTCTGCAAATATCACATAAAATTTGCAATGTTTTATTTTCGTTAAGAAGATTTGATTTACGCGTGACTTGACAAATAGACATCGCATAAACAAATTTGCCCAAATTTTGGCTAACCCATTATCTTCAAAATTTTAGTTGATGTATATTTGGATTTATAATTTGGCATAATTAATTGCCATAAATTGCATTTACATTTGGATTTATAGAGTAGTTTCAGGATAATCTTATTATGATGCACAAAATGATAGGATTTCAAAGGGAGATTTTGAAAAATAGTTTTATTTCTTGCTATATTCTGAAAAACATACTTGTAATTTTTGAATTTGTGAGAATATCCTTATACCATGGTGTAACAGTAGTATGGCTAGCAAAATGCTTCCAACCACCTCCGTTACCACTTATACAATATATGAAAGAACATCAAAATATCTCCCCTAAACTCACGATTAGTCAAACAACTTACCATTAAATAGTAAAGTTAAAAGCTTAATATATTTGCGTATTTGCATATTCATTTTCACAACTGAAAAGTTTGCTTTCAATAATCAAAATATTTATGCAAAATTGGAAGTGGAAGCATTACTTTGAAACTATGTGAAACTCAATGTATAATTGCAATGTAAGTGCTTTATAAAACTCGGAGGACACTATTTCATGAGCGTAAAATGGTGAGTTTATGAGCGGTGAGCCAAGATTTGGTGACCAAGAATCAATTTTGATTTTAAAATCAATGAATTTTTTGTTTAAAGTAACTTTTTCAAAAGATAAAGGTTTAATAAGCACAATTATAGGGCCCTATGTACATGGTTATAGGTGAAATTGAGTATTTTGACAAAAAAATCTAGGCTCACCGCTCATGGCCCATAGATCTCCGCTCATGAAATAGCATTCCCCTATAAAACTCCTACAAAAAGATTTAGCAATTCTAAAAATTAAAAGGATGTTTTTAGAATAGGACAAAGTATAGACGTATTTTCCCTAAACCAAATTATACTATCCCTAGTTATCTTCAAAATCTAGCACAGATGGGCATTTGCATGGTCGGTTGGACCAAATAAGACGAATAAGACCTCATAAAAAGTCCAAAATTTTGAGATTTCTATGAGTATGGATCACAAATGTTTGTTTTCCTTTATACAAATATGTGCATTATACAAAAAAAAGACCAAGCCCATGTAGCCATTTGAAAGGCTTTTGCAAAAGAAAAAACCAAAAACTAAATAAATATTAAATCATTAAGATATTGTTGCATAATCATTTTGCCTTAATTTGGGCACTAAAATCTCCATGGCTACTATTGTACACCACTTGTCTAAATTTATAGCACATTTTTGAAATACTTAAAAGATGCTAAATCACATATGTAGTCCCTATGTATGCATTAAAGCTAAATTGATACATTATGTCTATCATTTTCATAGGATGTTATGAATGGGAGAGTCTAAATATATGCATTGAAAAGTCCCTTATTTCTTATATTTTCAATTTTAACAAACATTGATTAGATATTTTGTTTTATGAACAATTATAGAACATATTCACTAATTTAAGATGCTTCCAAGCTCTTTCTTCTATAAGAAATCAGCCTTACAATCAAAACATGTTACTGAAAATTAAATGGGACATGCATTTTGGTCCAACCGACCATGCATCCACCCATATAAATGACTTCAAAAATATACTGATACCTATTAGTTGTGAGTCAAACTAGAAGTGGAAGCTCTCCCTTTTGGTCAACCACAATCAAGGAATTTCATCTACAGTTAATATTTTTTTGCATCTATACTAAACTAAATAGTGCAATTAGGTTGCCCCACACTATTTTCTCAATATTTTAGACTATCTATATCCTTATTGATACTACAATGATTATCTTTAATACTTACTATAATAAATAAAAATTTAACATAAATGAGGGCTTGGCGATAACAACAATGCTGCAAAAAAAAAACAAACAAACAAACCTCATTTACGCTGTAAATTGTGTGAAATCCTAAAATCCAAAGAGTTGCATGCACCTCCAAATGGACAAGCAATAAGGGCGGCTTCACGCTATGGCCAAAGGTTGAGAAGTCATTAGTCTGCACCAATCAAATTGCACAAAACCGAGAGTCCGGCCGCTCAAGCCTTCACACTAGAGGCCAAACTCCAAAGGCCATCATCCACCATTTGCTTACATGGCAGCACTTTATCATTCAAGATTTACGGCCTTTGGGCAAGAGTTTGGGTATAGCATTTTGCTAGATCCAAATTCTGAGCGAGAGGCCATCAATTTCAACATTTATTGTCTATTTTTAGCAAATTTGCTTAGCCTCTCAGCAAAGTTTGGCCACTCAATTTGCCAGAATCTCGACTTGGCTGGTCATAGTGTGAAGCCGCCCTAAGTTCAAGCAATAAGTCTTGATGTAACTTTCTAAGATAAGAGCAACCTAATTGTTAAGGCAACCTAATTGCTCTATTTAGCGTACAGCACATCTGCTTTTGAAGATTTGTCCAGAATTTGTTCACAAGTCCTTTTAAGATTCTTCACTTGAATGTGCAAGAAAGGGGCCAAATCTTGGATGGTACTTCTCAATCTCAACGATACTGAAACCTGCTTGTATAACAATCCCTAGTTCCCTACCACCCGTAGAAACTGAGGGCACTAGGGGTTAAGTAGGTTTGCAAGACCCTTCAGTCATCAAGGAGCCAGTTCCACATTTCCTTGCCGTCTTTGGTACATGAAACCAGGTCACATGTTGCACTCCCAGTCCTCATGTACCCCTCAGTATTCACATGTCTCCTTATGTTCCTTATGTTTTGAGCGTACTTGTGTCGTAACCAAGTTCCAAGCCATTTCCATGTGATTTTCCCTTTGTAACGTCTCTTAAGGACCGAAGGAAAATCTAAACTGATATATTACCCATCATATAAATCATTCTCAAAAACAAAGGACTTAGTCAAATCGATGAAAATGTTGAAAGTCTCGTTTTTCTATTTAGCTAATAAAAATGAACTTCAAAAGCATTAACACGTTTCGGATGCCAATTTGTTAAGAAACAATGTGTTAGTTGTCTATGTCCCTTTTTTAGATTGTTGGCCTTGATTTTGCCTGTCAATTAGAGAATTATGATTTGGAACAAAATGTATAAAATTTCCTTTTGACCAATATTAAGTCTACTAATCTTCAATCAAGAACTCCCTTGTTATGTGATGGAATTGTATGTAAATGCCATTGTTTTAACCCCTAAAGGACCATTGTCCCTTTGGGGGACAAATGGGATTTCAGGCAGGTACCTACAGTCTCAATTTTTGTCTCAATTTTTTGAAACTTTTTTTGAAAATAGAAAAACACATTGTCTTTTAGGGAATATAATTTTTATTCAAATTGATGCCAAGGAGCAAAATATATGCTCAAATAAGCACAAATTTGGGTACTAGGGGCAACAAAAAAAATTCTTATAAAAACTTGAAAAAATAAATAAATTTTCTTTTCTCATAGATTATATCTTTATCTACTTTTGAAGCTTTGATTCATTCCATTTGGACTAGTTATGAGAAAGTTATGGACAATCTTGTTTTTCGGGCAACTTAAGCATCTTCTTGAAAAAACAACTTATACACTTCATTTTTGAATGCAGATTTAACATTTTTTCAAAAAGAATTGTTGGAGAGGATGAAGTTTGCTTTTTAGAACAATCTCACAATTGAGATTATTGTGTTTCAATTCCATTGCAGGGTTATTAGCAATTTAAGTTTTTCTTCAATCTCATACCTTCTTCTACCTAATGTTTTTTTTAAAGAATGAAAGTTAAGTATTCTTTTTTGAAATTTTTACCCAAGATTCCCAACTCAACTTCCCACCATGCAAAAATAGAATTCCAAACTCTACGGTGCAAAAATTTTGAGTTAAAAATGTTCAAAGTTAAAAAATCTAATCAAGCAAGGTGCAAAAAAAGTTGTTTTTTATTATTTAAATGCAAATATCTTCCAATTTGTGCAATCAAAGTTCTTGAGTTTTGTATGACACATTCTTATAATAGTCTAGCATAAGATCCTACGGTCAAATTTGCAAAATGCCTGATTTTCAAACTTTTTTACTCTTTGCCATAGAGGTGGCAATTTTGAGTGACTTTTGACAAAATAAAGGCCATGGTCCTTTAGGGATTAAATGCTAATGCAAGAAAAAAAATGAACAAGTCTTCTTGAATGTACAATACCCAGTAGAACATTTGAGGTTTGATATAAATATATATATAAAAAATTGACTACATTGTGATTGTTTGCTTGTATTATAGACCAGCTACATAGAAGACATGACTAATTAGCACTTAAAAGAATACAACACATCTTAAGACAAGATAGATCAAATCTTTAGAAAATTGTAATTGAATAAACTTAGTATAATTGGTGAGACCATAAATGGACTAGACTTCAAGAAATGAAAATTATGGAAGTTGGATTCACATCCTACAAGATACAAAGACTATGGAAAAAAAAATAGTATTTAACAAGAGAGACCAAGCAATGAGTTGCGAGGACTTGTTTGAAATTACCATGTAGAAAGCCATAAATTGATAGGGAATTCAAACATTGGACACAAAAATCTATTGCATAACTTTCTTGTAACACTAAGCAAGAAAATTGATGTTGATGAAATTATCACACCCTTTACCTACAAGTTTCAAAAACATCACAAGCATATTTTTGGCATTTTCGGATTACTAACCTATCGTTATATAATGCCAATAGTGCCTATCATTTGAATAATCAAGAAGTATATAGGATTAGAAGTCCAAATCGTACCAAAGCTCCATATGTAAAAACATCTAGATGGCAATCATCACTTCCAAACACTACTTCAAATACACCACCATGGTGGCACATTTTAATCCTTGAGCATGAGTTATATGAGTTATAGCTCAATATTATAATACTGGTCATACTTTTGCCTTGATGTTACAGACCTCCCACATTTTGTAGCATCAAATGAAAAAAGACTCAAATAAAACACCAAGATATATTGAATAGATTATAAAATTCACAAAGAGCTCAAATACCCAACTATAAGGAGAGGTCAATTCCTCCCCAAAAATGCCTCCTCACCGTTACAGCTCCATCTTATATCAAAGCTATCACAAAAGACCATCTATCTTTTGAATTGACAAGGATTTCTTTTTCTAGCTTCAATTTTCTATCCTTTATTCCATCTAGAAACACATATTAAAATAAAATCTTAATCGAAGAATTAGACTTCATGTTTTATCCAACCTTGATTTTCTAATTGAAGTTATTCAACTCCAAATTCCAATACCTTGTTTTTATGTCTATCTCCAATTTAGTTCCAATACACTTATCTTCCAAGTGAAGTTGTTTAACTATAGTGCACAGATCCATTGTTTGGAGTTATCCATTTCCATGCACTCCAAAACACTTATCATCCAAGCAGAGTTGTCTAACTCCACTGCACAAATTCACCATCTAAAACTATCTATCTTTCTTTTAATAACATTTGATTATTCACTAATTCGCATTTCATCATGAATTAGTTCAAATCCACATTTAAAAATTGAATTGAGTATCCTTCAATTATTAAAGAACATACTCAGAATCTTTAATGCAAACTCTCCCTTATCCGAATGGTTCAATAATTCTCAAAAGAATATTAAACTGGTGTTCACAAATAAATCAAAAGCTCAGCACGAGGGATCCAGTCACTGAACATATCACATTCAAAAAATTCTTCACATCAACTAATCCCCCTTGTAAATGGGTGTGCAGCATTCATCACTCATGCAGATCTAACTCTCGAATGCCCAACAGTTGGTCAACTTTACATCCATGCAAAGTAGAACTTCATCCTCAAGTGTCACTTTGCCGATCTTATTTTTTCACAATTTTTATATAGTGCATGACAATTACAACCAACAACTCCTGAGTTTGAGCAACTAGTCTACTGCTTTACAAAAAAAATTATCATAAAATCAAGAACACCGTGATCAAGCTTGAGTTTTGTTTTTCTTCCTAGTAGATATGCTTTTGAGCTAATATGTATATTTATTTTGTTTTAGTAATTCTTGTGGCCACAATAATTGTTAGTTATAAGTGTCATGCACTCTACTCAATTCCCTGTTTGAAGAACTTGTCAACCACTGAGGCAATGATCATATGGCGATTACAACCTAAATATTATTGAATCAATTTGCATCGAAGTTTGACCCAACATGTAATTGTTTTGCTATGTTTGAGAGAATTTAGAAACCTACCAAAAGAAATTTGGGGGTTCACTTTAGGATTTGGAGACCTTGATTTTGTCTACAACCACAAAGGAAAATACCACTGAATAACGCCAAAATTGGAGACAAATGATTACTTTCTCCATTGTTTGTAAAAAAAAATAGAAATTTTCCATCCTAATCTGAAAACCTGAATGTGCAGGTGACAGAGCTGCTGGCCCATCCGTCCAGGCGGGGGGCCGGCCCATTTTGCTTGTGCAGAAATGAGGAAAAGCCCCTAAATGGGGAATGATTAGAACATGAGAAACCTCTCCCAACATAACCCCCTACGATCCCAGCTTCTCAGCTCGCCCTTGGGAACACACGCACTCTGCTGGCTGCCACCACGGAATTCTTCTGGGCTTTTCATTGGTCCATCCCCACGCACCCAAGCAATGCTGGTACAATTGTCCATAGTAACTTAATAACGTAAGAAGGCGTGGTGTGGAAGTAGGCATGGTGTGTACAGAACAATATGTTTTGAGACTTCTTCAACAATCAAAAGCCCTCTATAAGGGGCATTTATTAATTCTTTGTAACCAATAAGTTTAAGCACTTGAATCCATGTACATAGAGACTTGGTTACTTATTCAACCACAAGGTTGAACCATCTATTATTAGGCTTCAATGTAGGCTTTTTGGAAATGACTTGTGTTTCAATTCCATATCTTCTTGCACTACCACTACCATAGAGAATTGTTCTCTGGTCATGTTCGTTCTTAGCATTCGCTATTTTTTATAACTTCCATCCAAAGGTTGGCAAGCCTAATATTTTTGCACGAAGGGAAGAAAACAATCATTTTTTTCTCGAAATATTTTTCCCATCATTCAATCGTGTACCTAAGACACAATATGACAAAAGTCTAATGGGGTTGTAATCTTTTTAGAAATTGAGGAGATAAGGAAGGCCTATTTCACAGGCCAGTGTTGAGGTATTGTAAGAGAAATTTGGCAATTTCACCCATTTTATTGACTTAACTATCTTTAACCCTCAAAAGCTTGGCAGGTCATCATTACTGCCCCTTTACAATATATTTACAATGGTATGACAAGTGTCTACCTGTTGAAATATTGTTTCTAAAAATTGCAAAAGTTAACATTGCATGTTGATCTCATGAGAACTGCAAGATGGACAACATGAGACCTAAAATTGCATCATTGAGTCTTTTCAAAATTAAGATTACCTAAAAATATAAGTATATTTGGTGAAATTGTTTTTTTTTGCCTTCCATGATGCACCATGTTTTTGTGATCTTTTCCAAAAAAGAGAGAGATGAAAAACAACTATTTTTTCTATCCTACCAAGTGTTTTTTTAATGAACATGGGAAGAACATTTTCCTCCTTTGATGTTAAGGTGTTCACCCCTAAAGAACCCTAGAATTTCTTGAGCTTCTAGGCATTTTCTCTAATTTGAAAAAAAATACACCATTTTGATAAGTTGTATTAGCTCTTTTTAAATCATAACGCTACAAAATCAAACTAGACATGTAGAGATCACATTAGAGAAGAAAACACAGCACTGTCTCTTATAGATTGAAAGATTATAATGTTTGATCATGAGGGTGTTAAAACTGTGAAGGTGATTTGAAGTCTTTCAATCTTCTTTCCACATGTCAAATTTAAAAAGTTGGTCACCAAAAAAATATGAGGTTAAAGGGCTTAACATGCATAGCTCCAATCAATTATAACTTCTTAAAATCTACTCTACAAATTTTTTAAATAAATTTCTAATGTGATTTTTTCTCAAAGATCTAATGTATTTGAGGCTCATTCCCTAGAGCCCTCAACACTAAATGAGGTCAAGATTGCAATGGACACCAATGCACAAAATCTTGAATAGAAAAATCATAATCAATCATTTGCAAAATCAAATTGTTGAAGCTAAAACTAAACTTCAAAAATAAATTTTCAAAAATGTAAACTACTAGAAATAGTAATTTGGGAAGGTTTTATTTGACTTCAAAAATTGGTCAAGGACACATTTTGTCTTCATGGTCCTTTAGGGGTTAAGGTGTTAACTAAGGATATGTTCACACTTGGTGTTAGAAGGGGTTGTTAGCAAAATGAATGCAGTCTAAAGGTATATCCAATTGCATCTAATTTTCCTTCACTACTAAGATAGGATGCTCTAATTTTGACCATGCTCTAATTCAAATCAGCTTTAAGAAGGGCTGACATTTTAGATCAATTATCTATTATTGTCATTGATGAGTTAGGTGAGTTTAGCAAATTACTAAGCTCACATAACTTATCAATGACAATAATAAATATTTGATTTAAAATATTAACCCTTCCTAAAACTAATCCAAATTAGAGCATGATCCAAATTAGAGCATGGTCCAAATTAGAGCATCCTACCTAACCACTCTTAACACCAAGTGTAAACATATTCTAACTAGGGTCAAAATGTGGTGAAATTCTGGCAAAAATCTGCCCGAGATTAGTAAAGCTAGCTGCGATAACAAACTCACAGTGGCCGTGTCAACATCTGACATTGGACCAATGGTTTAGCAGATATGGGTGGTCCCAAAGAATTGACGGTTTTCACCTATGACTGGAGGGTGGACTTTTTACCACTATGATGCTTGGTCCACCTCAACCGTCTTGCAAGCCTTTCTTATTGGTTCTTCCAACAACTCCGTTCTGTCAGGCCCTTGATTATCGTGGGTTGCAACAACTGTCGAGTATGGATTTTTCACTTGTCCATTCGGAGGAAATCCTTTCAGGACTGCTTGGAATATTGGGACCGATTTCAATGAATCGCAGAAATGTCAGTGAAGAGAATTGGTACTGTATTTGGTGCATCGATATCCGGCCTATCTTCACAAAAAGCCAATGTAAAGGCCCAAGCAGAGGACCAGCGTTCCCGGAATTGGTTTTGGGTTTTTTTGCCAAGTGGATATATCTGTGGGAAGAAAGGAGTTATTACCATGATATGGAAGGAATATGGTAAAAGCATGATATATAACTCAAGGATAAAAAATTAGAACATTGGATTTTTTTGAGGTAGAGTACAATTTGCAAACCTAAAGGAAATTGTGGAGTTTATTGATGGTTACTTTTGGTTAATCCCTAAAGTCCTAAGCTAAGTTTTTCACCAAAACAATTCCAAAATTGTCATTTCTAGTACAAGTATCAAATCTTAGAAAAAAACATTTTTGACACATGTAGTTGTAAGATCTTGTACTACACTGATATTAATCCCTAAAGGACCAAGGGCCCTTTTGGAGGACTTTCGGGATTTTGGGTAGGTACCGATGGTTAAACTACTTTGCGTGATTTTTTGAAACTTCTATTGAAGGTGAAGAATTCAAAAATCTAGGTGGGAATGTAATTTGTTCTTCATTCCAACATTTATTGAAGAAGTTAAAAATAAATAATTAAAAAAAGCTGTTCAAGGGGCAGCCCAAAAACTTCTATAAAAATTGCACAATTTTCAAATAAAAATTTGAAATAGGTTGTTTAGACTTATGTAGACGTGGGGAGCTTTGAATCATTCAATTCTGATAGATGAGATGAAAGTTATGAGAACTTTTAGTTTGCGGGTAGGTGTGGTTTCGAGCGAAACCACACCTACCCGCAAACTAAAAGTTCTCATAACTTTCATCTCATCTATCAGAATTGAATGATTCAAAGCTCCCCACGTCTACATAAGTCTAAACAACCTATTTCAAATTTTTATTTGAAAATTGTGCAATTTTTATAGAAGTTTTTGGGCTGCCCCTTGAATAGCTTTTTTTAGTTATTCATTTTTAACTTCTTCAATAAATGTTGGAATGAAGAACAAATTACATTCCCACCTAGATTTTTGAATTCTTCACCTTCAATAGAAGTTTCAAAAAATCACGCAAAGTAGTTTAACCATCGGTACTTGTCTGAAATCCTGAATGTCCCCCGAGGGGACTTTGGTCCTTTAGGGGTTAAAAGATGTGAAAATAAATTCAAAATTTTCACCATGTAGATTGTAAGATATTTGAATTTCAATTGACAAAAAACCATATTTTGTCGCTACAAAAATCTAGGCAGCTGCACTTCACAAGGTCATATTTGTATGAAATTTTTCCAAAATTGTTGTAATTTTTTGGATTTGCTCTTCAAAGCAAGTCAAGTACATACTTGAAAGTTTTCAAATCATTTGGAATTGTGTAACACATGGGAAAAAAATAGTAAGTTAAAATAAGTAGAGAATGATTCAAACGACTAAATTGTTAAGAACTTAATTATGGAAATGAAAAATTCCAATCCAATGATTGTAATGTTGTAATGTTGTAAGAAACAATCTACATCCTCAAGTTTGTTTTTTTCCAAAATATTGAAAATTGAGTAAATCAAAGGACTTCAAAGTTTATTTTAGAGTAGAGAATCCATAACTGCCCGCTAACAAAGTCTTCTCATAAATTTCACCTCATTGATCAAGATTGAATGATTCAAAGCTTTCCATGTATATATAAATCTAAAGAACCAATTTATAAAAGAAGAAGTTTAAATGGAATTTTTAAAGAATTTTCTTGTCTGCCTGACAAGTTGAGAAAACTACATATCATGTAATAACTTTTGAACCATGAAATCAAATGTTATGAAAATTGTTGGACCTTAACCCCTAAAGGACCAACTATCCCCTCAAGGGACAAATGGATTTTGGGCATTTACCTACAACTAATCTACTTTTTGTCGTTTTTTGAAACTTTATTGAAGGTGGGGAATTCAAAGATCTACGTGGGTATTTAATTTTTTCTTCATTCCAACATTTATTGAAGAAGTTATGCTTGAATTTCTGAAAAAGGGAGAAGGCGGGCAGCCCAAAAAAAAATAATCAAAATTGCATTAAAAATAATAATACGAAATTGGTACTTTAGATCTATACAAATGTGAGAATCTTTAAATCATTCAATTTTGATTGATGAGATGAAAGTTATGAGGTGTTTTTGTTTGCAGGTAGGTATGGGACTCCCAAACCTCCATTCTTTTTGCCTCTTGTAAAATTTGTTGCTTCCCTCTTTTGAGCTCTTTGTGTTTTTTTTTTTTGACTATTTTTTCCAAGTTGTAGTAGACTAAGATTCCTTGGTTTTCACCATTTGGATTAAAGTAATTCAGATTTCTGAATTATTCATAAATTCTCCAATTTTGCCTACCGTATATGCACATTTCATGGCCTTATGACATTGTATGATTTTATAAGGTATGATTTAAACCTCCAATTCATTTGAAAATTCTCCCACACATACCTAACTTGGTCTTCTACATGAAAAAAATAAACCTCAATTTTGCATAGAGCAATTTTTTTGATATAGGAGCTGTTAAAGGCTTCTGAAATTTTTGGGCAGCAGGGGTTTTTTTTTTTTTTTTTTTTTTTTCCATTTCAAATGTCAATACCTCACTCCTCTACTTCTAGAATGAGCCAAAATTTCCCCAAAAGTACCTCCTATAGTCCAGGGCAAGATCTTATGGTTGGTTTTTTGATTTTTGATTTTTTTCCTACCTTTCTACACATTCCCTCAAAAGTGGCAGTTTTTAGTGATTTTTGAAGAAAAAGGGCTTGGTCCTTTAGGGGTTAAAGCTACTCCTTGGACATATCATGTGTGAAGATGTCATAGAAAAAAATACTTCAAAATTTATTGGTAGTGAGCTACCAAAAATTGCTATGTTGCCAAAAAAATGGTGTTCAAGACTTTAGGGGTTAATCTTGGAAATGTAAAATATTGGCAATTTTAGTGCAACATTTCAAATGTTGTAAGACAAACATTGTTATTAACATTGTGTTACTAATTTGGGAATTGAACTCAACTTGCATTAACAAATTGCCCATTTTGTAACATTAGAGATTTGCACAATAACAACTAGTGGAGGTTGTTGGAGTTAAGATTCAACTTTAGAATTGCAAAGCATGCTTAAACTTTGGTGCAATTCAATTGCTCATGCGTGCATTTTTGCAAGCACACATTCCACGCAGTCAAACCTAAATTGCACAATAACAAGCAATTCAGCACTAGGTTGCACAATTCTATGGACAACAACAAGTACGCAAGTAAAGAACTTCACGGTTTGGTGGTGATTGCCATGAATGAGAGGGCTACAAAGGGTGATGTGCTATTGCAAGTTTGCAACAAAGATCAGCGTCTCAATAGTTAAACCACCAAACCTAAATTCCACTAGTTCAACTAAATTCTCCACTAACCTCAATATGCAAATTGCATAGGAGCAGATCAAAGGTTGCAATTTAGACGGTGGATATGTTGCTGCCAAAGCAATTGGTGCATGCTCAAGATAACTGAAGAACAACATCCTTAAGGCCAATATAGGAGATGAATGCAATGTGGAGTAGGAAGAAATAGCAAGCCGCAATTTGACATTTTCTAGGTACAATTTTTTGCACAAATCTCCATTTCTTTCACTTTTTTTCCCATGTACATGTAGCGCAAATTTTAATTTTGTATAAATCCAACTCAATTTAGCCTATTTAGGGAAAGCTGATCGCTTTGTGATATGTTAAAGCTAGTGACAAAATTGTAATAATGTTGCAAACGGGAAGGCCTTTTTGACATTTTTTGCTAACATATAATGCCATCCTATTTGCATAGAATTTTGACTTATGAAGATGTGTTAAAACATCTATATAGTAGTAAAATCAAGGGGAAATTTCATGGATACCCCTGAAATTTGCAATATTTTCATAGATACCCCTCCTTTTGCACAAGTGTCACAAATACCCTTGGATCAAAATGTTTAAACGTTTGTTTTGTTATGCATGTCATTTCCTTTTCTCTTTGTGCACACACTATTTCTTTCTTATTGTGCGTACACATAAAGAAAAAATGGAAGTGACATGCACAACAAAACAAACATCTAAATTTTTTGGTCCAAGGGTATTTATGATATTTCTGAAAAAGCAGGGGTATCAATGAAAATATTGCAAACTTCAGGGGTATCCATGAAATTTTACCCTTGAGTTTTTTTTGACACCACAAAAGTGCAATCCCATTCCTTTGACTGTCTTCTCTCTACAGTACCCACATGGATATGAGCAGCGAAACTTATGTTTGTCATGAGAGAATAAGGGGATTCTCTTTGACCAACTCCTGAAAACGAGTGGAACCTTTGCCGACTTAGCCGGTAGTCCGGTAGTGCGGCACATGGAAGTCTGTTCATAGGTCCGACACGTGGAGCTTTTTCATTTGTTCCAGGACTGTAGTGACGATTAGACGCAGTACCGTCAGTCCCTGGATCCCCGTTTCCACGGCCGCTGGCGATGGTGATGGCGCTTGCGCTGGTGCTGGTGCGTCGGCGTTTGTTGGAGATGGCAGAAGAAGCTTGAATGGCTTGAGCATAGTCTCGGACGCTATTAACTGATTACAACAAGCCGCACGTGATGCTGAAGCCTCTCGTCTGACTGATGATTCCCATTTATTGTTTGTTGCAATGTTTGATGGAACCGCGGGTACGGGACAGACAGTGCGCGTTCATGACGCATGTATGGGACTGTTCACCGTGTGATGTTGGACTTGGCTTGCCCTGCTCGAGCAGTGAGTCCCTAGGTGTCGGATTGAGAGCTCTGATTGAGCGACAATGCTGCGATCTTTTGTGTCGTCGTGTTTGAGATTTTGGCGCGGCCGGGAAGAATTGTGGTTGTCGCGAGTGGCCATCGTCGATCGAAAGTTTTTAGGAGAGGCAGGCAGTTCTGGAAATGCGAGATTGTATGAAATTGTCCGAAGAAGAAATTAAAGTAGAATGGACACGGCGATTTGGAGGAAGCGGGAAGCAGCAGGTGGAGTTTGAGCTTAGCATGGCCTTTGGTTACTCTCGAGGAGTGGTTGGAGTGAGATGCTCGCTCGATTGTTCAGAGACGTCGTCTGGTGCGCTTAGGACACCCTGTTCTTGTGATCTTGGCTCGGGAAGGTTTGACGGCGTTTTGTGACTACGGCGTTGACGCTCCGGAGCTCATTATCAAAGAACAGACAGGCATTGTGTGCTGAGCGCCTTTTCAGGTTTGGCGAGTTGAACGTCTGGTCCATTGTAAACCCCTGGAGCTTTATAAACAACATGATGCATTTGTAAAACCTCGTCAAGGATCGGGGCGGCTGCTGATTATAGTGAAGACACCTGAATAGAAGGAACGGCAGTGTTGAGGTTCTTTCACATAATTTCTACCTGAATTTTGAATGGAAGACGCCTCTTTATGCTGTTGTGAATATCTCTCGGCCTATCACCTGCAATTGATTTTCCCCGGGGTCCATGAGCAGGTTATTTCCGGAGTAGCTGCATTAGAGCGTTTTGTCGGAGTATAGAGGTAGTCCCGGTGACCCGTAGCATTCCTATCGCAATGCTGCTGTTAGAGGACATGGCGGCATGGAATGTATTGAGATTAAGGACGCCACTTATTTTCTTTGTGCTACAATAAGACTACCATAGATCTAGCTGTCTCCACAAGGACGGTACTCTCGCAAATATCTGGCTTCCTAACGCGAGGGCAGACAGATGGAATTGGAGTGAAGCTGGCTGTAAGGAACATGAAAGGCTATGGCCTTGGTTGTCACAGGCGAATGAGGAAGGGGAGAGTATGGTTATGACGGAAGTAATCGAGTTCGGCGCGAGACAGAGAAAAAGCAGCTCGTACTTTACTAATAGTAGCGAGATGGAGTGTTCTTCACCAGCTTCTACCTCGTACGGGGGTCATTCTCCATCGCAAAGGAGGAACGTTGGTTCTTCCCTACTCTCCGAACATCGAGCTGACCGAGAGGTAAATGGTTTCTTCTCGAAGATTTCCTCTTCCTACTCTCGGTTCACTTTCTCTTCTCAGTTGAGCAAATACTTCTCCAGCTTCAGTCATTTCTATTCCTCATTTTCATTTTATATCTCCTTCAGAAAACCGCAAGGGTTCCACCGTGTTTATAAGCAGTCAGTAAGCAGGTGCATTTACCTTGCCGGTGCAGCCTTGTGAGTATATGCAGAATAACGTTTCTTGGGGAGCAGTCGGAACGCTTTACTCGTCTTGGAAATATCGTCCATCCTCTGCAATTTTTTTATTTGTAACTCTACAGAAGCCGTTATCTGTAGTGAATGAGGAAATCTTCATACGAATGCAATATATATCATGAAACACGATTCGTTTACTAACCTTCTCAGTGGAAAGACTGTTGGCCTAAGCATTTCGTTTTTGGGAAGCCCTGAGCTGCTGGTTCACTGAGAAGCATTTTTAACACTCTAAGAGTTAGGGAGTTTTCGTCACCACTTGCACCGATGCTCAAAATAAGGGTCATAAACTTCGACGAGCGCAAAGCCTCGTATGTTGGTTTCAGCTTCTATTAGCCTTGTTACAATCCCGAGTACCGTATTACGTCCCGCTCTTGTGTGTCTGTTTCGCAAAGCCGTTTAGTTCTTCGTAAACTGTATGTTGACCGGCTTCTATCGGTTTAGATGTTATTGCATTCTGCATGTTAGTGCTCATTCGTGTCCTGACTGTCTTGACTCGAATTTTTTTGGTAATTCTAAGTGCTTGTAATGCAATTGTAATGATTCAGTTTTGGGAACCTGTACAGGTTTGGTTTTAATATTCATTGATTGCTTGCTGGCTTTACAGAAAAAATTGAAGGTGTGCAAACACGTACAATCAAGACGACGGTTGAATGGCAGCCCAGGGAGCCGGGTAAGTGTGTCAAGGTTAATCATTCGCTGATTTGCATCAATATTACTAAAGACTCTTCCTTATCTAGATCAGCGGAGATACATTTCTTGGTTGATAGATAATTGAACAATTTCAAACTTACTTTTAGTATAGGTCAAGCAATCAAAGATTCATCGATATGATCGCACAACGTGCTTACAGTGAAGCTTGTAGGAATTAGCAAGAGGTCAATATTTGATCCATTTTTTTTCTATCTTCACCAAGTTTACTACTGCCCGAAGTGTAGCTAAGTAGCATATGCCCAGTTGAACCGCTCTTAGAACAAAGCACTGCACACGTGTGCAGAAGACCTTCGAGAAGGCAGTGACACCGAAGACTGTGGCACCTGATTGTGGGTTGAGTTGGACTGGCAAGTTTGAAGGAAAGAGGTAGATTAATCTTTCTTTTTCAATGTCTTCTTGCTTTGAATGCGCAAGTTGAGTGCTTATTTTCATGGTCACTTGCCTTGGAATCATTTTGCACATTTTATGTTTAGCTGCAAGAAAATTCCAGTTATAGACAGGATATTCTTCCCAACTTTAATGTTTTTGATATTAAAAGTTGTCGGAGTTGTTTTGTTTTGTTTATATACGGTTCCAAAGGTGCTAAGGCCTCACATGCAATGACCTTATTATTGTTTTTTGAGTGTGACAATAAAGCTAAGTTGGTCTGAGGGAAAGCTAATTGCATCGGCTCTACTTGGATGATAGTTGGGTGAAAGTAAACTATTTTCCATAATGTTGCATAGAGGATCTAGCAACTATTCCCATAGCCAAGCAACGGTTTATAGCTCACCATAACATAACTTGCTTCCATGCAAATAGAGTTGTAACATGTAAGTCTCTCAAATGAATCACAAAGAATAAATGTTGGTGGATATGAAAACTGACAAGTATCCTTTTGTCACGTAGCTCAAATTTGAATCCCGGCCGCAAGAAGCTGACAGGTCGGAAGTTGCTTTCATCTAAAGTTTGCCTTGCTCAACACGTGGACGCACCTGTGGAGAGTGAGGTGGGTTTCTATTATATTACCAGTCAGTCAATTGATCACTTGGGCTGTATGGATTCTTCAAATTCATTTTGTCAATAGTTCAGTGGTTGTGTTTATGAAAGTAGAGTGTTTATGTCAGGTTTTATTGTTCTGATTATGGATATTGTAGAATAAATTGTCTTTAGGAAGGCGGTTGGCTTTTCTCGATTAAATAAGAAGTGGAATCTGGCTCAATAGGCAAATGGCGAGGAGGACCTGGAAAACTCTAAGACTTTTGAGCGTCTGGTGCAGCTGTCTGAACTCGAAGAAGAAGTGAGTTGTTTTTGCGGTTCTTTTCCTAGAAATTTTGAAAACTTTCCATTTTGCAGTGGTTTGTGATACGCTTCGGTTTCTCTAATGAGCATGGATGCTTGCAGGTCTTGCTGTTACACAAACGACTGGCGGAGGAACTTGAGTTGCGTGAAGTGTTGGAAAATGCCTTGAAACATGCGTCAGGGTCTTTGACAAATTTTTCACGTTATCTCCCAATTTCTGTAAGCTTGTTCTTGGCAACGGAAACTCTTGATTTTGGTTCTACTTTCTGTTCAAATGTCTTCAGGGATTTAAGGTTCTTTTATCACCAAAGATTGGAAACGATTTGACAATTCTGAACACTACGTGACGCAGGCCCAAGAACTTTTGGCCAATATTACTCTGTTGGAGGTTGAGGTTTTGAAGTTAGAAGAAGAATCTTCGATTCTAAAGAGTGAGGTGGGACAGGCGCGCACAGAGAGGGAGATAGCTGAGCTTAAGCATTCTTCAGCAGAAAGGCCACAACTTAGGGTGGAGGGTTCTGATCTTCAATCGTTTTCTTCTCTCTCTAACGGAGATCTTAAAGACGATCACACTGTCAGATTACCAGGCTCAGCACCTGACTTTGAGATCCAACATTTTACGGCAGCTACAGCTCCAACATCCATCAAGACGACTACACATGAGTCTTGTTTATCTCTTGATATTCCTGTGCTTGGAGAAGAGTTGGATTCTCAAAATCCTCAGAAAAGTTGGGAGGTGTGTTTCGATGAGCCTTCATGCTTTGGCTGTCAGTTGTACTTGCGGAAATACGTGTCTTGTATGTAGAATTCCTATTCAGTCATCAGTTTCATGTTTAAGTGGTGTTTCTTTAGTTGTAATTGCCGTCATCATTTAAAAAAATCAAATTCCTTACCAGTTGCTTGGTGAGAATGATTATGTCAGAGTTATGTTAATATTTGATGGCGCTGGTTGTTCAGGTAACTAGTTGTCGTCTTATGTGTTGTTATTCATCTATTTGACAGGAGCAACAGGCTTTTACATTGCGTCAGGATCTTCGTTTGACGTTTCCAGAGGCCTTTGAAAACTACCATGCAAACATGACATCCTGGTGTTTAAATCATGAGTATGATCCAATAAGGGGCAGGCAGAGTCAGAGGCTGAAATCATTTTGGAAGAACAACCCTTTGGAGGAGGAAACCCATTGGGTACCTCTAAACGAGCATCATCCACAAACAATGAGTTCTGGAAACGATTACGACTCTCCTCAAGATCGAAACGGAGACCCTTATCCTCCGTTGATGGGTTGTGTTGCATACGATAAGAACGATCCATCTTGTTTCTCTCCTGCTATTATCACTAAAACTGTGCGGACACATTATCCGGATATGGCCGATCTTGCTGAGGACGATGACAAGTCTATTCTTCCTATAGCTGAAGTTTTGTGGAAACCTTCACCGAGAAAGCCTTCGGCGTTTGAGGACTCTGGAAAAAAAAAACCAAAAATGTTATTACTGACAACCAAGCCTGAGTCGTGGAGCTTTAGGTCTGAGGATGATCATCCTCGGCCAGAGAGTGGATCCGTTTCTCATAGCATGGTTTTCGAAGACCAGCCTTGTTCGCAAGCGAATGAATCTCTCTCTATTGATGAGGTAGAATTGGCCTTCCTCTTTGATAATGAATCGTCTTTACGTATCTTTTCCTTGGTCTCTGGATGCCCTACTATTGCTCTATTTTGGCACATTGATGAATTGATAGTGTATCTGCGGAGCTAGCATATAACACTGGTACTGTCCGAACTTGTTTCTAAGTAGGTGTCAGCTTCTAATCTTCTAAGATACTTATTATGCAGCAAAGGACGAAATACCGGATTGGCGTTTTAAAGGTTCGTGAGCAGCGACGGCAAGGTATTCTGGAGAAGAATTTTGAAAATGTGAAGGCGTTAGACTCCCCTCAGACGCCCAGCATCTCATTGGTAGCTCGCTTCGAAACCTCGTCAGTCTCTTTTATATATATATATGTATGTAGTGGGGGAAATTTCTGATTGTACGTCTACATGGCATCTTGGAAACACGTGAAAGTTCAAGGCTATGTTATAGTTGAAATTTAAATTCTTTTTATCACAGCAACTGCCGATTTGTGACGGTTCTGAGAAACAACTCTGGTCCGTATCCCTCTTCTGGCAGGCTAAACTTGGCGGATATCTTTCTCCATCACATCGGTTACCACTAGGCACAGGAGCACAAATTGAGAACGAGTACGGATTAGAAGAGAGTGTTGAGACAAAAAATATTTATGATCACGCTACATCAATCAAGTCTCCTAATGAGCTTTCAGAAGAAATGGTGCAATGCATGATCTGCATATATGGCCATCTTGCTGACTCAGTCAGCACAACAAAAGAGTCCTTGCCTTCGGAAAGTATCGGATCTCCTACTTCACCATTCACAACGATGACGAATTCACCTACCTCTTTCTTTGAATCATCTCTACTATCAGTTGGCCGAAGTCCTCTTGTAGATCTTCGTAGTAAGGATGTGTTGGGAAATGATGCCTCTTCGGACCCCTTCAAATCAAGGGGAAAGCTTCCTTGGGCAGACATAGGCCCTTATGCCAATGTGCTGGAGGTTTCGTGGCTTTCTGTGGATAAAGATCAGCTTGAACTCGCGGCACAAGCTTTGCGGAGTTTTAAGTGAGTTACAATCAATTACACTTAATTTCTGAAAGTTTTACCTTGCTTTGTTGGTTCGACGATTGTATACTGTCTTCTTCGTTCAATTACATTCTTTACGGATTTCTATTATGCGACAAGTAATAGAAATCAATGGGATATTCATTCGTTTGAGAATAATAGAATCTGAACTTGCAGGATAATGGTGGAGCAGCTATCAAGAGTGGATCCTTCAAGTTTAAAACATGAAGAAAAGCTGGCGTTCTGGATTAACCTCTACAACGCCATTCTGATGCATGTAAGTCTGACTTTGGCACGATCAGAGACTTTCAAAATAGCTTGCAAAAGCTAGATTAATGAAGCTGGCATTTTCCTTTTGTATGTTTGTTCGGGTGTAGTAAGTTGCCGTTGTGCACTCGCATCTTCGTTCTACTCCTAGATATGCAGTTTTTGACAGTTGATCTGAACAAAGAGTTTACCATTGCAGGCATATCTGGCATATGGCATTCCAAGGAGTGACCTTAAGTTCTTCTCCTTGCTTCAAAAGGTAAATTTAATCTGTCTTCCCTCTGTGTAATTTTCAGTAACCTGTTTAAATACTGCAAAGGATATCCTATTTGTACTTGATATATGAGGTCCTTCAAAGTCGCTGTGTCTTGATATAAGTTTAGCTGGGCTTCTTATCCCTGTGTGCAGGCCGCATATACTGTAGGAGGTTACTCGTTCAACGCTGCTACGATAGAGTTCTGTCTTCTCAGGTCGAAGTCCACGGCACATCGACCTCAACTTGTAAGCACTGCTGCATATTTCCGCTACGTATAACTCTGCTTCGGTATGTCTGATCTTAGTTTCTGGGATTTTTATTGTGAGCAATCAATTTGGGTCTTATATAACTGCAGTATGGAATACCTAACTGGAGAGAACAATAGTTTAACATCTTCAATGATCCAGAATCTCTTGACATCCCTGCATAAGAACAAGCTTGCCGAGGACCAAAGCAAATTTGGAATCGACCACCCCGAGGCGCTTGTCAGCTTCGGATTGTGCAGCGGCACTCGATCATCACCCATGGTATGTATGATATCCCGTGGTGAATGAACATGTCGAAGTGCAACCTTTCTGGTTTCCTGTGTTCCGCAAATTTATGTATCCCCTATTGAATGGTTGTGCTCTTGTACATATTTTCAGATGTCTTATCCAGAGGAAGCTTATCCTTCTGTATTGTGTCTAATTCTCGTTGAACTAATTTCTAGGCTCAGGCCGTGGGGCGTTCCGGCAATTAGAACTTTCTTCATAGAATGTTATTATTTCCTCTTCCGATACCCTCGGAGGAAATAGCAAGGAAAATAGTGGCTATGGCTATGGCTATGTCGATAACCAGTCAAACACTAACCAAATTTTTATGTATTTTTAGTTTATGTTTGAATCCTAGAAGGCTTCTCTATCGAATTTTGAGTCTAATTTACACAAAATGAATGGTGTTTTCAGTGGAAAAAACTAGATCATGCTTTCACGGGGTAGCTGCCAAAACGTCTGTGACGCTTTCAACCAAAAGCCAGAAACTATTGTCATTTGTTGCTATTACCGTTGATGAGTTTCAAATTCAGGGCCTTGCAATTCTTGTTTATTCTGAAGTTTTTGGCTACTGGCAGGTTCGCGTCTACACACCTAAACATGTGAAGTCACAGCTCAAAGATGCACTTTGTGATTACGCAAGGGCCGCAGTAGGAATCTCAACAAAGGGCAGGCTCTTAGTTCCCAAGCTGCTATATTCATATGCCCGTGAGTTCGTGGAAGATGTGGACCTCTTGAATTGGGTATGCAACCTCCTTCCAAGCAATCAAGTAGCTGTTGTCATGGAGTGCAGTCAACAACGGAAGCATCGTATTCTCGGATCAAGAAACTTCAACACTTTACCAAATGACGTCTCCTTCCGGTACCTGCTTCCTGAGAGTCGCTCAAAGATGATATTGTGATACAACGTGTCTCAAGTAAGTAGTATCACTTGGAAGTTGAGAGCACTTTCTTTTCAATTTCGCTTTGTGCTCCTGAGCTTCCACTATATAAGATGATAGTTGTACTGTGTGTAGCAGAGTGCTTTCAGCATTTCCTCTGAAAGACAATCGATTTTTTTCAGATCCATCGTAGAGGATTCTCGTCGTTGGTTACGCCATGGGGTGTAGAAATTAGTTCCAAGATTATCAAGAGACTGCTTAGAGTCATTTGTAGCATGTGTTTGAGTGCCTGTTGCCTAATCTGTGATGGAGCACACCCTGTATCTTTGAGGCCTCCACTCCACGTGATAATGCGTAGAAAGAGTAAATTGCAGACAAATAGAAGCTGAAAGGGAATTCCCTCTTGAACCCCACATTTGGGGTTGTTGTATAACAGGTGGCATTTTCCACCTAACACTCACAACTGAAGCAGATGGGTCATCAATGTATGCTGCCATTGTTGTATTTGACTTTTTTGAATAGCAAATAAGTTAGGCACCTATGTTGACAAATGAAGCAATTCAGATTGTAAGCAGATATCAAGTTTTCAACTTTATTGAAGCTTTCTTGCAAAACAGAATAAAAGTATTGAAGTCAACTACCTGAATCTTGATTGTAGAGTTTTGTTGAAAATCTCCATTTGATTTAAAGGTTTATGAAGCAAAAATGGTGAACTTGCAAGTGCTGAGATCTTCAAATCATTTACATATGGAGTCTAAAGCATACTAAGTGTGTTTTTGTTTATGTTGGAAAGGGTTTGAGGGAATGTGTATTTCCATCTTGAAAATGGAGGATTGCCCAACCTCAGTATTTTTTTTGTGAAACTGGTCTTTTAAATTTATGCAACAATCACAAGTTCACAACCTCTTCAATAGAGATTGGGTTGATTTGTTTGGCACCTTTTTCAAAGTAAGAAACTAATCATTGTTTTTGAGAGTGGTTGAACTTACTCCACCAAGTAATGTTCAAGGGCAAATGTCCACTTGAAACACCTTCTATGCCAAAATAATGAATAAATACCTTCCAAATTTAGTTGTGAAATACAAAAAGAATACACAAATATCTAGTGTTTGCTAATGGAATAAATATTGTGAAATCAACCTACACAACTAAGGGTATGTTCACACTTGATGTTAGGAGGGGTATTAGCATAATGAATGAAATCTAAAGATGTGAACAAATGCATCTAATTTTTCTTTGCTACTACCACTCTTAACACCAAGTGTGAACATACCCTAAGTTGGTTAAAGCAAACCTACAGCAAAAATATAAGATCCAAAAAATCATGAAAGCCTAACCAAACAAGAATATAGGTGTAAAACAAGCAAAGATGCTTGTTGACTGATGTCCCTCAACAATCACAACATTCAAACTATTGAGCAAATCTCTAGGAAAAAATCAGTACCCTTTTTTGGTTTCAACACTTAACATTCTGAGTTCCAACTTGCAAAAGAGCAATAGATATGAAAAGCTTGTAGCAAACACAAACTAGGATGTGGTTGCTAAAGCAAGAAATTAGGGCTTCACAAAACTTCTTCATTGCTCAATGATTCAATTTGCAGAGAACTTGGGAGGTTGTTCTTGGAGGGTAACCTAGAAGAAAGAGGATTTGAAGCTAACCCTACAAACTACAAAGCCCCCTAACTAGTGTTTGGGAGAAATTTGAGCTTTATTGGCAGAAATTTGGCATCTCTTGGTTTCAACCAAAATTTCACTAGTGCGTGTTGGTAAATTTTTCATAGATTTTTTATATTTCTATTGTAATCTACTATATTAGGATTTTTTGAAAAAATTGACGGGTTTTCTAGCTAATAATTTCAAGTTTCAACTGGCTTTCCTGCAATTTCAATTGGTTGATAATACGCTACCAATGGTTTTCCCTGAACGTTGCCCCTAACTCCATATTAAGTAAATTAGGAAAAGTTGCAATTTTGGGATTTTTGATATTTTTTATTTTTTATTAGTGCATTTAGTGAATCTTCTTCAAAAAATATAAAATCCAAAAGCCCCAAAATTGCCAATTTACTTAATACGGTAAGGCCTATCCTTGTGACTAGTTGGTACTACTAACTAACTACGCAAGCTATTTCATTTATTGTGCTTTGCATTAATTATGTAACTTTATACTGATTTAAGAAACAAGCAAATTTTCAAGACGTGTTAATAATTTACTTCAGTTAATTCAATAGGTCAAGGAGATTTTACTATCACATAATTTGACAAGAGCGTGGAAAAGATGTTACATCACTAAGGCTATACCACCAAGTTGCTATTTAAGATGTGGTGTTGCCTTGTAACACAATGTATATATTATTCAAAAATGTACAATGTATATATTATTCAAAAATGTAGTTGAAATTGCGCTAATACAACCAAGCATATGATTAATAATAAATAGAAGAAAGGCAATTATAGCATGAATAAAAGTGAACCATATATGAATATGAAAGGATAAAGGGGGGTTCTTTAGATGGAAAAGACTACACAAAGTTGAATTTTATATATATATATATATATATAGATATATAAATATAGAGAGAGAGTAAGAGAGAGAGAGGGATTGAAGGTATATATAGGCATGTGTGTATTTGTGTCTACATATAAATGTATATAGGGAATTGCTAACGCAACACTCTAAATTGCTAACAATACACCTCTTGTGAGCATGAAATGTGATTTTTAATGCTGATTTTTTTATTTGGATCAAAATATTTGTTTCACCTTTAACATTCTAAGGCTATATTTGTTTTAAAAAGGTGTGCTTAAATTTGAAACAAAAAATACAGGACTTTTGAGTTACTTAAAGCAAAAATAAATCAAAAATAGTATTGGTGCAATAACGTTTCAACAAAAATTTGTATTTGTCATGTTTTCTTTCATGGAGGTGTGAATGTTGTAATTGAATGGATGATGAACCACTTGAACAAATAAAAAATAGCACTAAATTGTAAAACTTCATGCTCACATGGGGTGCTCCGTTAGCAATTTGGGGTGTCATGTTAGCAATTTAGGTGTCCCATTAGCAATTCCCTATATATATAGTTACATAGGCACATTGGGAACTTAGGCAAACTATAAGACTTGCTATGTTTTAGCTTGTGTGTGCACTAGGGTGTTTTTCAACAAATCCTAAACTTTCTCCATGAAGTTCCATCATCCATATTTTTGGACTCTAAATATGGCCGTCCAAAAAATGCGGTTTTAAATTTTTAGGAACAATATATGAAATGTTTGGTTGGGATTGCATAAGAATTATAAAACCATGATGCAAGACAATAAAGTGCTAATTATACATTCTATATTATGCAGAGAGGTTCTATGAATGGCAAAATGAGTAGTTATGTGTAATTGTGTATCATGGTTACAACTTGCAAGGTACTATACTTGTTTATTTGCTATGATTGCTATGACAATTGCAAAGGCTTTTTTGAAGATATGTTAGTATTCTTTGAAACATCTTACTTTAAGTTAATATCAAGTTTGAATATGTTTGCAAATTGCTTTCATTTATTTTCTTAGTATGAATGTGAACACCATAGTGTAAAATTTGAGATTTACCACAATTAGTGTAAAATTTCAACAAGTCATGTAAATTGCCATGATTTGAACCAAGCATGGGAAGTGAAGGTTATAGTGTACAAGGGTTGATGCTATTTATTCCAAATCACTAGAAGAAAAAAGTGTCCTACAGAATTGGTTTACATCAACTCCAAATGTCCTAAAACAACTATACAATGTCTCAATTATAGTCATTTAGGACATTTTTAGTTGTTTAAAGTAGCAACACCCATAACCATCATTGTACCCATAACCATCACCTCTAAGATCTTGGGAAATTTGTGAAAGTGAATAGATGTAATTACAAGGATTTACTACATGTGAACATGAAACTTTTGTGTTGGTATTAGGTGCAAATTCAATCAGCTCTTTAAAAATTCATTCTCACAATATCCAAATAATACATTCAAAAGTGCAAACTTATCATTTTTCTCTTGCTAATAGGATTTAATAATTTGCTAGATGTTTATTATTAATCCTCATGTTCAAAACCTATAATTTGATAGTTATGGGTGTTGCTACCTCAGGACCAATTGTTTATTGCAAGTTTTCTTCTAGTGAATGATACTATTCTAAGGGATTATAATTATTAATTTTAAATGACTATGTGATAGCAAGTTCAAGGAACTCCATAACCATTAAATTTGTAATTTTGTAATATTTTTGGTTTAAGTTGATAAACTTAAACCAACCATTAGGGTACAACTTGGGAATCTGATTTTCCCAGTTTAATGAATATGGTGTTAAGGGTAGAATTATGGTTTTTATTTGATTTCCTAGGTTTTACTACAAAGCTACTTTAGTTAGTATGAGATGTTAAATAGCGCAAGAATCCTTCACATTAATTTGGGTAATATTTGCCTAAATAAAACAAAAATATGGACATGCCTTTTGTCCTTTTTTTCTAAGTAGAGTCTTGACTACAATCTTTTCCTTGGTATAATTTGTTATGTCAAAAAACACCATGTTTTTTGCAATTACTCAATTAAACCTTACAAGTTGAAATCTTACAATGTTTCAATCTTAATAAGGAAATTACTTGGGTGGATCACTCTTTGTATGTTAGGTACCCCACGTGCGGTGAGGGGGTAATTTATAGGGGGCTATTTAGTTCCTTGGGCCAAATAAAAGGGTCTCTATAATTATATAATTGGGTCAAATGACCAATTTTAGGGCACTCTTTAGTTACTTATAAGGGCTAAGCAATTGTTTTTCTTAGGCTATCTTCTTTATAATTGAAAATTTTGAATTGTTAAGTAATTTGACAATTTAGGCGTAGGGTTTAGGGTATGAATGCACTATGCTTTCATAAGTAATTTCAAGACAAAGATCAAATCCTTCATGGAATAAACAATGCAAATAGAAATGCTTCTTCACTCCAAAAATTTAAGAGTAAATCATTTAAGAGTCAAAGCATGTGAATGAACTCCATTTACATGTATGTATTAAAAAACCCTATTGCGCACAAGCCAAATGAAACAAGCTGAAACTTGGAAGGCTGGAACGTGCACCCTAACACCAAGCAACAAAACCCTGATCCAAAAGTGAAGTAGACCTAACCATTCATCTACATTTGTTGCCCTCATTTTTCATCACCCAACACCTGGCACCATCATTGGAACATTGGATAACCTATACCCACCATAAATATAGTAGGACCATAGGATACCCCACTATACTTGCCCCTAAATTACTTGTAAAAAAAAGTAATAGGGTATGTTTAAAACCTACCTATATTACTTATACTCAATTTTTCCATTTGAATGATCCCTTTTTTAGTTGTAAATTTTTTATACTTATTACCTCAAAAGAATAAACCCCTCTCTATATTATGCCGCATGTCAAATCTAAAATGCGTTAAGTTATTCACCCGGGGAAATTATTATTGCGACACCCTAAAATTGCTAACAAACACCCCTTGCAAGCATAACATTTGATTTTTAATGTTGATTTTTCTATTTGAATAAAAAATACTTGTTTCACCTTTATCATTCTAAGGTTGTATGCTTGTACTAAAAAAAGTGTGTTTAAATTTGAAACTAAAAATATTAAGCTTTATGTCGCACTTTTTATAATTGGAATTGCACCTTGGAGGTGGAACTAGACCTGGAGTTCACTTCAATTGCGACTTGAGAACTTGGGAAATTGGGACTAACTTAACCGCTAAGTGCCCAAGGGGCCAAAATATGGCCTCTTAGTTTTGAAAATTTTCTTGTTTGACCATTATAATCTTTTCAATGGTACGGTGAAAAGACATGTCCTTTTCCTTGGAGCTCCCGGCTTATGTTTACTACCAATTGGTACGGTCAATTGTGGATCCTTTTAGGTGATAGTTTGATTGGAATGAGTTCCAAAGGGTTTAGATTTGAATGAACTTGTGAAGAATTCCAATGCTTGACCTCAGGAACTTTGTTTCCTTGTGTGGAGGACAATCCGTTCGCCATGCCAGTTTCAAATTTCAATGCCAGGGCGACTCCATGCATAACGGACGTACAACAAGGGACTACGGAAAGACAGAAGTGGACACGTGGCATGAAGGCAGCACTCCAGCTGGACCTCAAGGCCTGCAGAATCTGCACTGGCCAAATGGCCAGCTGGGTCTGCTCCCGAGTTGTCGGAACGCTCCCCCGTCCCAAGCGAGCGAGGGAGCGAGGGAGAGAGCGGAGCCGATTCACGCACGCACGCGCCATTTGCAGGCTAGGGTCATGCGATCGCCTGCCGTGACTGACTACAGTTCCGTGGTGGGGGTGGAGTGGCTAAGCTGAACATGATGCTCCCATGGTCCAGCATTGCCTCTCTCCTCGCCTTCGTGCCTGCGCGCAGGGCGCTAGCCTTCGCGCTCCAATCGCTCCCTCCGACTCTTCCCTCTTGACCCGAGTCGGCCTTGCCTAGGAGCTCCAGCAGCCGCCCTCCATGAAGACCTCCGACGTCATGGTCAAGGCGCTCGAGAATGAGAACATCGAGTGGGTCCCTCCAATCCCCACATTCCCACTCTTCATCATTCCCCCCCGAAACCATGCCACTCGAGATTGCTTAGGAATATACCATCGTAGCTCATTTCTTCGATGATCAAGATGCCCAAGTTGTGTCTCATGTTAGGCCAATTCTAAAATTTACATTGTCCAAGTTTTTTGACTTTTTGACCACCACGTCATGTGTTTTTTGCTGATATAAGATTTGGCCAATTGTGAACAATTATAATGTTTTTACGACATGGTCAATTGAATCAATCATTTTAAGACCATGAATCCTTGTATGGTTCTGTTAGTATGGGTTCATTGAAAAACTTCGGTGTCTCGTGGTATACGCTTGTGAAGCTGACATGTTCAACAGGAGGTGTTGGTCGTATATTTTGAAATCTTACCCTTTTCATTTGGTGCACGCAAAGTAATTTACATTCTCCCTGTCGCCCACTGTATAATAATCCGATTCTATTGAGTACGTGGGAGTCGAGTTCTTGGTTCCTTTGGAGGAGCAAAACCCCGGTTCGCCTCCTTTGAAGTTTACCCTAATTACAGTCCTCAGAATGCCTTACTCATATGTTCTCGAAACTGTATTAGCATCATGAACCAAAGCCTCAATGTGATGGTAAAAGAACTCGTTGTAATGTGTAGGTATATATTTGGAATACCAGGAGAAGAGAATCTGGATTTTCTGGATTCCTTGCGAAGCTCCAAAATAAAACTGGTGGTGACACGGCATGAGCAAGCTGCTGGGTTTATGGCCGCCACAGTGGGTCGCCTTACTGGCAAGGCTGGCTGTTGCTTGTCTACCTTGGGACCAGGGGCCACGAACTTCGCCACAGCGGCTGCATATGCTCAGCTGGCTGGGTTCCCAATGGTGATTACCACAAAATCTTGTCAGAGAAAGAACCCTAAATTTCTGTTGAAAGCTTGTGAGCTAGAACTGAACTGATTTTTGTTGTTTTTTTTTTGTGACTTGGGCTTGGAACAGGTAATGATCACAGGGCAGAAGCCAATTCGGAAGAGTAAGCAAGGGTCCTTTCAAATCGTGGACATTGTGGAGTACATGCGACCCATGACGAAGGTATGTTCAAAAACCTGTAATACCTTGAACCTTTCGCTTTAAGGTTTTGATACAGATTCTGTAAAAAGAAGGAGGAATTCTAAAATCTGGTGACCGTGCCGTTTGCTACAGTTCACTAAGCAAATTGTTGATGGAGATTTGGTGCCGTCGTTAGTGAGAGAGGCAGTCCGTGTTGCCGAAGAAGAGCGACCTGGTGCTGTGCATTTAGAGTTGCCGGAAGACATCGCCGGAACATCCACGGAATCACATCCCTTCCCAGTCTACCCAGTCAGACGACCCATTGCTGAAGCCAAAGCCATTGACAAAGCCGTGGAGATGATCCACAGTGCTACCCATCCTCTTCTCTTGATCGGAGCTGGTGCTAACCGCAAACTGACGCAGAAAATGTGAGTAACACCAAAACATACCAGAAATCTAGTCTTACAGAAGATTTCACAATTTCCAAACCTTGTCAAACCTATGTTTTTGAAATTTTACTTGGCTACTGCAGGCTGAGGGAGTTCGTCGACCAGGTGCATATTCCCTTTGTAACAACTCAAATGGGCAAAGGAGTCGTGACTGGTAAATCTTCAACCAATCTTGACCTTTTGCTTAGAACTCGAAGCATCAGTTTTCTCCTTTTTATTGCTTTGCTTTTCAGTTTTCTGCGTTCTCATTGTGGATGGAAGTGGAAGACTACTCATTAACCATTCGACTTGAATTTTGGAGGTGTGTGTATTCTGCAGAGGAGCACCCCTTGTATTTAGGGTGCTGCGCATTATCAGCCAAGGATTATGTACACGTGTGTATCGAGAAGGCTGACTTGATCATCAATGTTGGGCATGATGTGGTGGAGAAGCCTCCATTCATGATGAAGTGAGCACTCTCTCTCCCCCATCTTTTAATTTTATTTGAATTGTTTTTCTGATTCTTAACCAAATGCGTTTTTCCTGAAAAATTAATGAGTTTTCTTTCAGTCTTCCATTAGTTCCAGATTCTGAAGTATCTGAGAGAAATGCCGGGTGTTTTTGACTTGTAGACATAATGCGCCTCCTCTTGTTATCCACATCAATTTTTACACTGCGAAGGTGGATGAGGTTTATTTCCCACAGGTTAGAGAACTAGGCTCTCTCTCTTTTTCTCTTCAGGGGTGCTTGCCTCCTCCCTTCTGTGTGTATGCATATTATTGTGCTTTTTCAATGTGCAGTGTTGTTTGAATGTAACGCCCTTGTGATATTGTGCTTCTGCAGTTGGAAGTTGTGGGTGACATAGCCAATACGATTTGGCAACTGAAGGAACGTCTGAAAAATCAACCTTCGTGGGACACTTCTTTCGTGATGGCGGTAAGTAGTTCTTTTCTTAACTCTGTTTTTTTAATTCTCGGACTGCAAAAGTTTTTTCATGGAAATGTTTGTGGAAATTGTTCAACAAGTACAAGCATTCGCCGTTGTGCCAAAACCAGCTGATGGCTGGAATCGTGGGGAACTGCACAGGTGAAGAAAGATCTGGATGCACACTTACTGAAGGGTTTTGACGATCCTAGCTTCCCTCTTGTACCACAACGAATAATTGCAGATTTGCGGTAAGCTTTTGCGAGATGTCTGCTCTTGTTACACCTGTTCTTGAGTAACTCATCATGTGTTTATTTCAGAAGTAAGCATCAGAATGAGTTATTTACAAATCTTTGATTGGCTGAGAATAAGATGAACATCTCATCAGAAATCTGACGGTATCTTCGTTTTGCAGGAAACAAGTGCCTAATGATGGCATTGTGTGCTTGGACAATGGTAGGTGAAAGGAATCGAGGCTGTCAAAATTTCTAAGTCTTCTAAACAAGGGTTGTTGCCATTGTAACATATTTCAAGCTTGTTGTTTACAATACTTTTAGAGTATTATTAATAATCCCAATTTTTAAACTTTCGACAGGTATGTACAAGATTTGGTTTGCAAGGTGTTACAAGGTAGTGATTTCACAATTCTTTTTGGTTTTAGTAACTTTTTTGATTTAGGCTGACTATGATGCTTGTTGGTGATTGTTGTGTTCGTTTTTTTTATGATGATGTCGAAATTGTGTGGCACATTGATGAAGCATATTTTGTTTCATTTGTTTGAAAACAAGGATAGTTAAAGCTTTCTTTTGTATTGACGAGCATTGAAGTATATATGAAAGATAGTGATTGAAGTGCATTGTTTAAGTGTAGGCTTATGAGCCAAACACGTTGCTGCTAGACAACGCGCTAGCAACCATGGGTGCAGGACTACCATCAGCAATTGCAGTAGCAATTCTTCATCCTGAGAAGAAGGTTGTTGCTGTTTGTGGAGACGGAGGCTTTCTGATGAATTCGCAAGTAAGTCTATCTCAGCAATTCCTTTTTGTTCTAATAGGCTAACCTGCAGTACGGTACTTGTCCTTTATGCTTTGGATGTTTTGATAGAGTCTTTTCAAGAATGTTGCTAAATATTTTTTGTTGTTTTTCCTGTACTCGTGCAACTTAATGATTAGTTAAGTTTTCTCTTCTTTTTTCCTCTGTCGATCCCCTGACATTAGCGTGTGTCTTCTTCAGGAGCTAGAAACGGCTGTACGGTTGAAACTGAATTTGACAATCTTGGTCCTTAATGACAATGCATTTGGCATGATCAAATGGAAACAAAGCCTCGGCGGCTTTGAAAAGTAAGCAAAACATTCAATTTCGTTATAAATAAATTATTTATTTTCTTCATCTCCTGGTTTATGTGAAGTTAGTTTTTATATTTCTTGTGCTCATCACAAATATTGCGGCATTAAAAAGCTACAGTGATTAGAGTTCTGAATTTGCTGGAGGTTGAAAACTCGGTAGTTGTGCTCACTCTTAGTATTGTGCAGGTTTGGCTTGAATGTAGGAAATCCAAACTTCGTTGCATATGCATGCAGGTGAGTGTTTCGTTGCTGCGTTTTGATAAATGGAGTCGAACACCGTCAATCTCATGCTTATTTTTAATAACCTTTCTCAAGCAAAATTCTGTTAAAAAGAAGACAGACTTTTTTATAGAGAATTATTTGTCGCTATGGTTTGAGTATTTTGCATTTGAAATAGCCGTTTATGCAGGAGATGAGTAACATTAACCTCTGTTTTGCTGTGGCAGCTACGGAGTCAATGGGTATCAAGTAACAAGTGCTGATGAGTTTTCAGATGTTCTCCACGAGTGCCTCTTTCACTGTCCAGAGGGAGTCAAACTTGTTGAGGTAAAAGATACGAATTCTCTGCAGACCCCACCCTGTTTTCTATAAAATGTATATACTTAGACACCCGTTTCAGTGGTTGTAGATATTAGGATATCCCATGTAGTTCCTAGTACTGTGTTTTCACAGAAATGTCTTTGCGTTTCTCGCTTTGAAGGGAGTCATGGCGGCAATTTCAGTACCAATTTTCAATGCTTTGAAGTAACTTCGTTGACTGTTGATTGGGAATTCTGCAGGTCCCCGTGGACTACACCTGGGCTAATAAAATATTAGATCACGAACTGCCTGGCATGTTCAAGAGACGCAAATCAGAACCTGGAGCTAATACTGTAAGATTTAAGAACCTCGCCTTATTTCCCCTTTCAAGTGAGGTCTTTGGTTCACCACCACAGACTAGGCAATGCTCGAGAGCCTGAGAGCGTTCTTTCACAAATTCCAAGTCCTTTCTCTCTCAAGAAAATATCCAGATCTTTACTTTCTGGTTGATCTAAGGGCTTAGCAAATGTATTGAATTCTGGACTTGGCATTCTATTGACTGAAAGTGGTGCTTTACTCATGAATCTTTCTTTCTTGGAGTTGCATTTAAACAGGAATTTTCAAAAGCTCTGGCAAGTGCAAGTCCGATAGCTACATCTTGCAGTTTGGGCGATTGACAGGTGTTCATCCAAGGCTATGTATTTTCACCTTTTTGCTCAAACGCATTAGAAAAGAGAGTTTCAAAAAGCATTAATAATTGCAACGATGTATACCTTGATCACAGAGAGCAGAAGGTTGCGTATTGCAACTTGAACATGTACAATACAAGAAGATTTCAAGAGATCGTATTAACAGGTCTCAAACATTCTACCAATTATAATTTTAGTTGATATGTTATTCGAAGTGGCTCAAATAACTTGTTGTTATGGGGAAATTGTCGGACATTGTAGCGTTCTCCTTGCTATTATGGTACATTGCCTCAGTATGCGTGGCAAGAATAAGATTATTTTTTTCTCCTGATTCTTATGTAGTGCAAATTTGTTGAAGAGAACAGTGAAAGTTATATTGAATTAAAAGGTGTGCATGTTCAGTGGATACGATTCTTGCTACACCCTGACCTTTTCATCTGTTTGCCTGGAGTTTCAACAAATGTTTTTACATTCTCAACATGTCCATTGTTGTTTCTTCAAAGTTTTGCAGTTTTTGGAAAGTTTGCTATTGTGGTGTATATCTTGTGCTTATAAGCTAAATACTTGTCTTTAGCTGTATTGATTGAGTAGTCTTAGTTGTTAGCAATGCTCATTAGAACTTCGCATTGAATGAGTGTATATCTGAAAAATGTGAAAATTGATACTTTAAGTAGAGATTTCAGAAAATTCTGTGCTTGAAGGCCTTGTTGCATCCAAGGATTCAAATCTATAGCGTTTGGTGTAACAAAATATACAAGTTTAGTATGTTATTGGAGTATGTTCACTTGTAATTTTGCCATTGATAACACAATGAGATATCAATAAAAGTTAGAAGTTATTTAGAAGTTCCAATATGCTCAAATAACGTTATATTAATCAAATTCAATCATTTCTTGATCATATTGTATCATGACTTGTAACTAGTTTGAACTTCAAGACCTTGTTTGAAAGTTCTTAAACAATATGAAGCCAAGTATGTGTTATATATTAGTTAGTAGCATATATTTTTTTACACATAACTATGTTTCTTGGAGCTTCCTGATGTATTTCAAATGGAATTTGAGGACAACTTTACACTAAGATGTCAATACCATGAAAATCTACGTCCAAAAAACTCTATATTGTACCCATTACTTGTACTAAAGAAGTTAATAGAATGTTAGTCTCCTTGGGACCAATTTTGAGTTCAATTTGAATGTTGCAAAAAAATTGTGAAACCTTTTTAAAATGAAACAAAAGAACAAGTGAAAGTGAGACAAACACTCTTAGGACGGCTTCACACTATGGCCAGCTTCACACTATGGCCAAAGGTCAAGAGGCCGTCAGTCTACACCAATTAGGTTGCACAAAATCAAGAGTTTGGCTGCTCAACTCTTCACACTAGATGCCAAACTCCAAAGGCCATCATCCCCCATTTGCCTATGTGGCAGCACTTTATCATCCAAGGTTGATAGCCTCTTAAAGCAAAGTTTGGGTTTGGCAAAAATGGAGACCCAAACTATGTGTAGGAGGCCAGTAATTTCAACATTTATTGTTGTCAGTTTCAGCATTTATTGTGTGTTTTTACTAGATTTTCTTGGCCTCTCAACAAAGTTTGGCCACTCAATTTGACAGCCTCTCGACTTGGTCAATCATAGTGTGAAGCCGCCCTTATAGCATGCACCAAGGATGGATAAGAGAGGAGATGAGAAGAACAAAACTTGAAAGGAATGAAGGGATGAGAAGAGAAGTGGTTGGTCTATAAGAATGCTTCAAACATATTGCATTTTAAATGGGACCTTATATCCAATATGACAATTTGATTTGAGAATTTTTTTGGGTATTTTGTTGAAATAAGGACCACAGGATTTGGTGTCAAAATGGTGCCATGTAAGCACTACATTGTTTTGACATATTGTCTTTTATTCTTGGTGTAATGTTTAAGCTTATTTGACCAATTTTTTGCTCCAGTGGATGGCTTGATTCTTGATTTTCCTTTATGCTAACCCTAGAATAAGAAATGGCTTTTAGTCACCAAGGCTTATCATTGAAAATTAAGTAGGTCCATTTACATCCCATTTGGTTATATATGTAGAAAAATTAGAGTATGGGCAAACATTGTATTGGTGAAAATGTCATGTTGCATGTGATTTAATTTTTGAAAGCAAACCAAACTTCAAGCTATATCATTGGATCAAATCATTCACGTATAATGTCAATTTGTTTTAGTTATTGGTGGATTAAATTTGCAAATTATAACATAAATTTTTGCTAACTTACATAACATGAACCAATTAATGAATTTTTATCAAATAGCAAGAAACTTGCCTACATGTAAGAGTCTCTAGGATTGTGTATACTCCCAATGAATTGCCTCAACAAAGGTATTTTCATGACATTGTTCACCAGTATTGTTCATGAAAAAGGTTGTTGCTCACAATTGCCTACTTTGAAACAATTTAGGGAATTGATATGTGCACACCGAGGGGTTGATATGTGCACACCGAGGGGTTGATATGTGCACACCTCCTTGGAATATATTCTAGATTTCTACCACAAAAAAGCTAGTTTTGAGAATTTTGAATTTAGATTTGGACTTAGAGACCACAATTTAATCTAGAACCATTAAAAAAGTTGTAATTGAACAACACCCAATGAAAAAGCCCAGAAACTTCTTAAAAAAATTTCCACTTCAAAATTTCATAACTAATTCCACAAAATTCCTAAAAATATGATACAACTTGGGTTAGATGTCAATTCCTCTTGTCTTTCAAGAAAAAATTACTAAAAATTATTTCAAGAAGTTTTACCTCCCCAAAATTAAGTTTTAGCCCTTAGATGGTCCATTTATGAGCCTCCTACCTTAATAGGGGTCTTTGAGTATATCAATGTGCCATTACTCAAGTATGACCCTTAACCCCAAAGCATCATTGGGGACAAAAATTGTTCGCAACCAATTTTTGAAGTTAAATATAACCTTACAAAATTACTCCGTACTATTTGTAGTAGTTTATATTTGTGAAAATTTATTTTTGAAGTTTAGTTTTAGAACCAACAATCTGATTTTGCAAATGATTGATTATGATTCTTCTATTCAAGATTTTGTGCATTGGTGTCCATTGCAATCTTGACCTCATGTAGTGTTGAAGGCTCTATCTTGGGAATGAGCCTCAAATACACTAGATCTTTGAGAAAAAATCACATCAGAAATTTATTTAAAAAATCTGTAGAGTAGATTTTAAGAAGTTATAATTGATTGGGGCTATGCATGTTAGGCCCTTTAACCTCATATTTTTTTGGTGACCAACTTTTTAAATTTGACATGTGAAAAGAGGATTGAAATACTTCAAATCACTTTCATAGTTTTAACACCCTCATGATCAAACATTATAATCTGTCTATCCATAAGAGATATTGTTGTGTTTTCTTTTCTAATGTGATCTCTAACATGTCTAGTTTAATTTTATATGGTTACAATTCAAAAAAAATTAATACTCCCTTTGTCCCAAAATGATCTTCCTGTTGACCTTTATTTAGTTTCCCAAAATGATCTTCTTGTTGGAGGAGGAAGGGAGCTAGTGACACTTGCACATAGTCCAAAAGCATGAGCATGCTAGCCAATTCCATGCCATCAAGTAAGTGGCCACCGGTGCTCTTAAAATATGCCTCAAAAATTCAATTTTCAAGCACTATAAACCACACTTTGAAAACTACTTTGAAACTTAAAATTTCAGAACAATAGGAGGACATCAAACTCTATTCTTAGGTCAAAAAACATTTAAAAAATGATTCTTTTCAAACTTAACCTATAACATTTTGAGTAATAGGAAGATCATTTTGAGACGGAGGGAGTACAACTTATCAAAATGTTGGCTTTCTGTCCAAATTAGAGCAAATTCCTAGAAGCCCCAGAAATGCAATGTCACTTTGGGGTTCTCTTAAACCCTAAACCCCGTAGTGCAACCCTAACGTCAAACTTCCCTTCGGCTATGGCGATGCGCTTCTCGTGCAAACCCTAAAGACTTCCTGCTTAGGAACTGATGTATGGCGCGTCGTCTGTGGCGATGGCGACCGCAATGCTTGGGCGTTGCCTACCCTTCACCATCTTTTAGGGTTCGAGTCTCCCCAAGATGTGAGTATTCCGAGGTTGCGGAGGAAGAGCCTCCGATGCTGGCATTCGAAACAACCGGGACGAGTGTGTTGGAGAAGCAGCCGAAGCATTTCTTTCCTCAGAAGGGGCAGGATTTGGAAATGGTGAGCGAGAGCTTGGCTTCCAAGGGCTTGGGTCTCTGCAAGGTGGTGGACAGCGGGTTTGTTGTGTTCTGTGAGCGGGCATTGCCCGGGGAGCTCCTCGTCGCCCGCATTACCAAGAAGCAGAAGGGCTTTGCTGAGGTAAGGTTTAAGATTTCTTGGTCAAATGATCAGTGATGACGTTTTAGGGTTGGAATACTGGAACTTCTTCTTCAATGTAGTGGAGGTTTAGGATTTAGGGTTTAGGGTTTAGAGAATCCTCATACCGAGAGAGACAAGGATTGTTGATAACGGTGGTCCTTCGTAGGCTTACAAGTTGAAGACATTATCAACTCATGACAATGCAGTGGAAGCGCCGTGTGAGTACTTTGGCGAGTGCGGAGGATGTAAAACACAGAATTTGGCTTACGAAGCTCAACTGGTGGAGAAGGAACAACCGGTTCATGATTTGATTGCGCGGTTGGGGAAGTTTGGCAGGAGTCCTCCCGTAGGTGAACCTGGCAGTTATATGATGCCTATAGTGCCTTGCCCTACTCCATATGCCTACCGCAACAAGGTTAGCTTTTTTAATTTTCAACCAATCTCTTTCTCAATTGAGAACCCATGTGTTGGCCTGACAAGTTTCTTTCAACTTTCTGTTCTAAAAAAAAGCTTAGAAACACTCGGATTCTATTTTTTTCTTGTTTTACCTATCCCTGTGATAATCTTAGACTACAATACTAAATACTACTTCAGAGTACTTTGTGTAGTTTGGACCCTCGATGGGTTGCTGTTCACGTTCTGAAAGAGAAGTCTCTTTTAGCGAGTCATAAACCACTTTACTTGTTGTTTCTATGAGTATATATATTTTTTAAATTTCTGGTTGATTTTAAATGTTTCAAGACGTATTTAAGGTGGTTTCAGTTAATTTTATTGCTTTCAAACATTTTTTTTATTAATAATCGTAAGATTGTCTTATGCTCTTTGACCTACATTACTTTAGACGTTGATTTTGGTCAAGAATGACAAGAAGATTGCAACCAGTTCTTTTTATTCTAACGTAATATTCTGCAGGAAGTGATTATGGCTTAGCTGAGAAGTGTTTTGTGATTATCCTACAGATGGAATTTTCACATGAAACGAAGAAGTGGAAATCAAAAGAAGTGTTTGTTACACCGAAAGAAGAGGATGAGAGTGCCAGTGGACGTACGGTAGAGTTTGCACTTGGGCTACATGCTCCGGGACGGTTTGACAAAATCATGCCTATTCACAACTGTCTTCTCCAGCATGATGTTTCTAATCAGGTGAGTGTCGTTTTTAGGGCATGAACTTTGGTAGAGTAGTCTAAAATTGTAAGAGCGTTCACATGGTATAGCAAGCCCTTAAAAGTTGTTACATAGTATTGATATGATGAATGTTTGCTGCTGAGTCTGACAAACTGGAAATATTTCTGGTGTGCTGGCAGGTATTGAAACTAGTTCAGGAGCATGGTGAAAGGAATGTAGAAGAGATGCCTCCATATAATATACGGACACATGAAGGTTTTCTTAAGCATCTCACTATTCGATCTGGTAGGTGAGTAGAAGGGTTCTTTTCCGATTTCTACCAACAAACTGTTTTGCTGTTGATGTTGGAAGTTGTTATAAGGTAGCAACACCCATAACCATCACTGTACCCATAACCATCACCTCTAAAATCTTGGAAAATCTTTGGAAGTGAATAGATGTAATTACAAGGATGTACAACATGTGAACATGAAACCTTAGTGTTGGTTATGGGTACAATGGCAGTTTTCTCTTTAAAAATTCATAACTTATTCTCACAGTATCCAAATAATACATTCGAAAGTGCAAACTCATCATTTTTCTCTTGCTAATAGGATCCTATAATTTGCTAGATGTTTATTAATAATCATCCTGTTCAAAACCCTTAATTTGACGGTTATGGGTGCTGCTACCTTAGGTTTCATTCGTCAGAGCTTTGGAAGATCGCATTTTTAGAATGTCTATGTTTCGAGTTGTTTTCAGCATATTCCTCTTGCTGTTTATCTCTCTCATAGGCTAGGGTTTATGTATCTCTCGTTGACAGTAATGTAATTGGTCAGTTGGTCTTTGTGGATGCAGGCAGGCAGTGATGGGATTGCCCACTCGATTAGATTGCAGACAACAGTATGGGCAACAGTGTAGAAGCTTTTCGTTGGTGCCTGGAGCTAGTGCACAGGTGAGTCAATTGTAACTTTTCATCATACACCTGTTATAAGGTAGATGACTTAAAACCAAGTTTGTAAAGTAATTTAGCACACGTGCAGATTCAAGTTAGAAATGGGGCAACTTGTATGAGGTCCCCGTTTTAGAAAGATGTTCTGAGGTCTCCTTTGATAAACAGATCGCCACATTTTCCGCAAAGTAACAGAACATGAACTTGGTTGACCGTCACCTAAACTCAAAACCCCAGTATTGATGGGAATGGAACTGCTATTAAGTTACTTTTTGGAAATTGTGTGACCAGTACGTCTGTGCGATCACACTCTTCAAGTCTCGATGGCCTATTTACCCTTCTTTATCCATGCCCTCGTCCTCTCATGGAAGAAGAAGCTGTGGACAAATCTGGTGTTCATCATATGCATCATCCCCTAGTGCCAATGCTTCAGGTATGTATCAGGTGCCCGTTGCTATGGAAAGAGGTTGATGCATACTGGAGAGAATGTGACTGACGCGGATGACGTATGTTGTCGATTCAGGCGATACACAGACAATTGAACAACTTTGGGAGTTGTATTTTGCGGATCCTTTCCAGTGGTGGGACAACAGAGTTGACAAGGTATCACCAGGACTATCAGTCAGTTGGTGATAGAAAGTCGATGTATGACTTGCATCACTAAGTGGGGAGGATTTTTCTTGCTTGTACAGGGTTCTGGGCACTCAGTGAATCAACAGGCACAAAATTTGGCCTTCATGTATTCTGGAGTGGAGCCTGATTAGATCATTGTCGTTGTTTAGACACATGTATTCCTTGATTGTTGATTGTTGGGTGCAGATTAAGTATCAGTCAGGTTTGCCAGATCTGATGGTGGGTTGTGGTGTCTACAGAAGAGTCCCAGGTCACCTGACTTGAAACATAAAGTGACAAGGAAAGCACTTTGGGTAGATGGTTGGTCGACTCCAGCATGGGTGAAGGCAAGACTCAAATCGGTGACTGAAGGGCGATTTGTACGAGGTGGCGGTGGCAGTATGAATGTGCAAAGTGCTAGGACCACGAGTGAAGCAATTGCTATTCTGAAGAATTGCTTACAACAAGGCATTGCTATAGACTCGTACATGTATGTTGAAGTTCTGAAGCGGTGCTTGAAGCAGAGAGACCTTATAGCAGCCAAGGAGGTCCATAACTGGATCGTCAAGAGTGGAATGGACCAAAATACATATGTGGCGAACAACCTACTGAGTGTGTATATCAGATGTGGGAGACTGCAGGATGCACGCCTAGTGTTTGATGGACTTGTGAAGAAGGATGTTATCAGTTGGAATGCCATGATTGGAGGTTATGCTCAGCGCAATCATGCTAAAGATGCAATGGAAGTATTCTATCAAATGCGTCAAGGGAATGTGCAGGCGGATGACATCACTTATTTGAGCATCCTGAAGGCATGTGCTGGTCCATCAGCTTTGAAATGGGGCAAAGAAGTTCATGCATACATCAGGCATGGTGGCCATGAATCAGATGTGCGTGTAGGGACTGCCCTCCTTAAGATGTATGCAAAGTGTGGTTGCATCAAGGAGGCCAGGCAAATTTTTGATAATTTGACCAACAGTGATGTCTTTTCCTGGAATGTTATGATTGGCGCATATGCAGAAAGTGGCAGTATCGATGATGCCCGACTAGTTTTTGACAGGATGAAGGAACGGGATGTAATCACGTGGACTGTGATGATTGGAGCTTATTCAGAAAGTGGTTGTGGTGAGGAAGCATATAGGCTCTTCCTCCAAATGATTCGGGAAGGCTTCAAACCAGATGTAATCACTTACATAAGCATCCTGAATGCATGTGCAAGCCTAGGGGCTTTGGAGTGGGTGAAGGAGGTTCATAGCCATGCCCTGGGAGCAGGACTTGAGTTGGATTTGCGTGTTGCCAGTGCGCTTGTTCACATGTATGCAAAGAGTGGCAGTATTGAGGATGCCCAACTAGTTTTTGACAGGATGAAGGAACGCAATATAATCACATGGACTGCGATGATTGGCGGACTTGCACAACATGGACGTGGGCACGAAGCTCTGGAAGTCTTCAGAAATATGAATGAAGATGGTGTAAAGCCCGACGCGCTTTCATTAGTGGCAGTCTTGTCGGCCTGTAGTCATGCAGGCCTTCTGGATGATGGCCGTCGACTCTTTCGAGCTATGACGCAAGATTATGGCATCGTGCCTGATATTTTTCTTTGTAACTGCATGGTGGATCTTCTTGGGCGAGCAGGACACTTGGAGGAAGCAAAGCTCTTCATTGATAACATACCAGTGAAACCAGATGGAGCAACTTGGGGAGCCTTGCTCGGTGCTTGTAGGACTTATGGGAATGTGGAATTGGCCGAACATGCTGCTAAAGAGCGTCTGAAATTGGAACGGAATCATGCCGGGACATATGTGCTGCTTTCCAACATTTATGCCGCTGCTGGCAAGTGGGACCAGGTGTCATCAGTCCGCAGTATGATGCAGGAGAGAGGTATACGCAAGGAGCCAGGGCGTAGCTGGATTGAAGTTGATAACAAGATCCATCGCTTTGTTGTAGGAGACACATCTCACCCAGAAGCCAAGGAGATATATGCTGAGCTTAACAGATTGACCGAAAAAATTAAGGCTGCAGGTTACATTCCTGATACCCGGCTAGTGTTGCAAAATATAGATGAGGAGGACAAGGAGCTAGCTCTTTGCTCCCATAGTGAGAAGTTGGCTATTGCTTATGGATTGATGCGCACACCCAAAGGACAACCAATTCGTGTACACAAGAACCTTCGGGTGTGTTCAGATTGCCATACAGCAACCAAGTTTATCTCAAAGGTGACAGGACGGGAGATTTTGGCCAGGGATGCTAATCGCTTTCACCGCTTTAAAGATGGCGTCTGCTCTTGTAGTGATTACTGGTGATTGGATGGGCATTCCAACCTTTTTAGCGCTTTGTTGGGATTTTTTGGTCACTTAGTGATGTGCAGGGGCAGGGAGTGTTTAGTTGCAGCTGTTTAACCCCTGAATGGCCCTTGGGCTCTAGAGATACGGTACCAAATACGGTCGCAACCAATATTCAGAAGTTTGAATCAGCTGGAAATTAAATATTACAACCATACATATTGAAGGGTTGTATGACGGTGGGTGCATAAAAAAAATTGGAAAGCCCTCGGAGCAGCTCAAATACGTCTGTACATACGACCGTACATATGATCGCAAAGGGCTTTCGGGCCGTTCAGGGGTTAATGCTGAACTTTAGTTTCTGAATGGAGTTTCTGAATGGAAAGGACTCAAATGTGGTCCTCACGGCAATCTTGAAGGTACATTTTTTTTAAAGGTTTGCATGTCCCTACATTTAGACATACCTCATATTATGCAAGAATTTCTTGATGTTTTCCAAGTCTGTATCTCCCAATGTTTTGCAAACCAAAGCAATTCCTGACATTTATTTTTATGGTGATTTGTTTCTTATGGAATTTGAAGAGTTCATATTTAGTCAAATATGCCATGTTTTTATTAAACTTTTGTGTGAACTTGGAATTTACTTGAATTCACGGAGTTTTACCGGAAGTAACTGAAATTCAGTGACGTAGTAGTACAGGAGTTGGGAAGTACGGGAGGGGTGAGAGAGGGAGTGGAGCTGTCAAGAGCACTGGAGTCATGAAAATGCTTATGAACCTGTCGCTGCCTCACACATGGCCACGACCACGTCGGCCCTGCACTTCCCGTGACCCCTGATTGCAACTAAACCTGCACAGCTGCACTCCTCCGTTCGCATGCCGCCGCCTCTCCTTGTCTGCCGTGCTCTTGGTCCTCTCTCTTCCAGCAATGCCAGTAAGACAATCGTTGATTACTCCCCCGCCCCCACCTCGTCTCTCTGATCTGGTATAATCCTCTTACTCCTGACTCTAGCTCCCACAACACTGACTTACTCCCCCGCTCTCTCCATGCTTCTCCACTCTCTGTCAGTTCCTCCGTGATCGACCTCGCATCATTAGCATTGTGCACATAGCTACACTGGGATCTTGCGCACCTCTGTGGACTAGTTCCTTCCTGGGGTCTCAACATGTTCGTTAGTTACATATGACATATACAGTTTGACACGTGCGCCTGAGCAAATATATTCTCTCGACTATCGTTCTGAAGAAGACCGGTCGACATGGTCTACATAGGAGGTGGAAGTGTCGTTGCATTGTGGTGATCCAGTTCCGAAGTCTCGTGGCACTGCCTAGGCTTGGTGGAGAAGAAGATTGCGAGCACCATGCTTGGATTCAGGCGGTTCATGTGGATAATTTTGTATGTGCAGTTCTTGTGTTGCACTGCGACTCGGCTGAGTGCGACCTCTTCTGAGGCTGATCTGCATCATCACGAGAAGATCTCAAGCATGACTACGGTAACCAGTCCTCACACCGACGCTTTTTCCTGATCCCCACCATTCCACGAAATGCATGGACGTAATTTCCATCAATGCTCGGAGCTTTCTGCAGCTGAATGTCGCACAACTTTTTGGTCGTTAAAAGCATTATAATACCAATCATCCCTTTTGAAGTCTTTACATGTGTTTTTGAATATTCTACAGATTTTTCAAGTTAGTTATAACTATATGTAAATGTCCCATTGACTATCAAAAGTAATACTAGACTACCGCTTCGATCCAAAGAAAAGAAGTACGAGGAGATTCAAGCTTGAGTAAGATATTGACACGAGACGATTTTGGTTTTTTTGTGCAGCAGCAGGGGCTAATTGGAATTTCGAATCCGGAGACGCACAAATCAAAGAATCTTTGGTGCCGACGGTGTCTGCGAATCCATGACGATGAAGGTAACTTCCCTTGAATTGGCAGCTTTGTGAGCTGAACAAGACCAAGATCTACCAATCCTTGTTTTTAGAAGACCCCATTAAGCAACGATTGCTAGTTCTCCCTAAAAAAAGCACCTAGGGGCTAGAGTCTCCGATACATAAATAGATAAATACTACATATTTGTAAAACTTACATCGCGTATGGCTTTATATATGTATGTATACAATCCAGAATACATGGCCTGAATGGGACTTTCACTTGGGGTCAAGTTAATGAACACTGTGGTGGTCAATGACATGCAGCAGCAGCACCATCGATTCCAGCTGCAACGGGAGATCCGCCCATGGCCGATCTGCCCACCCTGCCCACGGATCCGGAAGGCAGCGCGGGGACAGCGCCGCCAGCGCCTCGCACCAACCCGTCGAGCCTGCTGGGGCCATCTGGGAGTCCGGGCGGCGGAGTAATGGGCGTGGGGAATAGCAACAAGTCGGGGCTGGCGAACACAGTGGGCATTAGTGCCGGGGTGGGCGCGACTGCAGGCGTGACGGTGCTCCTGATGGCCGTGCTGTATTACTTCAAGCCCGACATCTTGCTTTGCTGCAAGACCTGCGTCCGAGTGCAGGTCTTCCACCACTCCCCTGCCCCCTCCAAAAAGTGACCACCCCACTCCCACACTCCTATAGTCCCACAATCCCACTCCTTCCGTCATCTTGCAGTCTTTGCCATTACGAGCGCCATTACAAGTGCCAGGGCTCAGTACTAGCGAGATCATTGTTCTTTACAGTGGCTCCACATAGCAAACCTTACACCAGAAATTTCTATACCTTTTTGGAAACCGTGTGAGGTTTTAGCAGTTTTAACACATTGGCAGTGGGTTTGGCAATTTAAGGAAATCCTATGTGGGACTACTGCGCTTTAATTGTTCAGTCCTCGCATTTGAGGGAGAAGTGCGAGGTTCAAGAGATGCCTGGCGAGCTGAGAAGGAATCTCTTTCGACACCAAATCTCTCCTCACGATGTTAGTATTTTCTATTGCAGTTGACGTCCCATCTGTAAAAGTAGTCAGTTTTTCCTGGGATCGATAATTCTTTGGCGAGGTGTTTGGGATTCTGAGTGTTGTATGCAGGATTTTTATGTTTTTTTGCTTAGAGTTTTTGAGCGACTTGAATGTCATACGTCTGGTGCTCATTAGGGATTGGAGATGGATTAAACCTTCACTTATGCTGGGTTCTTTTGACATATTATCTGAGACCGTCATGGTTGTCACATTGTACCGCTTGTCCATCCGCCCGAAGTGTCTGATTGAGCTCATGTCCACCCAATGCAGTCAGTTGACATCAAAAAAAATGATAAAAAATGATAAAAAAAACTTACTTTGTATATGTTGGGGACACTCGTTGTTGCCAATATGTAATCCAAATGTGGATTTTAAAACCATATCACGCAGAAAATATGAAAAATAGTATTTGATTCTTCCTTCTTGAGATCAAAAACCCTAAAAAAAAGCAAGCCAGTGGACAGACACATCCATACAAAGTTACAAATTGTCTGTTTTGTATGCGGGCTTGTGCTGTCAGATAGTAAAATCTTGCCCAAAGTAACAACCATGGAGACCGTGAGTTCCTTTTCAAGGGGTTGGGTGACATCCCTTTTAATAGGACAACAAATTATGATTTTTCAAAAGAAATTGAAATCTCAAAATTAGTTGTTTGTTGGGAATTTGAAGGACAACGGAGCCCTCGTACATTTGACAGTGCCTGAGAGATTCTGGACCACTATGAGTCCATATCCATACAAGGACTAGGTACTATAAACATTTGATTTGAAAAGCAAGCCCGGACACATGTAGCCAAGTCCCCGAAATATTACTTGCTAATATGTAAAACCAAGCATGTGAATAGATGAGATTCCCTTAAAATTTAATAAACTCAGTTTCTTCTACCTTGTAGGCTGTAGCTAGGTGACTTTTCTCCTCTATACAAATCTTGAAGATAAGCTTGAGGTTGATATCCAAAGAAGATACAACTTTGTTATGAATTGCATATATTACTCAAGGAAAACAATGTTCACATTACAATGACCTATCAATAATTGACATGTTTCATTTTAGTTGTTATCATGTCGTTGAGGACAAGGTTTTGGTATATTGAGCTTGATTTTAGAAGAGATGGTATGTAAGAATTTCAAGCAATTACTCTTTGTGACCAACATGTCAAAAACTCAAATTTATATGTAATAAACTAAAATCTCTTAAGAAAAATGGCTTGAAAATGATTTTATATGTTATGATTTACATGTCCACCTTTGTATTATTTTTAATAGGCAATACCTTAACAATGGAGCAAGAATGATCTTTCAAAAATTTCCCTCTGTTTAGTCATTTCAAAACCAAAACCTAGTGTAGAGATTGTTACATCTTTAATGTTTTGTCATTTTTATCTAGAAATTGAGTGAGTATGATGGAAAATGCACTTCAAAAGTGCTTTGCTTACTTCTTTGGGCAAAATGATGACTTTGCCATGAAAGTGCCATTTTGTGACCTCATTTATCTCTCAATGCTTATGGGGAATAGTAAAAAAATGCATGAATCTTAGAAACGTACATTGATTAACTTGGTGTTCATTACAATGGCACTTTAAGTGATAATGATGATTTTGTAGTTGTTACTAGAACCTCATATGTATATTTGTTCAGGGTCATTATGAATAATTAGAGACAAAGTTTTTGGTTCCAAGGAAATTTTAAATGACTAATGTGGATTGGTTGAGGTGGCCAGATTTTGGCAAGATATGTCCGTTACAAGGTGACCATTTTTTTATAAAGATTGCACAATTTAAAAAAAATAAAATAGAGCACGTATTCTCATATTTGAAAAGCACAAGACTATGTGCTTCTACGGATGTATAATGTGCTATTTATATTAATAGATTAAAAATACATGAAATTTTCAACATTCATGTATGGAATTTGCAAATGGTGGGAATAAAATGGAGAATAAGTGGAATGTGTAGATGGAAATATTAAGGTAGCCTGTTTGAGACCCCTATTTTTTTCTAATTTTCACTTTTGATAATTTCAATGAAATTATTCGTTAATTATCAATCTCTATACACTTGCTTTTGTAATTTCAAAACTTAGTATATATCATTAAATTTGGAGGTATCTCACTTATGTTACTTCGATGAACCATTGTAGTAGATGTGTGCATTTCTCATAATTAATTGGTTCCTTCAAATTTGGTTTTTCACTTAAAATTTTGAATATTTCACTTAAAACCTTTTGATGATCTTGAAAGCATGAGGATACAAATTGACCTTTAAGGGACATGAATCCTACATACTCTTGGTACTTTAAGAATTTGTGACAAGCAATTTTTGGGATTTGAGTATATAGAAGTAAATAATCATGATTATAATTGTAATGAGTTGATCTTGATCTATTAGTAGTAATCTCTAAAGACATAGGGATACTACAAAGCTCCATAAACATGAAAATGAACTAAAACATGAAATTTAGAGGAATAATTGAACAATGACTTTCAAGTAGCAATTATGAGATATGACTTCTCGATCGTATCCATTAGTTAGATGAATTATTGCATTCACCAACATTTACCAACAAAACCTAGAATTATAATACCTAGATCCTTCTAATGTTGATTATGGAATGAGAATTTGTGAATTTCAAAAGATTCATTTTGTTTGTATCTATAGTATCAAAATATTTAAAGATATCATATATTTATTTTTAAAGTTCACTTTGAAAATATATATTTTGGATTGGAAAGTCAATTGTTACATTGAAACAAACTAATAGTTTGTGAATCATAAAACAATCTTGAAGGTAAACACCAAATAAGTTCAAGAAAAATTAACACAAGAATCTAGCACTTGTAGATAGATAGAAAACAAGCTTCCTATATGCAAGGGATCTTTTTATATTTAGCTAGTGCTTGAAATTTGAATGCCAAGCATGTAAGGGATTAACCCCTAAATGCATGAGGCACCAAGTTCTAGTGTAAACCCACCAAAATTTGGTGCCTCAAGCATTTAGGGTTAAAGAAGATACATTCAAGATACAAGTTCCTAAAAACACCACTTAATTAACGGCTTCTTTAATTGAATTACATCTCCACTTTCAAGCATATATTATTGATGTCATGCTCTTAGTATATTTGCCATTACATCTTTGTCCTTCATGATCTTTGCATGCAATATCCTAAAAAAAAAACAATCCAACTTGTGATGTTTTAGAACTCTTAACCACATGCTAAAGAAACATGTAATAACTAATAACACTTACGCTTAGAAACATTGTATATATCATTAAAAAAAAATCACATGGCATATAAAAAGTATCCTATGAAAAGTTTTGCCAATTCAAGAAAGGCTAAACAAAGTTCATAACATATAACAAATGAATAATTCTGCAAAAAAATGTTTACACTGATAGTATTATACCACAAAAACAACAATTTTTTTTGTGCTAATAACCAAATCCATCGTCTCCATAGTCATATAGGGTCTCAAAACAGGATATTCAAATGTGAAAAGTTCACAAATACAATGTTGATGACGTTTTTGGGAACGTCTTTTCTTCATTATGCAGTTGTGCTATGAATTAGTTCTTAATGCTTGCAAGAAATTATGAATTTGTATCTTTTTGCAAAGGGTTAATTTTTTTTAATGACCCAGACATCAGAATCTTGTCAATCTTTGTCAAGGACTTGCTTTGTACTAGACAGTCACATGGAAAACCCTGTCCAAACTTCAGCTTGCTTGCTAGGGCAGGAGATACCACTGAATCTACCACCCAATCTCCGGGGATATTTTGAGTATCCTTGATAAAAACCTTGATAAAAACCCTGTTTCTAATTTTCAATTGGGCTTTGTGTATGCACCGGGTATGGCCCTCCTTTATATTAGGGAATTGATATGCACACTACTGACACTAGGGGTTTGTTATATGCACACTGGGGATAAATTTTAGATATTTACCAGGATAAATTTTAGATATTTACCATCAATAAGTTGAATTTGAAATTTAAGTTGAATTTGAAATTTTTTAATTTGTATTTGGATTTAGACCTTGATCCAATCTAGAATCACAAAGGAGGATACAATTGAACAAAGCCTAGTGGAAAAGAGTTCTTGTGATTTGGTCTACTCTCAATATGTAGAGAAAATGAACTAATAGGAAGTTTTAATTGAGGATGTACTGTACATGATTGAATTTTTCTCCTTTGTCACTAAAGTTGAATCATCTATGATCAAGCAAATTTCTCTACCAATTGTAATTACGTAACAATGATATTTAGCTTTTCTAGTCACAGACTAGACATGGCCCCAAAGGTCACTATAATCACACAAACAAGCCATGGGACAAAATCATTTTCCCTTATCTAATTCCTACGCAATCCTCTAATAGGTGATCCAAATACCAACCAAGGTATGTACACCACTAATTAGCACTTATTGCAATTATAAAAAAATTGATTACAATTTGGATAAAAGAAGAACACATGTTTCTTTACAAATAGAAGAAAATGTGGGAATGGAGAACTTTGACCCAAATGAAGAAATAACAATTGTTTTAAAAATTCATCTACATAGAGCATGGATAACTCATAATAAGGTCACCCTTGAGTTAAGCATAATCAAAAGTAAGAAAGAATGCTAGATTCACATGATAACACGTGTTCAATGAATTCTCTCATTATGGTCTATTGTGCCCTCCTATTCATTAGGAATCGAGTGGTGCAACATAGTTTTTGAAGAATTTAATAAAGTAATGTGCAAATGTATACAAAATCCTACAGTAGTTTTACAAGATACCTGATTTATGGTACCGTCCTCGGCATTAGCTCAACAGCATGGGAAGCATGACCTCTTCTGCATCAGCTCACATTCTTAGCTCACCTTCTTAGAGACGTGCTTTTGCTGTTGCCGACTTTACAAGCTCCCTGCGCAAAATCTTCCCTGCGGCAGACTTGGGTATCGCATTTATGAAAGACACTTTTCGTACTTTCTTATAAGGAGCTACCTGCAATGTATGACACGTGCATGGTTTTCAATATCTGCCTCGGCTACTTTGCAAACTACAAAGACTACCGTGGACACGATTTCAAATTCAGTGCTTTAAAGCAAAGCTCCTCCAAAGTTGTTACGTGCACAGTTAGATGAGTTACCCATGACCGTGAGCATTTCAGAGTTTAACAAAACATATGGATTCTATGATCATTTCCATTGAAGCAAGTCCCAAGGTACAGCGTACAGCTCACACGTGGAATGCGCTCGTTGATACAAACTAGATATACGTACACCAACTTTTAAGACCCTACATGCAGCAGGTATGTTGAACTTACCTGTTTAGCAACCCAATCCATGATCTCATCTTCATTGAGTTCTTTCTGTGGTTGTTTCACAATAAAGGCCATTGGAACTTCGCCAGCTATATCATCCGGGTACCTGGAAACACATGTAATTGGGTGAGGGCCCAATTAATACTCCATTGATTTTTTTGATATTGCTTCAATGCGGCTTTGCTATCACTTGGGATTCATACAGAGAGACCCACTCACAACAATCAGGTTTCAGAAAGAGGCTCACTAAAACTTCAAACTGTCGTTTAAATCACCAACAAGCCGAAAAAAAACTGAAATATCACTTACGGAATGACTGCGCTATCCAGAACAGCTGGGTGAGATAGTAGCAACGCTTCCAGCTCGGCAGGAGCCACCTGTATCCAACCAACCCCAAATTCTCCCATTGTGAGGACATAGGGACACAAAGAGGCAGGCGACACAATTTGTACTCGACACCTAGTACATAACAAACAGTCGAACCAACAACAATCTGATACAGACTGAACTTGAAAAAAATAGTAGAAGGGAAAATTTATGATTAAACTCAAATTTTGCATGGTTAACCCGAAAAAAAAACTCTATTCCTGCACACTAAACTCTGGTAAGCACCTGATAAGCATTGTATTTGATAAGCTCCTTCAGTCGATCCAGAACACTTAAATACCCATCCTCGTCAATCAAACCTAGATCCCCGGTGTGCAACCAACCGTTTTTGTCAAGGCAATCCGATGTTGCCTTGGGATTATTGAGGTATCCTACATATACAAAAAAAGAAGAAAATCAAGACCTGAGATTTGTGTTACCCGGGTAATTTACTTAAGGAAAAACGATAAGGTGCACAGATAAAAGTGGCGTTAAAACTATCAACGACCTTTCATAATCACTGGACCCCGAATCCAGAACTCGCCCTGTGAGTTCGGAGGCACGGGCTCGTTCGTAGCTGGGTCCACGACCATAGCTTGCATGTTCGGAAGAAGGATACCGGAAGCGCCGAAATGAGCAGCCATATCATCCACATCCGTTGGGGCAGTGGAGCAACAGGCAGAGGACTCCGTCAATCCATACCCCTGCCATTGCAACGCATAATCATCATTATTCAAATGATAGTAGCAATCCTCCGAGAAAAATTTAAACAAAAGATAAACATGTTTACCTGCTTGAACTTGACGTTGGGAAACAGCTTGGCACAGGTGTCCATGATTTCCTTCCCCAAAGGAGCGGCTCCACTGCCAATCTGGCACAAAGAGCTCAAGTCGAACTTGAGCACGACGTCCATCTTGGCCAGCCCAATGATGATAGGAGGCACACAAGGCAGATGCGTGATCTGGTACCTTTGGATGGCCGTGAGCATTTTCACGAAATCAAACTGCGGCAGCACCACCACCGTCACTCCCCGAGCTAACGACGTCACTGTGCAAATGGCCAGGCCATAGACGTGGAACATCGGCAGCACCAGCAGGAGCTTCTGGTCTGGCGAGAGCAGCTCGTCTGCCCCCGAGTTGAAGATGCAGATGCATGAGATGAAGTTTCGGTGCGTCACAGTCACCCCTTTGCTCAGCCCCGTGGTGCCTGATGAGTACAGCAACGCCGCTGTATCGTCCTGCGAAAATCGAACCCTGCACAACACGTACAACTCGTCATACACGAAACCAGATACTGCAAGTGAAGGCAAAGCCAAAGCCAAAGCCAAAGCCGCTTGTGTGAATGCATACTTTGGCAAACGAACGGGGTCTTCTCGCAGCAGGTCGGAGTATTGGTGAGTTGCCTTGCTTCCATATTTAGGCACCGCTTCATCCCCTCCGAAGATCACCACTGGCAAATCCACTCCTGCCACCTTCTCCATGAGGGCCGCCGTCGTGAATATGAACTTAGCCCCTGCCCGTGAAATTAAGCCACATGACAAGCCTTTCAGTAAGAAACTCTTAACGAATCACTGTTTTGCAATGTTCAATTGATTGTGAGAAAGAGAATTTGGATGCCGCCGAACTTTGTACCATCAAAATCAGTGAAGAACTGTGCATGTACTGGTCAAAGGGTGAACAAAAGAAAATCCCCATACGAATTGCTCAAAGCTGCTAAGAAATATATGCACCCTGGTCCTTTAGGGGTTAACATGCCGAGGTTTACGAAGCTGATATAATAAAAAGAGCACCAATTAGGGTAGGCATTTAACGCGCCACGCCGGGCTCTAGACGGAGTCAAGACAATCAGGATTTACCAGATTGAAGCACGAGCTGCCATCCCAAATAAGATAACACAAAAACAGTAGTTGTGGACTTAAAGGTCAACACTGGCATCAGAAGAGTTGTGCAATTAAGGTAATCAGACCTAACTGCGACACCTACCCAAAAATCTTGCACAATAAGTACATTATGATTATGAGAATAGTGCACAAACCCTTCGGACTTGTGCACACGGTATCCAATAGATGCTTTCTTTCATTTAGAGGGAACAGGATCCTTTTTGACTCGGTGCTAACACGAAAATTTCAAAATCTGAACATGGAAATGAGAGAGAACACAATTTGGCGCTTTACGTGTTGCAATTTGGTATGGTTACCTTATAGAACTTACTCATGTGTATTGGAAAGGTAGTAAGGGGAGAGTATTGACAATCGTGCACATTAGTATTTGGGAAGAAGCGTGCTGGAGAGGGAAGAAGGGGAGAATGTGGCGCCATACCCGCGTCGTACATCTGCTTCTGAATCTCCACGGCGGTGTTGACCTGATTCACGGTGGTGAGCACGGCGCCCAGCGACACCACCGCCAGAAAGATGACAGCAAAGTCGATGCAATTGGGCGACAGCAGCATCACCACGTCGTACTGGCGCACGCCCAACTGCGTGTACAAGCCCTGCGCCAGCCGGCGCACCTGCCTCTCGAGCTCCGCGTACGTCAAGCATCGCCCCGACGCCGAGTCCACCAGCGCCTCCCGATCGCCGAACTGCGGCGCGAACAGAAAGGTGAGCAAATCCAGGTGGGGCGTCTGCGGGATCCACACGGTGCGCCGCTTGCTGTAGTACACGCCATCGCTGCTGCGGTACCCTGACCTCGGATCCGTGCCCTCGGGCAAATGCGTCGCCTCCGCCATCGCCATCGCCACCGTCGCGGTTGCCTCCACTTCTCCGCCCAGGCCTCCGAAATTTAAGTTACCCAAACGCCCCAGATTCCCACAATTCTAAACGTACACCTCTGCACACCAAGTGCCGCGTGCAAATCCCACAGCTAGGATTACGCCGAACACGCGACAGTGGTGACGACTTTGGTCAACCTAGCTTCGTCGGTAGCTGATGCAAAACATACTGTAGCATGTGCAGGATCAAGACACGGCAGTAAAAAGGGCATGAAGGATTACGTAGATGCGATGCCACGAGTTAAGAATCTAAGCGCAAAATAGATTGTTTTAAGGCCATGCACGTGCAGCGTAGAGTCCAAAGAGTCCTGGACTCTTAGAAAAGGACCTCTGAACTCGACGCTGTGACCGGTCTAGTTTGCGTGGAGCCAATAAAGGTCGGTTCGCACATGGGATTATGAATAACCGGGCTTGGTTCCTAAAATTTTGTACAGTGACCCGTAAAGCCGGGAGCCTAGGGTCTAGGGTTACTTCTATAAAGCATAGGTTTTACAACCTGTAGGGTTTGACGTCGCTGTTCCCACCTGTTCTTTGAATTATGTATTTCCGTCCCCTCACCTTGCCAGCATGGTTTTAATACTCATGGCTGGTTGAAGGGGTTTGCACCTCAAATCCGCTTTTTTGTAAAACTGACCCTCATTCTTGTGTGTCCATTTTTTGTGAGCGGCTGTTTCTTGTTCATATACTCCGCTTCTCTTGACATATGCTGCTGGTTTTGCCTACTCGCCGTGTTGAAATTGTTGTGAGTTTATCTCCTTTGCACTAAAATTCTACCCTCCTGTCAAGAATTCTATCGAGCGCTCATTGTCAGTCACAGCTGTTGTTCACTTGCTCAATTTTGAAGAGGCGAAGTTGCGCGTTTTTCTACAGCAATTATAGTTTTTTGCATGTGTTGAGAGAGGGGATTTGCGGCCACGAAGTTAAATTCCTCTCCAGCGTAAGTGCTCTGTTCATTGCCCTCTTGCTTTATGCAATCTCTATCTTTGTGTCCTAGTTTTTGGTTTAGAGTTTAGGTTGGTTGTTGGATGCTACAATCCCGTCCCTTGATACTTTGAGAATTTTGCGTACAAAAGGTACAATTCAATTGTTTCGGTGTTTTAGGGTTTAGAATTTTCTACCGCTACTTGAACATGTGCAAAAATTCTTTTCAATTTTGTTGTAGTGCATGATTTGTAATTGATTATGAAGACTTTGTTGGTGTATGTTCATAGGGTGCTCCTCATCAAGACGTTGATATGGACCTGTCCCCAGAGTCGCAGTCTAGGTTGGTCTTGGGAATGTGGCTTCCCATATAAACTTTAATTGCATACAATCGGCTTTTGTTGCTCGATGTTTATGAAGATGAGAACAACAACAGTAGTGATTTGATGGAGGACCTCATTGAGCAAGTTGGAGAGTCCATGGAGGATCCGTTCAAACCAATACAACTCGGTTTGCAGTCCTTCCCATGTTCCCATCCTCTTTTCTTCATTGACAAAGATTTGGGTTATTGGGTGGAGCCTAGACGCATTGCCTGGTTTTCAAAGTTCCTCATGTCTGAATATGATGATGCGCATTGGCTAGAATTGTTCAAGATGCCAAAGAGGACTGTTGCGTTGGCGGATTTGTCGGATACTCAAATTTGTTGTTTCAACACACATTACCGTGCAGCCATCCCAGCCAAGATTAGGGTTTGTTGTACGTTGTTCAAGCTTGCTCGTGGTGTTTTATTCACAGTTTGCTCAGAACTTTTTGCTATAGGCAAAAGTTCAGTATGTGGTGTTTTAAGAGACATGGTGCACGCCATTAACAACATGTTAAAGCATAACATCAGCTTCCCAACCGGCAAAAGGCTCCTACAAAGTCAGGAGAAATTTGCTCAACTTTATGGGCTCCCAGCTGTGGTAGGTGCTATTGATGGCACCCACATCTCCATCTCCAAGCCTCAACACGGGCCCGTCAACTATAACTACTTCAAATCAAGAGGCTACAGTTTGAACTGTAAAGCAGTTGTGGATAGCAAAAAGAGGTTTTTAGACCTTTACTAGAGTATGCCCGGGTCCACTAATGACTCAAGAGTGTTGAGGAGATCTTCTTTGTACCACCTCGCAAGTCACGGCAACCTCTTCAACAATCAAGGAAGTCAAGAAGGTTTCTCCCCTTATCTATTGGGTGATTCTGGGTACCCTCTGCTCCCTTGGTTGATGGTTCTGCATAGGCATAGTGTGAACTTGTCTATGGCGGAGTCATTATACAACAAGAAGCTTTGTAAGGGTAGATGCGTTGTAGAAAATGCGTTTGGGATTTTAAACCAAACCTTCAAGGAATTGCTTACAAAATCTAATTTGAATGTGAGTTTCTTGCTTGATGTGATACTTTGCTGTGCAATTCTACACAATATGCTCTTAGGCCAAACTCTAGAGGAAGTGCAGACATTACTGGGTGTGCTGAGACAGGAAAGGCTACTAGGAGACGAGGCCGACAACGTCTCTACTAATGTGGAAATCAATGAAGATCAAGAGGGCAAACAACATGCAGAGGATGCTGCAAGACTAGCTGCGGCAGTTGAGAAGCGGAGGCTTCTTGGAATACACTTAACTACTCGAAGGGCAAACGCACTATAAAAAAATTAGGCATGTTCACTTCCACAATGAATTTTGATTTAGAAACAAGTTCAATTCAAAATCAACCCTTTGCTTGCAGCGTTTTTTAAATGTTTTTCAATTAATCACTTCAAAGTATGAAGAGAATAGTAGAAACAAATAATGGACACTTGCATACATATTTGACCATTCTATGGTTCAACCTATATTCTTACGACTACATCTCACTCCGTACTCATGTCAATGTTGTGGAATGTAGGAAGACCAGCTGAGGCCACCCTGGTAGCATAACATCAGCTCACCTATTCAGTTGGTAGAATAGGCGCAGACTCGACAACAAAGTCCCTAGAGGGGGGTAGTTCCCGTAGCCGCTTCCATCGCCGGCGCATGCATTTGGCTTGTCGATCGCATCGTGCTCGTCATTGGGCTCGTTGACTTGGCGTTCCGGAGTGTGGCTTGGTATATTGGGTGGAGTTGATGTCGACCAATGGGCACCATCGCTGAAGATTGGCGGAGGCTGCGTACAAATGTTTAAGTCTAGTAGCTATGAGCCGCGTCCATGTGTTTGGTACTCTCTCTATCTTTTGAAGCTTGTGTCAATCTGTTGTTGTTTCAAAACTTGCTATCTTTCCTCTGTAGATGCCTAAGCTTTGGTGAAGGCATTCCGATCAAAGTGGATGGATACGCCGTAGCCAGTGTCCTCCACGTTGTCGGCATTGGTCTGCCTTCCGCAATTGATGCCGCTGATCCCCCTGAGGCATAAGCTGAGGACCCGACATATGTTGGTTAAACAACTAACTATCTTGCCCTGCTTTAGGATGGAGAGCTTCAAATTAGTGTTCACGACTATAGCATTGGCAAATAGTCTTTTGTCTTTTGCCTTTTGGAAGGCCATCTGTTCTTCGTGAAACTTGAATTGATTTTCAATCTTTTTGTTCTCCAACTGGCGAGTAGACTGGGCTATGTTGTTCATCTTTGCAGCCATGGTCTTTGTCGTTCTCTGACTTGCTTCTGCAAGGAGCGCGTGTCCGGCCACGTTCTTCCTCTTAACGGCAGTATTCTATGTTCCTCTACCTACGGAAAACAAAGAAGTATCCAATGAGCTGAGGACATGAGGTATAATCCCGGGCGGTAAACCTGCACCTTGTCTTGGAGGTGTTCCATTGCTTGGCGCAGGTGTTTGATTGCTCCCAAATGAGGTCAATCCCATACTATGCGGGGGAGATAAAGAGCTACCCGGCAAGAACAGTGGGGTGTCAGGATCATTCCATGTGTTGTGGACAACCCCCAAACTGTGAATTGGTTTGTTGGGTCCATGCTGACCAAGACCATCTTGTGGGGCGTTGTCTTCTTGCCTTGGTGGTTTGTAGCTGCTATCCTCTCGAGACAACACATCTTGGACATGAGGTGGATTGATGTTGGGTCTTGCAAGATACCATTCGTCAATGGCCTTGAATAACTTGTTGGAGAATTGCTTTGGCAGACCCTCAAATTGTCAATCAGAGGCACTCATCTCCCAATAATTTGCAGCATTTTGGCCCGTTCTTCCAAGGTAATCCTTGATCCTCTTATACTCTGCTAGTATCAAATTCCACTTTGCTTTGCACGCCACAGGGTCTCGCAGACAGGGGGAGTTGTTGAAACGCATCACTGCTTCAAATACTCTTGTCCATTTTGTTGTCTTGAATGTCATCAACTCCCGTGGGTCAATAATGTTACACTCATCAAAGAACTGCTCTCTTTTTAATTGTATAAGAGACAAGATCTTAACGTAAGACTAGTTGGGCCCTTGATCCTTCCTTGGCTTACTCCTGTCACTGCTTCTGCGGCTCAGGCGGCCACCACTTGCAACTGCTAGGCTGGTATGTGGGGGGGGGGGGGGGCAGTGTCGCTTGCCACTCCAGGACCGTTTGGTGTTGCACTTGAGCCCTTCCAATTGCAGCCCCAATTGTCAACGGTATAGCTGCACTTGCAAATGCAGAGCTGTTCGAGGGAGGCAAGCGTGCGTCATGAACGTCGTTGCATGTCATTGGATTCACAGGTGTGGGGATGTTGAAAGGCGCCATAGGGATTGGATGTGCAAGTGTTGATGGCCTTGCAGAACCGCCTTGGCCGCAACAAAGAGTCATTGGTGGCCGAGGGAACATGAAGCCGCTCATTGGAAATCCAACTGAAGCTGCAACGCTCGCAAGCTAACAGAATTAGTTATCATCTGCAAGAGGGAGACATGCAAAATGACCTAAACATAGAATTCAATAATAGAGTGTAAGGTACGTTCTCAATGCTTGAATCCAAAAAAAATTCCTACTCTTTCTTCTAATACTCATTGTACCATCAGAGTGTGTCTTGTTGTTTTGCAAGTCTATTGTTTGTGTGAAGGGAGATGAGAGCACAATCAATGGAACCTGAATTGAATGTCCCATATTGTACAAGGGACCAAAGACCTAACAAAGAGGTATGTGTCCACAACCCATACTCTTGTTTTCTTTGTTAGCATGCTATGTGTATGTACTTGGTTCTACAGATTTTTTTCCATGCAAAATAGACATACTTGCATCAATGTGAGGGCAGACGGAGCAAGATTCTGACCATTAATTGGCAACCCCGTAGGATTGAAGGTCGGTGGTGCTGGACTTCCTCAAATTTTTGGCACTCCCACAGAATTCAACGGCATGGTTGGTGGAAGTTGAGGCAAATTTAAGCCTGAAGGTTGGTAGTGATTCTCCATTGCTGTGAATGATTTCGATCTGCTGCAAATGCATCAAAGTCCATTAGAACAACATAGGAGATTGTCATGGGGAAGGCAGTACTGTCAAAGTGAGTATAGAAGTTTCAGTATTTGCTAGTGCAGTGGAATACCAATTTAGTGTGAAGGCCAAAATGTCTAGACATGTATGCTACCAATATCCAAGGACTGCTGGGTTTTTTTTCAACTTGTTCTTTCCATAATGTAGGCGCTTCTACATGCGTTGTTGTCCTACACACATTTCTACTAAATTTGGCTACTTCAAAAAAACCGAGCACTATGTAAGCATGCAAAACTATACATTGCATGAGTTTCCTTGAATTGAGCAAGAGCTAGCTTGATAAGTTTCTTGAGTTCTATATCGTCACACATCAAAAAAAAAAAAAAAAAAAAAACACACAATAGTAACAACCCAAAAAAAATGGCGTTCATGGTGTCATGGAAGATGCTCACCTTCAAGAAGCTGGAACTTAGTGGTGGATGCTGCGAGTGAGGAGGGAAGTTTGCGCCAATGCAGATTTATCAGCCGCCCTCCAAGAGCGGCTGCCATGAGCCGCCGTCACAAAGAGTCGGCTCAATAAAAGCCATTCTAAATAGGAAACTCCAGATATTAAGGGGATACCGGTCCATAGTTGCCCCTCCAAAGAGAGAATACTAAGAACCGCTACTACTGTCCCAAAAGTTTCTCAAATTTTCATATGGATGAAGATTTGAAAATGCTAAAAATCTGGTGGTAGGTCCAGAAATCCAGGGGACTTATCCCCTCCACTTTCTTTAAATTGCTATTACAGGCCACACTACAAGCCTGGCAACTAGGTGTGGACCCTAATATTGTTGGGATGTGTGAACACAAGTTTAAAAAAATTTAGAAAACGCGCTCATTTCTTTTCCCTAAGTACATGTGCAAACCAACCTTAAGGTAACGCGCTCTAGTGCTGACCATGTGCCTAATCCCGTACAAATGTACACGTCATGTACACTTCACGTTTAAAACCTAGGTGAGCCCTAGATAGCTTATCATCTGTCACAGATGATAAGCTATCTAGGGCTCACCTAGGTTTTAAACGTGAAGTGTACATGACGTGTACATTTGTACGGGATTAGGCACATGTTCAGCACTAGAGCGCGTTACCTTAGCATTGCCTCGGTGTCCGTCACTAGAGTCAAGAGCAACCAAGAGGATAATCTTCAGTCAGGGTTTAATTTTTGTTTTTGTCAAGGTAGAGCAACCTGCACCTCAAAATGTAGGTAGGTAAGGGCATCTCCATTGGTGGCTTGAGCACACTCAAAGTGGATGAAAAGTAGCCAAGCCCCTCTCAAGACCCTCTCAAACTCTCTTATTTGGTGAGTTTAGCAAGCCACTCTTCAAGCCAATATTCATGCACTATTCACCTTAATTCTAATGACCTTTATTCTCTACTTCCCTAGAAAAGTGGTCAACTACTTATTTATGGGGTGTCTTGGAGTGTTAAACCACCTTTTCAAAAAGCATGGGTGGTGTGGAGTAAGATTTGGTGTACTTTATTAGGTAAACCTAGTCTAGGGATGAGTTCGTTTGAGGGAGACTTTTTCCATATGATTGCAAGACTCTTTCGATAAACTTAATCCCAAGTAAGAAGTTCCTTAAATAGGATTATTGGCTATACTCCCAAGTTGGTATTAAGATGCTCACTCTTATTCAATTACCCAAGTAGAGTTAGAAGAACTTAAATGTAATTGCTTTCTTTTACTTTTTTTTTACAATCAACAGTCTTAAACCTTTCTTTCTCCAAGTCTTTTCTTTTCCAAATCTTTAGCTTTTATGCTCCTTTCTTCAAATTGGTTGTAGTACTCCTCAAGGCGGCTTCATAGCTTCAAGTCTTTTGCTCCAATTTGGTTTCAATTAGCCTCACAGCCACTCAGCAGGCTACTCAAATTAGGAAGTATTCCTTCTCTTTCTATCTTTTCTCACTCGAAATATTCTTTTCTCTCATTCTCCCTGGTTTTACACCCCAACTCGGCTTTGATTATTTCCTCTCAGGCTCTCTTTTTATCCAATCTGGTTGGATTTTTCTAATAACTTTCCGAGTTTGAATATTCATTTTATTCCTTGACTTCTACTTCCAAGTTTGTTTTTCTTTTATATTCTCTTCTGCACTATGGTATTTCAATTCGGTTCTTATCATTCTCACCTTATGCTCCAGGCTGGTTTATACCATTCGATACTCAGAGCTTAATTAACCCTCTCCGTATTGATCAATCAAAGTTTCTCTCTCTTAATTCACTTCACACTCAGCTATCCATCACAATGGCCAACTCGGAATTACGTATAATTTCAATCACCCTTTAATTTGACCCTCAAACTGAACTACAACGACATTCAACATTTGAGTAACAAATGCTCACAAACTACTCGAAACTTTCTTTGATTAAACAGACTCGAATCTCATTCACTTTCATACAAGACACACAACTCTCTAGTTGGAATCCACTTCCAATTAGAACACATCTCACATATGAATGGCATTGCACACAAAGACACAACACACAGGAAGAACACTCTTCAATCAGGAATCCTTTAATTAGGATTCGAGTTCTCACATTCAAGGTAACTCAATTCAATTTCCAATTGGATTACAACTTCATCTCAATCACTCAGACAAACACTTCCTCATAATCCAATTTGAATGAAGCAAAACATTACACAACATACAACATGCACAGTCCACAACACAAAGCAAGCAGTAAAATATTATATATTTGCAAACAACAAATAGAACTTACACAATCAACTAGGGCCGGGACTCTCATGCTCTTCCAAGGTTGTGGGTCCTTTCCTACTTGAAAATCTTTCCTTTTATAGTGTTTTCCCCATCTATTTGGATCTCTACCAAAGACTCTTCACAAATCCCATGAAATCTTAATCTTTTAGTTTCTTTGAATCCCTATGACCTAATTGTCTTCCATGAACCAACTAGTTGCACAAAAATTGCCAAAATGTAGGAAAAGAACACCTAATTGTAAAATTTTAACTTTCTACATTGAGTAGGTATTCTATAGGTGGAGATTGAGAGCCTTCAGGCCTTGCCACATTAGATGGAAAACTTTGAGCAAATGTGCACCAGTGGAGATGCCCTAAGGAAAATTTAGCTAAAATTGGATCAAATGAATGATATACAGATATTCATCCACAAAACTTTGTATAAAAGCTACTTTCATCCAAAATTTGGTGAATTGGTATTTTGCTCGAGAAGAATCTAACAATTTCATCGACTTTTTACACAAATCTTGTACTGTAACGGTAGCCAGCTCAAGTTCGAGGTAAGATTTATGTGGAAATTTGCCAACAAATTAATCGCTGATCCTCACAACCTATCTCACAAAATGACAAAATGATTGGCATTAACTTAGAGCAGATTTCCATGTGCCGGCCCCTAGTTGCCAATGGATGGTAAAGCTTCCTACATTGGCAAACCAAAGATTTGTTGGTTGTTTTCATGTGAGTAGGAAGGAAACAAGCAAACTAGTTGAATTGTCTTCTTATTAACATATTTGAACTGTACTAAAATTTACAATGGGTTGCAATCAGAGCTTTAACTTCTCATTGCCTAGAGGAACAAAATCTGTCCTCCAAGAATTGAAAAGCATATTGTACAATTTGCAAATGTTGTTGATTTACTCTTAATTGAATTTGGAATTGAGTAGGGGTTATTTGAAATCATGCAATAGCATTTTATAAGTTACATGGATTGGTCAAACTTTGTGGTTTTGCATCATGCGCTTTTTAGAGTGACTTGAAGATGCCAATGGGAGACTGTTGGATTTGAAAGCTTACCAACAAACCACACTACAAGTCACTTGGTTACTTAATCATAGGTATTCTGAATTTTAGTTTCAAATTGCTTAGAGATGGTCTGCAATTGCACTATGAGAAGTTGTCAAGAAATTGAAAGTTGTTCAATCTACTCTACTCTCAAATCCTTTTGAAAAAAATTAAATTATCACAGGCAAATTTTGCTTTGCTATAAACCATGGAAGCAAAAAACAAACTAAAACTTCAAGAAGATATTGCAATCATATGTTATAAACTGCAAATCCATTAGAGCAAAATCCAGTTCAAATTGGATTATGCAAGCAGCGACCACTAAGCATTGAATTGCAATGGTGAGTTCTTGTACAGCCTTGGAAATTGACAAGGTGAGCAATATGTTTTGACTACATGTTCTATATAGCTTTGACACGCCTTTACAACTTAGGCAATGAGGGGTTTATAGAATCCCACAAGCGGTGTTTGTATCCAAAATTAGATATTTGATATATCATTGAAAATCTCTCGATAACACTCACCAATGAGACATTTTAAGCTTCCCTTGGGTAAAAATTGCGCTTCTAATACCTACTCTAGTAAGTTGCATAATTGTGGTAACCATCTGCAACAAGTCAAATTTAAGTACACAATTTGGCCATTTCACAATAAACTATTACTCTTGAAAAATAATGCTTACTGGCTTGATTTGTCCTTTCATGCATGGGTATCATCTATCCATTGTTTAGACTTTGTGAACTTTATCAAAATTTGTTACTAGTGAGTGTGAGAGTTGGAAGTTTTGCTAAAGGATAGAACTCTTGAGTGATACACATATCGCATGTAGAACTAAACTGAAACGAAAAGAAGCTTGACGCCTTTATTTTAGCTACAAGAAAGTTCATCTTCTTTTAATGATCAAAGGGAGAGGTTCAACAAAAGGGGTTTCAGAAACCAAAAAAGATTTTCAAAATTTAATCCCTCCTTGATTTCTCAGAAAACCAAGATAGAATATCCAATGGTGTGATTGTTATCTTAGACTACAGGCCTACTTTTGAACACCTGGCTTTTTCATATTTGGTCAAAAGTTTAGGGCCGACCCCCTTTCTTGTGTTCTCCATTCATGGGATGCAAAAATTGTGTGTTCAACAATGATTTTCCAATGAAAGTCTGAGGTTGAAAAAAACGGCCATCAGCTAGTCTTAGGCTAATCATCGTTCTACATTGGGGTGCCTTGACTAGGGTTACAATTGGAGAAAGTCTACCTGGAGTTAGAATCTAGCAGTTTTAACTACTCACTGAACATAGTACTATCTTTTGCTTGGTGTAAAATCATAACTTGTGATTACTATTGGAAGCATATAGATAAACACAATATTATATGGATTTGGAAATTGGACAATAAAAACAAAGCTCATTGAAAATCAGTTAAATGATTAAAAAAACCCAATGTTAATCAACAAATATGGTAATGCGCACCAAATTTATAACCATGATTTTGCTTCTTAACCCATTAAAGTCTGTGGTCAATTTTGGGGGTGGGCAATCCTTTGTATGACCATTTGGGGGGAATTTTAAAACTATTGAATACAGATGTCTACCACAAATCTAACCGTATAAATGGAAGTATCTTGCAGGGTATAGTGTTATGCATCATGAATTATGCTCACTTTTTAGTTGTTATGATCATCTTTTTGCATTTATTGGTGTATTTTCAACCATACTCTTTTAGTTTTTTCAACTCTCTAGCCACATGCCACCTCAAATTGGCCTGGTTATTGTCCTAAACTCTTCACTTTCCAATTCCCTAAACATGTCCCCTTTGCCACATCATCAAATTCCTTAACATGCTCTCTCTACAAACTGAAAGAGTCAAAATCGACCAGGAACTGGTTGATTGGACCTTAATGGGTTAAGCGTGATTTGTTATCTCACATTATATTTATTTTTTGTCTTTTAGCTTGCTTTTCAATGAGCTCTATTTTGATAGTCTAACTTCCAAGTCCATATTTACTATGGTTACCAAATAGTTTGTTTATGCATTTCTAATGATAATGATCACAAGTTCAAATTTAACACCAAACACCATATTTGTTAATTTGGGAAAAACGGTACATTTTGGGACTTTCAAAATTTGAGGTGAAAGTTTGAGGTTATCACCTAAAACCGAGCTCAACATTTTTTTTTGTACACATGTCCTCACCTAAGAGGAGGAATTTGCGAGGGAAAAAATCTTAGTGGCTCAAATTGAATTTGATACCTTTGAATCTAATTTAAGGTAACTTTTTGGGTTTAAGGTGGAGTACAAAGTGGGACACTTGTTTTTCCCAAATTAACGAATTTATTGGTCCAATAAAAAGATAGCATTATATCTACATTGAATATTGTATTTAGGTTGCCCCGCACTAATTTCTTGACATTTCACACAATATATTTATTTATTGTTGCTACAGTGATTTTCATCAAAAATTACTGCAACAAACAATTTTTAAAGGACTTATCAACAACAATGAAGCTATAAAAAGACAAACTAGCAGCTTTCAAGTCATTAACCATATGAAATCTAAGTATTTAGAGAGTTGCATGCACCTCCAAGTAGTCAAGCAATGAGTCATGAGGTAACTTGGCAAGGTAAGGCAACCTAATTGTCAAGGCAACCTAAATGTGATATTCAGCGTTGTGAATTTTTTAGAGAATCAAAAGAGCTCTTAAAGCATCTCTAGCATTTCCCTCCTAGGGATTAATGAACTTCAAGCATGGATGATGAGTGCTCCAAACCCCTCAAGATACTCTCTTGGAACTCCATCCTAGCATGTCAAGCAACAACCCTTCAAAACACTATTCATCCTAAGTTTAGAGCATTATACTATATTCCCCTTGATAATTGGTCAAATGATTATTTATAGACCAAATTTGATGTACAATAGTAAAGAGCTAGAATTCTAAGGGCTCTTCAAAAAAAAGTATGTTCACACTTGGTGTTAGGAGAAGTGTTAGCAAAGGAAAATTAGATGTATTTGGACACGCCTTTAGAGTACATTCATGTTGCTAATATCCCTCCTAACACCAAGTGTGAACATACCCATAGATGAATATCTTGAGACTTAAAGTTTCAAGTTTGAAATGCAACGCTAGAGATGCTCTTACTTTCTGCCCTTCAAACAACCTATCAAATATTATGAGGTAATAAGAAAAAAGATGATCTTCCAAATGCACTATTGGCTCAACATTTACTAATCAGAATATCTACTCAAGCATCTAAGGGTGCATATTGAAAAAAGTATCACTCCATGGCATTTTTTTCTTATGTCTAGTAACAGGACATTTGCAAAATTGAGCTCAGTGGCTAAACTTAACTATTCATAACAACAATGTTGTATTTCAATTTTTTGTTGAAAATTGTTTAGTGCTCTTAGCAATTTCAACAATATTATTTTTAACCCTTAAGCGCCAGGGTGGGTCATCGTGGGTACATGGGGCCACGTGTATACCCGGGGACAATTTTTGTCCCTGTCGACACTTAAGGGTTAAAATATTGTTTTGAAATATATAAACCGGTGTAAGTGGCAAGACTCATAACGCGTATTCCCTTTAAAGGGAACTTGAGTTTTTTTAGGAAATTGTGGTGCAAGTTCGTGACTCTGTAAACAACAAACTCATATCAGGCCTTAGGCCCACTTTCAGGTTGGCCAAATTCATAGTTTGGAGGGTCGTCAATTGGGCCCAGTTCTGGTTGTGTTATAATATAAAACCCTCATACCTAATAATAGGCTTGCTTTCAAATCATCAAATTATGCCCATGTTCTTAAATTAAGTTAACACGTTTCTGATGATCCAAATTTTCGGACTTGGACTTGATATTTGGCACCAAAATTTTGTCATAGGAACAACCTTGTCATAAGCAAGATCAATTGGACCAACTATCAATATATAACCTTATTTGAGTAATCCCACTTATCCACTTTGATGGTTCATGAACTAGGCTAACAATTGAGCCCTAGTATAGAGTGGCCCCAAGTAGAAGCATTGCCGGGGATATCATTGCCTTGTCAAAAAATACTACCCATACGCAAAATTCATAGTACATTTTTGGTTGCAGGAAATAAATACAACAACTGGTCAAAATTATTGCTTGAGGAAAGAGACTACGTTATCATTAAGCCTGAAGTCAATCTTTCTCTAGAAATTACAAAGTGAACAGAAGAGTAGGGTTAGAGTTAGTGTTAGGACCAAGTTGTAGATACGATACAACAGTCTTTACAAAGTCGACATTTCTCAAAGGAAAGTACTGTACCATCATGAACAGATATCTTCAACAACTGCCACTTCACGGAATAGAGGACCACCATTGATAATGAAGTAAAATCCACACTCAGGGGTTTAGGGTTTAAGCTCGTTCTTCATGGCAAAAATAATGAAAACTTAAATAAAGAGAAGAAATCAAAACACTATTCATAGGCTGTCTAAATCTACACCCTAACTGAACATTCAGCAGTAAGTAGCTATTTTAATATCTAGATTCATTAGAGTATACTGGATCATGCTCGCTTATTAGCTATCCTACCTTGTCATTATTTACGGAAGTAAGCTCCAGTTTAGTCCGTTCCGTAGAAACCCATAGTTGGATCCAATCAATGCAGCCCTGTGCTGCTGCACCTTCTTATATCTCACTAATGAATCAATTCACATTTTACATGTCCAATAGACCACCAAGTAATCGCACAGACCCGGACTCCTCATCGTAGTTATCTTTGTCTTATCCTACGCCTTTGGTGCTCAAGCTGTAACAACCAAGCCATATTACAATACACGCTCTGCACCACACTAAGAACCATACTGGGAAATGGCCTCCCAAAATAGTCCCAAGAGGTTGGAGCAGCTGATGAATAGGCAATGTTTGAACTAATTCCGAACTAACTAACTAGCAAGGCCAGCCATTGAGAAAGGTAATCTTAAAAACCCTCCCCATCACATAGGACCACAAGTTTGACTGTTTCACATTCCATCATGAAAAGATTCCAACACCTACAATTTTACACCCCAATTCAGAAACGTCACGTATATGCATCTCCTTCCCTTGGCAGCGATGGAGAATTCAGTCCAGGAAGAAGAGTGCCCCATGTGTCAGCTGTAGACAAGGCAAGCTGGGCTTGGGCACGAGCAAAATCTTGGAGGACAATACCCAGATCGTTGGTTTTGCCTTCCTGAAATCGTACCATATCCTGATTCATCAAGTTGACTATTTTCTGATACCGCGATTGAGACTCTTCACACTGAACCTTACTCTGCCCGTATCCAAAAACCACTCGTCAGTAGGTTTTCTTTGAACTCGTCCGGATAGAACCTCCATTACCTAGTATTACATGATTGGTAATCTAGTATCTATAAAAACCAAAGCAAAGCCAACGAAAATAACAAAAATGGATGCTTGAAAATCAATACAACTTCATCGACACTCACAATATGCAAATCTGTCTCCATATCTCCAGCCTTGTCAGGACGCAATAGCTTGAGTTTCTCTCTGCAGTACAACATCACAAGGAGCCATCAGAAACAAGCGATGCGGTGCGATTCAGACTGAAAAGATTCTGGATGGTCGTTCACGGAATGCTCTTAAGATCCAAATACTTCCATGCTTCACGATCACTTCTAAACAAACCATCACAACTATCCTGCGATAGACCGCAAGTTGAGTCAAAAGTTACAGTAAAGCACTCCTGAAGTTTAAGTTGAAAAGAACTTACAAACTGAGATTTTTCAAAGAGTAAGCCTCCGAAAGCTCTTGATGTTCTCGATATGCCTGAGCTCTATCTGTCATCGCCACCTGCACCCAGAAAAGACCATAAACTATAAATAGCATAGAATAGAAGTGCACATGAACAGAGCGGAAACTTTGAGCAACACATCGCTTTCTTGTGAGCAAAAACGAAAGGCAAGTAAGGTGGGACGTCTAGAAGTGCCCTAAACCTGCCCTTCATCAATATTGCTCATATAATTAGGACAAAATTAGTAACTATGAGGTGTCACAATGGTGCTTTCATTGCATATTGGTAAACATACATGAACGGTCTTAGGTGAGGAATGAGATGAAATTAGGCTGAATACTGTTTATTTTACAAACTGCTTGTACTTATGCTATTAGATATGAACAATTAGGTTAACCAGCCAAAACTCAGAGTTGATTTGAAAATGTGTGCAACAATATCCTAAAAAAATAGGTGCAATGTGAGACTATGTAGTTCACATTAGATGCGTCGTCATTTATGAGGTTCCCAAGATTTATTAAAGGATAATAGTGAACTATATTTGCCTCCACACAAATGCAAATAGAGGCCTAAAGGATGCCTAGAGGATGCTTAGAGGTTGCCAGAGGTTGCAGATTCTAGAAATTCATAACTAACTCCAATACACGTGACCCGTTACACATATGCAAATGGATGCACAAAGGTTGCCGACTTTGGAAATTCATAGGAATTCCACAAGAGTCCAAAAAATGTGAAAAATCATGGGTCAGATGCAACTTCCTTTTGTTTTTCAAGAAGTTTACCATAAAATCACTTAAGGGTCCAGCGCCCAAGAAAAGGGAATCAGTGCTTAGGACGTTTAATGGACATCCAGCCTTATATCTGAAGAAAAATTTGGACAAGTAGGGTATAACAGAAAAAAAGGGCCAAAAGATATGTAACCTGCACTTAAAAAGGAGCAGAGATTTCAGATGTACCTTGATATTTTGAACAACTCCTACATACTCCTTCAATGGTTCTTCAAACTGAAGTAGCAGATCTAATCCCTAATTCAAATTTTCCGCCCAGCAAACCAAAAAACACATCAACAGTGTGCAAGGCCATCATCCCTCATCATGATGAAAATAAATTAGCAAGACCAGCTGAAAGTCTTCATCCACGAGCAACATTCTGAATTTGGATATTGAACTAATTCACAGACTTCGTGCAGCGACCATAAGCGGAGACTTCGAAAGAGCCAACATAATAAACTCTGTTTTGGTCACCGTGATCATTATCAAGTGTTTGCCCAGCACGTAGCATTGACTTGCACTCCATACCATGACAATACTAACAAAGCCTTTTCATGAATAATATAACATGACGCAGAAAGTTGCATATTCAAAGATGGAAGCTGTTAGAGCAGATTCCAGATCATCTAAAGCCCAAAATCCAAGTGAATATGTTCCGTATCCAAATATCAAAACCCCAAAAATAGAAATGGCACAAAACTCAACTGATTACCTGCTTCTGCTGTGTCGCAGATAATTCCTCCGCACGTTCGGCAATATCACCAAGCGCCTGCTTTAATGGACCGCTTTCACATTGACTAAGAAGTTTCATTGCTCTGCCAAAATCCGCCAAAAGCTTACCTGATTCTGCAGCCATAAGAACAAAAAGTCAACATTTGACTTGAGGATACAAACGGCACGCACATGTGCCTTATTACTAGTTCGCTACACTGGTATAATTACCAACAGCAGGTGTTTCAAGAAAAGTGCAGGAGTTAACAAAGAGCACATAGAATTCAGATACCTCTTTGCCGTTTCACTAATCTCATGGAATGGCGTTGTGCCTCAGCGAGATGATCCTCGAGCTCTACAACATAATTCTTCAACTTCTCGTATTCGGGATCCGTTTCCTCCACCACCTTCTCCTTCCTCATAACTACATCACTTACTCTTGATTGGACATCCTGCAAGAGAGTTAACGACTATTACAGCATACGTACTGAACCCAATACCAGATGAAGAACTTCACGGCTACAAAATGACAGCATCCAAGCACATCCCAACATGTAGATTACCTTCAACATCTGCATAAAATCACTTGGTTTTTTCTTGAAAACATTGCTTTCAGTTGCTCTGGTCTTTTCCATGGTCTGCATCGTTTAAGCATCACCAAGGACAATAAGGTCGACATTAAAAAAACGCCACTGAAGAAATCTGGACCTGACAAATGAGAGCAGGACAGCAGTTCTAAACAACCCCAAAACGTACAATATACAGCCTGTCCACCAGCTAGAGTGTTCTAAAACTTTTCTAGAAGTGTAATAACGGACCAGCAATCAAATCCAAATGGGGGCATGAGTGCCCATCTTTTACCTCACCAATAGCACAGCACGAGATATTACTACTAAAAATCAAAACCTTCACAGAACCTACCCAGATCTCCTCATCGGCCTGCAAAAAATTCTTCAGGTCTTCACTCTTGCGCAGTTCAGGATGCGCAGTAACGCGGTTGAGAAACACGTCCAAGGCTTTTCTCCGAACCTCGATAAACTCGGCAGTAAAACGAAATTTTTCTGCAATGAACAGAATTGAGATTAAAACAGGAAGACACCATGTTTTCATTCTACCTGTAAGACAGTGTCCTAAACCAAACCAAATCAAACCAGAGAGCTATGCATAGGGTGACTGAACCTCACCAACAGCATTTTTTCCAGGCAGAGAAGGAATGATAGCGCCTTTATAACACTCTACCAGTCTCTCATAAAGCCATACGAAGTCGCTAAACCTCCGTATCACGATTTTCTCTGTTTCTCGGAAGTCTTGCATATTTGTCTGTAGACTCCAAAGGAATTCGTGTCATCAAATTTCCATCATCTGTTTTATTATCGACGATCTCTGCTCAACAATTGGAAAACGCCTGCTAATAAAGGAACAGCTTACTATCGTAACAACATTAAACCTCAATAGATACTTAGATCCAGGCATGTAACTTGGTGAATAACACTAAAATTTAAAACGCAACACCAGTGAACGATGACGTACTTTAGTGCTGACACGGTATGAGATGTAGGCTTGCATGCCTGTTCCCATTTTCACAGGCTCCGTCACAGAGACGGACAAGAAGGGTGGATCCGATCCAACACCCGACATTGCGCTCTGCTCTCTCTGCACACGAACGAAAATCTGATTCTCATCAGGAATTGCCTCCTCCTCCATCGGACTTGGAAATTCACCAGTTCCTATTCATTAAGCACATACACTAATCGCAATCGACAAAGCGTCAATTAGGGTAAAACACACGATCCAATGCAATTATGTCTAGAGCTTTGGATTGCATCCAAACCTTGAATACAGTACAATTTCATGGAGATTACCATAATATGACGTACATTCACCATTTTTCATGATGTAAGAGTATTTCAAGACTCAGAAGCAAGGAAAAACCTAAATGACGAATAGCGTACCCTAATTGAATGTAGTGTTGCCACAGCTCGGAAAAATAGTCAAAAACTTCAAATCCGGGGCAAGGGCGTGCAGAAAACCATTCCAGTAAACGAGCACAAGCGGAGAGCTTACCAGATTAGTACCAGACTTGAAAAAGAAGGGTTTGGGGTTTGGACGGGAAGCTCGTCAGCGCACGAGCTTGAGCAGTCCTTTGTCTTCCCTCGGAGACGTGCAGAGAGTCCCCGGACTTGTTGTGCACTCTTCGTGGACAGAGCCTCTGATTCATCCATTATTGTATCTATCTGGATGAATGTGTGACAGCAATACCAGTTCTCATCCTAACACGTCATAGATTGAATTTGAGTTGGGAGACGGTCACGAGGGGGCTGTTCCCATTCATGGTCTTAGAGTAGGGGCGTGGAACCGTGGCTCTACGGTGGGACCGGGCCACGGAATTGCGGGAGGGGAAGAATGACGACGACGAAGACGACAAAGAGCACTCGAGGAGGCAATGCAGAGCAGGCTGAGAGCGCGCCACAGCCTGCTTTCAAGCTTTTTCAATTCGTCCTGTCCGGCAAAGCGCCGTTGTTGTGTTTTCCGCAGCCCGACCACATTCCGCTCTCTCTCTTTCTGGCTCTCTCTCTCGCTTTTTTGGCTTCTGCGGCCCTCTGCCTTTCTCTTAAGTTACTGCGTCTGTAAGCCTGCTTCGCACCTTCGTCGTCGCCATCACAACCTTCCGACTCCATGTCCTCATTTCTCCTTCCCTCCGTGACTGTTACCTTGGCACATTTGCATTCCCATTCCTCACCACGTTACCTCGATCACTCGCACCGGCGACTGGCTTTCTTCCCACTGTCCCGTTGTGCTTGTCATTCACTCGGGTTGTCCGCTTACAGGTAGGGATGTTCCCTTGCTACATTTTGCCTGGAAGAGTGGTCCAGCGGAGTACCTGAAGGCAGGAAGTAATGGAGCAAGTGTCGGACGAGGTCAACGGGGCTCAACAGCTCGATGTTGTGAACCTTATCTTTCGGCATTTGGCGGAACCGAAGGATGTCTTGGCTGCTGCTGCCGTTTGCAGGTTCGCGTCTGTCTCCCTCTCCCTCCCTGCGTGCAGATTCGATGCCTGACTTTCCTTATACCTCTGCACTGGCATCTGATCGAATAACGTTATCTGGATTGTCCGTTTATCAGTCAGCGAATCTTGGAATATTAAATTCAAACGATGGAAGAATTCTTCCTCACTCTGCCTTTTAGGGCATGTCCGTAGAACTGATACCTGGCACACGACGATAACCAGTGACATTCTCGACTGCATTTCTCTCTGCGGTTCCTAGCAGTGCTTGAGCTTCGAGAAACGCCACATGGTGGCTTCTGAGTGTCAATATGATCTCTCTTCTTGATCAATTTTGGTGTGAAGTCCAATTTCTTAGAAGAAGGAAAAAAAGATAAATACCTGTGCATTGATGACTGTGACGAAGAGTTTGAGGACTCGCAGGACGTGGAGAGCAGCAGCCACAGATGTGTCGCAGCTTCGGTTGTGGCAATACGACGACGATGTATCGACGGCAGCAGGAATAAAGTCTTCTGCCACTCCCATGCAGCCAAAGACTCCCCTTCCAAAGCATTGGGTGAATCCGACAACTCACTCCCCGTTCTCCTCTTTTAAGACTCCAAAGAGCCTGGCGATGCTGGCCGCACCCTCGCCCATCCGCTCTCTTCTATGGCCTCATGATCGCTTGACTGATGGCAACGTAGCGGTTCCTAATGCAGAAGAGAGCGGACCCTCCCCTCGAACTCCTTCTCCGGTGCAGCCAATTGCGCCCGGTGAGTCGTTCTTAGACATCGTCGTGGCCCAGATGGCCATTGGAAAGTGAGTACCTCTCCTGAAATTCTCATTGGCTTAGTGGTAGCTCAGGCTTCAAGTTCTTAGGCAGTTGTAAGAGTCCTATGATACTCTCTTCTGTTTGTGAAGATGTTATAAAAAAGACTCTTCCGAGATGTTGTTCTTTCGTGTCTTTATTAAGAGCCGCTGCCAAAGGTGTTGAATACCATATGTTCTCAGGATAACACCGTAAGAGAAGACAACTGATAACTGGATACAAATTCAGGTTCATTGGAGATGTCGACATCAGCTCCTCTCGACTGAATGACAAAAGCTTGCAGTGAGTCGTCTTTTTGTTCCAAAACTCTTGTGCTTACAATACTTGTGAAGCTTGTGCCGGATTAGCTTCTCATGTTGCTTTTGTATTTTAGACATAGTATTGGCATGGTGGTTGCAGGTATAGTCTTTAGTGGTTGTTCTATGGAGGCACTACAATATGCAACTTTCTATTCTCCAAGTTCTAATTTGTCAAATGAACGTTCCGCTTCCTAAGTGCTGATGAATCTTATGTTTGCTTCTGTAGAACCATCTTCAAGAGTTGTCCTCGCCTTCACACACTTCGCTTGCAACATTTGTGTGTACCTTCGATGTACCCGTGTAACTCCTTTGACTTAGGGCCCTCTCCTTTGAGAGTTGGAGACGCCGGGCCGGACAAATATGTGCTTCCACCTGTTCTAAGCTGCGGTTGTGGGCAGCTATCAGAGAAGGGGTTTGCAGCAGTGCGATGGCATTGTTCTGAACTCAGTTCTGTCACACTTGTACTTCAAGTACGTAATTATCGACACTGCTTTCCTAGTTGTTTGAGTTTGGTAGTTTGTTTGTTTGGCGTGGGTGACTTTCTCTGCTAAAGCCCATGCAAGTACAGGCAAGAGAAAGATGTACGAAGGAACATTATTGGCTACTATTGGCCTCAAGCGCACTTCATACTCGTAAAGTTTTTGGTCCTCTGGAAGTTATAAGGGGTTTAAATTCTCGGGTCAAACTGGTAGCGGTGATAGAAGTGCTTGTTGATTTCTGTTGTGAGAATTCATATCGCTGGCATACTTAATTTGTGGCTCTTTTTTATTGCTGCCTGTACTTTGGGAACTTAGCCACTGGCCAGTCTAGCCTGTCCTTTCTTGCTACCATGTCTTACAATGTTTTGATGGGATGTGATAATAGCACGTCATTTCCAAGAAAGTTCATCGGCAGGTGTTGACTGAGCTGGGAGCTCTTCCAAAACTGCACACTCTTTCTGTGGAGTTGCGCATGCCGTAAGTGACTGCGCCTTGTCTTCACATACCTTAAAAATCTTCATTTCATCCTTCTTCTTTTGCGGTGTCCACAATTTCTTGGTAATTTCAGTGCATGGGAAGAACTTTTGCTACTCAAACTTTGTTGTATTCTAATTTGTGCTGCTCTGATTTTGGCTGAATCCTCTGTTTGCGTCTGACTGCTAGTTGGTATGGGCAGATCATTTGGACAGTCTGTAAAATCGCAGCTTATTTGGCAGGAGCACACACATTGTACAGATAAGGTCTGGAACTTCTCCATTGTATGAACATCTTTCTGCTACTCGAGGGATCTTTTTGGTTAGGATCGTCGTTGGTAACGCCTAAACGCCATAGATAAAAACTGAAAAACGCATTGGAAGCTCATAGTTAATAATGGTAACATACTTTCAAAGTGTCACATATGCTGTTTTTTTCTTTCTATTAATATATTTCCTCACCTTTTTTGAATGTTACTTTTCCATTTTTTGCTTCCTAAATGATTCATGTGAAATGCTATGGACATGGAGCAGCAGCCAATTTTGGTCATTTAAGCACTCAGGGTTAAGGTGGACAAACCCTGACTCAGAATCTGATTTGAATAATGCGATATGCAGGAACTCTTAGCTTTATTAAATGCAGGGCCACCTCCACTAAGTGCTTTGGCCCTTAATCGCTGTGATCTTACGGAGTCTTCAATCTCTGCCCTTGCAACTGCGTGCCCTAATCTTGAGGTATCTATTTTCTCTATTCTACTACGCCTTCCATCTATTTGCAGCAATTATTCTGGAGGCTCCAAGTAGAGTTTGCTATCGATGGAATCTATTCTTTCTTGCAGGCGATTGAGTTGCGGTCTTCGTCAGACATTCAAGGAGAGCATGATATTCCTCCCAGCATAGGAGCTCTCTTTCAGGTCTGTCCTGAACTATGTCTTTTCTATGAATGTACGGACTTGACCCTGTTACTTGGATATACAGAACCCCCTGAAGTCCAAGCCAAAATTAGGAGATGCAGTTTGGAAGCTAATTGTATTACGGTAACTCTGAAATATATATACACACATGCATGCATATATACATATATAGTGTTAGATATGATGGCTTCTTTTTTTGTTACATTGTGTTACCTTCCTTAAAGCTTTGTGAGCGATTCTTGTCATACATATGGACATGAAATTGGCTATTTGGACTCTAAGTGGTTAATGTCAAATGAATAATTCGACCTACTGTTTTGTTTGCTCCGTAGCATTTGAGAAATGATAAACATTTCTTGAACACTGCACGTAAAGTTTTCTGATCGTTTGATTCACTGGCTTGGCCTTTCCCTGTTGTCCAGAACCTGACAAGTTTATCAGCAGCTGCTTTGGGTGTTTTCCAAGCATCGGATAAATTATCTTTCGACACGTGGGTTATGCCTTCATTGAAGCGGCTAAGATTAGAAACCATGGAGCCCTTATCATTGAGCCATCTGCAGAGCTTGAAGTACGCCTGCTCAAAACTTGAAAGCCTCCATCTGATATCAGAGGCTCACGCGACAGTGCGTGAGTCCCACATCTGCCCGGTCACAGATGATGCAATATTAGAATACTTGAACAATTTCAGTTAGAGCGTCCTCTTGAGGAGTTTTCCACTAGCGTCAGCTGGTTGCTGTACTACTGTCACATATTCACATCCCAGCAGTTTTTGCCATCCTCATTTTTAAGTTTTGATTTTGTTTTTGTCTCTGTTTTAATATTTTCATCATTCATATGATTGACTTCAGGACTCCAGTAAACGTATTTCTGATAGGTATGTGTGGATGCATATGGTGTACAGTTCGCACCTGATTTGCTGAATAACTATACTCCTAATTACACGTGTATTGAGGAGCCCACAATCATGAACACGATTAGTGGGATGATGAATTACAGCGATTGCCAAATCCCCACTTCGAACTCATATGGTCTTCTCATTGCTTGCTGTAACATTCGACTCTGCGATTGGATACATTGTTAGGAGATAAATGCTTTCAAGTATACCATACTTGTAATATAGTTGCGATTATTGTTCCTTGTATAAAATCTAGGCTATGCTAAACACAATAACATGTTATTCGTTAAATTGGGAAAAACGTAGGTACCATTTTGTATTCCACCTGAAACCCAAAAAGTAAATTGGGAAAAACGTGTACCATTTTGTATTCCGCCTGAAACCCAAAAAGTTACTTCAAACCAGATTCAAAGGTATCAAATTTAATCTAAGCCACTAATATTTTTTCCCTCGCAAATTCCTCCTCTTAGGTGAGGGCACATGTACCAAAAAAAAACATTGTGAGCTCAAATTCAGGTGATCATCTGAATTCTTGAAAGTCCCAAAATGTATTGTTTTTCCCAATTTAACGAGTAATGCGTTCAATACTTTAGAAATGATTAACCCTTGGATGGTGCACTATTCAATTTCTATCTCGCAGTATAAAGTATACTTGGAATATAATGATTTGCACACAAGGCTCACAAATTCTATTCAATACAACTATTTATTGTGGATGTTGTATAATACTTGAAAGAAAGTATACATACACCCTATCATGCCATTCAAAGAGTTTTGCATGATTTAGAAGATAATAAGTGTGTTCTTCTCTTGCATCATTGATATGTAATTCTTATGCAATCTCAATCAAGGATATCAAAGTTCAATATTTCAAAACCAAAACCTCATTTTGGGAGTATAGCTTTATATAATATTCAAGGTTTTACATGTTAGTTGATTTAAAACTACTTTAGTTGATTTAAAACTATTGGTGATGAATTTTGAGATTTGATTGCACTTGAATATGCAGGATTCATCCATACACACATTTTTCACTAAACAAATTCCATTAGGTAACAAAAATGTGATCCATAAAGAGTTTAGTTTGAGGTATGGTGAGACCAAACTTTATAAAATAGATGTCTCTATTTCTTAGCTAGCTTTTGGTAGATTAAATGTGTCATCATGCTCTAAGGTAGAAACTTAATTGTAGTGTGTGATTCAATTAGTAAAAACTAATTATCATATTTTACAAAATTTGGACATGATCACCCCCAACATGGAAGTCTCTTTTTAAAAAACTATGAAACTTTTATGGAGATGCTTGTAGTTAAAGGAAAATGTGCATAGGATGTTTCCTACAAGTTCATTCAAAAAATTATTCAGATATTCATTACCAATATTTTTCAATCATGTAAAACCTTGAATATTATGTAAAATAATTCATCAAAATTAACTAGATTTTGGTTTGAGGAACTAAAAGTTGATAAGCTTGGTTGAAATTGCATATGAATTGTATATCAATGATGTAAGACAATAAAATGTCAATCATATTTAATATTACACAAAGTTCTTTGAATAGCATGAGAGAGTGTATTTATATTTCCTTTTGAGAATTGCACAAGTATTAAAAATCTCTAGAAACAAAGAAAGTTTGAAAATCCAAGAAAATGACGTGAAAAGTGAGTTTTTGGATCATAAATAGCTACCTTTGATTAAGACACATCATGTGAAATGTATGGTTTTGATTCATATGATATCTATTTTAGTAAAATAAACGGGGCTCTTTCCAGTTGATTATCCTTTGTGTGTCATTGATATTTTGTCTCTAAAATCATATGATTGCCCATTTGGTACAATGGTTTCAACACTTCCATCATTGCAAAGAAACTGAGCCCTTCAAAAGGTTGTGAGTTTTGGTTGTTCTTGATGTTGGGAACCAGCTCCTGCTGATCTTCAAAAAAAGATTTAAAAAAAAAAAAAATGTTTCTAGAACATCCCAAAAATCTGGGCATCTTTTTGTTCTTTTACAAATTCTGAATCATGTAGCTTTCAGATTTGTCTATAGTCTTGTAAGAGAGCTGTGTCTCTCCAAGTGCTTATTTTATAACAAGAGTCTTTGTAATTATCCGGAAGAGTCTTGTTTTTATACATATTTGTACACGAACCATATTTGAGAACAAGTTCTGTGTGCATAAAAAAGTTTTTTTGACAAGGTTTTTTGAGAAAAAAAAACCCTAATATAGTAAAACTATCCATTCGCAAGTCATGTAGTTTTTAGATTTGTGTTTTTTCATATTACAGAATCTTCCAAACCATGTCTTAAATATAGTTTGCTTTTGTTTGAAATATACCACAGTATGTATTTTCACATGTCAGTTGCATCTCGTTTTTCTAGCCATAGCTGTGAGCAGTCTATTCAATAGTAGGATCGAATTACACATGGATACCTCGAATACATTCAGTAGAATACTCAGAAGTATATCATGCTTTGAGTAAGCAGTAACTGAATAGAAAGCCTCAAAAAATATCGTGTGAGTATAAAAAAATTAGTTTATATCACGTTTTTTTGAGAGGGTAGAGTATCTGTAGTTTTAACACAATCTTATAGTAAAGCTTGTAGCTTCTTGTTACATACCGTATCTCTATCACCGAATCTACAAGGAAAAAGTCAGATCCCAGTAGCTGTATGCTTTTAAGCTCTGGTTCTTTTTTTGTGGAAACCCTAATTTAGCAAAACTGGATGTAGGACTAACCAAGGTGCAACAGAAAGGTTCAACACATAGATAAGTAGATAAGTAGTATGGAAAGTAGAGTTTAGTAGTAAAATATTTGGAAATTGGCAAGTTTGTCAAGAGGGTATAGACCTCACTTGTGTCCATTCCAAAAACAACACAATCCAATGGATTGTTAGTGAGGTGCAATGGGTGTCTTCAATCCATATCACTTGTTATTGTCTTCACAAGGCAAACATGCAAAAAACACAAACGATTACTACAAAGTCAAATTTCAAACATTTCAATGACCAAGATAAAGAACCTCTATAGAGTTGGGCTGAGTGGCTGCCATGATCACTTCTTTAATAATATTCCAATCGTGTAAGGGATCAGCAGAGTAGTGTCCTACTACTACAGGGCACAAGTAAGAAAACTGGCAGGGCAAGTTCCGGTACCAGCAAGCATGAGACGCTGTAAACATGCAATGCAAGCAAAAAAAAGGGAGAGAGAGACTGGTCTTTGCTGGCTAACCCAGCTTAGTACAGGAAGGCGGGTTGCTTACCGCCTAATCACGCTGATGTTTTTAAAAAAAACTGTCAGCTTAATTAATAGCTTGTCATGCCATATACTTGGGTCTTAGCTTTTTTTACTATTTGGTCAGTTTCTGGTCAGGGCCAAAAATTTGTAAAGTAAGCAAATGAGTATGGTTAAAGAGCTTTTAGATCCTTGGGCTTTGATGTGAATATGTCAAATTAGTCTAATGCTCATGATTGAAATTATTTTAGCTTTTTTAACTAAAGTATATAGGACTAGGCCGTTATACTTTTATTCATACAAGGTCTATTGAGGTAATCTTGAACTACCTTATGAAGTAGCAAGTATATTTAGTCTCATAATCCATTTAGTTGTCCTACCCTTAGAACTAATACTAGAAGTTTCTATGACAATACCCATACCTACAAGATTCAAGTAGTTATGTGTCGTACATAGTATTAGTGTAAGAACTACTTTTTAACTTTCTAGTTTTAGTGTCATTTTCATACAACTGCGTTTGGAATACTTTTTGTGAAAAAAGTACTAAGATATTTTTTCCTATATCATAGTGTTGCCGCCAATGTCTATAATTAGGTTTTTGGGAATGAGATCTCCAAAAGTTATGTTTAAGGCTATTCTTTTAGATTTAAAGTATTTGCTGCAAGCAATTGTCTAATACTTAAAATTGAATCTTAAAAAAGACAAAAAAAAAGAAAAAAGAAATTAAGCATATAATCTGACGTGGTCGGACTTTGACCATGTCGGCCTGCCCATGTGGAAGTGTTCCCATGTTTTGGGGGAATGGGCCCAAAGTTCCCATGGATTTGAAGAAGGGGCCATTTCTTGGGCTCAAATTTTTTGTAATGATATTCTATATGGTATACTCTCTATGACTAAATGCCTAGGTACTACTAAAACACTCTCCAAATGGGATTTGCAAGGCAATGTCGCAAGGAGGTTTTGTGTTTCATTTTCTTTTTTCTCTCTACTATACATAAAAGGCTATGTTGCACATGCCAAAAATTCTTAATGTGATTTCCAAAAAAAATTTGACACATCCAAACATCCAAACATCCAAATTATAAATGTCAACAATTAGGTACTTCTCCTCAAGTTTCAACATAAATGCAAACAATAAGGTTTTTGGCTATAAAGAATCTCAAGGATAGAATATGTTTACCGGCCATATATGATATAAGACAACTTCATTGTAGGGTTTAAACAATCCTAATTGTGGTTAGGATATGTTGCCATATAATCTAGTGGTGGTTCTCCTAAAGTCAAAATCTCAAAAATGAATCTTGTGTTACAATCTTGGTCTTGTGTGTTGTTGTTTGTTGAAGCTAGTTTCATTTTCCAAAACATATGTAATTCTTCAAAAAGTAGAATAAATAAATATGCATGACACTTTGTTGTCATGTCAACATCCATTTAGTACTTTACTTAGGATTCAATGATTGCACACAAAATTTATCCTTGTATTTGTAGTTAAACTATAGGTACCTTTTGTTTGAAATTGATTTGTGGACATTGATGCAATAGTCTTTTAAGAATTATCCAACCCCTTGGACTCTAAAGGGTTTGCATGAGAACCTACAAGTCAATCTTCCTATAGCTAAAGGGGACCTAATGAATCTAAGATCTTTTTGATTTGTGTCTTAGATTTTCACTTTATAACCACCAATGTTTATTAAAGAGATGGTAGCCATTCATAATTGTAAATTTACTCAAAACTAACCTATCAAAAATTGTACTCAATGTAGATAATAAAAAGGATTTCTTGGTAGTTGTTGTATTCCACTAAAATTAGCTTTGTTAATATTATTTATGAGCAATACAAGAAACACTATAACGTGCAACATAGAAAATATTGTGGAAAATAATGTGAAACTAAAACTGCAGCAAATTTTATGTACAACAACGCTCATTGCAAGTGATAATGGAACACAAATATAATTTTGCATGTAGATATATATTGCAATCATTATAAATCACTCAAAATACAGAATATAAGAAATTATGGAATCTCACTTGGTTTTCCAATGATATTGAGAGTTGTTGACACTTTACTCAATGTTATGTATCTTTTTGAAAAAACCTATTTAAATACTACTTTATATACATTGAACCTTTTGATTTTGTGCAAGGGCCAATAACCATGTCTAGTCATCATCACTCATCATAAGAAAAACCAAAAGTGACCTCTCCAAAGGCCCTTTCTTTTTGAATTAGGGCCAAAAAGATAGAATAATAAATAGGTGTATAAAATAATAAAACTTGCTAGGATTCTCAAACAATTTACAAATATCATATTTAGTTGTGGAAAAGAAATTGAAACTTGATGCATTTAGCCAATTGCAAACTTAGGAAATTGTGTGTCACAACATATAAGTATTCAATCATCTTGCTCTCCATGTGCAAAAACAAATACATCAAGTAGTGCTCAACAGTAAGTTAACTTGGGCCTAAATTCCATATAACCTCAAGTGAGGCCTTCTAGTGGTAGTGCCATTATTTTCACCTATGAACTAAAATGGGTAGGATTATTTTCAATTATCTATGTTAATATATTGGTATTGAGCTAAAAATTTATACAAAGATTTTAAACACTCAATTAGGTAAAAAATAGGTATTTACTATATGTAACTACAAAAATTGTTTTAGTTAGTGCAAAAGTTTGAATAGCACTAAGGCCCTTTACACTTGTTTAAGTGAGTTTTGTATTGTTAATGTGAGAGGGTGGCATGCCTCCCATCTTCATTGTAATACGGTTTTGGTTTGAAATTTTTACAAACTATTACCATGCAACTTGGAGGTGCAACCTCCATAACACAAAATTCTTCACGTACTTTTTGGTTAAGGTATAAGCTCACAAAACATATGCAAAATTTTGTCGTACTTATGTCATAAACATTTGAGATAGTAATCAAAGATTGCACCCCAAAATATGTTGAATTTACCTAAATTAATATGAATCACCCTATTAGTGCGCCTTGCAAATTCTTCTGTTTCTTGCACTAGTGCAAATGAGGATTTTTTGAGTGTGGGCTGCAGTAATTGGAAGAACATTCGTACTGTAGTATGAACCAACACTAAATATCATGATGAATACGGTATGCTAGGAAATTGAGCATGAAGGCGAATGGAGGGGGCAGAGGAACTCTCATCCATGGGATGGATGAATGAGGATTTGAATTTGCAACAGTCATCTCACACCCCCAAAGAGGGACTAGCACGCTTCGCCCCTCTCCAGCTTCGTCACCGTGAGATTTCTGAATGGCCGAACCCCTCTTCTGACTCGGAGGCTTTGCAAATCTCCTGCAGTTTTGTCCAGATCCTGCATTGCAGAGGGGCGCCAGTCTCATGCCAGCCATGTCGTCCCACGATCCCGTATGCGTGCCATACCTGCAGGTGTACAAAGATGGGCAGCTGGTGCACGGGGTGTGCTTGCAAGGCCGAGACCGCTGGATTGCGGGCCGTCATGCCGATTGCGACATTTGCGTGGGGCACGCCAGCACCAGCCGACGTCACCTCCAGATTCAAGTGCTGCAGGCAACGCAGGAGCTTTTGCTTGTCGACCTCAACTCAGGTATTGCACTCCTGCAAATAACACTATCCTTCGAATGTCGTGCAATGCAAGTCCTCCCGCTTTCAATGGCAAACGCCTCACAACTCGGAATGGATACAGAAGTCTCGAACGCTAGACTTCATGTTTCATCTCTTCCCCTTAATCGGCTACTAACATTGCCACATGAAAATTTGCATCATCTCTCTCATGTTGTTCATCATCTTCAAGTGCCCAAATGACCTAGTTCTCTTGACGTTCAACATGATAAAGTTTCTGAAATTACTGATTGCGGTGATTGGTGAGTATTGCCCATAACACCATATTCATTAAATTGTGAAAACCAGATTCTCAAGTTGTACCCTAATGGTCGGTTTAAGTTGGTCACCTTAAACCCAAAATGTTACAAAGTTCCCAATTTAATGAATATGGTGTTCCATGTCTGAAATTGTCTTTTGTACGTGAGTTCGGATTGCCTAAAATGGTATTGGAGAGGGATTTTGAGAGAGTCGTCAAATGATTGAAACAGCGCATGGGACGCGAGTGAATGGCGAGGCGCTGACATCGGCGAGTCCCTACACGGCGAAGCAAGATGATATCGTGCAGATGGGTGCATCCACGCGTTCCTACAAAGTGGATTGGGTGACCGTCACGGCCATGGCTCAGCCAGCGTGTGCGGCGGCAGTGTCTACTGTTGAGCACCCGTTGCCCAATGCGTCTAATGCCAGCTTCCGGCACAACGTGGGTAACCTCCAGGTACTCTTTCCACCAGCATTAGCAATCATGCGGTGTTCATGTAACGAGGGCCAATTCTGTCCGATTGCTGAGATCTTGGTCCTTTGCAGTACAGTACAGTAGGCACTTGTGTTTTAGTGAGCTGGCTGCTGACATGGCACGTTATATGTATAGCAGGGAGCTGAGAATTCGATAAAAAAGGAGAGCAGCTCCAAGGGCATGGGCAACGGTGCTTCGTCACCTACCAGAGCGCAAGGTCCGCGGGGAGGGAGACCTGAGCTCCCTCCTCGCACTCCTGCCCGGCGTGTGCCGTTCGCCAACGTCCAAGCATCAGCTCTCAATGTGAGGTCACCCCAAGGTCATTCCTTGAGAAAAGCTACCACTTTGCCGGAGAAGCTAGCGCATCCCAAAGCTGTTGCAGTGATGGAAGATAGGAGGCCGATCTCAAACACCAAAGAGGTTATTTTCTTGTCATAAAGCAGCATTTGCTGACGTTTGGTGTTAGCATCCAAACGCTAAGGTCTTATATATCAATGGCCTTGACTTAGGGTTTGGCATGCTAACTCAACTAACCTCTACCCGTTCTGCTTTTGATATGTCTCGTGAATACAGGCTCAAGAAGATGACGTATCACCGAGCTTCTGGCTCCGCAGGTGTAGTTCTGCACCTCTGGGAACCGCTAGAGATGATGCATGTGCTCATGACAAAAACGAAGCTGGGATTGTCTCAGTGTCCAGCAGAAAATGCTCCGGAGAAGACAGCAGATCTGAAATTCTAGTGACGAGCACGTCACCTTATGATGAATACCCTCCTGACAAGGAAAATCGGCAGCCGAGAAACACAAGGAGGATAAGTCTCAGCTGTGATGGAAGACAGTCCTGCAATTCACCAAATGTGGAAGAAGACAGACAACCTTTTACGGTATTGCAAGCAGATTCGAAGTGGTTGAAGCCTTCATTTTCTTTGTCCTTGGCTTCTTCTCCAGATTCTGACGTGGAAGACAGGTCGAGGGCTTTGGGGTTGCCTCCACCCCAGCGACCAGCAACGTCTGCATTGGTACAGCATCCTGCCCTGAACTCCGAGTCTCCTTCACCTATTGGTAGCATGTGCATGGTCTTTGCAGAAAACGTAACACTGCCGAATATGGCTGTCCGTACACTAAGCTGTTGTTGATGGTCATATCTGGTCAACTGGCGGATTTCAGAGTGCTGACATTCAAATGCTAATAAAGCTGAATATTAATGCTTTCAAGTGTCCAAAAAACGTTGAAATCAAGAACTTTCAAGCATTTATATTGGTTTTGAGGTGCCCAACTTAAATCCTGAGCGCGGAAATCAAATACCAATATGGTCACGAGATTCAGCTGGGCTCTTCCTTTGAATTGGCTCCGGTTGCTCGAAATGTAGCCTTTCCTATCCTATTTAACTCCGTGCAAATCCGCTATTTTAACGAGTATGGGTTTCTTGACATCCTTGTCTTGATCTTGATCTAACAAGACAAGTGGCGCATGTATAGGTTAATAATCTGGACTCCCTCTTCGGCAAATTAAAACTGAGCGGAGAACAACGCTGTCAATGGCATATGGTTGTAGATACAAATTGTTTTCTGGACACAGACGCTCTCAAGTCCTTCAAGCAATTGGAGGGTATTCGTGAGACACGTATCATCGTTCCCAAAATCGGTATGCCCTGCGTACTTAACCATTTTGCAGAGTGTATCGTGCCTCTAGTCTCTAAACAATGTTTCGTTTCAATTTAGAAACTTGAGAATACTCTTCTATCATGTTTTAAGCTCCTCTCAAAAACACCATATATTTGGATAAAAAGTCGTTGGGTTCTGATTGTGGAAAGCCGTTTTATTGAGGTTGGGGGGAAAGGACAATTGGGCCAATAACCTTCTTATTCTGTCTAGTACTCTTATAGTCATTGTTGTATTTGTTCTCGGAGATTTCCACTGACCTTTGTTGTTGTATCAGTGTTACGAGAGCTGGATGGTTTGAAAAGAAGATACGACATAGGACACTCAGCTCGTGTAGCATTGAAATGGATTGAAGACAGCATGGAAAGAATACCATTCTGGATGCATGTCCAGAGTTTGACAGAGACTCTCCCTGTCCAGCGCATACCACCTTCTTCGTCGTCAAGAATCAGGTCAGTTTCAGCACGTGGCTTTTGAGTCTTGACCAATTGCTCTGAGGCACTGGGATTACTCACCCCGACGCTTGTATGTACACTTGAATGTTCTGATATCAAGCTCTCGAGAGCCTGTTAACATTCTAATGCTTTTAGAGTAGTATACAGCATGCGAACTTTTCTTTGCAGCTTTAAAAAAATCAAATATCGAAGAACCAGCACAGTTATGAAGCAGTGTACTTCATTGTCGAGTTTGCAAGCACTGCCAGTTGAGCCCACACGCTAACACACTCACTCAGGACTGGATGAGAAGAAAGGAATGACTCAAATGTGATCCTCTCCCACCTTAACCAACACAGCAGGAACTGTAGATTCTGCAAAAAAGTAATCTGAATTCCATTTTTGGCCCAGTATGTGCTGATTCCGAGGTTGACTCAGCCGTCCATGTCAAGATTCCTACCCCGGATCGGCGTGCTGTGTGACCCTCCCAGGCTGATGGCACAACTTCTAATCATGCAGGAGCTTTTCTGGACACAGCGATAAAAGGATTATGTCACCCACTAATGACGATCACATCGTGGATTGTGCCCTGCTGTTCGATCGTAGCGAAAGAGATGGCCGTGTTGTCCTTTTGACCAGAGACACAGCCCTCAGGATTAAAGCTAGGGCGGAGGTATGCTCTCAAATCACCTCTTGTCAGGTTTGCTAGTATCAAACTTCATCATGGATACGTGTGATAATGCTCTAGAACTCTAACCTGAATTTTCCTTTCATTCGTAATTCAAAGCAATGAAGACATTTGTTCAAGGCTGCTGCACTTTTGCAGCCGACAAGATCTCATTGCATGCGATATCTATCTTCAGCATCTGTCATGTTTTGTATGCAAGTGATTGGACAATCTTCACATATCAAGTTGTGAATACATCTTAGAGGTCATTTGTTTAGTTCATGGCATGCACTACTGTACAACCCATGCAAAACATTGGTTTTTCGTGATGACAAATGTGACAGTAAGGACCTGTTGCTGGGGCAAACTCCAAACCTTGCTTGCTGCATTCCATTTTGACTTGTTGACAATTATTGAGCAATTACTTGGGGAACTGATTGGAACTTATGAACCAGGGTTTGACCGTCGAGAATGCAACGTCATTCTGCCAGAGCCTGCTCAGCCCCTACTCCGAGCGCTTCTTATGGCTTGGCAGCACTGCTTATCGTCCACCTGTGAAAGGTCTCGCCTCCACACTGCTGTTTACAGGCTATGATGACAGCTACGATGTTGCTGCTGCTCTCACTACTTCTCCCTTCTCAGCGTCCAATTTGGAGATGAGGAGTGCAAGCGAACTGTCCCCGGAAGTGAAAGGTCACTTGAAACAAGGAGTGGCAGAGTTTCGGTGTCACTACAGCGAGCGACCTCAGGGCCTCCAAGTGGTGCTGGCATAACCTCTGCTTACCCCCTCCCAGTGTCCGGGAAACTTTTTTTCCTGAAACGGACCATTTTCGTGCCTATACAGCAGCCCACCTTCAAAGTGGTAAACCCACTTTAATCCAAAATCAGCTTGAAAGTGGTAATTGGTTAGAGTTGAAAGTGTTTCTGACCACTTTTAATCATTTTATCATTTCTATTGGTGCACACATGCTTACTTGATTCGAAAGTGCAAATTTTTAGAGTGCAATTCACCTTTCAAAAACAAATTGGTGATGGACTTGCAATATCTGTCGTCCTCCTATCCAAGAATGAAAAAGTCGGACTCCATAAATGTTGCATTTGAGAGTGTTGTGGCAATAAGGTAACCTACCCCATACCTGAGCGGTCTCCAATGTCACACTCTACATTTGGGACGTTCTCCACACTCTTGAACCCAAAGTGGAGCAGCGAATGTCACTTGCACAAGCAAATCTTGCCACACATTAGCTTAGGAGCTAGTTTACAAGGGTCACAATTGGGACCGTCAAGTACATGTACATGAACACATCCCAGTGGTTTCAAGGGTAGTTTAGAGTTGCTAATAAGGACCTTATGAGTTGCAACTTTGCCCTTAACTATAAAATAATCTACAACATTCATTTCCACAAAAATTATGCTCCTTGATAGCTTGTTGAAAGTCTACCCCTATAGAATTTTTTTGTAAATTTTTCAAGACCTTGAAGTACCCTATACTCTTAAACACTTGGGTATGGGTAGGGTTACTTTTCCTTTCTTTCAATCAAGCAAGGTTCAAATTGCTAGGCAACAAGCTTCCAACCAGCCTCAAATCTAGAATTGTGGTTGTAGTTGTCAAACACGGTAGCAAAACTATCACCCTCTAAGTATGGTGAGTGCATAATTTTGTGGTCCAACTCAACTTGACACTATAAAGGAATGTTGTCAATTTGGACATTTTTTTGTTACTTTAGACAAAGTTAGTGAATTTGGACGTGTTAATTTAAGCATTGTTTTCTTGTAGTAATCAATGCAAACTAGAGAGCTTGGCTAGGCAAAAATCTAACACAAAGCCATTTGACAAATGTCATCTTGAACTAAAGATGGTCCACAAAGATGTGGAGAATGTTGGAATGGGAAACATCCGCAAAGTAGTGGAGAATGTTGGAATGGGAAACATCCGCAAAGTAGTGGTGAATCTCAAGCACAAGTGGTGTATCCTTTGAGATGACGCTATTTTGTGAGCACAAAACAATGAGCCCATGAGTGGTGAGCCAAGATTTTATGAATGGACATTAATTGTGAGCTCAAAATCAATGGGAAACCCTATAAAATAGCAAGTTTTTCAAAAGATGGATGTTTATAATGCACAATTATAAGGACATATGTACACATTTATCTATGAAATTAAAAAAACTTTGATTATTAAACTAGGCTGACGGATGACAACTGACAGCCCATAGATCCTTGCTCATGATTTAGCATTCCTTGTATTTGTCTAAAGACATAAAAGTGGTAAACCGCCACGCTTAAAAATGGTAAAAGTTATACGCATTTATAAATTACCTTTTTTAAGGTTATATAATATACATGCTAGCTCACTTTTTAGTTTTTTTACTTGGCAATCAATTGAAAGTGTCAAAATTCTCTTGGTTAAATTTGGCATTTACAAACCTGAATAGGCATTTTGTCAAAAAAATAATTTCCATTTGGCTAATATCTGAAACATGGGAAATTGGGGCAATTGTATGTACTTTAGGTTAGGTCACAATCTTTATCAATTTTTTTGTAGACTCAACCATGGTTTCCTTGTAGTGTAGGGGAGGAGGGGCAGTTTGAGAGCCCAAACAACTTCTTTTAATATTTTATTTTTCTAAAATAAAAGTTTGGAATTGGTTCTTTAGATCTTTTTATATGTGGGAAGCTTTGAATCATTCAATTCCAATTAATGGCATGAAAGTTATGAGGAGATTTTGTTTGCAGGTAGGTATGGATTCTCTACTCTAAAATAAACTTTGAAGTTCTTTGTTTTACTCAATTTTCAATTTTTTGGAAAAAAATTAAACCAAAGGAAGTAGGTTGTTTATTACAACACTATGATTGTTGGGATTAGCATTTTTCATTTCAATAATTAAATTCTTAACAATTTAGTGTTTTGACTCATTCTCTACTTGTTTTTACTTATTATTTTCTTCCCATGTGTTGTATAGTTCCAATTGATTTGAAAATTCTCCCACACATACCTAACTTGATCTCCTACATGGAAAAATAAAAGCACAATTTTGGGTAGAGCAAATCTTTTCACGTAAGAGTGGTCAAAGGCTTCTAAAATTTACTGGCAATAAGGAAAAAAACCTTTTCCCTTCACTTCAAATGTAAATATATCCCTCTTCTCCATCTAGAGTGACTTGATTTTTTCTCTTAAGTACCTCTTCTAGTCTAAGGCAAGATCCTATGGTTGGATTTTATTTTATTGTTATTTTTAAATTTACCTTCTTACTCATTCCCTAGAAGTGCCAATTTTCAGTGATTTTGGCAAAAAAAAGGGCTATGTCCTTTAAGGATCAAGCCCTAAATGCTGAGGCGGACGTCTTTTGTCCTCTAGTTGTGAGAAAACATTTTGTAGGTGACAATGAAAATATGTTTCACTTGGTTTTTTTTTAAAAGTGATCATAAGCACATGGTGCATCATGGAAGGTAAAAAAATATCCTCATTAAACACACTCGTATTTTTAGGTAATCCAAATTGTGAGAAGATTAGAGACACGTGTTAGGTCCCATGCTGCCCTTCTTGCAATTTTCATGAGGGCACAATGCACTATAAACTTTTGCAACTTTTGCAACTTTTAGAAACAAAACCATAAGATGGGCACTTATTGCAGAATTGTAGTGCTACAAAGAAGACATACCACATTACCAGCCTAGTGTTTAAGAGTTAAACTTATAAAATACTACAAACCACATTTAATGATATCAAACCATTCCAACGTAACTGTACTTTCACACCAAGAAAGAAGATTGTGGTAACATAATATTTAACCCTTAAACAACCAAGGAGACCTTTGTGGCCAATACAATATTTTGTATTTTCTTGTATTTGGAATGCATCCACACCTTTACTACATTTGAGATCAACAAAGAAGTTAGAATATAGATCAATGTAGTTCTAGTGAGCTAGTCAAGATCTCAAATCAAACTTTTTATTGATAGCAAATGCGAGTTATACAATAGCATATTTACTACGCAATACATAGAGTGGTTGTTTAAGGGTTAAGGGTCCATCATTTCTTGGTCCGTGTAATTGTTTAGCATGGCAAGAGCAAAGTTTTTTATTTTTATTTTTTGTGCAATGGCTATGTGGCATTTTATTGAGCATTTTTTGAAAATGGTTTATAGGTTGCAGGCTCCATCCCTATTTTGGTTGGAGTTGAAGGTGGCCCCTATACAAAATTTTTTTTGTAGCATTATGGGATATTTTTTGTAGGCAAAAAAATTCATTGTTTTTTAAAATATCCAAAAAACCATCGGCATTACTTAATTTTTACATGGAGTTGGATTAGAGAACACCTCAAACAATTTTAAATTGATGGCATCGATGAGAATTTTATGAAATCCTAGCCTACAATGCAACTTTTATTATTACAATCTTGGCATTTTTGTATATTTTCCCCCGTTTTTTTCTATAAGCTTGAATCTCACCTTTTTTGTTTTTTTTGTTGAGGCAATTGGGCCTTTTAATTGCCAAAAAAAAACCCTGGGCAAGAGGGTTCGGCAACCGAGTCTCATTGCCGGAGCTGGCGGCGGGGTGGTGAAGCAGGCAAGCAGGAAGCCCTAAGCTTGCCTGGGCTTCGTTCTCCTTTCTCTCGCAGCCTCGCAGGTCAAGCCCCTCGATCGTCTCCGGCAGGACGGAGCTCCTCTCTCATACGCAGCCTCGCAGTCTCTGATCGCAGCAGCGGTGCTTCTCTTCGTCGCGTCCCTTTTGCCATGGTCAGTCGCTACTCTCCCCTTTCCTCACGTTTTAGGGTTTTAGGGTTTCAGGGTTTCAGGGTTCTATTCTACTCTCTCCCACGACGTATTGAATCGTTCCGTCCACGTCTTCGAAGTGCTCGCGGTCTTGCTCATGTCCTCGTCTCTCACACGTAGTCGCATTCGACCCTTTCCTTGCAATTCTTGATCCTGGTCTTATTCTGGAAGAGGACCGGAACCCTAATTGCGGGGTTTGGCTGCTGTGGTACCCTAGCACAGTAGTACGTCTGGCGTAAGTGGAATTCAATGAAGCTAGTGGATATGGACAAGCATCTGTTTTCTGTTATCAGTAGAAGAAACCATCGTTGCATCGCCCCCTTGTGTCTCTGGTACTTGGATTTTGATGCTCACGAGCCCTTTCACTAGCGTATAAGTTGGTGTTCTACACTTGTACCGTCCACGAGGTGTCAATCTCAATCAGAGCAAAGGGTTTTTAGGGTTTCCGCGTGTTATGCACCAATAGTCGTCGTGGGGCCTTGAAAGAAACATACGTTGACCTCCGTGCAAGTTATGTGAAGGAAATGTATACTGATGCAGTGTGTTCCTTATCTGACAGACGAAGCGCACGAAGAAAGCCGGAATCGTCGGCAAGTATGGTGCGTATATATACCACTTCATTTCTACCATCTCCGTGTGATGCTACTGGTGGTGTGATATTTTCTGATGGTGTATTCAATTAGATCACCTTCTTGTTGGTTCACTTAAGAAAGGAATTGCGTTTGCGAATTTGCAGGTACACGATATGGTGCCAGTTTGAGGAAGCAGATTAAGAAGATGGAGGTCAGTCAGCACTCGAAATACTTCTGCGAGTTCTGCGGAAAGGTGAGTTTTGGGCAGAGCAAAAATTGTCGTGATTTGGATTAATTTATGAGGAATTCGTCTTTGTTGGGGGTGCTTCCTTGACTGGATTGTACCAACTGTCACGGAACTGTGAATGTTATAAAGCAATTGTCCAGCAGTCCCTCTCACTCTCTGTTGTGCTCGTGGTGAGTTCAGTTTGCCGTGAAGAGGAAAGCCGTGGGAATCTGGAACTGCAGGGATTGTGGCAAGGTGAAGACCGGTGGTGCGTATACTTTGAAGTAAGATTGCAACTCTTGTTTGAAGAGGATGCAGTTTGAGAGCAGGGTCCAGGGTGTAAAGACTTTGAGAGCTATGATCCTGGAAGCTGGGCTTGAAATGGTGGAGGTGTTAGTTTTGTTTGGTGTGAGAGGATGCCACTCTAAGCTCTACAATGTTTTGGTCCTTTTAATTATGTCAGGGGCGTTGTATATGATCTATGGCTGGCGTGTCCTTGCTGGAGTTCTTTGGAACAGCAGTTGAAGCTGTGGTATTGTCTGTTATTGGTTTGTCTGGGTTAGTTGTCAGGGGATGTCGTACTTGACTGTGCTTTCCAATGGGATACTGAGCTATTGATTCGTTCGTGATGCAGCACGGCGGCTGCAGTGACGGTGCGCAGCACCATCAGGCGACTGAGGGAGGCCACAGAGAGCTAGAGTAGTTGTGCTGTCTCCACTTGGTTAGAATTATTGATCCGTTTATAGGAAAAGAGGTTTTGCTAGTCGCCACCGTTTATCCGGACTCATTCGGTTGCCCGTATCTGTAACGGAGGTTTCAAGAAGCATTTGATGATCAATAGGTACCTATTGATGAGTTTGTTTGTTCATCGTGCTGGGTGATCCAGTAGGCTTAATGATTCGAGTGGATGTGCTTTGTTCAATGTACCGAAGCGTTCATAATGCGAGTTGGTGAGATTTAATTCAACTCTATCTAATTTCATTTAGACTAAGGTAGCCGCACCCATGGGCGTGGCGTCAGTGTAGTTATACTAAAGTTATAGTTATGGGTGACAAAATGATGGTTGTGGGTGACTCCATGACGGTTTTCAATACTCATCTCATTATTTAAGAACCACAAGCCTTGTTTTTAGCATCTCTTACACATGGTTCCTAAAATTTCAGTGATTTTGGACTTTGAAAAATCTTTGTGAATTAATACTTGCATTTGGAAACTTAAAATTGATGCCAATATTTTTGGTTTCCAGTTCCTAACTTACAGTATTTTTTTCAAAGTTAGTCAATTGTTTTACCTACTCCAAAACCCTTATTTCCACGCTTATGGTGCGCCTACATTTGAATCTCGGCACAGTAAACCAATCACACTTGCATTACGAACTGGTGAAGATTTTTGCCACGTTTGTTGAGTTTTGTCTGAATTTTGTTGTGTTTCATACATGTCCCTGGGGTTTCCTTCACGTTTATTGGATTTCCTTCACATATGTTGGATTTCCTTCAGGTCTATTGGAAAATGTTCACGTTTGTTGGGTTGCATCCACTTTTGTTGAGTCTTTGTTCACATTTGTTGAAATTTCTCCACGTTTGTTGGGTTGTGCCTATATTTGTTAAAGTTGTCGACATTTGTTAAATTTTTACCACATTTGTTGAGTTTTTTTTTACGTTTTGTTGGGTTTCATCCACGTGCGTTGGATTTCATCCATGTTTGTTGGGCCTCATCCACATTTGTTGGGGTTTCATTCACAATCGACACAAGCAATGCATTTCGTTCACATTTGAGATATTTCATTCATATGCATGGATATTGGAGGCTGCATCCCTTCGGTCAAGATCCCCAAGCGCACTGTCGAGCAAAGTGGAGAAAGAGAATCCAGTGGAGGAGGGAGGGGCACGCTGCCTAACTGATGGAGGGTGGGGCTCGGGGACGAAGGCGAAGGCCGCAGCACAGGAGACGTCGCGGTGGGAAGTGGTGACGGAGGCAGGCAGGCAGGCAGGCTCCATGGGCTTCTGATCACGGGGGGGGGGGGGGGGGGAGCGCCTACGTCAGCAGCGTGCCAGCCACAGTGCCAGGCCCAGCAACACATTCAAGCAGCATCGTCGCTGCCTTCGTTATTTCGATCCCGGTTCCCCGACTCCTCGACTACTCTGCTTGCCTTTGCGTCGTCTGCCCACGTCGGTCGGTCGGAACCTTGTGCACGCTCCTTACACAGCGCTCCCCTGCCTCGCCTTGCCTTGCCTTGCCTGACATTCCATTCCATAACTTGGGCATCCGCCATTGTGATGGCTCTTCTCGCCAATGCCACCGCTGCTCTCCCCACTGCCCTCTGCCGCCTCTCCTCTCGCTCCCCCTCTCTGCTCTCCATCTCCGCTCCCTCTCATCATCCTTCCCACGCCTCCTTTGCCTCCACCTCCGTCTTCGGCACCCGCCTCGCAGCCTCGCTCGTCGGCTTCACGCTCGGCAATTGCGCATCTGCAAAATCCGTTCGCGGTATGGACACTGTATCTGCTTCTGCAGCTTCGGTCAAGAGCGGCAGCTCTATTTATGACTTCGTTGTCAAGGTACGCTAGGAGTACTGCCGGCCCTTTTCGTTTCCGGATGCTACGACGCTCTCTGGCTTCTTGGGGTTTCTGCAATTTGAGCGTTGGCGTTTTCGATTAGCGTTGTAATGCTGGTTTCTGTTGAGAATACCTCGGAGTGTATCAGTTGCTGGATAAAAAGTAATTAATTATTCATCGTTTTTGTTGTAATGGGACGTTTTGGGAACATTGAAGAGTCTGGGATAGCTGTACTGGTCCTGCAAACTACTTGTCTCTCGCAGCTCGTCGTTGCATTTCCCTTCTTTGAAACCTGTTTCCTTCTGCAACGGAAATTGGATTGGAGCTGAATCAGGGCTTTAGAAAATGGGGACAAGTATAATCTTTAACTATATCAACCGGTCTATTTACTGCTATCCTTAAATAAATGCGTCACTGATTTTGTGTGTCGTTAAAATTGACTCTCTCTTCAATGACGCAGTTGGATTACGTAGCCTTTGTGTCTTCAATTAACGTGTATAGATAACTCTAGTTGGACCATACGAGCTTTAGAGGAAATGGCTTCGCTCTCTTATCCGTTACAATTACAGTAGTTGAAGGTGTGAGAAGTAGAGGTTATGTTTTGAAATTGTTATTTGGTGTTCTTTAAATTATCCATTTCCATTGGAGGTTTCATTGCTAACAGTAACGATGAATGACTGCAGGATATTAGTGGTAGGGAGGTGGAGATGAGCGTGTACAAGGGAAAGGTTCTGCTGATTGTAAACGTTGCTTCTGCGTGGTAAGCATCTGTTTAAGGAACCGTCTCTTCGACCCCTTTTTACCGACGTTGTTGCAATTTTCGATGAAGGTGCAAGTGATCGACTGAGATTTTAAAGATATTGTTAGATTCTGAGAACGGCAACTTCTTTCTTTGAAAATTTTGGGAGTCCGCAAATGCATGCCTGACGTCATTGGTTTGCAGTGGGTTGACCACCACAAACTACAAGGAGCTCGCAGAGATTTACGGCTTATACAAAGACCAGGGTAAGTACGTTCTCACTAAATCTAGCTTAAAGCATTTAAGAGTTATCCCCACTTTGGATTTGTAGAAGCTCAATCCCTATATGTTTTTCAGCCTTTCCTCAGACGTCCTTTTATATCTCTAGAGCAAGCCTTCCGGAGACCCAGTTGACATTTTTCGTTGCCAAAGTTAGAACTCCACATCTCACATTTGTGCGGAGTATAATCAAGTTGCTTGCGTTGAACGAGGCACTACTATCAAACACTGGTATCCGAACAAAGATTTTATGATGGGCAAGGAGAGAAAACAAGCGTCGTTTTCTCTTAGGTCCTTATTGCTTTTTTGACTGAGTGTAGAATTTTTATGTACCATGCAAACCCGAATCATGCCTTTTGGATGGAACCAGTGTGAACACGGAGTACTTATGGCCCTTTGTTGGGTCTTAGATATCTCTCGAAAACCTCTGAGAGAAGTGTATGGCTAGTGAGGATTTGACATGCAGGCTGTATTGACTGGTTGAAAATGTGTACGGATTGGCTGACTATGTCTAACCGAGTTCCTTTTTTGTGAAAACTACAGATTTCGAGGTTCTGGCCTTCCCTTGCAATCAATTTGGAGGCCAAGAGCCTGGGACCAATGAACAGATAAAGGCATTTGCTTGCACAAGGTTTAAAGCCGAGTACCCCATTTTTGACAAGGTAAGTCACCCACTTGCCAGGGCTCTTACTGGCTTTGGACGAATTAGTATCATTCTCAATGAAATATTTTTATGTTTTTCCAATATTAACGTAGGGAACCCCTTTCTATGGCTCATAGAATCACCTCATTCTTGATTTCTTGTCTTTGGATAGCACTTGCATTGGAAAAGGGTGGGTTTTCAACTGGGCGGAAAGGGACCCCATGCAAAAGGGGTTTAGTACCTTACAAATTATTGGTAGTCCATGATTTCATCTTTCTGCCAGGTTAATGTGAACGGTTCTCAAGAGGCACCGATATACAAGTTTTTGAAGTCTCAGAAAGGCGGTGGCCTGTTGGGTGATAGCATTAAGTGGAATTTTGCCAAGTTTCTCGTTGATAAGAACGGGAATGTTGTCGATCGCTATGCTCCCACTACTCCTCCTTCAAAGATAGAGGTAACCTACGATTCCTGAAAGCTTTGTCAAATTTAATATAGTTTGTCGAACTATGGAAATGTATGTTTTATCATTGGAACATTTGTTTTATAGGACTTCCAGCTTGGATTCTCTTTAACAGTTCCGGCCACTCGATTACTGGGAACGTTGAAGCAGATAAATGGCTCTCCACATTTTGCGAATAGTGATGATTGTAGCTATTTTAGGAAATCTGCTGACAACCGTTCGTTGTAGATGTTCTGAACTCTTGTTTTCTTGCCTTGTGCTACAATTGTGTTGATTCCATGCACCGTCTTTTGTTTTGCAGAAGGATATCAAGAAGTATTTGAGCAGCTAAAGTGTCGAATTTATGGTTGAGGCGAGTATGCAGGGAAATCTTGGCTCTGTATGGGTCTGTGACCATTGGTGTCTGTGTATAGTTCGTGGAAGAGTGATTAAATGATTGTAGTCCTGCAGTTTGGATGGCTTAGCTATAGTAGATCCTTGAACTTCATAGAAATTCTTGTATGCTTAGCTGTGAGTGTCGCAGTGCAAACTTTGTAAGAAATTTGGAGAAATTTTGGCTATGTAATGGAGAATGGTCCAAGACAGTGCATTTGATATAATTTACAGATGTGGAGTTAAAGTTGAAACTAGAGATTGTTTTTCACTTTTAGACCAACGAGAATTATATTTTCTTGACAGCAAACAAGTGAAGATTTTTGTAACTGATGTGAATTTCTTTTTGTAGGGTGACTTAAAAGAGATCTGTAGGGGACCCCTTTGAACTGTCTTGTAAAAAACAATAATCTTTAGAAACTGTATTTCTTGGCAACCTTGTTGTGACACGTGGCATGGCAATTGTAGTTTGTCTAAGAAGTGTTTTTGGAAAGCACCTGTGGGCATAGACGGTGAGTGAATAGAGTTAAGTACTTTATTGCTTCTAATTGATTGTTAGTGTAGCCAATCAAAGACATTATTGCAGTTGCAATTGTCTGATTTCCATGACCTCGTAAATCATGAGCCTCTAGTACTAATATACTACTGGACATTTTTCTTTTGCATTCAGCATCATTCTCATTGAGTTGAGAACTAAATTTAAAAACCAAATTATTAGAAAAATGCAAGACGAGCACATTTAAGTGTAAATCGCGAAGTTGTGCGTATTATTAGTATTTGAAAGACTTCTGATTAAATAAAACTTGCTTTTTACACATGAGTACTGGAATATCTGCTCTCTTGCAACTGCAGAATTTTGTTCTACACTGAATGTTGCGTTTAGATTGGCCCACACTAATTTCTTGACATTTCACACTATTTAAATATTTATATCTGCTACAGTATTTTTCATCAAAAATTGCTGCAGCAAACCATTTTTAGAGTATTTTTCATCAAAAATTGCTGCAGCAAACCATTTTTAGAGGGCCTATCAACAACAATGAAAAAAGACAAACTAGTGACATCCAAGTCATAAACCATGTAAAATCTAAATACCTAGTGAGTTGCATAGGCTTCCAAGTGACCAAGTGATGAGTCATGAGGTAACTCACCAAGATAAGGCAACCTAATTGTCAAAAGGCAACCTAAATGCAATATTCAGTGTAGTGGTGATAGAAAAGTTTTGAAGCTTGTTGATGTATTCTAATACATGTACATCCAATTCCATGTCCAAAGGAAATACATATACTAGAAGAAAAACGTGTCTTAAATGACAGATTCAAAACCACCAAAATTATCTTAAACAACTAAACAATGACTTAATTATAATTGTTTAACCCTTGAGCACCCAATCTTCAAACCTAAAATGTTTAATCTGCTTGCAATCAAAGTGCTCCTGTGGATTGAAAATTTGGATCCACTAGATTGGACTATATGAATTGTTAGTAGGTGTAGTAATTGAACTAATTTGTGTAGTACTCAATTTTTTTGTATTGTAGAAGGCAAAAGAAAAAATAATAAAATGTTTGAATGCCCCTTAGTAAGAGTTTTTTTTTTTTTTGGTTTTCCAACCAAAGCTTGTGTGGCATTCTTTGAAAATGGTTTGTAGCTTGCAAGCTCCATCCTATTTTTGGTTGGAGTTGAAGGTGGTCTCTATGCATAGATTTTTGCAGCATTATGGGATTTTTTTGTAGGCAAAAAATTCTCATTGACATTTATTTGAAAATATTTGAAAAATCACTGGCTTCACTTAATTGTTGCATGGAATTGGATTAGGCAACACCTCAAATAATTTTAAAGTGATGGCATCAATTTTCAATTTCACAAGAAATTTATGGAAGCCTAGAGTGCAATGCAATTTTCATTATTGTAATCTGTCATTTTTTGAAAAGAGTTCCCCTTTTTTTTTCTATAGCCTTGAAGCTCACCCTTTTTTTTTGAGACAATTGGGCCTTAAATTGCCCAAAAAAAACATTGCCCCTTACACAAAAAAGTGGTTGGAACTTGGCTTCCAAGCTAAGTTTGAGCCTTACATGTATCCAAGTTTTTAGAGATGTCTACTTTTTTGGCACCAAAATTTCAAAAAGTACTATGATGTAAGCACTTTTTTTTAGCAAATCAAGACTAGAGACTTGGGACATAGCTAAATCCCTAAATGTCAAGGAGGACAGTTTTTGTCCTTTGGCTCCAAAAAAAGATTATGTACTAAAAAAAAAGGTGTTTTTCCATTTTTTTCAAAAGTGATCATAAACACATAGTCCATCATGGAAGGCAAAAATCATCTCATTAGATGAACTCATAATTTTAAGTAACCCAAATTGTGAGAAGATTCAATGACACAATTTTAGGTCCCAAGCTGCCCTTCTTGCAATTTTTGTAAGGACACCATGCACTATTGACTTTTGCAACTTTAGAATATAATTTTATAATTGCTATGTACTTGCTCAACACTTGTTGAACACTTGCTTGAACACTTGCTTGAACACTTGCTGAACTCTTACTGAACACTTGTTGAACTCTTGCTGAACACTTATTGAACAATTGTAGAGTAATGTGGCCAGGCTGGTTACGTTGACTAGCCCGGCATTTAAGGGTTAAAACCATGAGATCTAATTTTCAACTCTTCAACCCATGAGGCCCTAAGAATTTAGTGGGACTTAGGACTTGGGACATAATGTGGATTGCCCATACAAAATCCATTTTGCTTGGGGGTTGGTACATTTATTTTCTTAGCCCCTAAAGGACCAAGCAACCCTTTGTGACCAGTACAATATAGGGTATTTTTCTTATATTTGGAGTGCATCCACACCTTTATTACATTTGATATCAACAAAGAAGTTAGAATATAGATCAATGCTATTCTAGTGAGGTAGTCAAGATTCCAAGTTAAAACTTTTTGTTGGTAGAAAATGCCAATTATATAGTAGCGTACATACTATGTATTATAGTAGCTTGATTGTTTAAGGGTTAAACTTCCATGCTTTAGTATATGGAAGGACAAAATAAAACTCTCTTTATAAAGCATCTATATTAACAAAATTGTATTTAGATTGATAAAGACTTGTAAAACTTCTAAAATTTTGACATTCATAGAATTCTAAGTTGTCACCTAATATTCATTTTTTGCAAAGGTCATTTATGAATCAAATTCTTATTTGTATCTTAGAGAAAAACGCAATAAACCAAAGAAATAGATATTCCTATTCTTAGTTGTACCATAGTTAGGTCTTGTACTTGGATGTGAACTCTAAACTCTATTTATCAATTTTTTTATTAAGTTTCAAAAGTTGCTTTATGATTGAATTCTTGAAATAAAATATAAATATACTGCTTGAAATTTTATACTAATAGTATGAAAAAATTTAAATCAACTATGCCATGACTAGACAACTTCGGTTTGTTCCAAAAATACTAAGTGATACAGGACATGATCGTTTTATGTGTTATGTTGAATTTAATATCTTTTTTACAATTTAAGGATATAAACTTCTTCGATAATTGCTTTGAGTACTTATATCACATGAAACGAAGGAAATCTCCATTTGCCTCAACTCTAGTTTCAAGCTTTTTTGGACATTTTTTCAAAGAAATTCAAAAATTAAATTTTTTGAAACGTTTTACGATTTTCTTTGAATGACAACATTGAACTTGTTAAAGTTCACATATCAGTAGATAAAAAAACAATGTAGAAAGTGCTCCACCTCAAAATATTTTGTTCAATTTAAAAACTGATTTTAAAATGTAATTCCTTTTTCAAAATCTAGTTTGTTGCGGGTTCATTTCCAAGATTGAACAAATTAGTCGATTTAAATGGCATTATGATTTTTATACTATTGAAAATTTCATCGTCTTATTTTGTATTCTATATTAGTTTAATAATGCATTAGTGACTTCTCTAATGTACTCTAAACCAAAATCTTTGAGTTTATCTTTCCAAAAGAGTTGATTGAAAACAATCATGAACAATGGTTCATAAAAACAAAACAAATTGTAATCCTTTAAGATTCTATTTGATTTTAACCCTTAAAGGATGGATGGATCACCATGACTTGCCCTGCTTGTAGCAGTTTACAGTGTTTTGCACATGGGCACTAGTAGTATTGTTTCAAAAAGTTTGAAAAGTCAATAGTACATGGTGCCCTCATGAAAATTGCAAGAAGGGCAGCTTGGGAGGTAACACCATGTTTCTGAATCTTATCACAATTTGGGTTACAAAAAAAAAGCATCTTAAGAGGTTACATTTTGTCTTCCATGATGAACCATGTGTTTATGGTCACTTCTGAAGAAAATCAGATGAAATACAGCTTTTTTTTAAATCTTAAGATCTTTTTTTAGAGGCGGAGGACGTTTTTTGTCCTTCTAGAGGTTTGGGGGTAAAGGTTTTATCAAGATTATTATGGGATGCATTGAACATGTAGGCCTATGGGCTTACTCTATTAAGAGAAATGGAGAAAATCTAGGCATGTGATCAAGTGTTGAATAAAACAAATAACTAAATCCAGGTTCTTTGAAGGGATATTGTGAGCACGACAAGCCTAAACATAAAATATTGTGATGTTCAAGTTAAAAACAACCTCATGGTAGTTGAATATTTGATAAATAGGCCTCACCTATATGTCATGTTTAAACTAGCTTACTTATGACATTTCATTTGCCATGCAACATTTTCATAAACATCACATTAGTAAGAGCCCCAACTTGTTGATAAATAACTGTCTTGAAGGCAATAAATGCAAAATTGTAGGGGCCAAACTTAACATGTTGTTTGCATTCTATGTTCTAACTTTCGAATCAAAAATTTCCCCGTAAACAATGCCTTTGCAACCAAAACTATTATTTCTTCTCTCTTTGTAATTTTTTAATCTACCCTTCAGATAAAATGATTTACGTACAATCTTTAACTTTGATAGAAGAACCACTTCGTACAGAACAATGTAAATTGCTCGATAATACTTATTGTATAGTTTATATATTGATACATTAGTGTCTCATATTAACATTTTTTGGGTAGCAAATAGCTTAGCCATAAACGCTGAAATCATCACTCAAAGCCTCCTTTAATGAAATTGGCCCAAAAAGAAATTCTTTCTAATCATTTGACTAAAACTTAACCCCTAAAGGTCCAAGTCTTTTTTCCAATGAAAGTCACTGTTAACTGCCACTTTGGGGGGAATGAGTAGAAAAGTAGGAAATAAAGTTTGTTTTACAAATCCAACCGTAGGATCTTATCTTAAACTAGAAGAGGTACTTGTGAGAAAAAATTAGGTCATTTTAGATGGAGAGGAGGGTGATAGTCATATTTGAGGTGAAGAGAAAAGGTTATCTTTCTTGCTGCTAGTAAATTTTAGAAGCCTTTGAACACTCTTACATGAAAAAAATTACTCTACACAAACTTGAGGTTTATTTTTTCCATGTAGAAGACCAAGTTAGGTATGTCCATATGTGTGGGAGAATTTTCAAATCAATTGGAACTATACAACACATGGGAAAAAACAGTTAGTAATAAGAAGTAGAGAATGAGTCAAATCACTAAATTGTTAAGAATTTAATTATTAAAATGAAAAATGCAAATCCTAATTGTTATAATGTTGCCATAAAAAATATACTTCCTTAGGTTTAGTTTGTTTTTTCAAAGTATTAAAAATTCTGGAAAATAAAGGACTTCAAAGTTTATTTTAGAGTAAAGAATCCATAACTGCCCACAAACTTAAACATCTCATAACTTTCATCTCATTGATTGAAATTGAATGATTCCAAGCTTCCCACGTATTAAAAATCTAAAGAACCAATTTCAGATTTCTATCTTTAGAAAAAAATTAAGAAATTTTTGGGTTGCTTGGATTGCCCTCCCTCCCTTGGGCAATAGAATTCTTGCATATCTTCTTCATCAATTGTCATAATGAAGAAAAAATTAGATGCTCATGTAGATCTTGGAATTCCACACCTTTAATAAAAGTTTAAAAAAATCACAAAAAAACTAGATTAGCTATAGATACATGCCCAAATTCCATTTGTCCCCTGTGGGACAGCTGGGCCTTTAGGGTTAACAAACAATTCCTTGTTCTTTCCTTCTAAGATTAAATAGATAATCCAATCCGAAAGGGAAAGAAACAAAATAAAGGAGGCAGGGCTTTTATGGGCCTTTTAGTGCCAAATTCAAAGTTGCCTTATTTGATTTTGGCCAGTGCACCTGACTCCCTCAAAAAAATCTCCGTACTTGGGAGGGCACGCATGTTCTTATTCTTCATTTACAATACCAAAAGAAAAAATACTAAAAGGAGGTATGGGATATTCAAGGTAACTAACTCCAGCAGTACTAGTTAGGTCACTTCATCATCAATTAACCTAAAAAGCCCCAAGCCTATTTTTTCTCAAAAAACACTCAAAACTACCATTGTTAGTCATTTGATTTTGAGAACAAGATTTTTCTATTTTTTACAAATCTAGATATAGGGTCTTGCATGAGATCTATGCAAGAAGAGTTGAAGACATGGTCAACTTTTTGTGAAGTTTGACCACCTAGATTGAGAGATATGATCAATTGAAGTTAGTGCAAACTTTTTTTGAACTTTTGTCCAAATTATCAAATCTCTTCAACTGCATGTTGTGGATATTTATTGCAATATAAGTGTTGTAGAGATTTGGCCAACATACTCTAAAGCATGTCAAGCATATCCTCACAAGTTTCAAGGTTAACTGAGATATGGAATACACGCTACATAGTCCTCCATTGCAAACAAGTGTTTGAAATTCACAATATATTGGTTTTTTTTGCAAACCAAATTTCTGAGTACTAATTCTAAATTATAGAAGTCCAAATGGTAGATTTACTTATTTTATCTTTATTGACAATCACAAAAAAAAAATTGAAAAAAAACCAAATCTTTAGTAGCTATTACATTTCAAACTCGGCTGTTTTTAACATAAATAATAATGTATTTATCTAATTCACTATTGCTTAAGATGTACTCCAATGAAGGGTCATGCTTTCATTGATTTCTTTTTAGAGAAGTGAATGGAAAATGATCTGCCTAAACTGTCCCTTGAACTAAAAAAATAGCATAGAACACCTACAACTTTTGGATTGTAAATCTAATTTCAAATAAAAAACTTACCCTCATGTAGCCCTTGAAAACCCCACTTTTAGGAAAAACATTTAAAGAAATTGATAAAAAATTCCAAAAAAACAAGCTTTTTGTCTCATGTATGGATAATGGGCTCGGAGAATGCTAAATTGTGAGCGGGGATCTGTGAGCTGTGAGCTGTGAGGCTAGATTTTTTTTGTCAAAATACTAAATTTCACCTATATATGTGTACATAGGACCTTATCATTATGCATTACAAATGTTTACCTCTTGAAAACTTGTCGTTTATTAAGTTTTTCCATTGAATTTGAGCTCAAAATTGGTTCTTGCTCACAAATATTAGCTCACCACTCACATGCTCACAATTTTAAGCTCACAAAATAGAGTTGTCCCAACAAGCTCTTAGGGATTAAATCAAAATCTCTAAATCCAAACATGAATTCAATATTCCAAAATTCAATCTCCTTATGATAAATATTTACATCCTTACATTTGTTGACCAGTGAAGAAACTGAACATTTCTACCTCGGACTCACAAAACGGCATGTCATCTAACCTCAACCCTTTTCAGTGTAAGTTGCCAAATTTGAACTTACACTTTTGGAAAAAACCCAGCAAATCTTGCTCTGCCCAGGGTGTGATTCAAGGCTTTTTTTACCTCATGGCACCAGATTTGCATTTTTTTAATTCCATGTCAGTCAATGCATCTACGTCCCTCCACAATTCCTCCATTCTTGGATGCGCACGGAAGCTTCTTACTGTTCATCTACAATGCAAAAAAAATCTTGAACGCGCACGGAGGCTAAGCTTCTTACTGTTCATCTACAGTGCAGAAAAAAAGCCCCAGTGTAATTGCCGTACTGTAAACACATTGAGGATGCGGATTGCTCTACCTTGGCTAAATGAAAAAATAAACTTGATCTGAAAGACATGGGCAACAGAAAGGGGGGGCAGAAGCCAAAGTTCACCTACAGCCCCACTGTAGCCTCTATAGCGCCAGTGACAGCATACAAGTTACTAATATTGGCCTCCTTTTCGACTGGACTGCTTTTTATATCATTTGCATGCATGTTGTCAAGGGCACATATAGAGGTTTATTTTTTCTTCTGGTTTTTCATGTATGCGAGTAATAACTCTATGTTTTAAAAGAAAATTTATATTGTTTGGTGAACTTTTCTGAAGTCTTTACGTGAAGATGTCATTATCCTGTCATATGGGTGTATTCCTCAAATCAACTTCAATAAGATTCAAAATCACCCAGTAATTTTTTTTCATTATTTTACTACCATGTTACCTCACTTGTAAAGTTGACTATATTCACCATCACAGTTTTTGATCACATTGTTACAACTTCAAAAGTTCACTTGCGTAACATGGTTGGGGAGAGTAATCGCTATAAGAAAAATGTATCCTAAATGATTGGTACAAAATCACATTTAATATCCATAATGATTATTAGATGACTAAATTATAATCATGGTGTACACCTACAGTCATTGTGGGTTAGTTGTTGAGGACACGTTTTCTCTTGTAAACGCAATATTTGATAATTTGGAAAAAATGGTACATTTTGGGACTTTCAAGAAGTGAGTCAGGAAGTTTGAGGTGATCACCTCAAACTAACACGTGCCCTCACCTGAGAGGAGAGATTTGGGAGGTAAAAAATCTTAGTGGCTTAGATTGGATTTGATACCTTCAAATCTGGTTTTAAAGTGATTTTTTGGGTTTGAGGGGAAAACAAAGTGGGACCCCTATTTTTCCCAAATTAGCAAATATTGCATTTGTAGTAAATGAACTTGTTTTGTTCTCCAAGAGCAAGGTCAACACATCCTTGTTGATGATGTCCAAACCAAGCCTAAATAATAAAATTTAGTAAAGAAGTCTTGGAAATGTGCCCCATTTGTAATTAAACTATGCCTATAAATTTTTTCATTTTTGTGCCTCTATTTGTTTTTTTTTGTTTTTTTTTTTTTTACCGAAATGAGGGTCATGGAAATAAAAATAGTTTATGCATTTTCCTCCATCCAAGTTATATGTTTTGGAGAGAAACAACTTTCTTGCCTGGAATTTTGGAATCTGATTTTGAGCTACGTTCAGCCGGCCCTGCCCTGGGGTACGGTAGCGCTGGTGCTGTAGCGTCGCCATCAAAGCTCATCACTCCCACGGAGGAAAAGTGCCACGATCGAACATGCTTTTGTCCCAGCCCGGAATACAAGAGAACGTGAATTTCCTCCACGTAACGTAGATCTTCGCGATGGAATCTGCGAGATCGCCAAGATCGCCGCCATGCTTCACCACTTGATCACCCCGCGCACCACCTCTCCGCCCACCGCTCCGCCTTGCTTGGCGAATGGCCACTGCAAGCAAGCACCAACGACGAGCGGGCCATGCATGCACTCATCATACAATCGTCGCGCATCCGTCGCTTTCGCGTTGCCCCTCTAGCCGAGCCTAACTTGCTCTAGCTCATGCGTCATTTGCCGCTTTGATCGGGGCCGCCGCGCATGCGACGACGACACAGATGGGCGCAGGTCAGAAATGGCGCCCAGGCGCGGGAGCCAAGGCCAGTTCCGGCAGTAGCGGGGGCCGCGAGCTGGGCATGGCGATGGTGGTGTCCTGGCGGTCCGTGTGGGTGGTGGTGGTGGCGCAGGTGGTGCTGTGCTATGTCATGGCGTTGATGGGCTCTGCGTCGTGCCGCTGGGGCGCGCTGCCGATACCCACTGGGGGTTACGACGCCGATGGCGCTCCTGCCACGGCCACGACGAACGCCGCCGTGGATGTGGTGGATTGGGCGGGCGATGTGCGGGATTTGGACATGGCGTGGAACCGGTTGTGTTACGGTTCGAAGCCGCCCCTGAGGCTTTGGATCGCACTGTTCGTGAAGAAGTGGCCGACCGGTGGTACGCCCGGAGGGCTGGAGCGTCACGCCATGACGTTGCATCGCGTCTTGGCGGACCGCGGGCATGTGGTGCATGTCTTCACGGTGCGGCAGCCGGGCGCTACCACCACTGAAGCCGAGGACGAGGCGGAGGAGCGGCGGCGCCACAAAAACTTGCATCTGCACTTTGTGAAGCCGAATGCGGGCGGGGGGTTTGATCACAGTCGCGCGTGGGAGAAGTTCGTCTCGTCGAATGCGACCCATGCGTTTGACATCGTGCATTCGGAGAGTGTGGCGCTGCCGCACTGGAGGGCCCACGAATTTGAGAATTTGGCGGCGTCGTGGCACGGAATTGCATTCGAAGTGATCCATAGCGACATCGTACAGGACCTTATTCGGAAACCCGGTGAGGCGAGGACGCCAGAGCTGGAGCATAGCATGAGCGGCCGATTGATGCGCATTGCTGACGAAGTGCGCTTCTTCCCGAGCTACCGCCAGCACGTCGCGACCAGTGACTACGTTGGCGACGTGCTGCGCACCATCTACGAGCTGCCCTTGCGGAATGTGCACATCATTCTCAACGGCGTCAACGAGAAGGAGTTTCGGCCCAACCCTGCCGCGGGCGCTGCCTTCCGGGCAAAGTAATTTCTATTCTTAGTCCTTCCTCTCTGCAAATCTTATTTTCCCTGCGTCAAAATTTATTTTCCCGCGTTGGCGAGGCTTAATTTTGCGAGCCCGCCGTCCTTCCACCTTGTTGCGTGAATGGAGTCTTTGTTGTTTCACACAACCTGTCGAGCTGCTCTGGGTTTGCAATGCATTCTTTCTTAATCCCTATCCATATATGGGAACTCTGTTTTTGAAGTTTGTGGTTCCACACGCATTTAGCTGTGCAACCGTGTAATGGGATGTTGCGAAAGGAGTGTCGTTATAAAGGGTTGAGTACTACTGGGAGAGGGCTGATGATTGAACGCGAACACGGGACTCAGGTACGGAGTGCCGGAGAATGCGAGCTTGGTGCTGGGAGCAGCAGGCCGCCTGGTGCGAGACAAAGGCCATCCGTTGCTGTTCGAGGCATTCTCCGAAATTATCAAGAAGCACAAGGGAGTGTATCTACTGGTGGCAGGCAGCGGCCCGTGGGGGGAGCGCTACGCGGAGCTGACGCCGAACGCGAAGACGCTAGGGCCCTTGACACCGTCGCAGCTTGCAGATTTCTACAACGCGGTGGACATCTTCGTGAACCCGACGCTGCGATCGCAAGGGCTGGATCACACGCTGTTGGAGGCCATGCAGTGCGGCAAGCCATTGCTGGCTACCCACTTCTCCAGTATCGTCAGGAGTGTCATCACCGACACCACCATCGGCTACACGTTCTCGCCCAATGTGGACTCGCTCACCGCCGCGCTGGAGGCCGTGGTGCACGACGGCGTCGCCACGCTGCGGCTGAAGGGGCAGGCGTGTCTGGCCTACGCCTTGCGCCTCTTCACGGCCACCAAGATGGCGTCCGCATACGAGCGCCTCTTCCTGTGCATGGCCAACGAGCTCTACTGTCAGTACCCCTTGCCCTCCGACCGTCCCGAATGCTCCTTTACCCCATCCCGACGGAGCCACCGCGCTCTTTCATAATTCACCCCCACCTTGCTTTCTTTCTTTCATACCCTAGAGAATCCTCCCTCCAGAGCCTGTTTGTACCCACCCACCCACCCACCCACTTTTATCCCCCTAGAACAAAAAGTGGTTCCATGCGAAGGTGAGCACTCACCTCAGATCGACTACCTGCCCATCCTTACCATCTTGGGAGCAGTCTACAGGTCTCCATGGGTTCGGTACTTGATGTACAGTTACCACTTTGTAGGAACCCAGGGCCGAGAGATCTTGAAGACAGACCTCCGCCTTGTTAGAAGACCTTCTTTTCATGTCAGACGTACACCATTGCCAGATTTCAATGCAGTGCGCATTCCACGGTTGCCTTTGCAATCTGATGTGCTGGCTTGGAGTACTATTCTTCACCCTAGTATAGTTATCATACTTTACCATAGGATCAAGCTTTGCTGGTTACATTGATTTCATTTCCTTGAAGCAGTTTTTTGTCGACTGAATTTGCAAATCGGTTTATATCAGAGCTGAACAGTCAGCCAGACGCTGGAGACGATGTTGGTGCAGTTCATAACCAGGGTAGATTTCTTCTTGCCATTTCTACGCTAGCTTCTACAGTGTACAGTACATCTGCTACTCCCATGACGGCATGAGTAGTGTGTTAGTGTAACTGTGTTGGCAACGAGCACGGCTCTGTAATCTGGATATGCTACTTGCTTCAATTCCCGGGTGGGTCAGTTGCAGAACTGACCATTACCCGCATGCTGCAACCAGTCCAATGCCAAGCTGATGACCAGACTCCACCTTGCTAAAGTGGACATCTATGTTACCATTTTCCATTTCTCTCTTCTGCAGCATGACCTTGGCAACATTAGTTTTCGCTTCTACTTGAAGTTGAGTACTGACCCGTACAACACACACACCCCCATATTCTTCTAAGAGCTATAATTCCTCCCTCCTGGTTTTTATTCTCAAGTGTGAGGTCAAAGCAGCTTGCTTGTTGCTACTCAATGCACGTATGTCGAAGGTGACTTGGAAAACAGTAAGCTACCTCAAGGAGTTAAGATTGTGATAGCATGGTACAGATTGTGAAATGGTCAGTCCTCGTTAGTGAACACGTTTCTACCAACTTTGCAAATGTTGTTTCTGCATGTAATACCAAATTACTCTGCGTTAATACCACAACAAATGATCTCAACAAATGACTGAATTCGAGGGAATACCAGCTCTGGAAGGACAGCGGGAGACGAACTTCATGGTCGTTGAAATAGCGAGTTTCAGTGGATTTTCAGTCCCCCTAATGGCAATTTTGTTACGTCGACGGCTCGACGCAGTTCAGAGCGACAAACCCAGGACGTGGGTGTTGTGTGCCTTGAACGATGACAAAGTTGTGAAGATCTGGCAATGCAACAAACCCGATGTTCCCTCCACAAACCTCAGTGAGATCTATGACATGGCTAATTTCCTTTTTCTAAGAGCTCTAGGTCTTTGATAAACCAAAAACAAAGCTGAAACTTGATCATTTGCAAATAAACTCATATAAAATCCTTGGGGTTTATTTTACCATGTTTTAACCTGCTTCAATGTTGACTTAGGATACCGTGCAAATCTTTAACTCCTCAAATATTGTGGTATTTTTACACTTGGTAAATCTCCCGATAAATCTTCTGCTCTGCTCCCTCTAACCATTACCACAGAATAAGAACTCCATTCTATTCTCAACAGCAACAAAAGCAACCTTAACAACAATCATAGCCCTTGCAGATTTTTGTTTCAAAGGAGACCTAATCAAGTTGCCATACAAATGTTTTAGTCGTCCACCCTTGCATTTATTTATCCAATGGTATAATCGGAACCAAAGAGGATTTTAGATCTTAGGAGTAGATCTTCATGCTTTTAGAACAACTTTCTCATTCTACATTTCATGCATCGTATGTTTATTTCCAACTCTAATTAGTGTAGGAAAGGTAACTTAACCATGGCTAGTGCAAACACAATTTTATTAATTAACAATTTTTATGACCTTTTTTTTTTAATAGTTCAAAATAGTTTTTTTAATAGTTCAAAATAGGATGTTTAGAATAATAGTTCCATCATCTCTAGAAGTGGATCCAATTCTCATTTGTGATCACCCATTTCTAAATTGGCCATGTGATCCTTCATAGATTAATTGTATTCTTAATCCAAATATGGTACTAGGGCTCTACTAGGTTCTTTTTGAATAATCTATGTGCCTTACAAGGTGGAAGTTTCTATTTTTACTTATACCATATTTTAATTTATGTTTTCATTTTGCATTTTACTAAGGTTTTTTTTCACTTGGTAGGGAAAAAATAATCTTAATGGGATTAAAATAATTTTGAATCTATCAAATTTAGGAAATTTATTTTAATCATGTCCTACTTTTGTTTGATAAGATTTACAAAAAATAAAAAAATAAAAAAATAAAAACAAGGGAGAAACTATTTTCTATTTAATTTCCCTTTCACACTTAGCCACAAGTTGCAAGCCACTAGTCCTAGGGCTTGTTTGCACAACAATTTAGCATTTTGATTTGCTCAAAAATTCTTTACATCTCATATTTGCAACAAACCCTTGGTGCTCCTGTTGTCCTCATAGCTATAGGCCTATAGCAAGCTCTTCTTCCTTGTAGCTTGACTTCTAGCAATTTTTGGCTTCCAAGTAGTGCTTCCCTATATTTTGGCGCTAGCATTCTTTTAGTGCTGGTAGTGCAACGTGCACTAATTGTTGGGTGAAGCTAGACAATCTTTCAATTGTGCAAACATATAGTGCCAACCTTTTAGCTCTATGGCATGCACATGCATGGGAGGTATCAAAAAGATTTAAAAACATAAAATGTTAAAAAAAAATGCAAGCTTACATTCTTTTTGGTAAGTTTTCATGATATCTCCAAGTAAAAATCAATTGCTCTAATTTTGGATTTAAAAAACATATTTAAAAAGTAGCATCATCTCCTCAAAGAATTTACAAAATTTATTGATAAGGACAATATAGCTTGAAGCTTTCTTAGTGCAACCTTTGTCAAAATGTTACAACCCAGTTGATCCTGGGTGAGAATCCAATTTAGTTCTAATGAACAATGTGCACATTAAATGATGAGAAAAATAATAAGCAACTATATCTTTAGGGTAGAACTCTTTCTTCTCACAGAAACCTACATTTCATCTTCAAAGCTAAGAATACGGCTTGTGATGGGCAACAACTCCACTCGAGGATGCACCAAATATTTGAAAGTTGACTTTGTATTGGATGTCATTGAAGATGGTTTGTTTGTTTTAAGTTGATGTGCATGATGGTCGCCACGTCCATATGAGGCATGGTGGCCATGACCAATAATTACAAGAGCTAGTGTATTTTTCCATTAAGTCCTTTTGACGTCTCAATGTTTCGGCCAGAACTTGATGAATTTGCAAGCTGTGGAGATGCATTGAGTTTGCATCTTTATTGCTTGGTAATATAATCAAAGCCAAGCAAAGTGTTCTGACTAGATTAAATTAAGCCGCTTTAGTCTTTCAGCCTCTCCATGTTCAAGTTAGGCAAGTTTGAAATAGACGAGCTACAAGTGCTATTAAAAAATGATTTATTTGTAGGTTGAGACAAAGAGGACCTTCATGTCAAGAAATTGTGAAATTACAAATAGGAGCATGAAAATGAAAAATACCAAAATAGGGGTACAGTTTTGAAATAATTTGTAAATTTTTTGGATTTTTTTTGGTTTGGACATTGGTTAACTTAGATTCATTACATTAAATGTTTGTTAACCTTCAAAAAACTTAAAGGCTTCTTCAAACTAAGCCTAAATAAAGAAATGTTAGTAAAGGGGATGGCAACTTTTGGAGCAATTTTTTATTTTTTTGGAAATTAGTTAACATTTCATGTGATGTATTTAAATCAACCAATGTCCAAACCAACATTTTTTTTTGAATTGTGTCCCTATTTGTAATTATTTAGAAACTGTGTCCCTATCTATAATATATTTCAATTTCATGCCCCTATTTGTAATTTCTCCAATTATAAAAGACCATACTGACATTGCAAATGCAACTAAGATACCAAAGCAAATGTACATGGGGTATGTTGTGGTGGAGTTTTGCTATTTGGTTCATGGTTAATCACTTAGATTGGTTTTTTTGCCAATGATGTTTATCTCGTACTCAATGTTAAGTTCTTGGCCTTTTATGCGCTTCACAAATAGAGCTTGTATTATACATTGCAGCCTCATAACATTTAGTAGCTTGAAGAGAGGCTGCCTTTCCCTCTCTTCAGGTATCATCCACAAACTTCATTTGACCCAAAAGAAGAAAAAAAAAATTAAATTAAGTTAAATTAAAATTTTCTAACATGGCTGGCCCTCACATCAACATATGTGCACTAAACTGATCCTCTCTTTCATAAAGTCTCTGACAAATTAAGCCAAGTGTCCACATAATTAAAGATGGGTGTGGAATATTCCACACCATTTCATGTGGAAGGAGGCGCTTCCTCTGAGCGCTACTGAACGTTATGCTTCTCATACACCATGATTTTGTCCAAGGAGAAATTGGCCGGACAACGCTATTTGGTAAGCAATAATTGGTGAGTCGTGAGCCAAAATGTTTTGTGAGCAATAAAGGATTTTGAGCACAAAATCAAAGAAAAAACTTTAAAAATTGCAAGTTTTTCAACAAAGAAACATGTAAAACACAATTTTATTTATTATTCAATGTACTTTTACCTATAACTGTGAAAATTGAATTGCCTATGATCATGGGCAGAAATGAAAGAACATTTGGAAATCTAAATGTGGCTCTTGAAGTCCAAATTTAGTGTATATAGAAATTCTTGACATGAAAGGTAATTAGAATGTAGTGGCACAAAGGATAATGATTTGAACATAACAGAAAACAAAAATGTCTTATTTGTTTTGCTTAAATTTTGACAACTATTCATTTGAATTTGAGTTTTTTTTAATTTCAAAATTTGGGTGACATATAAACATCAGGTGTGCAATGTTTGACACCCAATACATTATACCGGTAGTAAAATTTTCTAAAATTTTGATGTTAATGTAGAATTTTATTGCATGAAAAAAAATTCATGCTTTATATTGTATATATGAAATAAAATGAATGACAATTTTAGAATTTTATTTTTTGTGCCAAATTTAATCCCAGTAATTGAAACATTGGAATTTTTTTTGAAATAGAAAGGAGAATCCTCAAAATGTACTTTCATGTTGCTTTTGGATGGAAGAAAACAAACTCCGTAAAACTCCATATGCATTGTTGAAAATTTGGAAACAACAATACAGGCTTCACTTTTGCAAAGTTGAAGATCAAAACATGAATTAAAAAATCATTGTTGGGATATACCCTACAAATAATAGTAAACACACAATATTGTAGAAGTGTTTACAATGCGTACATTCTCTATGTTTGCTAAGAGCCTTTGTAAGCATAATGATTTACAGGTGCACATACTTAGGACCTATCAAACAAACATAAAGTAAATTTGCAACATGTACTAGGTACTATATCAAGCAAATTGAATAGTATTTTAGTGAACAATTATGATATAGATTAGCCTTAATACTTTGATGTGATTGGGATGTTCTTCTTAATAATTATTACCCAATCATCAATAAAAAACAAGAAATTCAAGAATCTACTAGCTATTTCAAAATATAAGAGCTAAATTAAAGATAGGTTAAAAATGAGTAATGTAATGAAAATGCCACAAGTACAAGGTGAGCTATATCTCACTTGCATGGTATTTGCCACTAGTTCTCCATCAAATCTTTTCAACACAATATAAAGCAAACTATTTACTTTGAAAACAACTAGAATCTTCTCCTTAATCTGAGTTTCAACTACCTCTTGAGATTTGATAGACTTTGTAACTAGTGGCATCTTTGTGCTATATGCTTAGTAATGTTAGTTCTACCAAACTTACACTAACAACCACATGAGCTAAAACAATAGAGGTATATTTTCAAGATTTTGAAGTATTTTGAGTGATTTTTGTTGTTGACAAAGTACATTTTTGGTGGCTTTAGCTTTGTAAACACACCAAGTTCTAATATTCTAGAATGTCAATACACACTCTTTGACGTGTAACTGTAGTATACAAATATAGTATACATTTTTTAATACAAAATAGTGGTCCTCATCAAGAACTTACACTATTTTGAACACAAAATAGTGGTCCTCATCACAAACTTATACTATTTTGAATTTACAAAAAATTTAGAATCACAAAAGTATCTTTTCTTTATTGTAGAAAGTGGTTGTTTCAAAACAATCAATATTCATTGTTGAAGGCTCCAATTAATTTTTTACATTTTAAAAGGATACATTTGGATAATTATTGTAAGGCTCCAAGAATTTGCCAAAGATAGGTTAGAAATGACAAGATGGCCCTTTCCCCAAATAACACATACTGATTCAATATACCACTTTATTTGGTGTTGTAGAACTAAGAGAGTAACAGTGTTAACCCCTAAAGGACTGTTGTCCCTTCAAGGGACAGGTGGAAGTTTGGGTATGAACCTTTGGATAAGCTACTTTGTGTGATTTTTTGAAATTTTTATTGAAGGTGGAGAATTCAAAAATCTAAGTGGGCATCTAATTTTTTCCTCATTCTGACAATTATTGAAGAAGTTACACAAGAGTTTTTGAAAAGTTGGGGAGGACTGCCCGCCCGGGCAGCCCAAAAACTTCTTTAATTTTTAAAAAAAAATTAAAATTAGAAATTGGTTCTTTAGATTTTTTAATAGGTGAGAAGCTTTGAATCATTCAATTTCAAACAATGAGATGAAAGTTATGAGGAGTTCTTGTTTGCGGGCAATTATGGAATCTCTACTCTAAAATAAACTTTGAAGTCCTTTATTTTACTCAATTTTCATTATTTTGGAAAAAAAATTAAATCAAAGGAAGTAAATTTTTTATCACAACATTTTGACCTTTAGGATTTGCAATTTTCATTTCCATAATTAAATTCTTAACAATTTAGTGATTTGACTCATTCTCTACTTCTTTTTATTTATTGATTTTTCCCATGTGTTGTATAGTTCCAATTGATTTGAAAATTCTCCCACACATAGCTAACTTGATTTCCTGCACGGGAAAAATAAAGCGCAAAGTTGCATAGAGCAACTTTTTTGTTATAAGAGTGGTCAAAGGCTTCTAAAATTTTGGGGCAGCATGAAAAAAAACTTTTTGTTTCATTTTAGATGGAAATATCTCACTTATGTCCATTTGGAATGATCTAATATTTTTTCCACAAGTACCTAATCCAGTGTAGGACAAGATCCTATGGTTGGATTTCCCAAATTTTAAAAAAGCACTATCTTCTTACTAACCCTCCCAAAAGTGGCAATTTTGAGCGATTTTCATCAAAAAATGGCTCAGTCTTTCAGGGGTTAATTTACAAATATCTTAAATAAATAAGAAACAAAATGAACTGCAAAACAATGAACTACAATATAAAAATGAATGCATATAATAACTCAAAAAAAATACATATAATGAATACAATCCAAAGGGCAGGAGTAAAGAGGGGCTTAACAAGTTAACAATTATAATTTTAATACATAGAGTACCAACACAAAAGGACTAAACAAGTTACAATGATCAAGGTCTTATTTTGAGAAAAAGAAATAGTCAACAAAAGTCTTAATAGTTGCAATCTCTATTATTTTATCTTATGAAGTGTAAATGAAGAGAGGAATAACAAAAAATTTTATATACTTCCAAGTAATCTATGCGTGTGACTTTTCACCCTACCTTTCCCTGCATTGTTTCTTCTCCCTCTCCTCTTCAAATTTCCTTAACCCCTAAAGATCCAAGCAGTTTTCTCTAGTGAAAGTCACTATTAACTGCCACTTTGGGGGAATGAGTAGAAAGTAGGAAATATAGTTTGTTTTGCAAATCCAACCATAGGATCTTGCCTTAGACTAGAAGAGGTACTTGTGGGAAAAAATCAAGTCATTCTAGATGGAGAGGAGGGAGATATTTACATATAAAGTGAAAAAAAAGGTTTCTTTTTGTGCTGTCCAGAAAATTTTAGAAGCCTTTGTCCACATTTACATGAAAAAAATTGCTCTACACAAAGTTGAGGTTTATTTTTCCTATGTAGAAGACCAAGTTAGGTATGTGTGGGAGTATTTTCAAATCAATTGGAACTATACAACACATGGGGGAAAATAGTAAGTAAAAAGAAGTAGAGAATGAGTCAAATTACTAAATTGTTAAGAATTTAATTATTAAAACAAAAAAATGAAAACCCCAACAATAAAAATGTTGTGATAAACAATCTACTTCCTTAGGTTTAGTTTCTTTCCAAAATATTGAAAATTGTGGAAAATAAAGGACTTCAAAGTTTATTTTAGAGTAGAGAATTCATAACTGCCGACAAATGAAAACATCTCATAACTTTCATCACATTGATTGAAGTTGAATGATTCAAAGCTTCCCACATATGAAAAAAATCTAAAGAACCTATTTCAGATTTCTATTTTTAGAAAATGCCGTTTTTTTAAAAAGTTTTTGGGCTGCCCAGATTGCCCTCCCTCCCATGGGCAGCAAAAATTCTTGCATAACTTCTTCGTCAAATGTCAAAATGAAAAAAAATTAGATTCCCAGATAGGTCTTGGAATTCTCTAGTTTTAAATAAAATTTAAAAAAATCACAAAAACTAGATTAGCTACAAGATACATGCCCAAAATCTCAACTGTCCCCCGGGATAGCTGGGCCTTTAGGGGTTAAGTGCCTTTTCCACTTCGACCCCCTTCTTTGAATTTTAAAATTTGAGGAAAGTACTCTACATACATCCAACGCTCTCAAGAGTTTCAAACTTACAATGCTTTGAGATATCAAATTTGAGAATTTCCAATGACTTTCCATCATTCATTTGGGTGCTTTTTCCTCTCCCTTTGTGACGTTTGACCATCCTTTGGGTGCTTTTTCCTCTCCTTTCCCCCTCAACCGTTGCCTCACACCCTTCTCTCTTCTTCATTCCTGTCCATATTTGCGAGAGTTCGTGCACTTGTATCGTGTACATGCCACAATTCTCTACACGGCAATCCTGCTTTGAGGTGATTAGTCCAGCGCAATTGAAAAGCTGTGTGCAACGAAGCCGTGACTTGCTTGCAAAGGCCCGCTAATGTGTTGGCTACACCTCTTTGGAAGCATTTGATTTGCAATTACTACAATCCTTACTCTGTTCTTTATGGTTCGTTTGTTTTCAAAAGACGCACTTGTTGTCGGTTTTGTTCCAAGCATGCTTCCAAATTTTGTACGAGGCCTGAATTGCGCAAGGGGCTTTTCTGAGGTCTAGAAGGCTGAAGATTCTCTTGAGGCTCCCCAAGGACCCAAAATGGGCTTGAAATATCCCTTTCTCGAGCCAACCAGTAACTACGCATTTTAGAGACAAGATGTGGAAATTCTACGCTTGCGCATGGAGCATAATTATGACACAATTTCACCACGTCACATATGCCATCATGTGTGACGTATTTTGGTGGCTTTTACCTATTAATGTGTGCGCCATCCGTCAGCCAGCAGCAAGCTCAACTGGCCAGGCAAGTAGGAGCTTTCCTACTCTTAAGAAAGCTCGATTTCTCGGGTTTTCAAAATGAGAGGTTGATCTTTCTAACCCTACAACGGTCACTGTGCCGTATATCTGGCCGTTGGCAAGGAAATGTGAGCATTGCTCAAAAACATGTTTTGGATTTGCGGAAGTTACATCCTCAAGGACGACATTCTGCAGGATCATGGCCAATATTTTTGGGGTTACAGTGAGCGCACCCAAAGCCAGTTTGCTGGACTTGGCCAGCCTTCTGGCACTCTTAGGTGTATTGTATCGAATTCGAGAGCACAACAAGTCTATTTGCAGTTGCAACACCAATGCCGAGTCTGCGTCAAGTTCCTTGAAACTCATCAGGGATCAAAAAAAAAATCTGCGAGGTCATGAGTACTACGATGTGTTCATTTGCTACAGAGGGGCAGATGTGAAGGCAGATTTTGTGGACCACCTCCAGGAAGCGCTGGCCTTGGCGGGGTTCAAGGTATATGTGGATTCCAAAGACGTCTCGGAGGGAGATGTGGCATGGAATTGTCTTGCTCATGCCATTCAAGTGGCCCCAGTTAGCGTGCCCGTGCTGTCAAAGGCATTTACCGAATCCAAGGCCTGTTTGGAGGAGCTGAACTTGATGTTGGGCTCTGTGAAAGTCTTCCTTCCTTGTCTTTATGACATCACTCCTAGCGATTTACTCATGCCCGACACCGGGGCTTTGAAACACGCCTTGCTTAAATTGAAACAACATCATACCGCCCAGAAGCTGGCTCTGTACCAGGCTGCACTTTGCAGGTCCACAGATGTTCCCAACTGGGACTGTGAGCAGCTGAATGGGTCAGCCCTTATGCTTCTGTGATTTTTTGGCATTTCTAGAATGCTAGGCTCTCTCGTTCACTTTGTTAGGGTTTCTCCTCATCATACAAGAACATGCTTAGTTTGTCACTATTCAAGCAATTTATGTGTTTCTGGTATGAACAACAAGAACTTGTGGACATTTTTCAATTTGTAAAAAGGCATAAAACTTCAATCTCGTCCATTTTTTGGTAGCGGATTGATGTTAATCCATGTTTATTTTATTGCTTTTTTGTGGATCGTCCGGAGATTTTGTTTCGTTCCATTTTTATTATTTATGACCAGCATAAGTTGTGTTCTTCATTGATTTTAATATTAGTTTTGGTATCTCTGCATTACATGTTTTGCAATGTGATTAGGCAAAGTGGCTGTTTTTAAATCCATGAAATTTGAGTGAGCGTGTTCTTGCAGGTGCAACCTGACCATGGTGAAGAGGATAGTCACAAGAGTCCAGGACGTGGTGAACCGCGGGTCTCTCGGGTCCTTGTGCAGGTATGAGGTAGGGTTGGATGAAAGAGAAGCTGAAGTCTTGGACATGCTACGAATCGGCCCGGCCGTGAGGGTGATAGCAGTGTTGGGACCAGCTGGTGTAGGCAAGAGCACCATCTGCAAAGCGGTGTGCGAGCACTTGTCGCACATGTTTACGGCGGTGAGCTATGTGGAGGATGTGCGCGAGAAGGCAAAGCATCCGCGAGGGTTGGTGAGGATGCAGCAACAAATCATTTACGATCTTTGCAAGCTAAACGATCTACGCATTGACGATCCAGCCAGCGGACAAGCTTTAATCAAGGAGCATCTCCGCGGCTCCATCAAGGTGCTGATCATCCTGGACGATGTGGATGACTGCATGCATGTGGAGAATTTGATGCTTCCCGAGTCGCTTGGGTATGGAAGTCGGGGCATTGTCACCACGCGTGACAAGTGGTTCGTTTCCCAAATTCATACGCACGATACATACGAGGTGAGGGAACTCACCGAGACCGAAACCGTGGAGCTGTTCAGTTGGCATGCTTTCATGAAACAAAAACCCCCGCATAGCTTTGAAAAGATTGCCACTGAGGTGGCCGTGGCTTGTGGGAGAGTCCCGTTTGAGATCATGATAGTGGGTGCTCATTTATGCGGAGAAGTGAACCCGAGCATTTGGGGCGAAGTTTTGACGAAGCTGAGATTGATCATGTTGCTGTCCGACGAGAAAGCTCGAACGCAAAAGCGCCTCCAAATCAGCTTTGAAGCTCTGCCGCACGATCAACAAGAGATCTTCTTGGATGTGGCGTGTGTGTTGCTAGGCGAGACAGCGGAGACGGCAAAACGAGCCTGGGTGGCTTTTGGCTGGTCGGTGAAGGCACTTGGGCATCTCATCGACAAGTGCCTCGTACAAATTGACGCCCATGGCAAGCTTGTGATGCATGACCTTCTTCGTGAGCTGGGACGCCAAACATCTCGAGCTGATTCAACGCGGTTATGGATGCCTGATGCCGAAATTGCTGTGAAGACCAACTTCAAGGTGCAAGGGCTGTCTCTCCTTGGCAGCAAGGCCGTCTTCCCTGCTAGGCAATTTGCTCTAATGAAAGACTTGAGGATTCTTCTAGTGGATGGGGCCACCGGCAAATGCTTGTCGTATTACCCAAAAACTTTGACCCTCATCAGCTGGCCTAGGATGCCGTTCTATTACGTCCCAGCTGGAATTTTGGCGCTCCATAAACTTGCTGTTCTCAACTTAGGCTGGAGTAAAATCAAACACCTCTATGATGAACCTGTCGACCAGGCACTAACCATGCCATTCCACGTCTTTTCCATTACAGTCTCTGTCCACTTTCATGCTTTACATATCTATACATGCTTTGTGGAACATTTGTTCATATATAAGGCGTAACAAATTCATTGTCTATCATTCTACAGGAAATACCATGTTCCATAGGTCACCTCCGAAGCTTGCAAGAGCTGAACTGTCGAGGTTGTGAACGGCTGGAGCGTCTGCCGGCAAACATAGGTGCCCTAACACGCTTGGAGAAGATTGACCTCAGCCTGTGCAGTGCACTCCTCAGCATCCCCTCCTCTATCGGAGCCTTATCAGGACTATCCCAGCTAGACCTCAGCAACTGCCTGCAATTGCAATGCCTACCAGAGTCTGTTGGGCAACTCACAAACCTCCGAGAACTCATGCTAGACAACTGCGACCGGCTCAAGGCACTTCCTGACACAATCGGCCACATGCTGGGCTTAAGAAAACTCCACCTCTCCGGCTGCAAGGCGGTGGTGTACATCCCCCCTTCCTTGAGCCGACTCTCCAACCTCCAAGAGCTATCATTGTCTGCCAAGGGACTGCCAAGCCTCCCCAACTGTCTAGAGAGCCTCGTTGGATTGCGCCATTTTGAACTATTTGACATCAACAATTGTACAAAGATAGACTTTGTGTACTGCTTCAAATATCTGCAAGAGTTGTACTTATCCAAGATCGAGAAGCCCTCGGATCGAATTACGGAACTCACGCAGCTCAAGAAGCTGTTTTTGTCAATCTCTGCTGACGTGAGGCAGTTGCCAGATTGTATTGCCCATCTCAACGGACTTCGGGAATTGTATTTACACGACTGTCCAGGATTGCAAACTTTACCTTCTTGCGTCAACAGATTGACAAATTTGAGGATCCTGGACTTGACAAACTGTTGTAACTTAGTTGAGTTGCCTGACAACATCTGCCACATGACACTACTGCAAAAACTGCGGTTGAAAGGGTGCCGGGGTTTGAAGTGTTTGCCCGAGTCCATCACCAACCTTTCCGAGCAGTGCAGGGCAACTCTCAGCATGGCTCTCAGAATCAACAGTGTGCGCGAAGGCAAGCTGGGAAACTTTTTAAGGATGCTGGCGGATTTGAACCTGGCATCCCAGGTGCAACCGTGCAATGCGGCCATTTTCACTGAACGAAGTGTGGCAAAACGGCTGTTGAATGACTTTGATGGCGCCCTCGAGGACTTGGACGCTGCTCACCATCTCTCTCCAAGCTTCTCCTCCACTCTCATGACTCGAGGTCGCTTGAAATATCTGATGGGAGACTTCCACTCAGCATTGGCGGACCTTGATGCTGCTCACATCCTAAACCCCAACGACGGTGGTAAAATTCTCAGGTGTGTCCACTTTGAGCTTTACATAATTAGAGGAGGGGTTTGCGTCACTTGAATAGTTCTAATTAATACATCATAAACTCCTTTCAACTGTAGGAATCATTAGAGAGATTCCATTGGGTACTAGAAACAAACTCTATTAAGATGAAGAGGTGTTTATCACTAACAGTGGTTTTCTTACACAAGCTGTCAATATGGGAGGTTGTAGACCGCTATTGAAGGGATAGTTAACAACCCCATGTCCTAATGTCGCCAAGTCATTTGCTAATTGAAGGCCAATCTAGAGCAACATTCATTCATTGATGAGTTGCTACTAGAAATAGGAATTAGTACAAGAGATGGCGTTGTATCATCTGGTACTTAGTTGATGCTATTTATAAAGTGGTTCTGAATTTTTCTCACTGGAAGGAGTTTGGATTTTGTTGATGTAGCATGAGAAGAGTGGTGAAGGTGATGTTAGGCGACTGCCAAGAGGTCTTAAACGAGCTCAACCGATGTCTGGAGCTCTACCCCGAGGACGGATTCTACATGCTGGAACGCGGAGTGCTCAAAACTTACATGAACAAGCTCAAGGATGCCATGGCTGACCTCAACGGCGCTCTCAAAAGTTTGGGCGAAACCTTTGAAGTGGTGAAACATCGAGCCTACGTGGAACACCTCCTTGGAGATGACAAGGCAGCTCGCACCCTTGCTTGCCGCGCCAAGCAGCTTCGGCCCTTAGGCTGCTACGAAGGAGTCACCCGTCTCGCGGAGCTCCCAGTCAGATTCATGGAATATAATTTTTGAACTTGAGCCACATTCCATCCACATACACAACACCCTTCTCCGGAAGTGGCCACCATCGCGCTCGCCTTTGCATGACAACTCTTGATTGCAGCCCTGTAGTTTGCTTTGCCACCAGGTAGTAAACCCTAACATTTCTTCTTTTACTTCTATTATGTACGTGTATGCAAGGATATATCAAACTGTGTTGGCGAATGTTCTAATATCGTTGCGTGGTGGAAGATCATTCTATGCAGTTTTACAACTCAAGGTTTTTCTGACAAAACAAAAACCAGAAGTGAACATTTGTGAAAATCATGGTTTGGAGGAGTAAGGAGGAAACGTACTACATCTAAGCTTTTCAGCAACTCTAGCATTTCTTTGCCCTCTTATACAGTTTTCAGGTTTGACCTCAACGTCTTGGTTTTCTCACTTGGAGGAACATGGCAGACAGCACACATTTGACAGGAGACTTTGAAGAGATAAACGTTACAATATCTTTCCACAGAGACCTGACTGAGAGTATGGTAGCATAGCATTAGCAACAACCAACGTGAACACGTGAGATAAGTGTTCATGTTCCTTGACCTCAGGAGACCTTGGGTGCACATTTCCAGATTTTGTAATGAAGCAATCTCATTTTTGTAGGTTGATGCCACATGGGTTATGTCAAAGCAACACTTTGAAACAAAATATATGTGCATTTACCAGGCTAGAATCCTTTTTGTTTCAGTAAAGAAAGCTGGTACAAGAGGAGAGTCATCTTAGGGACACAACTCTTGGGATAGTAATGCTCAATTCAGTAGAAGAAAATTTTGTTGAAGTCAACATAAATTATATGATGTCTTTTTGTTTTGAGAGCAAAATTTTGCTTAGTTCAACATAAATTTTTGCTTTAAAAGAAAAAAGATATCATGTAGTTTATGTTGAGTTTAACAATGTTTTCTTCCAGTGATTCAATAGAGAGCAGGTGTATTTTGGGATCATTAAAGAGCAAGTGCATTTTGGGAAATTAGTAGAATGATTCACATTTTCCCTTCTGTTACAATTAATGGCATAGTTTGCACTTGTTTAACTTATGGGGGTCAAATTTCTACTAAAATGATTGATTTGTCGTCCTTACAGTTTCGTTATTTTTGCTCTCTATTCTATCAATAATGCATTTATGACAATGTCACTTTGACATTCCATGAGTCATAAAAAACTTTGAAACAATTGAAACAAGAAGTGGGTTTTGTTTTCCACTATCTATTTTAGTCCATTCATAAGTAATTTACACAAGAGATTTTTGTTCTCCTCAAATGTTCACTCTTTAAAAAGAAATCCCTTTGTTTTCATATATATCATGCAAAAATATGAGTGTGAATGTACATGCCAAAAAAATTAAACTACAAAGAAATTAGAAGTCCTTGCCAAATAAATGTCAATAATTAATTTAACAAATTGTGATATGAATCCAATAATTTTTGCCATGCTAAAGCGTTGTCATCATTGGCTTCAAAAACCTTAATAAAATATGTTGTAGAATTAGTGATCTAAACAACGTACAATGGCATTTCAATAGACAATTAAAAAAGTCCAAGTTAATAGTGTGCAATTTATCAATGAAAAAATAAGGTTTTATACTTGAGTCATCATCTTAACATAAAAGCAAATGTAGCAAATTCACTTTTACAGTTGCATAATACATAATTGAATCACACATTCTACAAAAACATTTTTTTGTTTGCACCATAATCAACTACATCTAAAATATAAAGAAAAATATGTTAAGTACAAGTTCATAGTAATACTCAAAGATTACAATTCCTTGCGCATCCTTTAGAAATAAACTCTTGAAACATGTAGAATTAAATTCTTCAAATATGTATTGGCTTCTTTGGATGGATCTTGCCTTGCACGTTTTGGGAGTCACATATTAGTAAAATCTGCAAAATCTACTGTATATTTAGGGAATTGATATGTGCACACCGTGCGGTTGATATTTGCACACCCTTGGGGGTAAATTATAGATTTCTACTATCAAAAAGCTAAATTTGAGAATTTTGAATTTAGATTTGCACTTAGAAACCATGGTTTAGTCTAGAGCTACAAAAAAAAGTTTGTAACTAAACAACACCCAATGAAAAGCTTAGCTAGGGAAGGTGTTACTTTTATTTTTGTTTGCAAAAAAAAATAAATTTTTTCATTGGGTGTTGTTCAATTGCAATTTATTTATAGTTTTAGACTAAATCATGGTCTCTAAACCCAAATTTGAATTCAGAATTCTCAAGTTCACCTTTTTGATAGTAGAAATCTACAATTTATCCAAGGGTGTGCAAATATCAACCCGGTGTCCACATATCAATTCCCTATATTTATGGGATAAATTTAATTATTGATTTAAAAATGTCTAAAGTATGTTAATTAATATAAGTTTCTCAATTTTATATTTTCTTGTAAATGATGTTCACACGTCCATGTAAATTAGCTATTCCAAAGGGCCTTGTTCTTGAGGATTGAATGATATTGATAAATTACTCATCCATTCAACAATTGTAATCATTATAAAATACCCAAAAAAAATTCAAATAGCAACATCAAAGTACAAAACTATGATTGGAGAAATCTAGCAATTAATTGAAAGTCAACCGATTGAAATGACAAAAAAAACACATTCAAATTAGAAAAAACAATTTGATATTAAAAATGATAACCGTATTATAAGTATAGGCATTATTTGATAAATGCATGTGAAAATCTAGTTGAAAATGATAAATGTTAGGTTTTAGCTTGTAGAAGCTCAAAATCTACTCAAATAATGGTGTAAAATCAAAACATTGGTTGACTCTAGAAGACAATGGAAGAGGTTTTGAATGGATAGAAGCTATTGTGAAGAAGTTTGAGTAAGTGCTTGACTTGAAAAGTAGGTCAATGTTAGTGCTACATGAACAAAACCTCTTGTGGCATAGGTTCTTCTTTCCTACAATTGTTTTATCATTCTAACACCATATATCTCTATTTAACTCCATTGAACGTCTTTTGAACTTCATTCATTCCTAGTTCTCAATGAAACACACTCATATGATTCTTTGCCATAATTTGCATTATTATTTTTAGCAATTTTACAACTCCACATAAGCCTTTTTATATATTTTCCTTGCAAATGACCCTTCAAATAGCTATAGATTATCATATAAGAGGTTGGAAATGAGAGTTACAAACATGACTACAAATGAAAGTCACAAAAGAATTAAACCTAGGTTACATCAAATTGCAACAATTTTGCAAATTTTGTCAAATATTCAATAAAACAAATAAATTCAACATTTCAATAATTATACCAATAATCTAAATAAATATATATATATGACATTGAAATAAGGCGTAAGCACTAACAATTGCCATGTATTATAATTAGACAAATTGATCAGAATACAGATAACGAAATCAAATTAAGGGAAAATTTGATGAACATCTTTGAAATTTGCAATACCTGTACCAATGCCCTTGGTTTTTGAAAAATTACACAAATACCTTTGACATACTCTCATAATTGCTGAATTGCCCTTCTATATCATTATAAAAGGTGCATATCACCTACCAAGAAATTGAAAGGCTCATCACAACATAAGTCTTGCTCAAAAGTAGGTGAAATACACTTTTGACAACAATGGAGAAGAATCTTTATGCAATCATGATAGTATGTTAAGGATATTTGTGCAATTCCTTAATATCCATAGGCATATGTACAAATATTGAAAATTTTAAGGGTATTCATCAAATTTTCCCAAGAGGAAAGATTATGTCTTTGCAAACCAAGAGTAAAGAGATAAAAAAAATAACAAAAACTTATTGAAATGGAAGTAGAGAATTGACCTGGTTAAAGACATGCTTCTAAATTCATCTAGATAGAGCAATTGTGTTATTTGTTAATTTGGGAAAAAGCCTACAAAGTGGATTTTTGGACTCTTTCTTCCGAAGAACATCATGTTCATTGAATTGGAAATGTGTTGATTGTTTTCCAATGAAATGAGATATATACCATCCATATCATCCATAAATACTCTCTTTTTGGACAAAAAGTTCATTAACTTCTAAAATTTTGAACAAAGTTCATTAACTAGGGTTCAGGTGACCTCCTTAATTCAAATTAAGGTGAATGTTTTGGATTAAGGTGAGGTAAAAACTGGTACCCATTGTTTTCCCAAATTAATGAATAACACGTTAGCAATCATAATTGATAATAGAACCACAAAAAATCAGCACCACATTTGAAAAGACAACAATGAGTACTCCAAATGGTGGATTCATATAATTACACCTCTTCAATTGCTTTTCTCATAAATGTTTTTTTCACTATAGCTTTTTCCACATTGTAGTTAGTAAGGCGTAATTTATCCTTCATGCTCATACTTTTGGTGGGAACGTTTTGTAAGGGTGATATTGGGTGCTCATATTCTAAAATGAATATTTGCTCTAGGGAAAACTTTGTTGATGTCAAATTAATTTTTTGAACAAGATACCAACTCAAACTTCCTCAAGGTAGCTAATTTAAATGTAAAGCCTCCTCTCTTGCTGTCCAACAAATATAAGACCTTAAGTTCGAGTGCCAAAAACTTGAAAGAGGCCTTGCAAGTCCTTGCATTCACTTTTCAGACCCGCTTTGAAGTTGGGGCCCCAGGAAATTCTTTTCGTTTTCTGTTTTGTCTTTTCATTGGTCCGGTGACACGCTCCATCAAATGCATGCCTGAAGGAAAAAATTGGACAGCACCATCTATGTTTGATTTTTCATCCATAAAAGCAGCTACGCGGTTAATTTCATCTAAGCATGAGCCAACCTACCGTTTCTTTAAGGGATTTGGCAATTTTATCCAACATTTTACTCAATTTTATTGGAGTCAAGGCAGCCCTTGTTAAAAGGAGGTAAAAGATGCGGTTAGTACTTTTCCAAAAACAATTAACTTGAACAACGGGACACATCCAAAATGACAATTGAACCACCTTTTGCTAAGCAGATTATCTTGATAGTTGTGATTGTGTGGTGGTGAAGTTTCATTTTTGAATTTTATGTAGACAACTCATTCTTTGAGGTTCATATGCAACCATAGAGTATTATGAGTAACTCTAAAGAGATCATAGTCAGTAGATACATATTCTTCATCCAAGCCCTTATTTTAACCATTAAATTTCAAACATTCTAAAATGAGCATCTACTTCTTATTTGAATTGGTTTTGAATTGGTTGGGACTACTTTATTGGGTACATGCTTGTTTCTTATTAATAACTCCATGGTTATCTTTGCAATTTTGTTTAGATACTCTCCTACTTTGTCACCTTAGTTCATGTATAACATAAAACTCAACATTTAGACTCATGTTTATACATCAAGTAAACCTCCATTTTAATAAATTTGTATAGAATCAAGGATTTTGTATTTTCTCTATTTTATGAGTTTGTTCGTGTTTTCCTTCATTTTACAGAGATTTTTTGCATGGGCTTGGCAGTGGACTTGACTTGTCAAAATGGAGAGAGTTGATAGAAACTAAAGGAATTGCCTCCGACATGTCGAAGTTTACTGCTCACATGCTAAGTCACCCTCTGCTCAATTCCAGGGAATGCTATTTCGTGAGGGAATGCTATTTCGTGAGTAGGGAGCCGTGAGCCGTGAGTCTTGATTTTTTGTTAAAATAATCAATTTCACTTATAACCATGTGCATAGAGGCCTATATTTGTGCATTTTAAAATTTTGTTTTTGAAAAAGTTGCATTTTTTTCATTTTTTCATTGATTTTGAGATCAAAAATTGATTCTTGCTCACCAAATCTTGGCCCACCACTCACATGCTCACCAATTTACATTCACAAAATAGCATTGTCCCTCAATTCCATAGTCATTAGGGGGTTTCAAATATCTCAAAAAAACAATGAACAAATGGTCATGAACGAGTTTTCGTTCATTGCGGTGAACATGTTGTCACAACCTCAAGAGGTTGTCATAAACATTTAGAGAGTGGCTTGGCCAGGTTTTTCACAAATCTTGTCCACGTGAACAAAATTGATAGTGAACAACATATTTGAAACCCCCTATTGATTGCAGTGCAAGTGCCACGATTGATGAAGCTTGCCGTGACCAGTGTTTGGGATAATTTTGGAGCAACTCCAATTGATTTCCTCCTTCCACAAAAATGAATCAACTTTTTTTTAATAGGCACCGGTTGCATCCTTAAAATTAGAAAAAAGTCTAGTTATTTCTTGCATTTCAATTTTTCATTGGCTAATTTTCTCCAAGTTGAAATTTGCACCGGTTACATTATTAAATCTCTTTAATGCATATTAAAAAAAAATATCAAATTTAAACCAAAAACAATGTTTAATATAGCATTCTTGGCAAGAATCAAACTTGGCATAGGCGCATAGCCCTTCACCATTTAAAGGCAAAGAATCCCTTGACTCATTGGAGGATGCAATTGAGAAGTTTGAAAAGGTTGCATAAACAAAATTAAACATTATATTTGATAAATTGGGAAAATTGATACATTTTGGGACTTTTGAATTTTGGTTTTTTGAGAGTATTTTGGTGATTTAGAGTGAACTTTATGATGATCTCTTCTAGATCTTACATCAGTGATGTAGGATCTTGAAAATTTTATCATAAAGCTCACTCTAAATTGCCAAAATACTCTCAAAAATTCAAAAATTCAGAAATCCCAAAACAAATCATTTTTCCCAATTTACCAAATACTTGGGTGGATCATTTAGTGCATTTTAGAATTAACATGCAGCAATATAGCAAGGGTTTTATTCATTCAAGATAAACAAACTATAACAAAATCACAAATCAGAGGAACCATTCAAAGTGCTAAATTCAATATCAATAATACAAGTACACTATAAATTTGGGGCATTAATTTGTCTTACAAATAATGTAGGGGCAAAAGATATAGAGGTATCCTTTGTATAATATTTTGTTTAGTATGGGTATGCATAGCAAGGTACTAGGGCCTATTGAGGTGGATCTAAATTTTAATGCAAAGACAATTCATTTAAGTTTATGCTGTTCATTGTTGTTGTCATTCTTTCAGCTTGCATAGTTTCATGTTTGTCAAGGAACCAGTCCCTATGAGGTGAAACAAAATTTGTATTTAGAGGTTTTAAAATAACTTAGGCTAGGCAACTCATATTGGAATGCTTGGGGCTCTATTGTATCATGCTATCCAAAGTAAAAGGACCTTCACAAAGCCCATGAATATGAAACTAAATTTGATGTACAAACAAAAAATTAAGGTTGGGGCTGAAGCACTTTGTTTTTAGAATGGTTATTAATTTTCTTCCTTCACAAACATGTGAATGAAGTTGTTTCACATGCTTTGGTTTTGTGTGCAATTAGTTATGAATTCTTGAAGTTAAGAAAGAGATTTTATTCCATTATACATTTTGATTTAGGATAAGGTAGGAGCACCCACAAGCATCAATTTAAGGGTTTTGAACATGATGAGTGTTAATATACAACTAGCAAATTATAGAATCCTATTGGGAATAGAAAAATAATGAGTTTGCACTTTCAAATGTGTTATTTGGATACTGTGAGAATAAGTTGTGAATTTTTAAAGAGCCAACTGCCATTGCACCCATAACCAACATTAAGGTTTCATGTTCACATGTTGTACATCCTTGTAATTACATATATTTATTTCCACAGATTTTCCAAGATTTCAAAGGTGACAATTATGGAGACACTAATGCTTATGAGTATTCCTACCTCATGCTCTCTATTTTTATCTGATATTTATAAAAAAAAATGCCCCCTCTTACGTGTCCATTGGGTAATTAATTATGACCAGTCAACCTCCAACATGAAAAAAAAAAAAAAAAAAAAAAAAAAAACATTTGGTATATTGTGATCAGTGTTTTACTTGATATTTGGAAGGTGAAAGGACATTTTCAATGAATATTATTAGTTAACTCTTACTTTGTATTTTAAATTGAATACAAAGGGATGGAGAGGGAGACAAAAAGACAATTGAAATGAACTCCTTTGAATTTTTTTCAATTTTAATCTATAATTTAAAACGAGAAGAGGTATAGATTGACAATAAAGGACATATGTGTTGAGTCCCCACTTAAAATCTCACCACTATTCATTTACCTTGGTAAATGGGTTTTCAGACTCATCTTATAGATAGAACTATAGGTGCATTTTCAATAAGCATGTGTATCCTAAATCAACCAAGGTGGTTTAGTAAAAGAGATTGAGTTTCAAAAATTAAGCAAAATCTAACACCATCTAAAATTTCTTAACAAAAATATAGGGTGTAATTAAAGTTTAATTTTTGTGCAATGATAAAGTTCAATCATCAAAAACTCACAAACCTCTTTTGTACCTCATACCCAAAAGGCCAAAACCTTTTGTTGCCACTTAGCTTAAAATTTCATTTTTTTCCCTTATCAAAAAAATAGCCTAGGAAAAAATGAAATCCCTTGGGCTATATAAGTAATTATAGACTGCCATAATATAAGTTGTTTTGCCAACTTATATAATTATGGATGCCCTTTTATTTTTGCTTAGGAGGTAAATTAGTAAATAGCCCCCTGAAAAATACCCCTTTATTGTACGGGGTACCCAACTTACAAAGATTGATCCACTCAAGATCAAATATGGTGTTAAAAGTTTAGAAATCACCATCATATAATTTTTAGTTACTATTGTAAGGTATCGCTTTGGGTTAGAATATAAATGGGAAAATTTAGAAGCAAAGCAAAAATGTTGGTGGTAAATTATGAATTCAATATTGGGAGGCAAGAGCAAACCAATGCATAAAGTGGTGATTTTGGTGAACAAACTCTACCGTTGCAAAAGCCGCAGCAACAATTTACGATTACAGAGGCGGCACCAGCAACAATTTCTTGACGCTCACCATGTATTAAGGTGAGAATTGAGAAGCTAATATCTTCTTTTCTAATACCAGAGGGTTTTGGGGTTGATCCCCAAATATAACCCTTGCCTTATCTCAATACCAACCAATGAATACTTTTATTGACCAGCTGAAATTTGTCACTTTTTGTAAAGAGATAGTTACATATCCTCCAAATTTTGGAAGGCGCCAGTAGAAATCCATTTTTTAAGAGTTTCCTTCTGATTTTGTATCCTTCAAATTTAAAATGCAACCAATTTTTTTCCCTATTCCACCTGCTAACAATGAGCTAGCCTATGGTTTTTCCCAATCACTGTCTGTGAATGATTTACCAAGGGCATCCACATCATTACTCCAAACAAAAAAGCCAATTTTGGACCATTTGAACAAGTAGGTTATCTTCTTTTACTTTTCATTGTAATTCGTACTCAACAAAAATAGGACTTTAACCCTTAACCCCTGAGCGCCCCACATGCGATAAATGGGGCGCTCAATTTTAAAAATGTCCACATTTGACTCTCATCCTCTTCTTAATGGTAAAGTCAAAGGACTTGTACTTTTTCATGTACCTTTAGGCATGTGTCTACTACCACTCAAAAAAATTCAAGCTATTTGATTTTACTTAGGTAATACTTTTATTAGACTAAGTACACAAGGGTATGGATTTGAGTGAATATGGCATGGGTCCTCAAGGGTTAAATGACCAAAAGGCCCTTTGCAACCAGTACAATATGCGTATTTTTCTTGTATTTGGAATGGATCCACACCTCTACTACATTTGAGACCAACAAAGAAATTGGAGAATTGATCAATGTGGTTGTAGTGAGCTACTTGAGATCCCAAATTAAAATTTCTTATTGGTAGCAAATGACAATTATATGTCAGCATGTATACAATGTCCTAAGGTTGTTTAAGGATTAACATGCTTTAAAAAGTTTTAGAGAATTTAGGAGCCTTTTGGAGATGAGAGGTAGTTTTGGCATCTTTGTTTGGAAAAATGTGCTTATTTAGTGCTTGCTTGCTTTTTGTGTTTTCAGTGTTCAAAATTAACCCTTGAAGGGCCCTTGGGCTTTGGAGATACGGTACCAAATACATTTGCAACCAATATTCAGAAGTTTGAATCAGTTGGAAATTAAGTATCACAACCATACATATTGAAGGGTTGTATGATGGCGGGTGCATAATTTTTTTTGAAAAGCCCTCATAGCATCTCAAATACATCTATACATACGACCGTACATACAGCCGCAAAGGGCTTTCGAGCCATTCAAGGGTTAACCCTTAAACAACCAAGAGACCCTTTGCAACCAGTACAATACGGTATATTTTTCTTGTATTTGGAATGGATCCACACCTCTACTACATTTGAGACCAACAAAGAAGTTGAAAAATAGATCAATGTGGTTCTAGTGAGCTACTTGAGATCCCAAATTAAAATTTCTTATTGGTAGCAAAAGAAAATTATACGTCAGCTTGTATACGGTTCCCTATGGTCATTTAAGGGTTAACCCTTGAGCACCCACGGGGCCAAAATATGGCCCCTCGGTTCTGAAAAATTTCCTTGTTTGACCGTTATAATCTTTTCAATGGTACAATGAAAGGACGTGCCCTTTTCTTGGGAGCTCCGGGCCTATATTCACTACCAATCGGTACAGTCAATTTTTGTGGATCCTTTTTAAGTGATAGTTTGATTGGAATGAGTTTCAAAGGGTTTGAATTTGAGTGAACTTGTGTTGGGCGCTCAGGGGTTAAGGGAGCTCCAACGCGAATCCTACGTACATTATTTCTACGATCTACGAAGCTACTGTTGGAGCAGGGCTGCCGATTATCAGCACTTTGAGTGGACTTGTAGAAACAAGTGACAAGGTTGCAAAAGTGGAGGGTATATTTAGGTATGCTTGGCATTTAACCTTCTTTTTTGTTTTTTTGTTTTCAACTTCAAGGGTTGTTTTTCTTGAATTTGGATTTTTTTTCCTCTGTAAGTTTGAAGTTTTATGGTTCTTGGAGATTAATATGGAATTTGGCAGCTTTTGTAAAAGCTCGAAATTGATGCATGGCATAGGGTGTATGTGCTCATATTGAAATGTTTGCATTCCTCCAAAAAAAATTGGAATTAAATAATTTTTGAGTGAGATATGGTACCATATGCAATGTAGGTGGCAACAAGGGTGTCCTTAAAATAATTAAAAACAAAGAGATTGGGAGGGTTGTTGCCCACAAAGTGTTCAAAAGCATTTTTCAATGGTTTGGTCAATGGGCAAAATTTGCAATCAACTCTCCTTGATTACATAATCAATTTTTAATTTTTAGAAATAAATCCTTTGGCAAGTACTCTACACAATGTTCTAGGTTTATATTGTACAGATTTTGTAATTGAGATTTATTACTATATGAATCTCATTGGTGAAATTTTCTTAGTATCATGACAATTTCAACAAAGTAGTTCCCACTTTCAATTTATTTTCACTATGTTTTAAGCATTGGATGACCATGAAATTTGTGAGGCATATAGCCAACTTCATGCTCTACAAAAGAGTCAAATTGCACAAGAAATTCATAAAGTGAAAGATTTCATTTTGGATGATCAAGATAAAAATTGACATTTTAGAGAAGCTTCAAAAAAAGTTGTGAACCTACTTTGAGTGTTACTATCTAATGAAATATGCCCTTACAAAGTCTAAAATGTTGAGAGGGTGTACATAAATAAGAAAATGGATCTTACAGTAGAATAATTGAAAAAAAATCAAAAATTTCATCACCTAATCATTTTATTGAAAGAGGTTAGCTTCAAGCAATTTGAGTGTGCAAACACAAAGGAATTTTAGGGGTTAAAGTTGAAAATTGTAATTGATACTTGTATGAGAGTTCTAACGTGTTTCTTCAATAATTTTAAAGCATTTACATGGATTTCTCAATTTAAGTTTTTATTGATTTAGTACATGTGATCAAAAGATAATGTTGTTGAACAGTTTTTTTAGTTAAATTATCCCTTTTGCTAATTGTGTATAGACAAATACATACCGGAATACATACATATACATACATATACACATATATACATATGTATTACTATTTTATTTTATTTTTTTATGTGTGTTTTTTGCTACTAGCATTTTTACCGCTTTTCATGAACTGTAAAGGAGTGATTTTGTTGGTGTTTGTCTTTTCTATAAAGACATCACTAAAAAAGATTGATTCAAAACAAACCCAAAACATTTATGCGTTAAGAACAAAGTAACCAAGGTTGATATTGGTTTATACAAAGCCAAAACATTAAATATTTGGTTAAAATTATATTTTGATCAGAAATATATATTATTCCTTATTTCCCTTTTCAAACATGTTAATTAACAGTTTACATGTGCTCTTGGATGATATGAATTTAAAGTCGTTTTTAAGTAATTGTGAATTGTTCACAGTCCATAAATAATATTCCAAAGCATACTTGATTGAGCAGTTTTACAAAATATCAAGATATATGCAAAACTTCAAAGGATGCTTGCAAAACATTAGGAGATTTTTGGATGTTTTGGGATATAGGAAGTCTCCAAAAGTTTACACTGACCCTTGAATTTTTCAGTCACTTTGAAGGTATTTTGGACCTCAATTTTGTAAGTTATGAAAGAGCAAAGTTTAAAGATTGATGAGTCATTTTTAGGCCAAAGTAACTATATGATCTTATAAAAAGCCAAGTCCTTATCATCTTTGCAAAGTTTGGTTTCAATCCAAGGGTTTGATTGGAAGATTATAACAAAAATGTAAATGGTACTACAAGGAAACCAATGTTTTAGAGTAGTTAAAATTGTGCTTTGATTGGCTCTTTTGAACACATAACATTTTAAAAAGTTGGCATCTTACACTCATTCTCAAGGTAACCAAGTTCCCCATGCATAAAAACAAGTCTTGTATTTTTAGGGTAAAAAATGAGTGAGAAAATGGTCTTGCAATAGTGACCACTTTACCCTTAAATTTCAAAAATTGTGAGTAAATTGAAGATTTTCACAAATCTAGGGCCAAATTTAACATTACAACTCCAAGCCCACACATGGTTTGAAAATTTATGTAAATTCAACGGTGACTTTTCTTTTAAATTTGAAAACACCCCTACATAGCTAACTTGTTTATCTTTCAAATGAGTCAAAGGTCAAGTGACTCTTCACATTCCTAAGGTCATGAATGGCATTAAAACTGATTGATCGAATTGGTCGATGAAAAATTCAAGGGTTAATGGTCCCTTATCAATTGAATACTGATTTGGATACCTAATTGTTTTTTTTACAAAATAAATCAAGGGTTTTTTTGGTCGCCACTTTGGCCCATGACAAGCCTTCCCTCGTATTATAACCCAATGTCAGGAGGACACCACTACAGAAGGTGGTGACCAAAAAAAACCCTAAAATAAATAGCTTATAAAATAAACTACATGCCTAAGTAAATAAAATTTATAAAAATAAAAATAAAAATAAAAACATTTAATACACAATGCATCTATGTTGCATTAATGTCTATTGGTATGATTGTGATTGTTGTATTTTTGTGTTTTTTAAATTTCTAAAAATCTAAATTTAAAAAGATCATGCTTTTTCCAATTGATTCTAATAAGTAAGCATATTCCTCAAATCAAGCTAAAATGGTTATAACATCATATTAAGTAATTTGGGGAAAAGGGGGGTCCCATTTTGTACTTCACCTAAAATCCAAAAAGTCACCTAAAATTAGATTTGAAGGTATCAGATTCAATCTAAGCCACTAAGATTCTTTCCTTCACAAATTCCTCCTCTCAAGTGAGGACCCGTGTACCAAAATAAATGCTGGAGCTCAGAACTAGATGATCACCTAGAACCTTCAAAAGTTCCAAAAAGTACCCTTTTTCCCAGATTACTTAATATGGTGTTTTATGGAGAATTGTTTGATAAGTAAGCAAGTCTAAAAGTACTATCTACAATTGCATTAGAATAAACAAACGTAATTGTGGTGTTTCAATTGTAGTAAGTTTTTGTTTGAAATATGGTAATTTATTTGTACATATGAGAAGTATATTGGGTGCATTGTATTTATTATCTTCTTACAACACAATCTTTGAAGTTTCTTACACCTAGTACAAGTTTGAAACTCAAATCTATATCAAAAAACTATTTTGAGATTAAACAATGATTTATTGTTGCAAAAAACACAACCATTTTGTTTTGTTAAATATCACAATGTTCATCTGCCAGCTGATTTCAGTTTCTTTATATAAAAATACAACTATTCAAAATTCAACTTTAATATAGAATAATACTCCCTCCCTCTCAAAATGATCTTCTTGTTAGACAAAATGGTCCGGATTAAGGTTTAAAAAAGGATTTAAAAACTAAATAAATAAATTGCACATAGAGTTTGATACATTCATGTAGTCTTGTAAATTTGAGTTCCAAATGGGTTTTAAAAGTATAACTTTGAAGCACTTAAAGATTGGATTTTTAAAGTTTATTTATCAAGCACCGCTAGCCAAAGGTTATGTGGACCCGCCTTATCTCTAAAAGGCCATGTATCAAAGCTCTTGATGGAGGGCCAATTGTTGTGTGGACCCACCGGCCACTGTATCTTTAAAAGGCCATGTATCAAGCTACAGGACCTTCAATTCCTCCACGTCATACAAGAAGATTATTTTGGGACAAAATTTTAAGGCCAACAGGAAGATCATTTTGGGATGGAGGGAGTACAATATAAAAAGGTAAAAATAAATCTTAAATAAGTCATAAGTATTCTTTCAAGATATTGATTTCAATGTAAACAAAGACATGTAAGAAAAAATTTTGAAATTTTTAATTATGTTTTACGAAATGATCAAATGGATGATGAATCATTGTGAATTTACAATAGAAGGGGACCAAAATATCCAATCAACATTAAGAGTACATAAAAGAAACTCAAGATTTAGACTGAATTTCTTTCATGGTATGTTAAGTGATTGGTAGTTATCATCTAAGACTTGTTTGTAGGAATAAACAATCTGAAAAGTTATACATCATTCAAACCTGCAACTAAGAATATTAATCAAGTTCCATTCAAAGTCACAACAATTCGATGACAAGTTCCATATTTTTGTCTTTCACATAAACATATTGCCTGCAAATTCATATATAATGTCTCAATTGAGAAAAAGTCATTTATTGTTGCAAGTTTGGTACAAATGATTCTTATGAATAGTTGTTTATGATGCAATCAATCAAAGAAGTAAAAGTTCATATTAATTGAATCTAATCACCTCATCTTGCATCCAAATTAAACTTATAAAGGTATAAAAAATTTCACACAATGACCATTTATATGGAAAGATTGCATAGCTTGGAGTGAAAACAATTTATAATGTCTTGGCAATTGGCATACAACTTTCTCAAATTTTGGAAATCAATTTGAATATTTTTTAACCCCTAAAGGCCCAAGTGGCCCCTTGGGGGCCAAGTTGGGTTTTGGGCATATACTTCCAACTAAACTACTTTGTGTGATTTTTTGAAACTTTTATGGAAGATGGAGAATTCAAAGATTTGTGTGGGCATCTGCTTTTTTCTTCATCCCGACATTCATTGAAGAAGTTCTGCAAGGATTTCTAAAAAATGGGGAAGGTTAGCAGCCCAAAAGCTTCTTTTGAAATTTGTATATTTTAAGAATAAAAAACTGAAATTGGTTCTTTAAATTTACATATAAGCTTATGTGGGAAGCTTTGAATCACTCAATTTTGATTGATGAGATGAAAGTTATGAGAAGTTTTTAATTTGCAGGTTGGTATGGAGTCTCTCAAAATCATACATACTTGGCAAATTAAAACTTCTCATAACTTTCATTTCATTGATTGAAATCAAATGATTCAAAGCTTCTCATGTGTATATAAGTCTAGAGACCTAGTTTCAAAATTTTATTTTTAAAAAGTGCAATTTAGAAGAAAAAAAAATTGGGATGCCCGCCTTCCCCCATATTTTAGAAATTCATGCATAACTCATTCAATGATTGTCGGGATGAAGAAAAAATTAGATGCCCATGCAAATCATTGAATTCCCCATCTTCCATAAAAGTTTCAGAAAATCACACAAAGTAATTTAGTTGTAAGTACATGCCCAAAATCTCATTTAGCCCCCAAGGGGCCACTTGGACCTTTTGGGGTTAAAGATTAAAACTAGTTGCTTTTTACAAAAGTGGAGGTAATAGAGTTCAATATCAAAATTTGAAGATATATTGAAGCACAAATCTGAAACATTTTTGAAAGAGTTTTTGGAAAATGATTAATTAAAAAAATAAAAATAAAAAAATAAAAATAAAAAAATAAAATAAAAAACCACCTGACTATTGGCAATGCTATTGGATTGAAAAACCGTTAGTCGTAATGGTAAGAATGTAGCAAGTGCCACTTCCACGTGATTTTTTAGTTTTAGAAACCAGCTAAAAGTGAGCTTAAAAATGAATTCATATTTTGGTAAGTTAAAGTACAAATGCAATTTAAGTCCCTCACTAATGGGTGTGATATGAATTTGTAAATATATGTATTTATTTTGTAAATAAATTATATCAGTTTAGCTTCACAGACATTATTTTATTTTATTTTCTAAAGTTAAATGAAAAATGAAAAAGATCTACATGTTCTTTAATCAAAATTTGGGATGCGAATGTTAGGGCACTTAAATGATATTCATCTTGTAAGATTTCAAGGACTTTTGTAAAAAGAAACAAAATATGAAAGCAAAAATACAAGAAAAGCTATTTTAAAATATTGCATATCTTTATAGAGAACAATTGAACAATTGAGGATGATACCTAAGTAGTGATATTTACAAGGTAAATCTTAGTTTATAGTCTAATCAATGTACTTTGGTATGCAAAGGTTGTAAAATATATACAAAAATATTCAATAACAATGTATACATATCTTACTTGACATTTTCCCATGTTTAAGAATCCATCTGTGATTGGAATTCTGCATTAGATGTACATAAATAATACGATTATTGCCACACTGAACTTCAAGAAAATGCTTGTTAAAATACCCAAATCTTAGTTTATATCATTGCTTATAAAATCATATTGTCTGGTTATAAAAGAAGTTAATACATACAATCTATAAAACCAAAATTTCAAACTACTTAGAATTTCAAATTCTATCATGTAGTTAATTTGTTTCATAATATTTTTTTTTAAGCATGGTGCGTATCATTAATGAATTTCAATATAAAAAAATGACCTATAAAATGAGAGTAATTTGTGCACATATGCTTGATCATCTCCTATAATATCATAGCAACTAAAAATCAAAATAAAAATCTCATTAATGGTGGAAAAATGAAACTTGAAAAAACATTGTATACTTCTAATTGTTGTATCTACATTTTGAAAAGGAAATCAAACATGTCCTTTAATAATTGCAAACATTTAGAAGTTATAGCAACTCATTTAAGATATATACAAAAACCATTTTTAGATAAAATTAAATTTAGAAACTAACGTGAGAGAACATCCAAAGATTGTAGATTTAATATGCCCCACCATATCATTATAACCTACACATTTTAATGACAAGTACAAATACCATTAACATTGATTTTGCCATACATGTTTCTTTCTTAGAGTAAACGTCCTTCTCAAGCATATATAGAAAAACTCATCTTTTTAAACATAAAGCATTGAAAATCTATATCATAGGTTTAGTGAAATTTAACTTTTGAGTTTTTTATATAAACATTTAAAATCTTTATGAAATAAATCACCTTCCTCTCCATACAAATTTGAGCACTTTGATGTTCTTCCCTATAATTACCACAAAAAACATAAGAGCATATTTAACAAATGAGCATTGCCTAAGAAAATCACCAATTTTAGCAATAGTTCAAAAAATGGAAATGTGGGTTTAAGACAAACAACATTTAAAATTTTTAAAATGCTTTCTAGCTTCATACCTCTGAGGTAAATATATCAATATCTTTGATGAATTTTGTATCACCAATTTCATTGATGGTCAAGGATGCACTTGAATCTTGTACTGTTTCAACACCCGAAAAGAGGTCTTAATCTCAGCAGCTTCTGCATTAAAACCCTAATTTTGTTCTTATTTTTGAAATTGTCATGTCCTATTAAAGAGTACATAAAGCCATTTCATTTTGAATCTAAGTTGCAGAAATTTTAACATTATTTGATGCAACAAATGCAAAATTGTACAAACTTTGTTCAATTATTTACAATAATTTACATTATAAATGACATGGACTGTGAATTTGGGTTTTTTTTTCTTTCCTTTTTACAAATATATGAATTGATTAAAAAAAAATGAAGCTATACTTTGTAAAAAATGAAAAAAAACTATTTTCCAAATGACAATAAGTTATTTTAATGTTAGCAAAAGAAAGCTTGTAAAAAATAACTTACAAAACATGAATGCAAGGCCACATTTAAAAAAAGCCAAATCCATCTCCAAATGTTGTATCAACTGCAAGAATTTTTTTATCAACATTAACATTGATTGTTTATTTAATTTACTATGTTATGTTGAGCTTATTGTTAAAGTTTAGAGATAAAATGATATTGGTCAATTTTAAAAAATCAAAAAATGATTACATCTTTATTCAAGGGGAAATTGCAAATAGGGTCATGAAAACATAAAATATTACAAACAGGGGCACAATTTCAAAATAATTACAAATAGGGACATGATTTTTAAAAAATTACAATTTTTTGTATTTTTTTTGGTTTGGACATTGGTTAGATTTAGACACATCACATCAAATGTTATCCAATTTCTAAAAAAATTAAAGGTCTCTCCAAATCAAGCCTAAATAAAGAAGTTTTAATAAAAAGAATGGTTGTTTTTGAAGACTTTTAATTTTATGGAAGTTAGCTAACATTTAATGTGATGCATATAAATCAACCAATGTCCAAACCAAAAAAATTACAAAAATTTACAATATTTTTTGAAATCATGCCCCTATTTGTAATTATTTTGAAACTGCACCCCTATCTATAGACTGTAGTATTTTACATTTTCATGCCCCTATTTGTAATTTCCCCTTAATTCAATGAGTCAAATAATAAGTATCATTCAATCAGTATCAAAAATGTAATAACATGAAGTGTTCATAATCAATGATTTACCAAATGAGTGATGTTGTGACAACCGCGACTTTGGGCTGGGAGAACAATAGTTTTTTGTATCCACATAGGAACACTATCATTAAGATCATTGTTGTCCTCAGACAAATTTCTAAGACATTTTAATTTTTTTGAAGCCAAATGTAAAACCCTTTTTCTTGTACTTGGAGGAGTGAGACTTTCATCATAGTCACTATCACTATTTTGATCATTTAAATCTTCTAGTTTTATTTTATTTGAAGCTCTTCTTTTGTTTTTACATTTTAACTTACTTGCATGAAAATCTTTAGAATCTATTGGATTAGAAGGAGAATTATCTTGGCAGCAAGCATGTAAATAAGGATTTGGTGTTACATCCCTAGTTGGGATACTATTGGATGTTGAAGTAAGAGCTTCTCCATTTACAAAACAATGTTGTTCTGATTGTTGTGAATTGTTCTTTGTATTAAAAGAAGGTTCATGACAAACTATAGGAATAGGGATATTAGAGGCATTGTTAGGAATGTTGATTTGAGTATCAAGAGAATTATTTTGAGGAGGATAAAGAATGTTGGTTTCAAGTGGATGTGACAAATTCAATTGTGGAAGAGGTTGAGAAACAGTCATTTGATCTATACATTCCGAGTCTTGTGAAGTATTTAATCTGGAACTTTCAACTTGAGATTTTGGAGTTGTTGGCAATGTAGAAGGTGAGTTATGAAATGCAGGAGAAAATGTGATATTTAGTGTGGGTAAGACGCCATGAGGGTTATAGGTGGTATTCATTCCAAGGGGATTTGATGAATAATTTAAATTGGGAATTGAAACTTGAGACTTTGAAACGTTTGAGTGAAGATTTCTATCATTTTTGTTTATAATGTCATGACCACTTGGATTTGCTGATGATGTCTTTTGCAAATAATTTTGAGACTTGGAAATCACATTCGGTGATTCTACATAAGAATAAGGATTAAAATAATTTTGTTGAGGAGGACTAGGTCTTGAGAGATTAATATTCTTAGCTCCCGGATTATGCATATACCCTTGTTGTGGAGCTACACGATGAAAATGGTTTGTAGAATCAAAATTTCTTTGGGTATTAAAATTAGATCCTGGTCCATATTCTTGAAAAAGGCCTTGAAAGTTTGATCCCTTTTCTTGAAAAAATTCTTGATTGTTATAAATAGGGTTTGGTATATTATCAAAAGACCCAAAACTAGGATATAATTCTTGATGAAATAGATTGGTTTGATTATTCATGTCACTAATTTTATCTTGAGGATAGTATAAAGGGTTGAAGTTTGGAGAGTTGAAACCAACATATGTATCATTACTTGGACTTTGTTTGTTGCTTGTGATGCTAGTGTCTTCAAGATTTTCACCAAAATGGGTTTGAAATGTATTTGTTGAAGGTGAATTGAATGTATCTATATGAAAATCATCATGGTTAATTGTGTCATTCACAAGAAATTGAGCACCATTGTTACTTGCATCATTTACATCATAATTATTTGAGTCATTCACTCCAAATTGGCCACCATAATTATTTGTGTCAGTTGTGCCAAATTGTGCACCAAGATTGTTTATATCATTTACACCACCACGAAGTCTTGAGTCGTTGTTATGTTGCCATGATGTCCCTGGTTTTTGACGACCTATGTTTTGGTTTTTTTTATCTTGTGACGATGATTGATTGAACATGTTTTGACGCATTGGGTGTTTAATATTGTTATGTACACAAACAAAAACTAGTTCTCTTGTTTGACGTTGTTGACTTTATTGAAAGGGGTGCACAAACTTTAACAAAATGAAATTACAAACCTCAATGTGCATGCCTTGATTGAAGGGTCAAATGTTTGTTGATTAATCATACATATAGTTGCACTTTGCTTAAGTATATGTATGAGTTGAGATGTTGTAAGTTGCATCGTTTCATTTAAAATTTCATGCTCTGTTTTAGGTGAAATATTAGATTTATGTGATGCATTAGTGCCAATTGCCAAATGTTGATGGAGGAGGATTTTAAATAGAGAAGAAAAAATATCGAAGGTCTCATATCCATTCATTTTTTTATATATTTTTAAAAATTCTCATTAAGCTCTAATATTGTCTTGTAAACGTTTTATAAATTATTGACCTATAAATTCAAAAAGTCATAACATGTTAATATGGTTACAATCAAATTTCTTATTGATGCTTTGTATCTTATTTTACAACAAGAAATTGAATTTTAATTGTTTTTGAAAAACCTTAAAGCTAACATGTAAATCATAACCATGATAGAAAAAATAGAATTTCACAATGGTTATCAAACAAACAATTTTTCTCAAATGTATTTTTTCGTTTTAACTTATAAGCTCAATTAAAAATAATGTTTATTTCTTTGTTATTAAATTGCTTATGAGTTTTCTAGTCTAATTATGAATTTTTATACCTTACGAATTTTCAAAATTGATGAACATGTGTCTTCTAATGTATATACTCAAATCGAATAGCATCAAGGTTTGTCAAAATGAATTTAAACAAACCTCAAATGGCAAGATGCATTGCTAATATATGTGTGATATATTTCAAGCTTGGCTTGAATTTTTTTTTTGAGATTCCTGTAACACCTTGAATGCCAATTGATTTTTATTATTCATTTCCTTAAAAAATTACTTTGAGAAATTTTAGCAATTTTATCCTTGAAAATAAATTCAAAAAATTCATCATAATCAACCTAATAAGCTCATAATTTTTTTTCAAATATTTTTGTAATTCTCTAAAATTTCATAAGTTGAAAGCTAACATTTGAAAGAAGAAAAAAAATCTTCCTGCTTCTTAGTTGCATATGCATTACCAAAATAATTTCATTATAATAGATATTTCTACCAATATTTTAGATAAAATTTTTACTTTCTTAAGTCACTTTGATTTTTGTATTTAATGAAATTACATTTGCAATATAAAAAAAGATGGCGATTTATTAGCACAATTAAGTTTGACCCCAAAGAAATGACCAATTTTTTAAGAAAAATTCAGGAGTTTCAAATACTTTAAAAAATAAATGGAATTTGCAAGAAATGTTTGGTAATATGTGCCCAGATTTTTCTTAATAAATCTATAAGAATAACTCATAACGACCACAACAAATTCAATATCAAAACTTTTTCTTCACTATTGCAAAACTTTAAAATTTGAAGTACGGTAACATTGTAGATGCTAAGCAAATCTAGTTGCATGACCCAATTTTACTAAAAAGTGATTGATTTACACAATGGAGTTCAGATTATTTGTTGTAATTTCGAAATAACTATAACATCCACTAAAATGTTTAACATTAAGTGTCAATATGCCATAACATTATCAATAGAAAAATTAAGATATATTTATTTCAAATGAATTTTTTAATTTTCTTTATGGAAGTATATTCTTCTATAAGTTTTTCTAAGAACATTTTTTTCCATTCTAAATTTTAAAAAACTATACAAAAACAAATTGCATAAACTTTTTGAGAACCTTCATATTTAATTTATTCAAATAAAAACATACATGAATTTTATTTTATACCAAAAAGTAGTGTAAAACCTAGTCAACATATTTGCACTAACTAAATAAGATTGAATGCTTTTACAAGAAATTGTTAGCCATTTTAAAGAAAATTCAATATACACGTAAGCTTGCATTCTCTCAAGACATTATAGATTGTAGTGCAAGACACCACAAACCATCAAAGATGTAATAATCATATCAACTATTTATAAATCCTTTAATGAATTGAAACTCTTTGTAAGTACAAGCAAAGAGATGTTAGGAAAAAAGTTACAAAAACAAATTGGAGTTGATGTTTACCAAAAAAAAGTTATCGTCATTCAAAAGTGGCAACTATTTGATGTTTTACACTAAGAGGGCAAAGAATTGGCCACCCTAGCATTGTGCCTCAATTTAAATAATTAATCTACATTAACCCTTCAAGGACAAGGCTACTTTTATACATATTGTGTACACTGTTGTATTATTGGCATTTACTACCAACACAAAATTTTAATTTGGGATCTTGACTACTTCATCAGAATTGCATTGATCTATTCTCCAACTTCTTTGTTGGTCTCAAATGTATTAGAGGTGTGGATTCATTCCAAATACAAGAAAAATACATTGTATTGTATTGGTTGCAAAGGGCTGCCTCGTCCTTTAGGGGTTAAATTGACTAGTTGACAATCTAAATTGATAGAGATCCAAAATAGAATCAAGCTACTTGGTCAAAGCATTTATGTCCATCATGACAAATCAAGAGGTGTCATTTGGTTACTAGAGCATGTCAAGGTAAAAAGCTAAAAAGACAAATTGCCCAAAAATTTGGCCATTTCCCAAAGTTTGCTTGGTGTAATGCACTGTATAATAAAGATATGAACTATTTTGTGTATCAAAGTCTCTTTCATCAAAAGTCAATAAATCATACAACACAAGGATTTTAGAATTTAGAATTCAACATATACCTAGTTTTGTTTGTAATAGGCAGTTTTGAAGTTATGATATAAAAAACTTGTGTGTTACACAAATTTTGTTATAGAAAGTCTATGACTTATTTGGTGATAAAATAACCTCAAGGATTTCATTGCCCAATTTCATCATTTATGGTATAAGGAAAAAGCACTCTTTAAAAGCTATGAGACTAGGAGGCATGCCATAAAATTTTACTTCCATCACCAAAAAAATTATGATAAAATTTTCCAAAAGAATCAACTTAATCATGAAAAAAATTTATAACAAAATTTATTTGATCATGATAGATATTATGCTTGATCAAGCATGTTCTTTGTAGGAATATTCTAAAATTTGAAACCTAGTGTTGTAAACAAAGTAATCCAATAGTGAAATTTAACGATACCAAAATTTCTCAAAGAATTTCAATAAGAAATCAAGAATTGGTAAGATATCCATGATGCAATTAATATATTTGTATGTAATACATGTAGTAAAAGTTTCCCCTATGCCAATGAATTTACCTTTTTGTAAAGTGTTTATTTTATTGAGGAAAATCTGATTTATGAGTTAAAATTTGAGTATATATTATGCTAAAGGTTTTATTGTTTAAATTCAATGAGGAACCTCTAAATAAAAATATAACTTTATGATTGCAAATGGTTTAAGCTATTTGGTATAGAAGATCTATCTATGATACTTTCAAGCAATCATGAAATCATTTTACAAGATACACATTGAGACATTTTCTTTTGCAAATGACAAGACAATCTTGCACTTTTCATAAGAGTTCAAAAATTTGATTGTTTGCCTTTCAAAGATTGAACAGTTTACATTTAGTGTTTCTCTATGTCACATTTCATAGAAATGTCTTTGGTGCTCAACATAATACCAACTTCAGAAGAAAAGAAAAGAAAAGAAAAGAAAAGAAAAGAAAAGAAAAGAAAAGAAAAGAAAAGAAAAGAAAAGAAAAATCTGATTTCTAATCAAAATTTCAATCATTTTTTGTATCAAGACAAAAATTCCAAATTTTTTGTATCTTTAGTTTTAGCCTTGAATGCCCAAGGGGACAAAAATTATCCCCTCACTGCCCAAAAAATACCCAAGGTGGGAAAAATGTTTTTCTATCCAATCTTTTTTATGAGAGGTCATAGAGATGTGCTCCATCATGGAATGCCAAAAAATAATAAATTGATTGCCTTCTTGCAATTTTTGTAAAGTCAGCATACACTATTGACTTTTGCAACTTTTAGGGACAAAACTATATTGTGTGGGCACATGCCACACCACTGTAGAGCACATTTTAGCGGGGTTGTTATGGAGACCAATCCAACATTCAAGGGTTAAGTATATACAAATGCAATTTACATAACCTATTTATATGTGAAAACAACAAGAATGAAATTTGTATAATCTTTACTAACAGTTCTTACAAAAATTACACTAAATAAAAACCATGTAAAAGGCTACAATAAGTTTATCAAGAATGGTGATAGAAGTAATAAACATCAAGGTAAAACTAATATACTTCTTCATCCTCACACTAAGAGAGATTTTGTAGAATATCACAAGTGATAACAAATAAATTATAGTAATTGTACATATGAAGTCAAGCATAAATTATCTATATATATATATATATATATATATATATATATATATATATATATATATATATATATATATATATATATATATATATATATAAAATAGAATATCGGGCAAAATAGAATATCGGGCAAAATAGAATATCGGGCAATGGCGGTTGCACTCAACAGTTCCGTAGGTGAGAAGGATAATTCTAGAAAGTCCATCTTTAGTTCCACTTTGAAATAGAGTAAAGTACAAGTTTAATTAAAACTATAAATGGAATAAAGTAAAATTTGAGGGGCACGAGGACAAGGGGGCACAAGGATAGGCACAGGAATAAGCACCAGAATGGAAAGCACAAGAATAGGGGGCACATGGATAGGGAGCATGTGGCATAGATGTCGGTACAACGGGTGCGTAAACTAGTATCTTTATAATAAACAACAAAATAATAATTGTTTCCATCATGTTGATTTAATTACATCATCCATTGTACTACCAGAGAGCTCAAATTTCAACCATGAGAGTCAAGAGACAACAGTCTTTTATTTTACTTAACCCTTTAAAGACCACAAACATTTTCACAAAATCCACTAGAAACCAATGCAGTAAACTTATATATGCGATTGAATCAAATATGGACTCAATTTGAATAATCCAACTATACAAATGGGAAGAACACCTTGTTTACTATAAGGTATCAAAATTTCAACAAGAGCTACCGTAGGAGGTGAAATTTTATAATGATTAAGTGAGCCATAGGTGCAAAACTTCTAGTTTTTCATGCTTGTGTAGTTTTGGATGTTACCGCATCATGCAAGTTTTTCTTGAGATGAGCTTTATATTTCTAGAAAGGAGGGTTTCCCACCTTTCCAATAAGACTATTTTTACACAAAATGGATAAAAATAGCAATCACAAGGTGTAGCTAAGTGGACAAGAAGGGTAAAAAAACCCACTTTATTTGCTACCCTAAAATATTTCTACAAAAAATTTGGTAAATGTTATGAAAAATCCAACCGGTGAAAAAAATGAAGAAATGGCCTTAAATGTGGGATGACTAGTTTTAAAGATGAAATGATAGCGCAATTTCAATAGATCTTCAAATACTATGATTATACTACTATTGTAATAAGAAACAATACAAGCGCATTTCTTAAGCAATTGGGATCTTTTTAAGATTGCACTATTGAAATATGGCATTCTTGTTGGATGTTTGATGTATTGTGCTATTGCTTTGATCCATCTTTGACCAAATATGGATACATATTTTGAGGCCATGTTGTATAACCCCTAAAGAACCAAGCTACCTTTTTTGGAAACATAGAAATTTTGAGCAGGTACGTGTGATTGGAGATTTCCATAGTTTAGATTGAAACTCTAAGAAAAGGTGGGGACTCTAAGAAAAGGTGGGGACAAGTAATATCTTTCATTTGCACTAACTTTCATGATGTTTGGAACTGTGAGCAAAAAGTTATGGCCTAATATGTTGCTTTTTATGGACAGCGGGCAACTTGGGCAGTTTCTTAAAAATCATTTTTTTCAAAACCTAAAATTTGAAATTGGTTCAAGAGATTTATAGGTATGTGGAAATCTTTAAATGATTCCATTTGGATTGATGAGATGAAAGTTTTGAGGAGTTTTTGTTTGCAGGCACTTATGGATTCTCTACTCTAAAATAAACTTTGAAGTCTCTTATTTTATTCAATTTGCAATATTTTTGAAAATATGCAAAACCAAAGGTTGTAAGTTATTACTCACAACATTACAACCATTGGGATTTTTTTTTCCATAACTAAATTATTAATATTTAATTTTTTTAATCATTCTCTACTTTTTACTTTCTATTTTTTTCCCACGTGCTATACTATTTCAAATGTTCTAGATTTTTTTTGATAAGCACCTTACTTAAGCGGAATATGGAATCTAGAGAAGTATAGCTGACATGGCCTTTTCCCCTTAATTTCACCTTTTGAAGGTAGCTGCCCAGTTTCCCACATGACCCAAAAAAACTTTTCAAAATGTTCTATCTTCCAATCCACTTGGTGAAAAAAATTGAATTTTTTTCCACATCTTCTTAAAATATTGCACTACAAGATCCTAGGGACATATGCAGAAAAGCATTTTTATTTTCAGATTTGGTTCATGCTCTAAAAATGGCAGTTTTTGAGAGTTTTTGGTAAAAACTAAGCTTGGTCCTTTAGGGGATAATCACCATTATTTATCAACTTATATACCCAATTCCAATGTTTTTTTTTGATTGGATGCAAGATCCTTGTGACCACAAGTGTTCTTCAAGAACAGTTTCCAAATTGTTGAGTACTTTTACTCTATCTCTAAGGGGTTGATATATTAACCCCTAAAGGACTGTTGTCCGTTCAGGGGACATGTGGGAGTTCAGGCATGTACCTTTGGATAAGCTACTTTGTGTGATTTTCTGAAACTTTTATTTAAGGTGGAGAATTCAAAGATCTACGTGGGCATCTAATTTTTCCCTCATTCCAACAATTATTGAAGAAGTTACGCAAGAATTTTTGAAAAGTTGGGGACGACTGCCCATCCGGGCAGCCCAAAAACTTCTTTGAAATGTACTTTTTTAAAAATTAGAATTTGAAACTAGTTCTTTAGATTTTTTCATTCATGAGAAGCTTTGAATCAATCAATTTCAAACAATGACATGAAAGTTATGAGCAGTTTTTGTTTGCGGGCAGTTATGGAATCTCTACTCTAAAATAAACTTTGAAGTCCTTTATTTTACTCAATTTTCAATATTTTGGAAACTAAATTAAACCAAAGGAAGTAGATTGTTTATCACAACATTTCGACCATTAGGATTTGCAATTTTCATTTTAATTATTAAATTCTTAACAATTTAGTGATTTGACTCATTCTCTACTTCTCTTTAGTTAATGATTTTTCCCATGTGTTGTATAGTTCCAATTGATTTGAAAATTCTCCCACACATAGCTAACTTGATCTCTACATGGGAAAAATAAAACGCAAAGTTGTGTAGAGCAATTGTTTTTGTGTAAAAATGGTCAAAGGCTTTTGAAATTTTGGGGCAGCATGAAAAAAAACTTTTCTTTTCACTTTAGATGTAAATATCTCACTCATGTCCATCTAGAATGATCTGATTTTTTTCCCACAAGTACCTAATCCAATCTAGAGCAAGATCCTACGGTTGGATTTCCCAAATTTTCAAAAAAAGTTACTTTCTTACGAACCATCCCAAAAGTGGCAGATTTGAGCGATTTTCACTGAAAAAATGGCTCAGTCCTTTCGGGGTTAAAAAAATCGCTAAAGTTTCAAGTTTTCGGATCCTAATGTTGTAAATTAAACCAGTATAATTTCGAACATTTTCGAACATTGTTGAAAATCTAAGATAAATGCCCAAAGAAAAAACCATGATTTGTACAGGATAATTATGCAACTTCATCCTTTGCAGAGAACAATCTTTCCTACACAATCCACTTCTTTTCATTTTCAAAAAACCTTGTCCACGACTGTATGAAGCCATCAGTAGTTGCCAACAATCAGCTCCGTTGCACATTCCACAATCACTTTCACATGAAAGCTTCCGATTGGTGTGAGATTCACGAAAAAAAAAAAGATGAAACATCCGGCAGTCTGGGATTCAGCGACAATGTTGCATTTATTGACTACCACCAATTGCACTTGCATTACTAAACAGTTGTAAGTTACCAGTAGTGATAGGAGGGTTTAGCAGTTCAGCTCCGTAATGCACTCTTACGGGACAATTCTCTTGTTACACACCGACCCTAAAAACAACCTCAGAGTCGAGGTACCTCACGCAAGAAATAAGCGTGCAAGAGTGTGCTTGCATTAAGAGAGGCCATCAAAAGGGCTGAAGGGAACCAGCACAACGGCGTCCAAAATGCAGCAAAGCAAAAGCGTTTCACAGGAACCTTCAATTCACAGATCTTACCCTAAAGCATGGAAGCAATGCCGACAATAGCGCCTCTTCTCTTTGGCGTGGCCTTTTTATGCTCTAAACCACTGAGAAACTAAAGTATATACATACTCATCACTGCCAGGAGTGAGCAACATCTCTTACCCTACTTGTGTACAAAATGTGGATCACCGGACCACTGCTTAACTCTGTCGACATAAGCCTGCGTACTAGGCACAGAGAACGATTCCCCAGCTAAAACAATATAAGGCGTCCGAAAGAGCAAGAATCGGCTCTCGTTTAGTACTACTTCTAAAGACACCACACCACCTTCCTAAAACAGGGTGGAGAGCATAGGATGAGAATCAACAGAACAAGGAACCCCTACTACTGCTACTGCAAATCTGATTCGGGTGAGCCACCTCACTACAAACCATGGGGGCTGAAAGGCTGAAGAAGGTAGGCACCAGAAAACACCACCATTCAAGGTTCTGACTACTAAAAGCATCTACTCTTTCGAACCAAAAGAATATCGCACTGAATCCAGAGTCGAAGCCTCCATCTACACTACCGTAAAATCTACAGAGCCCCTAACTACGTTCTAGAGCAATAAGTTCCCAGATGTCAGCACGTATGGAGCCACCTGAACCTGCTCGAAGTCCGTCCACGCGCCTTCACATTGACGCCCAGGTTTGAGTCATCACTCTGGGAAAATCCAAAAGTAAAAGTCCCAAACTAAAGTAATAAAAACGTCCTTTTTATCAAATATGTGACAATACCCCACTTCCACAACTCCGAGTTCGCCAATACTAAAGCCCCCCTTCGGCAAGGGCAAAATGGTCTATCCTTTAGGTGATGGGGCTGAGTAAAGGCTTGCCGCCAAAATGTGCTTCCAAATTCCCGGTCACAAGGTCAGCCATTTCCCGCCGTGTGTCCCAAGTTGCGCTGGCCACATGCGGAAGTAAAACAACATTGTCCATGTTCCAGAGCTCCTGAGGAACTTGAGGCTGGTTCTCATATACATCCAAACCTGCTCCTCCCAGCCTACATTCTAGCAGAGCCTTCACCAACTCCGTCTCATCAATCACGCCTCCTCGAGAAATATTTACAAGAAAGCCCTACATAAGAAGAAGACACCAGCATAAACAACAGCCACAGCATGAACACCAACGTGTAAACTACGTTGACTGGCTTGCACTTACCGGTACGTGGAAACTGTCTTGAAAGAAATCCTACTAGGGGGATAAAAGACAGCGTGGCTTTACGGATCTTTCACATTGTATTGAATAGCGCATCGTACGCTTCCAAGACGTAGTATATACGAGACTGCGCAAAATGGACACCAGCTACTGATAGATCCAAATGGTTGACTCGAAATAGAGAAACTACACTCGATCTACGTCAGTCAGATTTCAACGAAACATCCAATAGGCGTGAACAGACTGTAAAGAACAGGATGCAACAGAGAAAAACAGAAAACGGAATAGTAGACGAACCTCTGGGCCCAGAGCATCCAGCACTCTTCGGTCGATAATTTTAGCTGTCCCTTTATTGAAAGCGCAGCAAATTACCATCATATCTGAGTTCTTGGCAAGATCCAAAACATTGTTGTAGTATTCAAATTGGCAGTCTTCCTTCTCCGTTCTTGCATAGTATTTTATCTTGCATCCAAATGCCTCCGCCCTCTTAGCTACCGCTTTTCCAATACGACCCAACCCAACGATACCGAGGTCTTTCCCACTCATCTGCAAGGATACAACTAGTCACATAAAACACAGTTCCTAGCTTCATTCTTACAAAAAATCATTAAACACTACGATCATCTGTTACTGAACAATCTTTCGAGCAATAATCTCACAGAATTCGTTGCCACAACTTCGTCGGCATTCTTTACACCGCAGGTGATCGAGAAATTGAGTAAAAATCTCGTCACTACCCCTCAAGGAAATTTGGATGTTTGATTTTAAAAATAAGTGAACTCGTTTTTGTAGACATTTAGATTACGCGCACAAACATATCGTGTCGACTGTTACGCACTCAAGTGCTAGCTAGTCAAAGTTCAAGCAAATGCTTGCGGGCCCAGCAACGACCGCACAAATTTTCTCAGTTAGAACAGGTTTTCAGAATGATTCTAATCCTTACAAAAAATTAATGTTCTGTGAAGTACGGTATTTACCTTGCAGGCAAGAGGGTAGTCACCCTGTTTCGGCCAACAACCCTTCCGCACATATCGATCAGCGGAACAAATCTGTCGCATCGTGGCCAACAACAGTGCTAGAGCAAGGTCTGCACAATCGTCTGTGAGGACATCCGGAGTATTTGTCACGGGAATTCCCTTCTCTTTGCAGTAGTTTAAGTCGATCTACAATAAAAAAGATATGTGAATCAGAAGTCTCTCAATACAAGATTCGCTGCACAACCATGAAAAAGTTGATAGAGCATTCATCAATTAACGGAAGAACTCAATCCAAAAACGCAAGCCGTTTCTCACCCTCAGCTTGCCAAATCGGATTGTCACATGCTTCAGATAAAACAAATCTCAGTCAAAAAAAATCTTCTTAATTCCATGTGAACCAAAAAACACGGCCATTTGACTCCGATTTGAGTGATATTACATCAATTCAGCAGAGAATGAACGAAGCACAATTCGCAGTTACAATATGAAAGCAATCCATCCAAGGAAAGAAATATTCGGAAGCAAACGCATTAAGGAAACACGCAGGCTCAGATAACATGTGACCGTAAAAAATGCTAGAAAAGCTCCAATGCATCCAATAATAGAAACAAACTACTGGATATAATGCCTATATAGCTTGCATTTATGCTACTGGTAACATCAGATTTCAATAACATTCAAACCAGCAGTTTCTAAATTTTACTGCAACCGAAATACAGAGTCTCCACCGAGGTTGGCTCCGAATCAGAGCCAGCTCGGACGTGGAAAGCATCTTGGAATAGGTTAACTTCCCAAAGTGCACTAATCAGGCATGACAAATGTAATTTACAAACTCAGCTGAGAACGCATTATTCAGACAGCCTACAGCAAGAACCTTCTGCCCCTTCACAGCAGTCTATATCCCTCACAAGACGACGCACAATGACAAGGAAAGGTTGCTGAGTACACGCTGTTTTGCAGTTATCCACAAACCCTAATAGCAGGCAGGTGGGTAAAATACAAATGCATCATACAACTTCAAAAACTCTTTGGTAAGATCTTGACGGTCATATCAAACATACGACCTTCAGGTACTTTCAAGTGATCGATATCTGCGCTAAAAACACAAAAACTTCTGAGGATCTGAAGAACTTCGCATAAAATTGCCCTAGGTCGGAGCCTAGAAATACAGAATTTTAGCGATTCCAAGACAAAAGACAGATTGGGAAGAACCATGAGGGGACGGGCAAGGCACCAGCCTACAAACGCAACTCGTGCAGAGGTCTAAAACGGCGAGATCTAGCCACCCACATACAACAACAAACTTGTCACGGCTTCCACAGAGTCTAAGAGGAAAAGAAGAGTTTGCTTGAAGCCCCTCACTCACTCACTCACTCACCTTGTCCAATCCGACGCTGAAACTCGTGATAACCTCCACCTTGGGTAGCTTCTCCAGAAACGTTTTGTCGACAACGGAACTGGTCGAAGTGACCACCGCACGAACGGATTCTCCTACGCTCGTCAAGAAGTCTTCCTTGTTGGCATGTTCCCAGAGAGGCACCAAGTTGAACTTCGATTCCAGGGAATCTCGTAAATAGGGCATCAGCATTGTCATCATTAGGACATGCGGTTTCCCATTTGAGGTTGTTACTTTGACGGCCATCTTGTTCGGTGACCGCCCCGTCGCAGGAGACGGTCTTAGCGCTGGACGGGAAAAAATTTAGAAGCAAAAAAAAAAAAGTTATCAGAGAAGAGGATATAAAAGTCGCGTGCGTGGGAAGAAAGAGGGAAAGATAAGTGAGTTTTTTTCTTCGTCTGTATTATTATGATTCAAAGGAAGAACAGATAAATAATTAACAAGGCCACAATTGGTTTGGAATCTAGTTAGCCTCACTAAGGCAAGAAAAGTACTCAACCAGAAATCCAAGCCCACCCGGTACCCCAGTAAAATCTCTCTCCTACGAGGCCTCAAAAGCACATCACCTCTGATGTTCTCCACAGAAGGGCATAAGATGTCTGCCTATTCTGGACTCCGCAGCAGAGGGGAAGAGAGAGGGGGCAACCAGAAAAGGGAATCGAACACCAAAGAATTCGACGGCCAATATGTTCTTAGTCACCACTGAAATGCACGACGAGGAACGTCGAGGGCGGTATGGCGCTTTCCTCGAGTTCCTTTAATGAGTGAAAAAGGGAATTCCAGCCAACGAACCCTGAACACACTCGACGATACTTGACTCAAGAGGGCAATGAAACACGTACGTCGAACACCCGAGGGGTCACTCGACATCCAACAGTACAAGCTGCTGAAATGCGAGTATCTCCGCTCAAAGTAGTAAGTTCTGCACGATATGTAAAGATAGCCGGGGCAAGACCAGCGACGCTCCTACTTCACAGCGTGCTAAGAACCATTAAATTGAATAGACGACGTAATGCTCACAAGTCACAGTGACGACAAACTAAATACGAGGGCTTCTCGCAAAAGCACACGGCGACTCTCACTACAGCGAAAATGAACGCTCGATCGAGCCAGAAAGCAAAAAAAGCTACCCTGAAACCAATGGAACCCGAAGTAGGTCAGGCACCGAGAAATACCTCACGGAATGGCGACAGGACAAAATCGACCAATCTCCAAAACGACAGCACGGACGGGATCTGCACGAGGCACAATGGCGAACAAGAAACCGCGGGGCAACACTAAACTAGACCTCGGTGGTGCTGCGCTGCGCGCAGATTCTCCACGGCAAGCGCTCTCTGGCGACGCTGCGAAAACAAGAATAATAATGGCAAACAACTCGCAGACCACGCCTCAAACTGGAATCGAAAAAGAATCCGAAGAGCAGCAAAACAGAAACGCTGGTGGAGACCCAATCAAAAGGAACATCGGCGAAGCGAAAGGCGCCGTGATCCCCTCTCGCAGAAAAGAAAATATCGCCACAGAATGCATGCATGCACAGAAGCGAGCCCAGCACTGCAGAGAGAAAAAGGAGAAGAACCGGGGGGACGGGGGCAGAGCTCCAGCCCTTCCGGACAGCAGGCAGCCTGACAACACCCTTGGTACCATCCATCCTCCCCCGAGCGATACAAAACGAGAGGGACGACCGAAAGATCTCCTTTCGGCATCTTTCGCCCCCGAGCCCCGTGGCGCTCTGCCCACCGTCCAGATGCTCATCCGACCGTGGGCCCTGCCCGCGGGCCCGGCTCTCATCTTTCCGATGTCTTTCGATCTGGCATAACAATCGAGCCTCCGTATAAGGTAAGAGGCTCGTAAATCGACCACCTAAGAGCTGAAACTGAGGTGGTGGAACTTCTTGAAATATTATTTTTCAGTTGGCATTTAACTCAAGTTATTTTGTATTTTTTAGAGCAATGTGGAATTAGTTGTGAAATTTTGAAGCGGAAAGGTCATAGGGCTCTAAAATGGTGCACTTCCTCCAATGTACATCCACTGTACATTATGGAAAGGTTATGAATAAGACCTGTACTGACAAAGATTGTTTGGAGAGGTGAGTGGAATTAGTGCCCTAACTTAGTTCAAACCTCCGACCTTACGGTAACTTAAGGTAGGAGGCTCATAAATGGAGCATCTAAGGGCTGAAATTAATTTTGGGTAGGTGAAACTCCTTGAAATGATTTTTAGTAAACTTTCCATGAAAAACAAGAAGAATCCGCATCTAACCCAAGTTGTTTCATATTTTTTGAAACTTTGTGGAATTGGTTATGAATATTTGAAGTGGAAAGGCCATAGAGTTCTAAAATGGAGCACCTCCTCAAATATACATGAGTTGTACATTGTTGAAGGGTTATAAAAAACAAGATGTACATAAAGAATACATTTAAGGAGGTGCTCCGTATTTGAACCTGTTCCAAATTTAAGCCTGCTCTAAATTTGGTCCTGCTCCAAATTTGAACCTGCTCCAAATTTGAACCTGCTCCAAATTTGAACCTGCTCCAAATTTGAACCTGCTCCAAATTTGAACCTGCTCCAAATTTGAACCTGCTCCAAATTTGAACCTCCTACCTTACCCCCTGTCCTCCCTCCTTCCCTCCCTCTGTGTTCCACAAAGTTGGAGGGTTGGGGCAGCTCCCCAGCCTCCCCTCCCTTCCTTCCGAATGATGCCCTACAGACTGACGACGACGACGAATGGAGCCCTCCGTCGACTAAAAGCCTCTGTCGTCGTCGTCCATCCCTCCCCCTCGTCCTCCCAAACCTCTCACTGTAAAGTTAAATATTCCACTTCCACATTATTCTGGACATCCAGGGCTCCTCATGGCCTCCCCCCCACCATGGGAAGAAAAAGGAGGAGAAAAATATAGATTCTCTCTCTTGATTCAGTCCGCTATCGGTCGAACCCTAATCCTGCTTCTCCACAATCACGCACTGCCTAAGGTAAACAGATGCATAGGTAGACATATCCATACCCAAGCATTTAAGGGTTTGGGATACCGCAAGCTCTTGGAAAATTTGTAATATTAATCTTGCAACAAGCTATCATGGAATGTTCTTACTGTGGGAAAAAGTTATTCTAGAATATTCTATATTAAAGGGCAAAGCTACAACTCATAAGACCCTAAAAGCAACTATGGACTAATTTTGAAACTGTTTGGATGTATTCTTATAACAAAATTTGACGGTCTCAATCCCAACCCTTCCAAACCAGCTTAGCAACCAACATGTGACAAGATTTGCTTGTGCAAGTAGTGTTCAATGCTCCATTTTGGGTTCAAAAGTGTATGGTGAACACCTCAAATGTAGGGTGCGGAATTGAGAGCCACTCGGAAATGGGTATGTCTACCTCAATTCAGATGGATGCTCCTCCAACTTAATCATTGCCAAGCCTAATGTATATAAGGTAGACACACCCATAATAGAGTGTTTATCACTATGGGGAAACCATGGTCTTTTTGATAGAAATTATGACCTAATCTACAATTTATTATAGATTAGGTCACATTTTTCTGTTAAAAAAACCATGGTTTCTTGTAATTAAAAAATCCGACCCTATGTACCCAAATTGTTCATTTTGGTTTTAAAATGAACAATCTAAATACATAGGAGACGGAATTAGAACCCGCTCCATTACGGGTGTGTCTACCTTATTGCGTTTCACATATGTACCCATATGATATGTATAGATACGTATAGAGAGAGGTCCACTATGTAAGTTAGACTGCACTTTGGTCATCAAACACGTACTGTACTGTTGTACAACGTGACTGTCTTTCGAAGTGCAGCAGCAATGAAGGCATTCTTTGGTTTCCGGCAAAAGGGATCTTCTCGTTTCCCGGTTGTTAAGTCAGCAACACCCTAGGTTTTTCTTTTTGTTACTTTTCCCATCTTTGAAGACGTCCGTACCTTTTCCAGGAACAGAAAGCTGAAGAAAAAAGCGTTAGAGCTGGCGACCCAACGAATCTTTTTTATTATTTCGTTGGTTGACATACACCCAAGAATGCAAGCAGGTAAGGGAAAAACGGATGTAACCATTTATGTCTGTACACTCCTCTATAAAATCTATAATACTAGTATACTCCATCAGCAAACCTGATGTTTTGCTTGAGTGGGATTTGACAAATCCGAATTTTCACCAAAATTTTTTTTAGTTTTAGAGAGGTAGCCATTGTCAAAATGAGAAGATCGTTGAGAATTTTGCCTAGGTGAGTGACATTACCATCAAGGTCCACTTTGAATACAACAAAACTTGAAAAATCTGGTCCCACTATGTTCACACATGGGCCTGCAACTCTAACATGATATTGTACACCAAATAATCTAACTTCGTCATTTACTTCAACAGCTCAACTCGGGTTCCAGCTCTACTTTGCAAATCTCGTTTATGTACTCCCTGACAATTGTAGATTTCAGTTGTCATTGTCAATTTAAATGCAAGGTAATTGGGAAACGTCTCTTCCACTTTCATCAATGAGCAGTTCACTTTAACTAGGCTTCAAGCTTTTTGGTATAAGATAAATCTCCTTTATTTGAAGCTATCAATCAACTCACAAGAAATTCAACTTCGGTTGTGAAATAGTTCTCTTTTGTTTTGAAAGCAGATCAGAAGCAAATTTCATAAAACTGATATGTGGGTAACTAGCAGAAGTAAGCTATGCTTTCCAACTACATTAGGGCGGCTTCACACCATGGCCGAAGGTTGAGAGGCCGTCGATCTGCACCAATCATATTGCACAAAATTGAGAATGTGGTCATTCAAGCCTTCACACTAGAGGCCAAATTCCAAAAGCCGTCATTCACCATTTGCTTACATGGTAGCACTTTATCATCTAAAGTTGACGGCCTCTCAAAGGGAAGTTTGGGTCCAACAAAAATGGAGATCCAAACTATGTGCAAGAGGCCATCAGTTTCAGCATTTATTGCTGTCAGTTTTAGCATTTATTATTTATTTTCATCAGATTTTCTTGGCCTCTCGGCAAAGTTTGGCCACTCAATTGGAGGGCCTCTTGACTTGGCCGGTCATAGTGTGAAGCGGCCCTTAGTTTTTACATGTAGTGTCAATAGAAAGTTGGTATGGGTCACACTAATACTCATGTGGGATAGGAAAGGTCCAAGGATTTAGTACAGATCAAATTGGTAATTGATTGTATTATTGTGGGTTGTTAGCAGATTAGGCATAAAATAATCTCCTCTGAGGTAGCCAAATTATTTCATAAATCAATCCTCCAAAGTGCATAAAATCACTCAAATCCAAAAAGAGAAGAGCCTAATCTTGCAAAAATTAAGAAAAGTCACAAAACTCTGTTTGAAGCAAAGAGGGGCTTAGTCTCCTGCACTTAGCTCCTTCTGGTACTAAAAGCTGATGATTTTTTGAAAAGTCTATTACAAAAATTAGGTGGATGCCGAATTATTGCAATTTTTTTTTTAAAACACCGAATCTTCATTAATTACTATTTATAGCAACAAATCAAAATTTTCAAAAAAAATAGTTAATTTGGCAGTTGGCTGCTGAATCTGCTAACTACCTACAGTAGATATTTGGTTGTCTATAAAATTGTCAACGTGATGTTATGAAATGTAAGATTAAAATTGTTAAAATCTTTCTACCCTATCATACTTGATGATTAAATTGATGGTCAACAATCTTAAACATTAAAGTAATAGACTTTTACTATAATGGATGTTTAGTAAGCCCCAAGATTGCCCTTTTATACAAGTTTCCCTTGTTGTATACAACTAATTTGTAATGCAATGTGGCTTAAGGTCCACACTATTAATAAAACCTTGAAACAACGAAAGTCAAACTATTTCTGCCATGCACGCTCTTACTAGTGTGTGTGAACAACTGGTACGGTTCATGCAATTGTTATTCAGAAAAAGACAAAAATGTCAAATTTTCAAATAGTGTGAAAACTGCTAAAACGACAACCATCTATACCCAACAATACATCCCCATCTTTAGCTCCTTAGAATCAACAGTAGGCAATTTAAATGTTAAATGAATGACTGATGCCAATATAAATTTGTTTTTCCATCCATATATGTTTTGAAAACTTTTCTTCCATATAGATGTTGAAAAGATGTTGAAATTTATTCTTTAAAAATGTTACACGGTTCAAAGAGTACATACACGTTTTACTTCAAAATTGTATCACTCAAGTTTAAAATATAACTTTTCAAGAACAAGCATGATTACAATTTTATATCGCATGTCAACTAACAATCCGCAAAAACTATTACCAATTCATCCACTATCTATGTTAGAGGGAACTTTTAAATTGCCATCTTTTAACTAATTGATAAAGGGAATTGATATATACACATAGGGGGTTGATATTTGCACACCCCCTTTGGATAAGTTTTAGATTTTTACCATCAAAAAGCTGAATTTGAGAATTTTGAATTCAAATTTGAACTTAGAAACCATGACTTAGTCTAGAACCAAAAAAAAAGTTTCAATTCAACAACACCCATTGAAAAAGTTTATCTTTTTTTTACAAACAAAAGTAAAAGTAACATTTTTCCCCTAATTAAGCTTTTTCATTGGGTGTTGTTGAATTGCAACTTTTTTTTGGTTCTAGACTAAGTCATGGTCTCTAATTTCAAATTTGAATTCAAAATTCTCAAATTTAACGTTTTGATGGTAGAAATCTAAAACTTATGCTAGGGGGTGTGCAAATATCAACCCCCAATATGCATATATCAATTGCCTTGATAAAACACCAATTAGCCCATATAATAGAGAAAGCCTCATTGAGGCAATCTCAAGTGATGATTTTCAAATTTTATCAAAACTTTTTATTAAGCTTTTATTCTACATTGTTCTTTATGACACATCCTTAAGTTTATTGAAATTTTCAACCACCTAGTTGCACATGAATAAAGCTATTTGTTGAAAGATTTCCAGGTTAAAAGAACAAGTGGGAAAGGGCTCTCCAAAATTTAATAGACAACTCAAGTGACAAGAAATCAAAACCAAAGAGTCAACCCTACCAAAAATTTGAAAAAAGTATGATAACTATCATAATGAACTAAGACCTTGATACGCCCAACAAAAAAAAAACAAAAAAAACATTCATTACATGCCTTACATATCTTTCTTGGCAAGGATTCAATTGATATTATAGTTCTATCTCAAGTTAAATTGTAAGAATCTTACAATTTAGGGTTCAACTACTAAGTTCAACAAGATTTTTGCAACCACATATTGCTTCAAAGTTTGATTGGGCCTTTCTGTCATGTATAAAATTGATTATATGAGAATAAATGTTAGCCATGAATGCAAATAATTTTGGTTAGATATGTAAGGAATATCGTCAACTTTTTTTAATAAATTTTGAAAATGCATTGATAAATAAATAAAAAGAACCCTTCTAAAAAATGCTTGTTAAAGATATAATCTCAAAAATTCATCACTGACTTTTTTTAATCTATTGTTTTGTAAAACCATAAATATTACAAAAAATAACTCACAAAAAATGTGGTTTAATTTTTTGGAAATGAAATTAAATATGCTTGATAAAATTGCATAAGGCTTTAATATTGATGATGCAAGACAAAAGAATTCCAAGTGTGTTTCATGTTATGCAAGTTGTTTGAATGCAAAAAGGAAAAACTTAGACTTCTTTCCGGGGACAATATAGTATGGGGAAGTATTGTTACATAGGCCCGCTTTTGGCATTCCAAGAAGTTTGTATAATAAAAATTATAAATGGCGTTTTATTCTCACATTTTTTTTATCTAATCCTCATGCAATCCCAATCAAACACATCAAATTTTGGTCACTAAAAGCCAAAATCCTATTTTTGGTGAATTATTTTCATTAAAATTCACAATTTTACATGAGAATTGATTAAAAAAACATTGGTGATGAGTTTTTGAGATTTGATTGCATCAATAAGTAGGAAACATCCATGTGCACATCTTTCCTTTTGGTAATCATTTTCAAAAATATACTTCTAAATTCCTTTTATATCAATTACAATGTTGAAATGAGCATGTCCAAATTTTGTAAGATCAATTTTTTTTATGATATTCAATTTTGTTACTTGACTCACACACAATGACTAAATTTGTACCTTTGAACATGACAACATATTTACTTAGCCAAAAGCTAGTGAAACCCTATAAATATTTATTTTACAAATTTTGGTCCTACCACACCCCAAGTCGAAAACTTTATTGATCATAATTTTGCTACTTAAGGGGGTTCTTTTTAGAAGGGAAAATGTGTGTATGGTATTTCTTACATATCCATGCAATCAAATCCAAAAAATTCATCACCCATTTTCTTCAATCAAATTTCATATAAAACCATAAATTTTGTACAAAATAATTCACCAATAATGTGGTTTTGGTTTTGAGGAACCATTATTTGGTATGCTTGATTGGGATTGCATAAGAATCATTATCTATGGTTCAAAACAACAAAAATCCAAATTTACTATATGTTATGCAAAAAGAATTTAATAGCAAACTAGGCATGAATGTATCTTTATGGAAGGGCACTACACAATACTTGGAAGTAATGTGAAATAATCCATGTTTTGGCATTCCAAACAAGTTTGTGTAACCAAAAATATAAATGGTATTTCAATCTCATATGGTTGGTATTGATTCTCTTGCAATCCCAATCAACCATACCAAATGTTGGTTACTAAAAACCAAAATCCTAATTTTGGTAAACCATTTTGTGTCAAAATCATAGTTTTACAAGAAATTTGATCAAAACACATTGATGATGAGCTTTTGAGATTTGATTGCATGGATATGTAGGAAACATCCATACACACATTTTCTCTTCTAAAAAACCCCTCTTAAGTTATAAAATTATAATCAACAAAGAATTTGATGTGGGGTGTAGTGTAAAATAGATATTTCTTTATGATAATCAATTTTTGTTATTTTATTCATAAACCATGACCAAATTTGTGCCTTTGAACATGAAAAAATGTTTACTTAGCCAAAAACTAGTCAAAAAATAGATATATCTACTTTACAAATTTTGGTCCTACCACACTCCACATTGAACTATTTGTCAATCATAATTTTGTTACTTAAGGGGGTTCTTTTTAGAAGGGAAAATGTGCGCATGGATGTTTCCCACATATCCATTCAATCAAATCTCAAAAATTCATCACCAATTTTCATAAAAAATGATGAATTATGTACAAAATAATTCACCAGAAGTGGGATTTTGGTTTTTAGGAATCAAAATTTGGTATGCTTGGTTGGGATTGCACAAGAATCAATATCTATGATTCAAAACAACAAAATCTTGACTTTACTATGTATTATACAAAAAATTGAATGGCAAAATAGGCATGTACGTATCATTATGTAAGGGTATTGTACATTAATCTAAAGAAAGAGTACATAAGTACCTCTTATGGGATTCAAAAAAGTTTGTACTATAAATAAATTAGTTTTTTTGCAAAATAAACATATCATCATGTTTAAAGGTACAAACTTAATCACAATGTTTGATTCAAATAAAAAAACAAATTTCCATAAAGAAATATCTAATTTACAAGACTTGGTTGTAATACCTCAACATTAAAATCTACATAGAAGAAATTTTAATTTTTCTTGGAGATACTGGTTAGAATGAAAGATGTGTGTATGGATGTTTCCTACATATCCATACAATCAAATCTCTAAAATTCATCACTAATGTTTTTTAATCAACTTTCTTGTAAAACTATGATTTTGACACAAATTTTTTGACCAAAAATAGAATTTTGGTTTTTTGTAATTGAAATTTGGTATGCTTGGTCATGATTGCAAGAGGATCACATAATAAAAAATTGAGGATAAAATGCCAATTATTTTCTTTGTTATACCAGCTTTTTTGAATGCCATGAGAGGGACTTATGTACTCTTTCTTTTGGGTACTGTACAATACCCCTCAGTACGTTTACGTTTGGACCCATATATATTTTTTTAAAATTTTACAAAAGATAGAGTGTAATTTTTTTTTCTTGGCATTATGGTTTTGTCTCATGGATTCCCAATCAAGTGTATCAAATTTTAGTTCCAAAAAATCAAAACCCATTTTTGGTGAATTGTTTCATATTAAAATTCATAGTTTTACATGAAAATTGGTTGAAGAAAATTGGTGATGAGTTTTTGAGATTTGATTGCATGGATATGTAAGGAAAATTCATATGTACCTTTCATGTTAAAACAAATAGCATTAAGTAACAAAAACATGATCTACAAGGAAATCAATGCAAAATCAACTTCAGGTATGGTAGGACCAAAACTTGTAAAATATATATCTTTATATTCTAACTAGCTTTTGGCTAAGTAAATATTTTTTCATACTCAAAGGTACAAATGCAATCATAGTATACAAGCCAATTAGTAAAATATGATTTTCATCAAGAAATATCTATTTTACAAATTTTGGTCCTACCACATCCCACATTGTTTTGCATTAATTTCCTTGTAGATCATGTTTTTGTTACTCAATGTTGTTTATTTTAACATGAAAAGTACATATGAATGTTCCTTACATATCCATACAATCAAATCTCAAAAACTCATCACCAATTTTCTTCAACCAATTTTCATGTAAAACTATGAATTTTAATATGAAACAATTCACCAAAAACGGGTTTTTAATTTTTTGGAACTAAACTTTGATACAGTTGATCAAGACTCCATGAGAATTAAAAAACCATAATGCCAAGCAAAAAAACCAAATTATGCTCTATCTTTTACAGAGTTCTTGAAACAGAAAAATGGGTCCGAACTTAAACTTACAGAGGGGTACCGTACAGTAACTACTTGTTATTGTGTACAGTAGGGTACAATGATACAAGGGCAAAGCCTCTTGTAACGTAGCTGCTTGTTATTTTGGCGCTATACGATGATACAGGGGCATTACTTGCTATGTTGAGAGAATGGAGTCCTTATTTTGCAAATATTGCATCAAAGAGAACAATGAAGACCAAGGCTTTTTTTTTTGAACTGTAGATAAAGCAAGATAAATAGTAAGAAGCTTCCGTGCGCGTCCAGAAATGGAGGAATTGTGGAGGGACAGAGATGCATTGGCGGATATTGAATTAAAAAAAATCCGGATCTGGACCCAAGAGGCCCAAAAAAAATGTCCCGGTCAAGATTCAAGAGAAGGGGAAAACACAACATTTGCACAAGACAGGACTCTACAGTACAATCAAGTACAATAAATTTACAAATTTTTTTGCAGTAAAACTTCAACCAAATTTAGGACCTTTTGAAGGCCATAACTTCCTCAAAAATTGTCCGTTTTTGAAACCAAAAATCTTGTTGGAATACTATTGAAGGGTACTAATGATTTGATAATAAAAAAGTCTTAAATTTTATAAATGATAAAAAAAATTGGGCTACTTCCTATATAGTGTACTTCCACCTCTTGCCAAACTCATCGCTTGAATTTGATTGAGCTACGCCACCATCAACGGCCAAAGAACAAGCAAGAGATGATACACATCATTCACAGAGTATGGGATGAGGTATCCATGGAGCAACTAAAAACTCTTATTACAAGTATGCCCAATCAATTCAAGCAGTGATTTCTACAAGGGGTGGAAATACTAGATGGTAGACATAATATAGAAAGTAGCCAAAATTTTTTTATCTTTTGTAAAATTCCAGTTTTTAAAATCAAATCATGTAGTAGTCTATTGTGTGATTCCAATACAATTTGTGGTTTCAAAATTGAACAATTTTTGAGGAAGATATGGCTTCTTAAAGTTGCTAAACTATTGGTTGAAATTTCACTGCGATTTTTTTGTAAGGTTTGTACCCGATTGTATAGTAGCCTTGAATAAAGAAAATTGACGGCCTTTGTTTGTTCACATAGAGGTGATGTCATAGTGGGATATGAAACCGAGGTCAATTGGTCTTTTTTGATCTTGAGTTTTCTTTTTTTTCATTCTCAACCCCAATTCAACCAAGCATACCAGTGTCACAAATCATGGTTTTACATGGTTTTATAAGAAAATGGTTTTTATAAGAAAATTGATTGAAAAACATTGATCATGAATTCTAGAGATTTGGTTGCATGGGTATATAGGTAACATCCATATGCACATTCATACATGCATCTTTCATGCTAAAAAAAAACCCCTTAAGTAAAAAGAAACATAATCTTCAAAAGGTTTAGTGTGACATGTGATATGTCCAAATTTTGTAAAATAGGTTTTTTTAATTTTTAGTTATACTTTCACCAAATAAACACAACAACATGTCCAAAGATACAAACTTAGTTACCATGTATGAGTCAAATAGAAAAAAATGATTATCATAATAGAATATCTATTTTACAAAATTTGGACATGTCACATGTCACACTAAACCCTTTGAAGATTATTTTTCTTTTTACTTAAGGGGTTTTTTTTAGCATGAAAAATGTGTGTATGAATGTGTGTAAGGATGTTACCTACATACCCATGCAATCAAATCTCCAAAATTCATGATCAATGTTTTTCAATCAATTTTCTTATAAAACTATTTTCTTATAAACCATGTAAAACCATGATTTGTGACACAAGCAAATTTATCAAAATTTGGATATTAGTTTATTGGAATTGCATTTTGATATGCTTGGCTGAAAATTAGAATTAGGAATGAAAAAAAAAATCAAAATCAAAATCAAAAAAGCCCAATTAACCTCAGTCTCATATCCCAACGTGACATCACCTCTATGTGAACAGAAAGAGGCCGTCAATCTTTATTCGAGGCTACTGTACAGTATATTCCTCGTAAGCAAACTATTTAAACTCAGTTTCCCATGGAATCCACCTGTGGCATTTTCTGGTTTGCCGATAGAAATGCGCAAGAATGTGCCCATCTCTACACACAAGAGTCCCGTAGCTGCTGATGTTCCAGTTCGCTCCCGACCACGCGATACACTTCAGGCGACCTGACTGGGAATAATAAAAACATTCAAGTCGTAATTCTCACGGATTTGTGAACTCAAGGGCTCCCTGATTATTGCTTTCTCCTGTTTTCCGGAATTCCTTTTTGCGGGGTTTTCAGAATGTTCCCAAGTACGAGATCAGAACTACTGCTGGCGATCATTTACAACCATGTTGCGTCCGAGTGAGCGTGCTGTGAAGTGCAACAAACGATGCCATTAGGTATAGTGGGACGCCCGCGTGTGAGGGTGTCCTGTTGCGTTAAGCTCGCGGGGCAGCTCACAAAAAAACAATAATCGTGCCACTCACAGTGCCAAACTAACATGAGGTGCTAGGCAAGTGTTAGTTGTGCGATTCCGCTCAGTAAACCGGTCGATATTGTACAGCTCAAAGGCTGCCCAATGCTTAACGGTTTGTGAATTAGCTACGCACCCAAATCTAGATTGGACTTGCAGATACACGACTTCACGTTCAAGCGAGTAGGTAAACTCAATGCAATACTTGGTGCTGCTTGATTCTCAGGAACTGTAAGAATGATTTTCTCTCAGATTTGTTCATCAACAAAAACACAAGAAATTGCAACTTTCATTCCACATAAATCGGCCAAATGGCCATAATGTTTAGTAGTGCTACCAGGCAGCGACTCCCTTCAGATGAAATGGTGTGGAATATTCCACATCCATCTTTAGCTATGGGGACACTTAGCTAAATTTGTCAGAGAGTTTGTGAAAAAGAGGCTCAGTTTAGTGCACATACATTGATGTGGGGGCCAGCCATGTTAGAAATTTTATTATATTAAAAAAAATGTCAAAATGAAGTTCGTGGATGATACTTGAAGTGAGGGAAAGGCAGCCTCTCTTTAGGCTACTGAATGTTATGGCACCACCGGATTTAAAACCATTGATCTTTACAATTTCAGGGTTTAGGCATTTTTAGGGTTACGGGCCTCTTTCCATGTGAGGGCTAGCAGGTGAAGGTAATTTAGCCCACCAATAATTGGTTGGATGAGATTCCAAAAAATTGGAATTGTCATTCGATCAATTATCGGTGGGCTAAATTTATTTTCACCAGCCACCCGTCACTTGGAAGGGGGTTTGAAGATGGTTCACTAGACTCATCCAGACTTGTTGTCAACTTTCAAACATGCATGAAACACCATCCACATAAAGTAGTATGATTTGTCATTTTATGACAAGTTAGATCAAGTGTGGGTTGGAAGCTTAACCCTTAAAGGACCGAGTGGATGCTCAACAGCCACTTGAGAACTCGGGTAGGGTCATATGAAGTCCATTTTTATTGGATGTTCTCAAAATTGTTACACAAGGTGCAAATATGTATCCTGTAAGTGGAGATGTAATTTTTTCCCAATCAAATGCTTGGTTCAAAAGTTATGTTACCCAAAAGAATTTGGGTAGCTTGGGCAGCTTAGGCATCTTTGGAGAATCTTATGCTAAAAGTCTCATCAACTTTTGAAATTTGGCAAGTATGTAATTAAAAAATAATAATATAAAATTGTCAACAAAAGAAAAAGAAAAACTCTCACATCACATTTTGAAGGGAGTCAAACTTTGTTAACTATGTTCAGATAGTTTCAAGAAAAAAAGAATTCCTCTAACTTCATGCCCTATTATCTTTCAATTTATTAATCCAAAACTCTTGAAACTTTTTTTTGTATATTCCAAATGATTGTCTCTAACTTTTCACTGATCAAATTTCAAATAAAAGACTTCCTTATTGCACAATAAATGATGAAAAAATGATTGTTGTATTGACAATTCACTAAACCTCCTTGCATAGTAAGGTGATTTAGAATAAGCTAAATTCCATCTTTGCATCTGAAAGTTTTCATGAGTGAACCTAACATCATATACTTGGGAATGGTCAAAAAACTCAAATTTGTGTGGAACAAAAATTTTACTCTAGGAAAGCTCAAAGTCTGTTGACCTTATTTTGTAGGAATGAAAAAAATCTATTTTTCTCACTTCAAATGTTACAATCTTACAATCCCGGGGTCAAATGGGCTGAAATTTTTTGCACTGATTAACTTATCTACTTGACACATTTTTCTACGGTTGGAATTGAGAAAAAAAGTTTGTATTTTCAATTTTGGGCAATGCACTAAAAGTTGGCAGTTTCTTAGATTTTTTCTTAAAAGACACCCTTGGTCCTTTAGGGGTTAATTTACATGAACCATGTGTTCTATTAGTGATGCACATGGAGATAGATTTTGATGAAACTTCATGTATTGCCTTGAATATGCGTTACCTTTTTTGTTTGGCTTTCCATCCAGCTTAGTAAACAGTGTTGATGAAGTTTAGTAGATTTTATATTGCTTGTTATATTTTTAAAAACCCATACTAGTATTTTGGATTTTCTACACAAGTTGTTTAATTTTTTGAAAGTTTTCGTAGTCCCTAAAGGACCAATTGTCACCTCGGGGGACAATTGGATTTCGGGCATGTACGTATGGTTAAATTAATTTGCGTGATTTTTTGAAAATTTTATTGAAGGTGAGGAGTTCAAAAATCTCCATGGGAATGTAATTTTTTCTTCTATCCAACATTTATTGAAGAAGTTATGCATGAATTTCTAAAAACAAGCAAGATCGGGCAGCCAAAAACTTCTTTAAAAAAAACATTTTTTTCAAATAAAAATCTGCAATAGGTTCTTTAGACTTATATAGACCTGGGGAGCTTTGAATTATTGAATTTTGACAGATGAGATGAAAGTTATGAGAAGTTTTAGTTTACGGGTAGGTGTGGGTTTGCTCTAAAAAAATAACTTATAAACTTCATTTTTGAATGCAAATTTAACATTTTTGCAAAAAAAACTATTGGAAAGGGTGAAGTTGGTTTGCTAGAACAATCTCACCATTGGGATTATTGTGATTCAATTCCATTGCAAGGTTATTAACAATGTAAGATTTTGCTCAATCTCAAACTTTCTTCTATTTAATGTTTTTTTTAAGAATGAAAATTAAGTAATTTTTGTTTTGGTTTTTTTCCAAAGATTCTCAACTTGATTCCCCACCATAAAAAAATAAACCTCAAGACTCCATGGTGCAAAAATTTTGAGTTAAAAAAGTTCAAGGTCAAATAATCTAGTCTTGCAAGGTGCAAAAAAGCTTGTTTTTTACACTTTGAACGCAAATATCTTGCAATCTGTGCGGTTAAAGTTTTTGAGTTTTGAAAAACACATTCTCGTACAAGTCTAGTACAAGATCCTACGGTTAAATATGCAAAAAGACCAATCTTCAAACTTTTTTACTTTTTTGACATAGAAGTGGCAGTTTTGAATGTCTTTTGACAAAATAAAGGCCATGATCCTTTAGGGGTTAATATATACCCATAAACGACATTGTTCCACGTGTCCACTCATGAATACTTTAATATAGATCTAAAGTTCTGTGTAGAAATTGTACCGTACCATTTCTCATTTTAGTATTTTGTTATTTTATTTTATACAGAAAAATTTGGTGGCTAGTATGATGTTCTAGTATTTAAAATGACCTTGGTATCTAGCTTTTAATATGTATTCATACATTTTGAGATTTGGTGGTTGAAATTGTAATGAAAAATAGTCTGATAAATTGACGTGACAAAAATGTATACAAAATTCCTTATTGAACTTATTAAAAAATAACGGGAGCATCAAAGGATCGCTTTGTTTTTAAATGCGGTTGAGTGATACCACCTATAATGGTGTCATATGCACACATAATAGCATACTGGTTACAAAGAAAGGGAGGGCAGAGGAAGCGTAGAACCCCATATTCGATCCATATGGAGTTCCATATTATATATGGAGTTTACCTGGACATTGCATTGGCTCAGATACACTTCTTATATAAAATGTAAATTCATATTGATCAAATATGGGGTATTTGAGTTTAGGTAAGAAATGATCATGAGCTTTGTTACTACACTTGTATATCATTTGTCTACACCAAGTGTCAATGTTTTTTAGTGACAGTTTCTTTTCAACAAAAATTTTGTAAGTAAATTCAGTGAAAGTTTTATTTTCAATCAAAAATATTTTATTGAATAGTGCCCCTCCATGTTATATGTGCAGCTTGAAATTACTGAAAAATCAAACACATTTTTTGGGTATGTCTTTTTGCAAAAGAGGTTTGGCACAAGATTTCCTAACTTGTCCAAATACCAAAGGGAGTAATTCATAAACCCTAAATCTATACTAATAATAGGCTTGGTTTCATTAGTTGGGTAGTTGGGTATTTGTAATAGAATAAAATCTCTATTAGTTGGGTAGTTGGGTGTTGCTTCAAGAAGATTAAATGGCGGTTATGTGTCGGTTATTCTTATTTCTATGGTTATATGGCGGTTATGGTCATCCTTGGGGATGGGGTGTACATGAGGATAGGGGGTGGACACCTAGAGAAGGAGGCAAAGTGTAACGGAAAGGAGAAGAAGCCCAAAGAATGTGATTATGAGGAAGGTCATGTTAATATTTTTGCAAGGACCCCCTCTTGTGATGGCCTTCCGCCCGAATGGTGGGTACAAGGGTCCACTAGTAAGGCAATATTAGGTAATTTCATCTTAATTTTACTCTAAAAGGCCTATTTTCAAGTACATATACATTAAATAGCCATGAAATTAACTTAGAGGAGACTCTCTTTGTTGGATTAGCAAATCTGACAAAGCATTTAAATAGGATTGACAAAGTTAACATGAAAAAGATAACAATAACGTCATATTCATTAATATGGGACAACTCTTACAAATTGGGACTTTTGGCTTTTTTTTTTCTTGAGAATGCCATATTCATTAAATTGGGAATTTGTTGAATGTTTTCCAATGAAACAAGATATATGTCATTCAAAAATACACTCTTTTTGGACAAAAAGTCTAAATTTTGGACAAAAGTTCATTAAGTAGGTTTTAGGTGACCTTAACCCCTCATTGCCTAAGGTCCAAAGAGGCCCAAACACATCTTTGCTTTTCAAGAGCTGCAAGTCTAAATGTAGGAAAAGTATGAAAATCTCACCCGTACAATCTTGTAGTGTGCATGTTGCAGTCTATGATCTAGATCAAATTTGGGGTCATTTGACCCCAAAGATTGGAAGATTATAATGCTTTAGTGTTGAAAAAAGATGTTGATATTTTCCTAAAAACACGTTTGGAGGTGAAATTTGACATCTAAACCTACTCAAATGAAAAATGTTGCAAATGTAAAGTGAATTAAAACCAGTTTACAAACACATTGGTGAAAGAAAACATCATTCCATACACTCATTGTGTCTGCAAAATTGTTTTGAAAAGTCCAAAAACAATGAAAAAAGTAGCAAAAAATCACATCTATGGCTATACCTCTTTCCACTAAAATGCTTCTCATTCACTCATAACTTCTTGGATTGATATGAAATTTTAGTAGCAATAACTAGACTAGTATTTACAACTTTTCCATCAAAAGTATTAAAAAAATATTTTGTATGAAGAAGTTATAAGCCACCAAAGTTCATTGTAATGCAAAAATGTGTGGATTTTGAACTTTGAATTGTTCCCAAGAATTTAAAGGAACTTGGATTGACATGAAAATTCTACCACAATTACTAGGCTTTCAAGGGAACAATGCCTAGAAAATTTTATTCAAAAAATTATTTGGAGAAAAAGATGCAAGCCTCCAAAGTTGTAGCCATCACAATGCAATTTGGTGGACTCAAATTGATTTTGTGAACTTTGAATGACTTTCACAAACTCAATTTTTCTTAGATTAATCTGAAATTTTTACCATACAAACTAGACTAGAATGCGTAACCTTACCAACAAATTTTATTGAATTTGAACAATACATGCAAAAATTACAGCATTTCAAAATGAACTTGCAGGCTATGAGAGAACCCTTTGTAGGCGATGAGGGGTTAATTGAATGAAGGCGGGAATGAAGGGGGACTTTCTAGATTCAAGTGAATTACAAACGAGACCCATGTTTTTCTCAAATTAATGAATATGACTACCTTACAATATGGAAGTGCAATTCGAGTATTTTGTATATAAGAACTTCAGCTGATTTAGAAATATCTTGTATGGAAAAATGGGCTTCAATCAACCGCTAGTTCAGTGCTAGCCGATTGAAATGAGAAAAAATCGTTTGTAATTTATAAACTTCAGCTAAAAATTGATCAAAAATCTTTAATTTTTTTACTTGTAGTATGAAATAGAGAAAATAATCAAAAGAGTTCCTTGATAAACCGGTTGAATACAAGTATTGAAGGAATTCTACCAAAAAATTTCAAATATTTCCCGGACCATGGCTTCAACATTATGCATAAATGTAGGAAGTAAAGTCATATGACTTCATAACCCTCCATTATATTTTAGTTTTTTGTAATTTGAGATTTCTGCCTATGCAGATCCAAGGACGCCTCTCTCTATTATGCTCTCAAATCCTTAACCCTTGAGCGCCCCGCGCATCATATATCACCTCCCATGATTTCAAAGCCTTGTTTTGAGGCACTAGATGTAACTTTTTGATCTTGCTTTAAACTATGATTATGAAGGCATTCAAATTGTCCATATCAATGGAGTAATGTGGAGGAAAGCCAAACGTTGTACAAATGCTGCAAGAGATTTGATAGAGTGAAACAACGTACGGGGCAACAGGGGCGTGGTGGCAAGCGGCGTTTTAAATGCAACAAATGGTCAATATCCCTTGTAAGCTTCCTTGTGTGTGCTTTGTAGTAGCGGGAAAGTTGTTGGCAAGGGGGGGAATGCTATTTCATGAGCGGGATCCATGAGCGGTGAGCAGTGAGCGAGGAATTTTTGTCAAAATAATAAATTCCACCTATGAATGTGTACATAGGGCCTTATTATTGTGTATTTTAAACTATCATCTTTAGGAAGCTTTGTTGTATTCTTAATTATGTCATTGATTTTGAGTTGAGAATCCATTCTTGCTCACAAAATCTTGAATTCCCGGTCATGGCTCATTGTTTTACGCTCACCAGATAGTGTATCCCTTGGCAAGGGTTCAAGCATATTCTAGACCCTTGTTCACGGCAACCATTACCGACTATGCCAATCATTGTTTTTTGTGCAATAGCGATTTGAAGCCTTAAAATATAATGAAGTGCAATCTTCAATAATTTATAAGTGTGTGCATTCACATCTAATCTCGTTGCTCACAAAATTCAAGATGAATCAGTGACTTATAGAATTTGTAAAAACCATTAAATAGCAACTACCTACCAAAAAATGAGATTTTGTCATCATATGTTGTTTGATTAAATTTTATAATTGCCCTTCTCTCACGGTTTGTTGTTCCAAAAATTTGCAAGCCTTCTTTTCAATAGGTGTTTATTATTTTCAATGGTCAGTTTTTGTGAGTCATCCAATTGACTAAGAAACGATACATCAAAGTTGTCGGTCTCCAAAAACCCTGATTTTGAGGAAATCAGCATAGGCGCTCAGGGGTTAACGAAAGCATCAATCTATACGTTTATTTGATTTTCTACTAAAGATGGATGGCACCCACACAAAAATGAACGGAAACCATCACCATTGGATGATGAAGGTAAAAGGACGTTGTGAATACGTTTTCAAAAAATAGCTGCTATCCAAAAATGGCTACTTGATGGAGTTTGTTGTACGAACTTGTATAGTCGAAAGAGCAATCTGAAATTCTTAAAGGAAGACACCAGGACTTAGGATTCGGGAGTAAGGTAGTAGGCTCATAAATGGAGCATCTAAGGGCTGAAACTGAATTTTGGGTGGGTGAAACTCCTTGAAATGATTTTCAGTAAATTTTCCATGAAAGACAAGAAGAACCAGCATCTAACTCAAGTTGTTTCACATTTTTTGGAACTTTGTGGAATTAGTTATGAGTATTTGAAGTGGAAAGGTCATAGGGCTCTATAATGGAGCACCTTCTCAAATGTACACGAGGTGTACATTGTTGGAAGGTTATGAAAAATAAGATGTATAAAAAGAGTACATTTAAGAAGGTGCTCCGAATTTGAGCTTGCTCTAAATTTGAGCCTCCTACCTTAGTACTCCCAAAAAGAACCGACCGCTAGTTCAATGTTAGCCGATTGAAATGAGAAATAACCATTTACAATTTATAAACTTCGGGCCAATTTTTTTTTTTTTTTTTTTTTTTTAAATAAATACTTTCAATATGAGATAGAGAAAATAACCAAAAGAGCTCCTTGATAAACCAATTCAATACAGGAATTGAACAAATTCTACCAAAAAAATCTCAAATATTTCCCGGACCCTGTTCGGGACCAAGGTTTGCCCAAGCTCTCCCACTTGTGAGGGTGCCCACTGCCCAGTACCCCCTGTGAGTTTGTATTGTGTCTTCAATGGTGAAGCGACACGCACCCAAGAATACATGCAGCGTAGCGGGAAAAAGGCTTGAAATTAGAACCCCCCTCCCAGAGTGCACGGCCACCCATAAGATCTGGTACCAGTAGATACCATGCAAAGGTGTACGAACCTACATTACTTACTATTTTCTCTGAGAGGGAAATGTGAGGAAGTGAGGGGAGTGACGATTTCATCGATCGGTCCACCCAATTTTAGTGGGCAGGACCGCAGGAGGGTAAACTAGCCACTAGCCAGCGTGAATGGGAAGTGTGAGGGGACTGAAAGATTCTGGAGGAAAATGCAGTGGCATAACTGGGGCTCTGGGACTGGGGGCCTGCAATTGCGAAGCGCTGGGGGCTGGGGCACCGCACGATAGTCAACAGGGAGGGCCAGTGCCAGACTATGAATGCGTCCTGGAATCCATGCAAGACCTAGATCCGCTTCAAGAGGCGATCCGGCACCCGCGGAGAATATCTCGCCTCCACCCGGGTACATAGATCTCCCTGCCCTGCCCTGCCCTGTTGTACTGCAGCGCCATTCCCGCATGGAATCTGCGCAGTGCGGACAGTCTTCAGCAATCGAGGCGCCTCCCCCTTGCCGCCCATTGGCCCACCTCGCCCCACCGGTGGGGCCCGGCCTTCCTCGCCCGCACATTGGCCCCAGCTTTCGTGGCCCCCTTCTTCCTTGGGGCCATCAGACACCGCACACTCCTCTCTGCAGGTCGGCCTCGGCCCGCACGCTGGGCGCTGCTGTCCAGTCTAGGCCCGGGATGCCACAGCGTCACCCAGTCCCAGAGGCCAGAGCCAGAGACCGAGGGTGCTGGACTGCTGGGATTTTGGCTTTTGTGGCATCACATTCTCGCGTCCGCTAATCCTTGAAGCCATGATCGGACAGAACTGGCCATCTTCAGTACAAAGTCAGCCGGTTGAAATGGCACCAGTGCACAACCACATCAAATACACTACATAAGTAAATAGTTGAAATTTGAATCCTACCAGGTAAATATTGGCCTGCTCTTCTTCACCAATCAATCTAATTATAGTCTGGATACCTGCGACACCCGATGCACACGTGATACCAAAATGGGAAATGTTGAATTTCAGTGGAATAAGCTCCAAACTCTCCCTTGACAATTCCAAAACACTACCTTGCAGTTAAGGTAAGGTAGGAATACCATAAACAGTTACTGACCTCTACTTGGAAAAGTAGATTATTTTGAAATCAACAATAGTTGCATCTGAAAAAGATTTTGAAATATTCTAAGAAGATGCTATTTCCTCGCATTTGATTGGTTCAAACTTGTTTCGGAACACGGTTCTAGAGGTAGCCATTTGAGGTGCACGTATGAAACGAGAATTGGTCCAAACCCTAAATCCACATTTATATTGCATTAAAAATTCATTCTTGAGTAAATTTTTTTTTGTGCACTCTTCCTTATCCTTGCTCCTCCACAAATTGAGAATAGATTCTCAAGAAATCCCCATATCTTACTTGCTAAAGTGGCTTATTTTAACCATTTATGGTATTTCTACCTTAGTCTACTTGAAAAGCAACTACCTTGCAGTTAGTCTCTTCGAAAAGCGACCATGTTAGAGCAAGTTTGGTTTTTCATGGGCTTTTCTAGACATGAAGGATGTTTGTCTAGTTTTCAAATAAAGAGAAATGGATGTCAAATGTAATCCAATTTTTTCATATTTTTTGAAGCATTATTGAATTGTTGATGAATTTTCAAAAAAATTGAGAGTGTCATGGACATAAAAATATAACAATAATTGATGAAAACTAGAAATGAATTTGAATTTAAAGATAAGGAACAAATAACAAAAGAGGTGAACAATCGCTCTAAAAGATGTGTTGTCAAGTCTAGATAACACTTCAGCCTTGACTCCTATATATACTATGATCTAAAATGAAAGAAATCTAAAGTAAAAGATATTCTAAAGTCAAAAGTAAAAATAAACAGAAAGTGTCCTTAACATTATTTCCTTTTCAAGCGACAAGTCCCAAGAAGAGCCTTAGGTTTATCCGGATAACGTTAATGAAATTCTTGAACAATTTCTAGTGCATTTATGAGATTCTTGGCTAGTTCCTACGTTTGCTCATTAATATCATAACCGCTTCAAAGTATCAAATACTCCACTTTGCCTCACCTTTGTCGCAAGTCTAATATTTGTTCCACTTCATATTCATTGTGGTTCTCAATTTCAATGCTTAGCAATGATGGTTGTGTTCTTCTTGAAAATTGTGACTGTCGATAAAATTTACAAAGAAAAAATAAAAGACTGAATGTACTTTCATAGAAACTAGTAACTCCAAACGGTATGCCACTGGGTTGATTTGCTTTATAATGATAAACGGTCCCAATTTCCGATAGTCTAATTTATCACATGGCCGCTTGGTATTAATATTCTGTCGAAGAAGCCATATCTTATCTCCAATTTTAAAATTAAATGCTTGATTGCAAGATTTGTCCGCAGCTGTCTCGTAAGACTTCTGGGCAGATTGTAATTGAAGCTTCAAAATATTTTGAATTTGCGATAATTGCCTTGTAAAGTTGTCAGCTGCTGGGTTATTATTTCCTCGTGAACTAAATAGATCAAACATCGGATAATAATTATAATTAGAATAAAATGGTATTTGTTGAGTTGAAGTATGAAGAATATTGTTGTATGTAAATTCTGCTAATGACAAGTATGTTGTTTTGTTGTCTTGCTGATAATTCATATTACATTGTAAATACTGTTCCAAGTATGTTATCTAGTTGTCTTGCTGATAATTCATATTACATTGTAAATACTGTTCAAAGAGTTGATTAACTTGTTCTGTTTGACTGTCAGTTTGAGGATGGAAAATTGAAAAGAGGTTGATATCCACTTTCAATATCTTGAAAAGAAATTTCTAAAACTTCGATAAAAATTTTGGTCTTTGATCTAATATAATATCGTTTAGTAAATTGTGATATCAATATACATTATCTAGAAATAGTCTTGCCGTATCTTCACTTGATGAAGTCTTCTTGTAAAAGACAAAGTTTGTCATTTTTGTAAACCGATCCGTTACAACAAAAATATTGTCGAAAGAACTTAATGGTAACAAATTCGTAATAAAATTTATAAAAACTGAAAACCATGGTCGACGTGAAATAGATAACGATTGCAAAAGTCTATTATGGCAATGTCGAGGATTCTTGAACCTTAAATAAATGTCATAAAAAGTAACAAAATCCTTTACATATTTCTATATTTGAATCCACCAAAAATCTCTAGAAATGAGTTTTAAAGTCTTGTTATATCCAAAATGATTAGCTGCTGTAAAGCCATGACAAGATTGAAAAACACAAAGTCGTATTGGATCATTTTGAATGAATAAACAGTTTTCTAGGTATAACAAATCTTCATCCACCTTAAAATTATCTTCTTCACCAAAGCGACTCTTGATGTTAAGGGCTATACAATCTTTAATAATTGCAATGCGCATTTGATTGAAGAAGTTTTTGTTTGTAAGTAATGGTATAACTGTAGCGTAAAGATAAAATAGTTCTGGTTTTAATAAAATTTTTCACTATTAATCAAATGCTGTTTTTCCAACCTCGGGCGCAAGATATGATCTTTTCGATAATGCATTAGATAGTCATTGTTGCTTTCTGGATCAATATGTAATAATAAAGTCAAACCAGAATAAAAACATGTTTCATTGAACTTGTCGCTAATTTAAAACACGAGATGACATGAAGTACTCCAAATTTTGTGATCTGTATAAACGGTCATTGAGTGCGTAGTTCTTTCAAAAAAATGGCGACACTTTTTTAAAAAATTCACAATAACAAGAAATTCTTTATCGTAAATTTCATAATTGATTTCAGCAGCAAAAAAAATTTGAGAATAAAAAGCAATTTGATGAAGCTTTTTGTCTTCCCCAAATTTTGAAAGTATAGCTTTCAAAACAAAATCTGAGGCATTGGTTTTTAAATAAAATGTATTTGAAAAATTTGAGTGTACTGATATTGAAGCAGTAGTGAATGCGGAATTTAGATCTTAAAAAACATTCTACCATAATGATCCTCATTGGAGCTTGTCTTTGCTTGTCAACTCAGTGAGTGGAGCAGCAGCTTGAGAATATCTCTTGATGAAGATCCAATAAAAATTGGCAAAATCAATAAAACATTATACGTTTTTAATAATTTTTAGAACTTTCCAAGACAAAATAGTTTCTATCTTCTTGGAATCTATCTTCAAGTTTTTAGTAGTCGCAATGAATCCCAAAAACTTCATCTCAATTTGGTGAAATAAACACTTCTTTGGTTTGACGTAAAGTCCTCGTTTACGTAAATTTTTAAAGACTAAATGAACGTGCTTTGTATGATCTTCTTCATTTTTGGAAAATATCAAAATGTCATTCAAATAAATGATAACAAAATTATCAAGATGCTCTAAGAAGATGTCATTCATTATGTGCTAAAAAATTACTATGGCATTTATTAGATCAAAAAGCATAACATTATATTGAAAATTATCATATCTTGATCAAAAAGCAGTCTTCTATTTGTTTTTTATTTTTATTTGTACAAGATTGTAAGCTTCGCGTAAGTCAATTTTAGTAAAGACCTTCACACTTCTGAATTGATAAAAAAATCTAAAGATCAAAGGTAATGGATAACGGTTTTTTTTGTTACCTTATTGAAATCTCGATAATCTACACACATTCGTAAATAGCCATTTTTTTTCACAAATAGAATAGGCATTCCAGCAGGCAATTTGGAGTGATAAATGAAGTTTTTAGTCAAATTCTTATCAATGTAATTCCGTAATTCCACTAACTCCGTTTGTGACATGTTATAAATCGAGCCAAAAAAAGATTGTGTTCTTTTCTCTAAATCTATAGTATAATCATATAATTAGTGCTCCGGTAGCATATCAGCATTTTTTTTCAAAAAAACATTTTCAAAATCTTTATACTGCTCCGTGATACTAGTTGTTGTAGTCTTCTCTTTACTAATTGGAGATGCATAGATAATAAATGATGTATCTTATTTGGTCATTTTTATAAATGTTTTTGCTACAATGAACATGAGTTTCTTTACTTGCGGTTTGTTTGTTTGTTTGTTAACAGGTTTTGTAACAAGTTTATTGACTAGACGACTTTTGATGAAAGTCATCTTTCGTAATTTCCAGTCTATTGATAGATTATATTTTTTTAACCACATAAGATCAGGAATAACAAGATTAAACTGGGTTTTGATGATATTGAAGATAATTTTGATATTATGGCCTTTGAATGCTACATCCAAGATTTTGTTTCATGTGTGATACTACCAAAAGATAAAGGTTGTCCCTCTATCACTTCTACATTGATGGACTGGGATTTTTAAATTAAAGAAAGTTTCTGACTTTTGACAAATTTTTCATCAAAAAAACAAGCAGATGCTCCTAAATCTAATAAAGCAGTGGTTTCAAGTTTATGAGAACTAACGGATAAAGGAATGATAAAATAAGAAGCAGTTTGAGTTGAAAAAGATGAATCTCAATGTTGTTGTAAATTTGTATTATCCAGCCGCACGGTTTATATTGTGGCTAGATTTCTCTGTGTTCTTAAACAAAGACAACTCTAATTTTGAGAACACGTTGGCTCGGCATCATTGGACTATTGCGGATTCTATGGCCCTCCACGCCACAATATAAATATAGTTTCTCGTCCATACAATGTTTCTTCTGTTCTAGAGTGAGATGCTTGACACGTACTGCGTCGATTTGCATATTCATAGTCTCTGAATGCAAAATTGGACTATTTGTCGATACAAATGAGGTCGGACAAGTTGATTGTTCTTTTGGTAGAATTTGATGTTGACAACGTTGGAAAAGCTAGTTATTGCATTTAACCGCTTGACTAATTATTTTATTCAACGTTTGTAGATCAAGAAGCTATAAAAATAAATCTTTCGCCGTATCTTTCAATCCCCAATAGAATTGGCTCATAAGAACTGTTTCATCCCAATTGATGTTGCACGCAAGTTGTCTAAAGTCCGAGGCTTAAGCTGATGTAGAATGTGACCCTTGTCTTAAAAATTGAATTTTTGTTGTCGCCCAATAAACTTTATTATGTTCGCTGAATGCTTCTCCAAAAGCCTCAAGCAAATTGTTGAAGTTGCTCAGTATAGGAGATCTTTTTTCAAATAAAGGAGCAAATCATGATAAAATTTGCCCTATAAGGAGAATTCCAACCAATTCAACTTGTGATTTTTGCGTTAGATAGCGTTCCAATTGTAAAACAATTATTAATCGAATCTGATTGACAAATCCTAGAAACTTGGAACGTGTGTCATCAAACATCTCAGAGAGACTAACACAAGGTTCTTTTTGTTGTAGTGGTGGTGGTAGATTTTGTTGAACTACAAGGGAAGATCCTCTCTCTGAATTGACGAGAGGTTGGCCTTGTTGAAGAGCACTAATGACTCTTTTAATTGTTCAGGTTCGATTTAATAACATAGTGATAGCATGTAAGATAGTGTCTAACTTAGACTCTACAAATTTAGGCATGACAAAATCCTGAAGTTTAGCCATAACAGGAGACAAAAAATAACAAGATATATAAAATAAGATAAAATACTGGTTAAGAGGGGGTAAACCACAACCTCTAAATCTTCAAGCCTTCAAGGAGAGGAGATGTCCGCAACTCTCATAAGAAGAACAAGATACAAGTATTGTAATGATTGAGATATCAAATTAGAGGGCATAAACCGCAACCTCTAACAAGAGTCCTAATACTCAGGTGAAGTAAAAGTCAACAAATTGTCACGGACATAAAAATATAACGATAATTGATGAAAATTAGAAATGAATTCAAATTCAAAGATAAAGAACAAATAAAAAAAGAGGTGAAAGATTGCTCTAAAAGATGTGTTGTTAAGTCTAAATAACACTTTAGCTTCAATTCCAATATATACTATGATCTAAAATGAGAGAAATCTAAAGTAAAAGATACTAAAGTTGAAGGTAAAAGTAAACAAAAGGTGTCTCTAATAAGGACTAGACACCTACTTGTAACTCTAGGTCTCCCATAAATAGTCCCTTGCGACTTATTAACCCCTAAAGACTTAAACACCTTTTTTTGGCAACATAACAATTTTGGGCACCTCACTACTAATGGAGTTTTCATTTTTTTCTTTGGAAATTTCACACATGATGCGTCCAAGGAGTAGCTTTAAGACCCAACAATTTTCATAACTTTTCACTTTATGGTTCAAAAGTTATTGCATGATATGTAGTTTTCTTTGCTTGTTGGGTACACAAAATGTTTCTTTAAAAATTACAAAAGAATACACCTTTTCTTTTATAACTTATAGAGATCCATTCAAGGACCATTGCATTGCCATTCTTGGCACCCTATGGGAGGCTTTAATGTTAGGGGTTGCTTTTCAAGTAGACTACCTCAAGCTTGCCTCAGACCAAGACGTCCAAAATAATAGGCAAAAGCCCTTGCCTAATGCTTCATCTAATGGAGTTCGGAGGGAAACTTTCATGTGATCATGGATTTTTCCATCCAATGAATGGTTTCACATGGGAACAAACATGTAGTGGAGGTGTAGTTTTATTCCTTTTATTCTCACTTGACATGACTATGTCTTTACCTCACATGAAGTGAGAGGAAGTGCTTTGTTCTAGTGGACAAGATTTGGTGTCACCTCCCAAGGTGACCTCAAATCTTGTCCACTACAATTGAACTCCTTTCCAATTTTAGCGAGAGTGGTTGACGACATGAACTCATAGTCAAACGGACGTCCCTTCGGTATGAATGCAATATTGGACAAAACTTTAGAATTGACCAATGAGAATGATTTTTTTTATTTGGTGCCTCTAGACATCTTGGATTGAACCGGGCCTTAGAGCAATTTTTTAACTTTTGTGTAGGCTAAAGGCTTCACATAAGTGCATTCTCAGTTTCTTAGGTATAAGACAGTGGGAATACAGGCAAAGCTTGTGTAGCTAGTGGCACAAACTAAGATTATATATGCATAAAACCTTAAACTTATGTAAATGTTACTTGAAGAAAATACCGCCACGTATTTTTTTGTTGGCAAAAGTGACATTACATAGTGTGACCCCACTCTATAATTTCCATTGCTACATTCACAAATGTAAGAAAATCTGCAAATGCAAAGGATTTAGTTCATGCAATATTTGTATTTCATTAAAGACATGGCACTAATAAGACATATTCAAAGCATCAATAATAATAGGAAATTGCTAAAACCACACCCAGAATTGTTAAAGCCACACTCTAAGGTGTATTTTGAGTATAAAATGTGAGAATTTAATGTTGAGAACTATAATGTGGATCAAAAGATGTGTTTCCCCTTTATCATTCTAACGCTATAATAAAAAAAACTTGGAAGTGCTTTCATTTAAAATTTAAAATGTAGTACTTTTGAACTACTGAAAGCATAAATACATTAAAAAAAAAAAAAAAAAAAAAAACAATGATGCAATAGAAGTATTTTCTAATTTAGAATTGAAATTTGAGAGGTTCAGAGTCACATTGCATCTTTTGATGCTGAGTTATTTAATTGAATATTGTGAAGTATCAGTAATACAGCACAACCTTGGCATTTCCGCTCCAAGGCAGTTTCTTATAGAATTAATAAGAAAAACAATATACTTGCGACTTGTGCCTTTGCCTTGCAATTACTTCAATATCCACTCAATAAATGAGATCTTACAAAGGAATGAAGACTAAGTGGCGCCATTCAATTTTGTCATAACCCTTTCTAATGTAATTTTAAGTATTTATTAATTGTTTGTACTTTGTTTATTCCATAAATATATTCTCAAGTACATGTACTACTAATTTGTTTGCTAGAGTTTTAAAAAATTGTGAAAAATCGTTGTAAAAATTGTTGGTTTTATGATTCTTTTGATTTACAACAGCTTTTCTAACATCCCCAGATATCTTGTATTTTGTCTTCTTTCTTTCAAAAAGGTGGTAATGCCATGATTGAATGAATGATGGACCACTTGAATAAAATAAAATAACAAATTCTCAAATTTCATTCTCACAAGGGTGTGGCTTTAACAATTTTGAGTGTGGCTTTAGCAACTCCCTTATAAGGTTATGTGTCTATTACAAACTGTGATTTTAGAGCTATAACAAATTTTGGAAATGAGCTTCAAATTTAGTGGATCTTTGATTAAAATTGCACCATATAACCATTTACTAACGTATGAAAAATAGAACTTGAGTCAACACCAATTGTATATATTAATAAAGAGATCATCTGTGAATTTGTATATTATAAACGACCATGGTTTTTGATTTAGTATAGAAACAAATGGTTGAAGGGCTTCAAATCATTTTCAAATCCTCAAACGATGAGTGATCAAACATCATCATTTTTAGTGTATGCTTGATTTGGTTGTCTTTTCTACATTCCATCTACATTCCAAACAATCGGCATGATGTATACTCCAATTCCTATGATCCATAGTTTACATCCATGGAGTTGAAATCTACCATTGCACTCATCAACAACTCTCAATAGAAAATGAAATAAAGGATTCAAGATTCCTCCAAAATTGACTAGAACATTGAAAATGAATCATTTTCACAATATTTTCTTCCCGTTTTGGTTTATAATGTGGAATATAAGTTGCAGTGAATCTTTAAGATTCCGTGTGGTCCACAACTTAAGAATAAGTTAATATCTGAATGATCAAATTTTGAATAAGAAGAGTTACTTTTGGTGCAAAAAAATATGTATACACTTTTGTAAACTGTAGAATTTTAAAAGATAACAAAATACTGTGCAAATGTCAAAAGGCCAACATAACATGCTCATGCATGAATAACTTGAGTTTTCCTACGCACATGATTTATTCACATATTCATTAGTAGCTGGGTTGATTGCATGGATGTATAGGAGACATCATACGCATATCTTTTTTTAAAATTTTTTTCAAAAAGTTTCAAAATTTCTTTTATAGAGATTTTAATGTTATGGTGATCAGGATCAAATTTAGCAAAATACATATTTTTTCATGGAAATTAATTTTTGTTAATTGACTCACACATTGTGATTAAGTATGTACCTTTAAACACAAGGATATGTTTATCTTGCCAAAAATTAATTTCCATGAAGAAACATGTATTTTGTCGAATTTGTCATGATCACCCTAACATTAAAATCTCTATAGAAGGAATTTAGAAACTTTTGGAAATATTTGTTTGAAAGAAAGATGTGCATATGGATATCTCCTACATATCCGTGCAATCAAATCTCAAAAACTCGTCACCAATTTTATTTAATCAATTTTCTTGTAGTACCATGATTTTGACAAAAAAATACTTTACAAAAAATAGGATTTTGAATTTTAGTAATTGAAATTTGGTATGCTTGATTAGGATTGCATGAGAATTGCATACCAACAATGTGAGAATAAAATACCCATTATGTTGTTTATTATACAAAGTTCTTTGAATCCTATAACAGAGACTTTCGTACTCTTTCTTTAGGGTATGTACAGTGCCCTACCAAAAAAATTGTCACTTCTCCAAACTTGCATCTTTTTTGAAGTCAATTTTTGGCAAATAGTTAGCACATTATTATTTTGATTTTGACAAGCTGCTTGTTGGGAATTATCATGGTAGTAATGGACGTTTGGTGTATGTATTTTTGAATTGAAAGCTACTCAAATCCATGAGAGGAAGGTGATAAAAAAATGCAACAATTTTTTTGGTAGGCCATTGAACATACGTCAATGTGAGGCAAGGGTGGAAAGCTCAGCATTTTTTCATAAACATGGTAAGAGTAATAATTTGCCTCATATTTTGCCATTATTTAGGGGTATCTTCTGACATGGTTTCAGAGAAGAAGAAGGTTTTTGAATCAGAATATGAATTCAAAATTTCCTAATTCTCCCTCTCAATGATAAATATTTAAACACTTACATCTTTGTGGTAGGTACAAAATTAGAGCTTTACCCACCTTGGCCCCACAATGACGTATGTGTAGTAAACAAAGCCCTTTCCAACCCAACCCTCCTAAGGTTTCATTTCTTGACGAATTTTGCCTAAATCTTATCTCAAAAGTCTACTGACACTAAGAATTTTTAGTTAAAAATTGGATGAAATTGTCAAATCCTTCCTAAAGCAAAATCCCAATTTGCTAGATTTTGGATGGAATTAATTTATATTAGCAATTTTTGAATGAACTTTTGTATATCATTTATTCATTCCAAATTTAAACAATTTTCTTTACCTGCCTGCATTCTGGGGTGCGGGTCGCTCTACCCTAACAAAAACTAAAATTAAACCCTGAACCCTCCTATCTTTTACCAGTCTTCCAAGTCCCAGCCTCCCAGGGCCAGGGATCCACCAAACGAAAAAAAGAGCATCTTTCATGGTTGGCCAGATCTGCTTGTACACCTCCTTTGGGCCATGTTTGAACTTGAACGTCGAACCCCCCCACGGAGTAGATGGCACTGGATCGTCATGCACCACCCACTGTTTTGGACCCACTCTTTGCGAAACTAATACACTACTGCTTTTGTCATTTTCTCCGTGTACGCACTTGATAGGTGAAGTATGCTTTTGCAATGCAACCGATGTTCTAAGGTCCCCTAAACTCTCACAATATCTGATTGGTTGATTGCTTCATTGGTTGAGACGTTCGCGGAAGATTAAGACTGCTAGCTTCACACCATACCTTACATCGTAGGCCCCAAGTTTAGATTCAATTAGACATGCTTACATGGTAGTAATTTTAGGAAAAATCAATGACAAGATAATTGGACCCTGTTCCAAGAATGAGGTGTAACAACTTTTGTAACCACTTTTTATAGTGGAGTACTAAATTTCTTTGTATGAAGCATTCAAAAATGTCTTGTATGGTATAAATAATCTCCAATCTTTTTATAGTGATAGATTTAGAATTTGAATTGTTTGCTTGCCCCATCCATGCAACTTATTAATTATAATTTTCAAACAGTTGAAAGTCTCATAATGTGAAAACGCAAAAAACGTACCATCATTTTCTAAGATCACTTGCTAGATGAGAAAAAAACAATGGTAATCATAAAACGATACGAAGCTGTTACATTGTGAACTTTTGGATTGCAAATGTTCACATGTTTGTAACTTACTTCCTACCTTTGTGCCAAGTGGTGAATGGACAACTAAATGTCCTTATTTTTTTGGTATAGACAACCAGAAACGATGAATCTAAATTTTAAGTTTATACAACACATTAATATTCAATGTTGTTCTGACCTGTATAATTAACCCTAAAGGTCCAATTGTCCTCAGGGGACAAATGGATTTTGGGCATGAACCTATAGTTAAACCACTTTGTGTGTGTGAATTTTTTATATTTTTATTGAAGGTGAGGAATTCCAAGACCTAGGTATGTATCTAATTTTTTTTCTTATTCTTACATTTGATGAAGAAGTTATCAAGAAAATTTTGAAACTAAGCAAGAAAGGGCAGTTTGGGCATGGCCTCTTCTTTGTAAGTGGGTGTTGACTCCAAAGAGGGTCAACCCTTGTGGGCACAAGGTGTGGACACTTGTGCAAAGGGGAGTGGAGTTGAAGGCACTCATCTTGGGGGACTCCCAAACTTTCATTCTTTTTGCCCCTTGTAAAATTTGGTGCTTTAGTTTTTTGAGCGGTTTGGGTATTATCAATTTTTTATTAAAAATTTTCCCAAGTTGTAGTAGGTTAAGAATTCTTGGCTTTCACCATTTTTTTCAGTGTGATTTGAATTTTTGAATTTTACATAAAGCCTCCAATTTTGCATAGTGTATTTGCAAATTTCATAACCTTTTGGCTTTCAAAAATATTTTGAAGTGTGTTATACACCTCCAATTGATCTAAAAATTCTCCAACATATACCTAACTTGGTCTTCCACATAGAAAAAATAAGCCTCAACTTTGCATAGAGCGATTTTTTTGGGTAGCACAAAAAAAAACTTTTTTTCTCACTTTGTATGTCAACATCTCACTTCTTGACATCTAGAAGTGAGCTGATTTTTTTTCCCACAAGTACCTCCCAAAGTCTAGGGCAAGCTCTTAGTTAGATTTCCAAATAAAACTATTTTTTCCTATTTTTCTACTCATTCCCTCAAAAGTGGTAGTATTTAGTGACTTTAATAGAAAAGAGGGCTTGGGCCTTTAGGGGTTAATTTGACAAAATAAGTTTGTGCATTAAGTATTCTCAAAAACATAAATCATAGAGTTGAATACATTAATTGATATATGTACAAAGGGGGGACAAAAAGATTGGGAACTCCCAATATGTCATTCAAAGAACTTTGCATAATGACCTGGAATATATTTGATATTTTGTTATCTTGCGTCATGGGTGTTTAATTCTTATGCAATCCTAGTCAAGCATACCAAATTTCAATTCCTAAACATCCAAACCCTATTTTTGGTGAATCATTTTACATAAAATTCACAGTTTTACATGATAATTGATTAAAAATAATGGGTGATGCATTTTTTAGATTTGATTGCATAGGTATGTAAGGAACATCCATATGCACATCTTTCCTTCATATAAGTATTTCCAAAAGGCTTTGGAATGCCTTCTATAGAGATTTTAATGTAGATGTGATAGTGACCAAATTTAGTAAAATAAATATATGTTTTTGGAAATTAGATTTTGGCAAAATAAACATGTCATCATGCTCAAAGTCACAAACTCAATCATACAAGTCAAATAGAAAAATCTAATTACCATACAATGATATCTATTCTACTAAATTTGGTCATTCTCACCTCAACATCAAAATCTGCATAGAAGCCATCTAAAGCCTTTAGGAAATATTTGTATGAAGGAAAGATGTGTGTATGAATATTTCTTACACACCCGTGCAATCAAATCCAAATAATGCATCACCAATTATATTTAGTCAATTATCATATAAAATCGTGAATTTTTTGTAAAATAATTCACCAAAAATAGGGTTTGGATGTTTAGGAATTGAAATTTGGTATGCTTGACTAGGATTGCATAAGAATTAAACACCAATGACGCAAGATAACAAAATGTCAAATATATTCTAGGTAATTATGCAAAATTCTTTGAATGACATATTGGGAGTTCCCAATCTTTTTGTCCCCTTGTTGTACATTGGATTTGTTAAATGTACATCAAGGGGCTGGACCTAAATTCTAGATGTATATTATCAGCAAGTTGAATTTGAAAAATTTGAGTTCACATTCAGATTTATAACCTAGATTTAGTTTAGGACCACAAAGGAGAATACAATTGAACAATACCTAGTGGAAAAGCTTAGTTTTTCTCACGAACAGGATTAAAGTCCCCCCTCATGTACTTATAACAAACTCAAGGTGTACATATTAATTCCCTAATGCAACTATGTGAGTGCAGTTGAAGAATTTAGCATTTTATGTAAACCCAAATATCCATTAGGACAACAAGTTGCATGCTCAAACAACACACTAGGGATTTGGTTTGATTTTATTCTTAGCCCTAAAGACCCATTGTCCCCTTGAGGGACAAATGGGATTTTAGGCAAGTACCTATGGCTAAACTACTTTGCGTGATTTTCTGAAACTTTTATTCAAGGTGGGGAATGTGAATACCTACGTGGGGGTATAATTCTTTTTCCATTTTGACAATTATTGAAGAAGTTATGCATGAATAATTGAAAAACAAGGGAGAATTGAGTAGAATTGGGTAGAAAAAATAAATTAATTAATTAAAAAAAAAATTGCAACTTTTTCAAGTGAAAATTTGAAATTGGTTCTTTAAATTTTTAAGTATTTGGGAAGTTTTGAATCATTCAATTTTGATAAATGAGATGAAAGTTATGAGAAGTTTTAGTTTGCGGGTAGGTATGGGACTCCCAAACCTCCATTCTTTTCCCCCTTGTAAAACTTTTTGCTTTATTTTTTTGAGCTCTTTGTGTATTTTTTTTTTGACTTTTTTTTTACAAGTTGTAGTAGACTAAGATTCCTTGGTTTTCACCATTTGGATCAAAGTAATTTGGATTTTTGAATTTTACATAAATCCTCCAATTTTGCCTAGTGTATTTGCAAGTTTCATGACCTTACGGCATTGCAGGATTTTACAAAGTATGATCCACACCTCCATTTCACTTGGAAATTCCCCCACATTTACCAAACTTGGACTTCTACATGGGAAAAATAAACTGCAACTTTACGTAGAGCAATTATTTTGACATAGGAGCTGTCAAAGACTTTTGTAATACCTGGGCAGCAGCGAAAAAAACTTATTTCTTCTCTTTAGAAGTAAATATCTCACTCCTCACCATCTAGAATGAGCTAATTTTTTTTTCCACAAGTACCTCCCATAGTTTAGGGCAAGATCTTACGGTTGGATTTTCAAAAAAGAATAAAAAAATATAAAAATATAAAAAACATAAAAAAAACATAAAAAATATATAAAATATATAAAATATATAAAATATAAAAAACATTAAAAAAACATAAAAATATATAAAATATATAAAATATATAAAATATATAAAATATAAAAAAATAAGAATATAAAATATAAAAATATAAAAAACATAAAAAAAACATACAAAATATAAAAAATATATAAAATATAAAAAACATGAAAAAAACATAAAAAATATATAAAATATATAAAATATATAAAATATATAAAATATATAAAATCTAAAAATCTAAAAATATAAAAATTATAAAAATATAAAATATATAAAATATAAAAAATAGAAAAATATAAAAATATAAAAATATAAAAATATAAAAAATATAAAAATATAAAAATATAAAAAATATAAAAATATAAAAATAAAAAGTAAATCAAAAAATCAAAAAATACTAAATCAATACTAAATAAATAAATAATAAAAAATAATAAATAAATAACAATAAAAAATAAAAAGTAAAAAATAAAATAAAATAAATAAATAAATAAATAAATAAAACATTTCTCTTCACTCCTCCAAAAGTGACAATTTTGAGTGATTTTCACAAAAAAAAAAGGCTTGGGCCTTTAGGGGTTAATTATAGGAACTTGTTTCTATATTGATAAAAAAAGAATAGTGTACCAAAATTCGTCAATGACTAAAGAACATTTCATTGATGTTCAGCTTATTATACATTTTTATAAATTTGAAAAGTAAATTCCTATATTTGGTGTCTTTCATCTCAAATGGGTGGCTTTTACAGAATTTATAGTGTTCAATGAGATATTTGACATGTCAATGAAATTTTTGATAAATCATGCTTACAATTTATCATCTCTTTCTAAGAATATAATTTAGAATTCCACAATTTAATTTTTTTTTAAATAATTATTGATTTTTTAGTAATAGAAATTTTGATACAAAAAATCCAACCTTTGACATCATTGATGTCTAAACATGGGTTACAAAGCTTAGGAAAACTATGTTTTTCATGTCCACTTGTTAACCCCTAATGGACCAAAGAGCCCAATATGGCCAAAGAGGGTGCTTGGAGGTGTGAAAGTATACAAAAGAGGTATTTTTAGCTAAAATTTTGGTATATCACTCAACTCTAAATGGAGTTGCTAGTTCAATAAATAAAAATGATTGGCTTGTTGTTCCTTGATGCACCTCCTTTGCTCTAAATTCTACATGGAATATGGAAAATGTTCTATTTTTTCAACAATTAGGAGAAGAATGTCTTTGGGCAAACGAAAGGAGCTACTTAGAGAGCGGATGGGATGGGTGCTCCCATGTCTTGTATTGTACAGTACAAGGGAGAAGTTTGGTGATGTGTCACTTTTTTTTCTTAATTTGGGCAAGGTTTTTATAGCTCTAAAGTAAGGACCTAGTGAAATCTAGCTACTTTCATTAGGAAAATTTTGAGCCCTCTAGAGCGCCCTTAAGAGATGTGCATATAGAGAAATTTTTGACCATTTCTGACACTCAAATCTGACCTCTGTCACGCAGTCAGATCATATGACACACTATAATAAACACTAATTTATTTATTTATTTATTTTTTACCTTTGTTATGTAGCGGGCATGGATTCATCAGGGCCCTCTAGAGGGCTCAAAATTTTGCTAATGGAGTGACCATATCTTTTGGAGTGTTTTCCATTTGTGGAGTTTTTTTTCCCATCAAGTATAGCAAGACATAATCTAATGGGATCAGCCATTAGGTAAATCTTTTATTTGAGAAAATATTACAAGAAAGTCCAACATCCATATTTTGAACAATTGCCCAAATTGGAAAACATGAGATTCTCAACAATGTGAATTTTGCAAATTTACTTGGATTTGAAATCAAATTGGTTTGAAACATTTGATTTATAATTGGGTATAAAATGACCGGTTTGGATTACGTGATTACTTGTTCAACTTTCCAAAAACTAAGAAAATGTGTTGAAAATTTCATGTTGGAGTTATGCTGAATTTTCTTAGCAAGATGCTTAGGGGGAATGGCTAAGTTTTTTATGTGATTGTGTAGTTTGCAATGCTGGTAGATGTAGGAATGGAGTAAATGTAAGAACAAGATTCCTATTTTCAAAGAAAGGCTACAATTTAAATAAAATTACAATTTCACAGAAACTAACTGAAAAAGCAAAAATCTGAACAAGTTCTTTTTCATAAACAGCTCTCTAAATTAGCTTCTTATCGTCTTCTTGTTCCTCGGAGGCATGAACATATATTCATTAGAAAATACATGAGACTTGTACAAAGGCTTGAGTCTTGAGCTTGCCAAATCAAAAAATAGTACCCTTGCCATCTTGGCCAAAGTTTGGGCAACTGTGATGTTTGGGCTATTTAATTCAAATATTATAATGTAGGCAAAACATCAATTCTCTAAAACTTTTGCATACTAGATATAACAAGACAAGCTTTAGTGCTATAGAATTGCTCTAGAAAGGGATTCGAGATCCATGTATATCAATCACATATTGAAATAAATGAGCATAATCATAGATTTTTGAAAATGAATAATCTTTCATTGGCTTTTGAATCCACTGTTAAGTACTAAAACCACCATTTAGAGTTTCGAACATTACTGTAAAGATTTTCTCTTATTGCAAGTGCATACATACTAACTAAAATTTGGACAAGATCAAGACTTAGGATTTTTTTAAAATGGAACAAGGCGCTTTGGTAAATGGAAGTATAGGACTTGCATCCAAAAATCAAAAGACATTGCCTTCCAATATTCATTTGAATGATGTAAATAACATTGTTACTAGGAGCATATTAAACATGGTACATACTGAAAATAAACCCAATGAATACACACGTGGTAGATGCATGTAATGGCACATATTTAATGGCCTTTGTTACCAAGGTTAGCTCCTTTCACCATTCATACTCAAATTTTCAAATTGATATCTCAAGTTGATTGGTAATGGGTGCTTTTACTTAAAATGTTGATATTTAAACAAACATATAGCTCATAATTTACTCTCTTAAGGACAAAACTTATATTTTAAGTCTTTATTCAAATAAAAGTGCTATTGGGAGTATTGTTATGTTGTACTCTTGTGACATTTGGAATGCTTTTGTGGCTCATTATCAAGTGAAGGAGTATAAATTTAACAATTATTATGGTTATAGTTCAAAATCTTGTTCAAAATTAATTTTAAAAGGAATTTTATTTTGCATTTTGGATAAGACAAGCAAAAAAACTTAGGGATTTGCTAAAGCTACACCCAAAATTACTCACGCCACACCCCCAAGGTGTGCTTTGAGTATGAATTATGAGAATTTGATGTTGATTTTTTTATATTTGGATCAAAAAATTTGTTTAATTTCTATCATTCTAAGGCTGTATTCAAAAAACTTGGAGGTGCTTGAATTTGAAATTGAAAATTTAGGACTTCAGAATTACTTAAAGCAAAAATACATTAAAAAATGGCACTAATGCAATAAAAGTTTAATTTTTTAATTTTATGTGTTATTTTTTCTTTCAAAGGGGTGATAATGCCGTGATTGAATGAATGATGGACCACTTGAATTATTATTTTTAAACAATAAACTCTCAAATCTCATTCTTACAAGGGTGTGACATTGGCAATTTTGAGTGTAGCTTTAGCAATCCCAAAACTTAATAGGAAGACCAGCATAAATTTTGTGTCTCAATAATGTGGATTGTGAAAAGGTTAAGGAGGATAGCTAGCTTTATAATTGAGTGCATAATATACACCCATCAGATTACGATTCGATTAATGAAATTTCTATACCAACTTGTACAAACTTGTTTTTCTTCACCATAATTACATAATAGCAATGCAGTCGGTTAAAATTTTGCACATATACTCTGAACACACTCATACAAACACACTCTCAGGGACTTATAAGTTACGTGGGCACAAATCACATGATTTGAATTTATAAAAGTCCATAATTGTAATTAGATTTATCCCTCATTGGGCACAACACAAAAATAAAAAGCTTCCACCATTGATGGTATTGAACTTGATATGGGATCTGAAAGTCCAACGCATGTCAAAAGACTCAAAACCATTCAGATTTTGAGATTATAAAGTAATGAAATGTACAAAAATTCTGCTCTAAAATTCAATAGCTTACAAGGGTGTTTTTTTAGGAGGCTGCAATTTTTGGCAGTTTCTGACAAAAAAAACCTTAGAGGACCTTACGGGATACTAGCCGTGATGGAGTTGTCTGCAACCAAGAAATTACTTCAGCAGTAAGTTTTTATTGTAGAGTGACACGTGTCTATAACAAACTAATCAAATGCCAGTGTCAAAGCCCATGAATATACTATATCAGTAATAAGGATGACCATTAATAATTGTGTTGTTTATGATGAATTGATGAGCAAGCAAGATAGATCCAAGGAACCTTGTTGAAGGGGGGAAATCAGGGCTGAGGTTAGATGGCATGCAGTTATGTAGGGTCAGGGTAGAGAATTCCAGCTTTTTCATCTGTCAAAAATTGTGAGCGTTTATATATAAGGTAGAGTCGCCCATATCTGATCATTTAAGTTCCTACATGATAGCACATTAGAGCAATAATGCATAGCAAATTTTTTTGGTGGTTTCATACAAAATATTACAACACAATTTTTCCAAAACTTTTCATGTAAATTTGAGTTTTATACAAATTTTGAAGTGCATAAAGTGTTTGGAACCCATACCCAATCACTAAACTCTCATGATCCTGATCATAGCCAAAACACTTCTTGCTCAATACTTCCTACCTTCTTTTGAGACACATGTCATGACTTCATTTGTCTTAACCCCTGTAATTCTTTCGTATTTACAAGCCCAAAATTGCTTCAAAATACTAGTCTCCGAAGCAAGGTCAAAATCTTCATTGAAACTTACTTTTAACAAATCCAATTGTAGGATCCTTTGGTTGACTTGCTCAAGCACATAGTCCCAAAAGTTTAGAATGAGTATCCCCACCAGTAGCAAGATCAATGTGTCTAAACTTCAAAATGTAGGCTTTTCTAGTCCTTCCAAAAGGTGAAGTTTTGTTTTTCAAACTTTTTAGAGAAAAACTTGTATGTTGTATTTCTTGTGCAATTTTGGCAATATTTTGGAAAATGGGTTGAAAGCATAAATACAAATATTTAACCAAAAAAATTTGGACTCATTTTTATAAAAGTTGTAAAGTGAAAGGTATTGATGAATGAAAGATATAACTAACATGCTAATAAGTTTTGGAAGAATTTGAAAATTGTTAATCCCAATGGTGAGAATGCTTTAATAGACACTTAGTAACTTTAATTTTCATTTGAAAATTTTCAAAATTGAGAGTAAAAGATAACTTTATATGTTTTTTCTACCCTCTTCCTACATTTATTGCCCCGCAAAACAAAACTCCTTTTAATTCTTAACTCATTATTTGGAATTGAGTGATTTAACTTTTTTTGAGTAGGTATCAGTCTATAAAAATCTATAAAAAGTAAAAATAAAAATTTAGAATATATTTTTTGTTGCCCAGTTTGACATTGAAATTGAAAAAACCTTATAACTTTTGCATTACTTATTGGGATGACATGAAATAAAGCTTCAAGTGTAGGTTATGATGAGTAGCATCCATCCTAAAAAGTTCATGAAAAAATTCCAAATTATGAAATCAATAGAGCTTTTGTGCTGCCCAATTTGACATTGAAATTGAAAAAACCTTCTAACTTTTGCATTATTTATTGAATTTACATGAAATAAAGCTTCACATGTAGATTATGATGAGTAGCATCCATCCTAAAAGTTTCATGAAAAACTTCCAAATTATGAAGTCAATAGAGCCTGCCCAAGTTCTCATAAAGCCCAAAGTGGGCTCCTTGGTCCTTTAGGGGTTAATTTAAAAAGGGAAATTTTTGCATTCCAAGGTTTAGAAATAAGTTGGTTGGATCCAAAACACCGTAGTGGTTGGGAATAGAACCCCAATTGGAAATGGGCGTCTCTATATTAAACCTTAAGGAGATTGAATTTGGGAATTCTGAATTCATATTCAGATTTGAGAGACCCTACTTTTGGCTAATACCCCCGGATTAGGATACTATTGCACATTACCAAAATAAGAGGCAAATAATTACTCTTACCAGGGCCTTACCGTGTTTTGTAAAAACAAAAAGATTTTGCCTCTCTAGTTCCACCATACGGCATGTCATCTAAACCTAGCTGGCAATTAAGGTAGGACAACACATTCCCAATCGGGTCCCATTTCTGCACTTTACATTTGGGATACTCTCCACACAATCTTGAATCCAAAATGGAGCAATGAATGCCACTTACACAAGCAAATTATACCACATGTCAGCTTAGGAGCTAGTTTGAGAGGGTTGGGATTGGGACCCTCAAATCTATACTACTAAGTGGGAGCCTAACCCTCACTAACTCTGCGCCCTTTTTGAGAACCTTCTAGAGATTTTTGGTGGAAGTTGAAGCAATAAAATTTGCCTTAGATACAAAACATCAAGCACCCTCCAGGCTCCAACCATGTTCTTTTCCAAAATCTTCTAGAACTTTTTGGTAGAAGTTGAAACATAAAGGATGCCTCAAATATGGAACACCAAACACCCTTCAACCATGTGTTAGAAAAACAACAAAACACCAAATGCCCTCTAACAAAGTATAAATTAAGAGCATTGTGATGATGGCAATAACTACTTTTGGTTTCCAAAAAGAACCAAAATGATGGTGCATCAAGGCTAGATTCTAAACCAATTGTGAGATATTGACTTTTTGTAAAATACATTAGGATTAGACTCTATACCAATTGATTTGTTAGATGTTACATTATCCATACATGTCCAATTCATGCAAAGCATGTGCCTATGTACTAGTACATGTATAAGAACACATCCAATCAATTTCAAGGTTAGTTTGGAGTTGCTAATAAGGAGCCTATGAGCTGCAACTTTGTCCTTTGTTATAAAAGAATATACAATGTTTTTTCAACAAAAACTACATCCCAAAATAGCATGTTCAAAGGCTAGCACTATGGATTTTTTTTTTTTTTAAATTTAGAGACCTTGGGGTACCCAAAACCCTCACTCCTCACTTATTACAAACCTCCCACAATCTGCAACTTAAATCCTCCAAACACTCAAGTAAACCAACAATCTATATATATATATATATATATATATATATATAACAACTACAAAGACAACAAGGAGCTCAACCACCAGACCATACAAAGAGACTAATTCCCAAAAGAATTAGTCTCCTCACCCTCCAAGCCCCATCTTATACTATCAATCTTTTCCATAAAAATAGAATTGCTTTAACTATTTCTATCTTTCTATCTTTAACACTCATCCTTAACTAATAGTTAAAGTAAAAGTCTTAGTTACATTTAGAAGTATTCTAAATGTAACTCATATCAAATCTCATCTTTTACTTGGAATTGTCTAACTCCAAGTTCCACTCATTGTCTTGTCATCAAGAGTATATCCATGCCTTTGTCCCCAAGTTGTACCTCCCATACACTTGTCCTCAAAGGTGCATTCCGTACACTTGTCATCAAGGGTATCTCCCATGCCTTTGTGCTCAAGTTGTACATTCTGTACACTTGTCCTCAAAGATGCATTTTGTACACTTATCTTCAAATTGTACATCCCGTACACTTGTCCTCAAGTTGTAGTACTCTTGTCATGCAATTGGAGTTGGCTAACTCCAATGCACAAATCCATCATCTGCAGATGTTTGCCTTCATGGCTTTTCTCCTAGTTCACTAATTCACATTTCATTGTGTGTTAGTTCATTCATTACTCATTCATCCATCTTGATAAAGGTCATGTCATCACTACAAGGAAACCATGGTCAAATTTACAAAAAGTTGACAAAGATTGTGACCTAATCTACAATATCTACAGTATACTGTAGATTAGGTCACAATCTTTGTCAACTTTTTGTAAATTTGACCATGGTTTCTTTATAGTGAGGAGTAAGGGTTTTGGATACCCCAGAGTCTCTAAAAATTCAACAATTTGTTGATTTCAACTATTATAATCTTTTGATCCATGCAATGAATGCTTCCCAAAATCTTTATACATTTAGAACCTAAGCCTCATGGAATTATCTCTTCTAGATGTTGTTTTTGAACTTGTGACGCCAAATTGTTTGCAATGAGGTCCAATACGGCATGAATTTGAGATGGATGCTCAAGTGTTGAACGGTTGGGTATGGATAAGGTAGGAGGCTCATAAACAATCCAGGCTCTAAAACTGCCCACCCTTCAAAATGTACTCATTATGTACATGCCATTTTTCATAAGTTTCCAAAATGTAAAAGCAATGTACATTTGAGGAGGTGGGCGGTTTTAGAGCCCTACGCCACTTCATCTTCAAAGTTTCATAACTAATTCCACAAAATTCTAAAAATTAATGAAACAACTTGGATTAGATGCCAATTCTTCTTGTCTTTCAAGGAAAATTTATTGAAAAAAATTCAAGAAGTTCCACCTCTCCAAAATTCAATTTCAGCCCTTGGATGGTAGGTTTATGAGCCTCCTACCTTATGTCTACCTTAGAGCTTCCCCAATGCAGCCGGTTTTAGGCACTGGAAGGAGACTTTATTGGCCCTCTCACAAAATGTTGGCCCCAATACAACCGGCTGAGGCCCCTGTAAGTTCCAGGCCACACCATGCAAGAGCCTTGCCCCGACATTTGTTGGCGATTTGGGTGAGCTCGGGAGTGCAGTTTAGAGCTAGATTTCTGGCATGATCAGAACATTGTTTTGTAGATTTTGTGGATTTCTGACAGGTTTAGCTCTAACCAAAGTTTTTTTCCCATTTCCAACCAATGCAAGCAGGCAAGGAAAATATAGAAACAAAAAAACTAGCCTACATCGGAAGTGTGCAAGCTGACACATGGCCTAGCCCTCACCATGTCCTGGAGTAAGACCCGGCCTAATAGCATACAGGGTGAAATTAACCGGCTGCATTGGGGATGCCCTTAGTGAATGGGACCAACAAAACCCCCCTCCGGACTGAGTTTTGGACCATTGTCCCACCCCCTGCCGGGGCTGCATCGGCCCTCCATTCACTCACTGGGGTAGTGGGGTTGGGTCTTGGGATCCATGTCTAAAATCCCCATGTTCCCAGAACAGTAACCTTAAAGGAAGGACAGTGAGAGCTCACAGCTCAGTGCCAAGTGCTCATTGACCTGAACGGCATGTCCCTCATTTGCCAGGGCCATCCCGGCACTCCCATTGGCCCGTTGATGCCTGATGATGCCCCCCAGATTGTCTCCTTGAGCCATGATGGGGCTTCTTCAATCGTTTCAAACGAAAAAGGAATAGGAATATCTATCAGATGATTCAGATCTATTCCAAGCTGATTAATTCATACAAGGGTTTTTTTTTTTTTTTTTAATTTTAACGAGGGTAAGGTAGGACCACCCATTCTGATCATTTACCCCTTAACCCTTTAAGGTAGGAGCACCCATTAACGTCAAACTAAGGGTTTTGAATATGATGACTATTAATAAGCCACTATCAAATTATAGGATCTTATTGGGAATAGAAATAAATTGAGTTTGCACTTTTGAATGTATGATTTGAATACTGTGAGAATAAGTTGTGAATTTTTAAAGAGCAAACTGCCATTATAACCATAATCACTTTTAAGAGTTCATGATCACATGTTGTTCATCCTTGTCATTACATCCATTCAATTTCACAGAGTTTCCAAGAATTTGGAGGTGACAATTATGGGGACACTGATAGTTATGGGTGCTCCTACCTTAACCCCTAAAGGATCAAGCCCTTTGTTTTTTGCCAAAATCACTAAAAACTACCACTTTTAGGAGGTCTAGAAAAAAGGATTTTATGTTTTGTTTTTGGGAAATCCAACCATAGGATCTTGCCCCAAACTAGAAGAGATACTTGTGGGAAAAATTAAGCTCATTCCAAATTGAGAGGAGTGAGATATTTACATCTAAAGGGAAAAAAAAGACTTTTTCCATGTTGCCCAAAAATTTCAGAAGCCTTTGACCACTCTTATAACAAAAAAATTGCTCTACCCAAAGTTGCACTTTATTTTTTACATGTAGGAGATCAAGTTAGGTACGTGTGGGAGAATTTTCAAATCAATGGGAACTATACAACACATGGGAAAAATCAATAAGTAAAATGAAGTAGAAAATGAATCAAAATAGTAAATTGTTACGAATTTAATTATGGAAATGAAAAATGCTAATCCCAATAATGAGAATGTTGCAACGATCAATCTACTTCCTCAAGTATATATATTTTTCCAAAATATTGAAAATTGAGTAAAATAAAATACCTCAAAGTTTATTTTAGAATAGAGATTCCATAACCACCCGCAAACAAAAACTCGTCATAACTTTCATGTCATTGATTGAAATTGAATGATTCAAAGCTTCTCACCTTTATAAAAATTGAAAGAACCAATTTCAAATTTTAACTTAAAATAAAAGTAAATTTTAAAGAAATTTTGGGCTATTGGGACTGGTAGTCCTTCCCAAATTTTCATAAATTCATGCATAACTTCTTCATCAAATGTTGGAATGAAGAAAAAAATAAATGCCCACGTAGATCTTTGAATTCCCCACCTTCAATAAAAGTTTCAAAAAATCATAGAAAGTACTTTAGCCATACGTACATGCCCAAAGTCCAACTTGTCCCCTGAAGGGACAATGGTCCTTTAGGGGTTAAGGACCGTGGTTGATTTGGAGGGTGGGCAAGGCTTTTTTTGGTCACAACTTATGAATGAATCTAATAAAAAATGGGTGGAAGGTTTCAAAGATCTGATTGTACTGATGGGCTTGGCGCATGGTGCTTCTGTTGGAATAGTGAATTTTGGGGAGATATGTAGTTCAATGTGCAATTTTATAATACATTTATGAGGCTGTATGTACTAAGTTGTAGAGCCTATAGGTGATGTACATCTTTGGAGCGTATTTTTGTACAACAAGGTCTTATTTGTTGTGAGAAAGACATGTGAAATTTCCTTTGACTTGATGATGATCATCAAGGAGATGGGGTCCCTAGGGTTTGCCTCATCAATGCGTACAATGCTTCTTCTTTGCAATTATGGCCATATTTTGTAAATTGATTATCAAAGTTATAGCCATCCTTCTGCTGCTATTTCCATTTGCAGATGCCAGCTCATATTCTCATGTCATAAAGCCCATTTGCTGCACTGTACTATTCTCTACAATCGTTCCCTTTACTTTGTCATCAGATTCAAAACCCAATTCACTCAAACTCACCAAAAGCAGCAAAATCGACCCCAAATGGGTCAACTACTCATTAAAGGGTTAACCCAAAAGCGTCATTGGGGACAAAAACTGACCTCTACCAATTTTTGAAGTTGAATTAAATCCAATCAAATTACTATTTTTACTATTTTTAGTAGTTTACATTTTTGAAAAATTCTTTTTGAAGCTGTTTGAGATTCAGCAATTTAATTTTGAAAATGACTGATTATGATTTTTCTATTCAAGATTTAGTGCATGGATGTTCATTGCAATCTAAACTTTATGTAGTGTTGAGGGCTCTTGGGAATGAGCCTCAAATACACTAGATCTTTAAGAAAAAATCACATTAGAAATTCATTTAAAATAATTCTAGAGTAGATTTTGAGAAGTCATAAATTGGTTGGGATTGTGCAAGTTAGGCCCTTTAACCTCATATTTTTCTGGTGACCAACTTTTTAAATGTGACATGTGAAAAGAAGATTGAAAGATTTCAAATCACTTTCACAATTTTAACACCCTCATGATCAAACATTTTAATCTTTCAATCCATAAGAGAAATTGTTGTGTTTTATTTTCTAATAAGATCTCTAACATGTCTAGTTTGATTTTATACGGTTACAATTCAAAAAGAATTGATACGACTTATCAAAATGTTGGCTTTCTGTTCAAGTTTGAGCAAATTCCTAGAAGCCCCAGAAATGCAATGTCATTTTGGGGTTAAAGGACTGCTGGGTGGCCATGGCTTGCCCACACTGTAGCTTTAGCAGTATTTATACTCTTCAACAGTGTTTTGGTTGAAGGGCACCAATAGGATTGCTTCTAAAAGTTTCAAAAGTCAATTGTGCATGCTGATCTCATGAAAATTGCAATAAGGGCAGCTTGGGACCCAACATTGTGATTTTAAATTTTCTCACAATTTGGGTCACTTGAAAAAATGAGTATATTTGATATGATTGTTATTTGCCTTCTATGATGGATCATGTGTTTACGGTCACTTTGGGAAAAAAAAAAGGATGAAAGACAACTTTTTCTATTGAACAGAGTGTTTTTTCAGGGCTAGAAGACGAAAAACGTCCTCATCACAAGTAGAAAACTCCATTCAAAACGACAGAAACCAACAGTTTCTTGTTGATTTGGGCACTTGTCCATGCTAATTGACTAATTTAACAGATTTTTGTAAAAAACTAAATATATCATGTAGATTTGGACGCCATTATCTAAATCAACAGAAATCTTGGAATCTTTTGGAAATCTTTTGGGAATTTTTTGTGAATCTTCAAGAATCTTTAAGAATCTTTTGGGAATCATTGAAAATCTTTTCAGGATTTTTAAGAATATTTAAGAATCTTTTCAAGCTTTTAGAATCTTCAAGAATCTTCTAGGAATCTTTGAGGATCTTTGAAAATCTTTGGGAATTTTTTCAACTTTTTTGGAATCTTTGAGAATGTTTGAGGACAATTGCGAATCTTTGAGAACCTTCTTGGAATCTTTGAGAATGTTTTAGGAATATTTGAGAATTCTTGAGAATCTTTGAGAATAGTTTGGAATATTTGAGAATCTTTGGAAATGTTTTAGGAATTTTGAATTTTTTGAGAATTTTTTAAAATCTTTAAGAATCTTTTTAGAATTTTCTTGGAAGCTTTGAGAAGCTTTGGGAATCTTTAAGAATCTTTGGAAATCTTTGAGAATCTTTTGAGAATCTTTTTGGAAATTTTAAAAATCTTTGAGAATCTTTGAGAATTTTCAAGAACCTTTTTGGACTCTTTGAGAATCCTTTTAAAATCTTCATGAAATTTGTTAAAGTACTTCAAAATATTTATAGAAATAGAATCTTGTAAAATGAATTAGAGTCCTTTGGGAAAATATTAAAATGCTCATCAACTATTTTAAATTATTTATATCTTTGTGTTATATGATAACCAAGTGTATAGTTTAATGCAAATTCTTACAAGAAACCAAAGGTGATTTTTTTACATTTCATATAACACAAGGATATATTTAACATTTCAAAATAGAAGAGCTTTTTTATTATTTCTCCAAAATAATAGGAGTATAATTGATATTCTTACAAAAAATAAAGAATATTTTTTATGTTTCAAATATTTTTGGCATAAACTTGATATTTTGAAAGACTTAAAGGGTATTTTTAGTATTTTTCCTTCTATTACTAACCAAATGAATTAAAAAAAAACAATCTTCTAAAATATTTTTATAAGCTTTAAAAGATGGGAATTGATATGTGTACCACACCCTTCCAATTACTATACCACACCCTTCCAATTACTATACCACACCTTGGGGTAAATTTTAGATTTCTACCATCAAAAAGCTGAATTTGAAAATTTTGATTTCAGATTTGGACTTAGAGACCATGGTATTGTCTAGAACCATAAAATAAGTTGCAATTCAACAACACCCAATGAAAAAGTTTAGTTAGGAAGAAAATTGTTACTTTTACTTTTGTTTGTAAAGAAAGATAAGCTTTTCATCGGGTGTTGTTGAATTGCAACTTTATTTATGGTCCTAGACAATATCATGGTCTCTAAATCCAAATTGGAATTCAAAATTCTCAAACTCAAATTTTTGATGGTAGAAATCTAAAATTTACCCCGGGGGTGTGGTACAGTAGTTCAAAGGGTGTGGTTCACATATTAATGCCCTTAAAAAATATCCAAAACTATTCAAAAGTCTATAGAATTTTGATTTTATAATTGCAAGGTTTTAATTCCGTAACTTTTTACGATTTCATGTTATTGAAAGCTAACTATGGAGGCTATTTTAATAGAATAAGGTTCTTCTTACAAAGAAACTAGCACTAAATAATAATTATTAATGAATCCAACCTTTGCCTACAACAATCCTTTTGAGATTTATGAATTCCAATAAAAATTCATAAACAAAATCAAAAGGATGGAAATAAACAATTTTTAAAAAATTTCTAAACACCTTCTCTGATTTTAGCTCATAGTTTTTGATAAAAAGATTGAAATCCAAAAAAAATTGTTGGAGGTGAAAGCAAAATACATTTACCAACTTTTCTTAGTTCTAAGTTTTTTGAAGAAAAGTCCTTTAATGGGCTGAAATAGCCTCCAAAGTCTACTAGCTTACTAAAAACATGAACATTTAATGTACAAATAGAATCATGATTCTATTGAGCACATGTGTGGGTGCACGTGCACTAATGGTTGTGAGTAATGTGGTAGAGTTGTGGAGTGTGAGCCCGAAAGTGGAGGGTTCAAATCCCACTATCGGCAAAGCTGTCCGATGGCTTGGGCAGCTGCCCTCATCACTAGGCAGCTGCCCGGTGATGCGGGCAACTATCCGAAATCTAAAAAATTTTACTTTTTTATTAAAAAAAATAAAATTCTATGAAAAAAAAAAAAAAATAAAATCAAAAAAAGAAAGAATTGAACAATATAAAATACATGAAATTTAATAGAAAATCAACAAAAAATTAATAAAAAAATAGCAAATAATCAACAAAATATCAACAAAAATCAACATACTCTTGTTGAGAAGTACCCAAATCAACTTAACCAAATCTACAGAAAAAATCAACAGTTTTTGGTTGAAATTCTATTGATTTTGTGCTAAATTATCTTTTAGTACATGGGCATTTAGGGGCTAACTCCTAAAAGCCCAAGCGCTATTTTTTGGTAAAATAGCAATTTTGGATAGCTCACTACTAGTGGAATTTTTGTCTTTTTACTTTGAAATTTTTACACATGATGTACCTAAGGAGCAACTTTAAGGCCCAACAATTTTCATAACTTTTGACTACATGATTCAGAAGTTATTGTATGATATGTTGTTTTTTTAAACTCTAGGCAACGTGGGCAGCTCAAAAAGCTTCTAAAGGACCAAGGGCCCTTTTGGAGGACAAATGGGATTTCAAGCATGTACCTATAGCTAAAACTACTTTGTGTGATTTTTGAAACTTTTATTGAAGGTGAGGAATTCAAAGATCTACATGGGAATGTAATTGTTTCTTCATTCTGACAAAACCACGTCTACCCGCATACTAAAACTTCTCATAACTTTCATCTCAGCTATCAAAATTGAATGATTCAAAGCTTCCCATTTCTATATAAGTCTAAAGGACCTATTTAAAATTTTTTTTGAAATAAATAAAAAATTTAAAGAAGTTTTTGGCTGCCCAAGGAGCAAAATTTTCTAGAAATTCATTTTTAGCTTCTTTAATAAATGTCAAAATGAAGAAAAAATTACATTCCCACGTATATCTTTGAATTCCTCACCTTTAATAAAAGTTTCAAAAAATCACACAAAGTAGTGTAGCCATAGGTACATGCCCAAAATCCCATTTGTCCCCCAATAGAACAATGGTCTTTTTTGAAGTTTTTTAATTTTTAAATTGGTTCTTTTCACTTATGTGTACATGAAGAGCTTTGAATCTTATGATTTCAATTAATGAGATAAAAGTTACTAGAAGTTTTAGTTTGCGGGTAGGTATGGTTTTGAGGGACTCCATACCTACCCACAAACTAAAACTTCTTGTAACTTTCATCTCAACAATCAAAATTGAATAATTCAAAGCTTCCCACTTATGTATAAGTCTAAAGAACCCATTAAAAAAAAACTACAAAAAAATGTAATTTTTAAAGATTTTTTTCTGGGCTGCCCATGCTACCTGGAGCATTAAAAAAACATGTCATGCAACAACTTTTGAACCATGTAGTCAAAATTTATGAGAATTGTTGGGCCTTAAAGCTACTCCTTGGGCACATCATGCGCGAAGATTTTAGAGCAAAAAACATAAAAATTCCACTTGGAGTGAGCTGTCCAAAATCTATTTTGTCCCTTGAATGGACAAGTGGGCTTTTAGGGGTTAAGCTCGTGCAAGACAACACGTTAGAACAACAATGCAGCATAAATTTTTCTTTGATGGTTACATATGAAATATTGCAAGAAAAAAAGGAACTTTGCATGCAAAATTGAGTTGTTTACAAATTTTGGAATGCAAAAAGTGTTCTAAATCTATAGACAATGACTCTCCTAATCCCAATCATAGCCAAATTACTTCTTACTCACTACTTCCTACTTTCTTTTGGGACGTATGTCATGACCTCATTAGTCTTAATCTTGAAAAGGGAAAAAATACGCATTCCAAGGCTTGGAAATAGGCTGGTTGGAAATAGCATACCCTACATGTTGGATTTGGATCCCTAATTGGGAATGGGTGGTCCTACCTTAGAGCTACCCGCATCCAACAATGCAAGCAAGTAAGAAAAAATGGACAAAATAGGATAGATTATTCAACATGTGTACATTCATCCATAAACTATACTACACTGAATATTGCATTTGATTGCCTTGACAATTATTTTGCTTTATCTGGGGAAGTTACCTTGTGACTCATCACTTGGCCACTTGGAGGTGCATGCAACTCTCTAAATACTTGGATTTCACATGGATTGTGACTTGGACACATCGAGTTTGTTATTTTGCACCACCATTGTTGTTGCTAGGTCCTTTAAAAAATGTGTGTTGCAATAAATTTTTTAAATTTTTATAGCAGTAAATACTTGTATAGTGTGAAATGTCAAGAATTTAGTGTGGGATAACCTAAATGCAATATCCAGTATATTAGTGAGCATCATCCAAAATTTGGCAAATTTGGTGTTGGTTTGGGGAGAGATTTGGCAATTTCATCCAAATTCTGGAGTAAGCTTTGCCACTACGGCTAGCCCCACAGCTCATGATGGACACCACATTTATGGCATTTTGGCTGGGCTCTACAATAACCTAGTGTCACCATGGTAAGAGCATCACCACCCATCCTCCAAATTGGATGGTTTGTTGCCACTGGCATGCAAAGCTGCCCCACCCCTCTGGCGTAATGGATGAACTTGTTGAGAGGCCAAGCCAACAGCCCCTACTGGTTTGCAAAATTGGGCTCTTTTGCAAGCCAAAGGGCGGCTTGCAAATTGCATGAGACAAGCACCTTTGAGTGTGGACGTAGCCAATTGGATGGAGATGGCCTCTTAAGAGGCTATGGGTGGGGCAACCATTCTTCCTTTGCTTGCAAACTAGATTGAGAGGCTTGCAAATCGGCTTGCATTTTTTAGGACGGGTGGTGATGCTCTAACTCCTTGTAGTCGCTCATCTTTGCCATGCCCGCAAGTTGGGAAATCAATGTTAGATTCTTGACTCATTTACGGTTGATGTTTTGTGTTTCCATGTGGAGCAAGGGCAACATTGCCACATCATGCAATTTGGCGAGTTTTAAAAAAAAAACTTGGTGAACTTCTATTTGTATTTGAGTTCACCCGGTTTTTTTCCTTATAATTGGTTTTGTCCAAGATACACCTATTTGGGTCTGTCAATCACTTCTTGAATTTTTAACACTCGGGCCAATTTTCTATACTTGCAAAATTTGGTTTGGCAAGAAGCCTCATTTAATTTACATTAGATTTTTTTGTATAACTTTCAATGAGGTTTGGTGTTGATTTCTAATGCTCAAAGATACTTTGGCTCGATTCGATAATGGTCAATCACCATCGTCCGTGGTTTGAGGATTTAGCCTTGAAAACCGCTAGAATTCCAAGTTGGAAGTTCATGCATTTTTTGGAATCTAGTTAGTACATCAAAGAAACATGGAATCAAATTTTGGTAGTAGATGCTTCCTCAAAAGGTTCTCTACAACCATCATTTGAACTTGAGGTTAAAGTATCTCTTCAAGTTATAGTAATGAAATTTAAACTTGGCATCATTTTTTCAAAGAGAAATTACATCATACATTATATTATCAAAATTTTCATTGAGTCCCTCCAAAACAATACTTATCAATGCTTTTGGATTTTTTGATGCAAATTTATCCTTACTATAGTTTTTATCAAATTCTGAAAAAAATGCTTGTTTGCAAGCAATAATATTAATGCATTGAACTTTGCCCAATTTAGACAACAAAAAGACGTTTGGATTGTATGTTTGAAGATTATGACTTTAAATAATCATGCCCAATAAACCCGTAAAGCTTTATTCAAATCATAGTATGATGTTTTGAAGCTTTAAAAAATATAAATTGCTACACAGCAAAAACCTCTATAAGAGGAAAATAAATCTTACCTTTGATATTTTTCTTATGCCCATTATGAACACCCACTTAATTTAGTTTTGCACAATTCTTGCATTTTAAACCCACTTGCTTGATTTGCATATTAGAAGGAATTGATTTATCTAAATGATATCATTTGTGGAAGGGCTTTATTGGGAAAGAAGGATTATGACGTCTATATTATAGTTAAACACAATTTTCAACTGTATCCGTCATGGTTAGTCATTTTGATGATAAATATTGGATGGGCAATGGATAGATGAAAAGTGATTGGATGAAAACAGGTTTTGTAACTAAATACAACTAATTTTCTGAGGCACGATCCCATCAAGATGATGGATAAGGAGGAATTGTATCACCATAAATGAATTTGTTTGTATCATAACCCAAAAAACCAATATTTGTTATTCTCACATGCTCATAAGGTTGGTGATTTTTTTAAGGGAGGTTGGAAAATTTTCTTACCATTTTTAATTTCATAAATGAATTTCCAACATTATTTTACTATAATTAGCTTATTTCCTCAGCTTTAAATACAATTTTGGTTGAGTATTTGCAAGATTAACCCTTTGGGGCTGGAGGAGGCAAAAATTGCCTTCATAGGTTTTGGAACCAAGTTTAGGTGTGTTACCAATTTTGGATCATGGGTTGACCACTTACAAACATGTAAGGAATGAAGTTTGTTTTCATGCGCACTTGTTTGATCAAAGTTTGGAATTACAACTTGCCGTAGAAAGAGTGATTTATTGGTAGAGGTATTGAGAAACTTGAGTGTGCAATGACAAATCACTCACCAAAACACCAGCAAGAGAATGACATCACTTGACGTCTTCAGGGACCTGGTAAAAAGTGCTACAACAACAACCAACCCAATTATCCCCCCCCCCCGGGCTCTTCACTCTTTTCAACATTGCACAATCAAAATCACTTATTTGTTGTCACACTTCTTCTAAAAATATTCATAGTTGTAGATCAATACTACTCAAACAAATTGTCCGGTTGGATTTTCTAACCATTCAAATCTCGTTTTTCTCAAAATGACCAAAATTTCATGATCTTTTCTACACTTTTTGCACTCTAACCACCCATACCTTTCTTTCATCAAATACAACAAACGGTACGACTTTTTCCCAAAATTCCAAATTCAAGCCCAGCTGAATTGCTAAAAAGCCTAAAGCAATTTGCTTTTCCAAAAGAACAACTAGCTTAGAGAGCAGGCAGCCCTGAGGGGTTAAGTCCTTGGTTGGTTGACTTCCATTAACCCAAAAGGACCATTTTCCTTGTGGGGGCAACGGGATTTTGGATAGGTAACTATAGCTGCAATTTTTGTCCTAATTTTTGGAAACCTTTTTTGATGATAGAAAAACACATTTGCTTTTGGAGAATATAATTCTTTTTCCAATCTATAACCAAGAGCAAAAGTTATGCCCAAATAAGCACAATTTTGGGGAGTTTGGGCAACAATTTTTATACAAAAACTTGAAAATAAAAATTAAATTATTTTTTCTCATGGATTATATATTTTTCTACATCTGAAGCTTTTATTTATTCCATTTGGACTAGTTATGAGAAAGTTATGGACAATCTTATTTTTTGGGCAATTTAAGGTAGGAACACCCATAAGCGTTGGTGTCCCCATAACTGTCACCTCTAAAATCTTGGAAAATCTGTAGAAATAAATAAATGTAATTACAAGGATGTACATGAAACCTTAGTGTTGGTTATGGGTACAAAGGCAATTTTCTCTTTACAAATTCACAACTTATTCTCCCAATATCCAAATAATATATTCAAAAGTGCAAACTCATTATTTTTTTGTTGCTAATAAGATCCTATATTTGCTAGATGTTTATTAACAATCATCATATTCAAAATCCTTAAACTAATGTTTATGGGTGTTCCTACCTTAAGCATTTTCTCAAAAAAATAACTTATAAAGTTCATTTTTGAATGCAAGTTTAACATTTTCTTAAAAAACTGCTGGAAAGGGTGAAGTTTGCTTGCTAGAACAATCTCACCATTGAAATTATTGTGTTTTGATTCATTGTAGAGTTATTAACAATTTAAGGTTTTGTTCAATCCCATACCTTTTTCTACCTAATTTTTTTAAGGATGAAAATTCAGTATTTTTTTTATTTAATTTGTTTTCAAAGATTCTTAAGTCAATTCTCCACCGTAGATATTCAAACTTCCAAACTTTGTGGTACAAAAAATTTAAATTAAAAAATTCAAAATCAAATGATGTGTCTTGTAAGGTGCAAGAATGCTTGTTTTTTTATACACTGAACATTGATATCTTGCAATTTGTGGGGCCAAAGTTTTGAATTTTTTTTACTCCTTGTACTAGTCTAGTACAAGATTCTATGGATAGATACATGGTTGTCACATTGGACCAAACCTAAACCATCTATCCATCCATCCAAAGCAAACAGAGACAATCAAGGTGCAGACTAAAGAGTTTATTTTTGCATTCATTTTTTAAAGCATTGACACAAACACAATTATGCAATTGTGCCCTAATGTTTGCACCTTGATTCTAGCATGGACAACCACCCCAACCGGTTTGGTGTGTCTATCCAACTGTCGTGCCAACAACCAAATCTTGCCCATTGTGACAACCATGGTTAGATATGCAGAAGACCAGTTTTCAATCTTTTTTACTTTTTGCCAAAAAAATGGCAATTTTGAGTTTCTTTTGACAAGGTAAAGGCTATGGTTCTTTAGGGCATCTCCACCAGTCTAGACTCTTTCAAAATTTTCCATCTGGTTTGACAAGGCCTCAAGGCTCTCAATCTCCACCCATGCTCTTTGAAAAGATGGCCTTACACTCCAAAACACCCCATAAATAAGCAGTTAACCACTTATTAAGGGAAGTAGAGGATAAAACTCACTAAACTTAGGTGAATAGTGAACAAATAGTGGCTTGAAGAGTGGCTTGCTCGATTTGCTAGATCAAAGTATTTGAGAGTGTTTTGAAAGGGGCCTCAACACTTTTCATCCACTTTGGGCAAGCCCAAGCCACCGGTGGAGATGCCTTTAGGGGTTAATCATGATTTTTTGATTGGAGGGGCATTTGCTATCTTTCATTTTATTTAGGGGATTGACAAAAACACTTGGCTAGTATGTAACTACAATTTGGTTCTCCCTACGTTGTGCCACATACTTGGCACTTTGTCTAAATTGTCCAAATTTTCAAGCATGTGTGTCCTGCTTGCTGAGCATGTCAATGACACCAAATATTGTGTTTAGGTTGATCCACACTAGTTTTTTGACATTTTACACTATTTAAATATTTAGTGCTAGTACAATGATTTTTATTGATAATTTTTGCAATAAACAAAATTTAAAGGTCTTGACAACAACAATGATGGTGCACAAAAAATTTAATAGCGTCCACGTTGTAAACCATGTGAAAACTAAGAATCTAAAGTGTCGTATGTGCCTCCAAGTGGTCAAAAGATGAGTCATGAGGTAACTTTCTAGGATAAGGCAACCTAGTTGTCAATGCAAAAGAAATGCAAAAAGGTAGACGCACCCATTCCTGTTTGGTCCCCAATTTTGCACTCTACTTTTGTGGGTTGCACCACACACTATTGAACCCTTAGTGGAGCAGTGAACTCTACTTGCACAAGCAAATCTTGGGTGAGAGTACACTAGAGGTATACTACTTTGGGTGTCACAACCCAAAAATGGAGGTAAACTTGATTTTGTACTTAAAACTGCTCAAAGTTTAAATCTTTTAGATTTTTTTTGTTTTCCTATTAACTTATGAGTTAAGTACATAGGATTGTAATTTAATTTGTTAAAAAAAAATTTAAGTTGTTAAATTTGTACTTTTGTGGATCATTACTAATATATTGCTATGGAAACGTACAAAAATCTTGGACTTGGAAAAATCATATTCTTCCTTCTTTACTTAATAAAAGACGTCTATGGCTCTTCTATACAAATTTGCATTCAATTTCTAAATATATTACAAAATTTTCAAATATATACAAAAGTAGTGCTGATTGTTTGCTTGTTTTTTGATGAGGGATAATTTTGTGAACATTTATGTTTTTCTTAATTGCATTTAAGATTCTAAAGGATTGCATCTAGTTTTAGAATGCCTATAATCAAATTTTCAAAATACTATTTTTCACAAAAGTTATTCAATATTTTACTGTTTTTGATGTGTTCTTATACATTAAATATAGTAAAATTTGTGCCAAAAGTGGTACACCTCTAGTGTATTTTCACCTTCTTGCCACATGTTAGTTGCTAAGCTACTTTGGTTTGGTTGAGATTGGGACCATCTAGTGCTAGTATAGGAACACATCCAAGCGGTTTCAAGGTTAGTTTAGAGTTGCTAATAGGGACCCTACAAGCTACAACTTTGCCCTTTATTATAAAATAATCTACAATACCTTTTTCCACAAAAATTAAATTCCATGATAGCTTCTTGAAAGGCTAACCCTATAGATTTTTTTCTTGAATTTTCCAATACCTTTGGGTACCCCAAACCATTAACCCCTAAAGGACCAAGCCCCCTTTTTTTTTGTGAAAGTCACTAAAAACTGCCACTTTGAGGGGAATGAATAGAAAAGTAGGAAATAAAGTTTGTTTTGCAAATCCAACCGTAGAATCTTGCCTTAGACTAGAAGATGTACTTGTGGGAAAAAATCCAGTCATTCTAGATGGAGAGGAGGGAGATATTTACATCTTAAGTGAAAAAAAGTTTTTTTCTCTGCAATTCAACACACTCAGAAGCCTTTGATCACTCTTATAACAAAAAAATTGCTCTACTCAAAGTTGCTTTTTATTTTTTCCATGTAGGAGATCATATTTGGTATGCATTGGAGAATTTTCAAATCAATTGGAAGTACACAACACATGGAGGAGAATAGTAAGTAAAAAGAAGTAGAGAATGAATCAAAACACTAAATTGTTAAAAATTTAATTATTAAAATGAAAAATGCAAATTCCAAGAGTTATAATATTGTGATAAACAATTTACATCTTTTTCTTATATATTTTTTCTAAAATATTGAAAATTGAGTAAATTAATGGACTTCAAAGTTTATTTTAGATTAAAGTATCTGCAACTGCCTACAAACTAAAACATCTCAACTTTCATCTCTTTTATTGAAATTGAATGATTAAAAGCTTTCCGCATATGGAAAAACCTAAAGAACCAATTTCAGATTTTTATTTTAAAAAAGTACAATTTTGAAAGAAATTTTTGGGCTACCCAGATTGCCCTCCCTCCTCCAAATTGCATAACTTCTTGCATAACTTATTTGTCAAATGTCAAAATGAAGAAAAAATTAGATGCACCTGTAGATCTTGGAATTCCCCACCTTTGATAAAAGTTTCAAAATATCACAAAAACTACATTAGTTGTAGGTACATGCTTGAAATCCATTTGTCTCCATGGGCGACAATTGGGCCTTTAGGGTTTAAATGGTTGGGTATGGGTGCGCCTAGTACCTTATTCAATAGAGGGTTTCAAATATGCCATTCATCACCAATTTTGTTCACGTGAATGAAATTGGTGAACAACTTAGTGAAGCCACCGTTCATGTCTTCTTGTTCATCCATTCAAATATCCACATTTTAGTGAACTACAGACCACCCCTTCAACTTTGCCAAGAATCACCAATCTTGTAAGCTAATCTAGATGCCTTGAGCTCTACCATTGATGCTTCTAATCCAAGTCCCCTCAGCTTGAACCTTTGAGTGCTTGTAACCTGGTGGCGTGGAGCAAAATCGAGAGGTTAGGAGCGAGAGCAAGAGGTTAGAAGTGAGAGCAAGAGCTAGAGGTGGGGAGCCACAAGGACAAGTGCGGGAGCGGCGATAGGAACAAGAGCAAAAGGGAGAGGCAGGGGAAGCAACAAGGATGGGTGTAGGAGCGGTGATATGAATAAGAGCAAGAGGGAGAGGCTTCACGCCTTCATGTTGTTCACCAGTGAACTAGTTTTTGTTCACTGGTGAACATGCATTCATGAAAGTGAACCACCCATGAGGACCTCTAGGAGGTCCTCATGGCTCATTCACGCGTGAATGACGTGAAGCCTTTCCCTCCTCGCCTCCCTCGCAAGCTCAGCTTGGGTTCCTATTGCTCCCGTGCCCACGCTTTTTTGTGTTGTTGCTTGCCTCTTGGCTCTCATTTTGCGCCTCTGGCTCTTGCTCCGCGCCTCTAGATAGTTTGGAAGCAGAGTTGATTGTCAAATCAAGGTTAGTCAAGGAATTGCAATGCGCGAGAAGCAACAATGGTGGAGCTAAAGAGATCCTAATTAGAAGCAAACAAATGTGGAGCCAAAGGTTCTAGATTAGAAGCAACAATGGTGGAGTTGAAGGGATCCAAATTAGCTTACGAGATTAGTGATTGCGGACAAAGTTGAAAGGGTGGTGAGTAGTTCACTACAATTTGAATATTTAAATGGGCGAACGTGAGGACATGAACGGTGGCTTGACTAACTTGTTCACCAATTTCATTCACGTGAATGATTTTGGTGCTTAACCACATATTATGGGGCTTCAAACATCAACTTTTTTTGGTGACTCATGTCGCGATTCACCTCTGTGAATTCACTAGTGAATCTTGACGTGACTCACCTCTAGACTTCACTCCTAACCTAATTCACGTGAAGAGTGAACTTCAAAAACTCACGTTTGTGGCTTTGCGGGGCTCATGCACCTATGTACTCAAACCTTGAATTTTTTTTTGCAAAAATTTCCGCAAACTCATAGGCGTTTCAAACTTTGCACGTGCAAGGGATTGAAAACAATTTATTAGTGAGCAGTGATCCTGTGAAGTGAGAAGTTCAAAAGCAAGATTTTATGTTTGAAGCCCCCTATTTGAAACCCCCTAATGTAGAGAGCATAGCTACAGTGTTCACGTGGTTGAGCATGGCCAATGGCACTTGCCGTAGCATTGTGGCCATTCCAGTGCACAAGCCAGGGTTTTTTTTGTATCTTTTGTTTTTTTGACCCAAATAAATGGGTTTTCTTTGCAATAAAAAAGTACAAAAACTTCTAAGTTGAAAACGGTTTAGAGAGAAGAGAGTAAACATAAAAGACAAAAGATTGGACAAAGTCACAAACAAGGTTTTTTGTGTTTGTATTCTTGTTGATAAAGCAAGATCCACCTTCCAATACATACAATAGGGGGTTTCAGATATCTCAAAAAATGGTGAACGAATGGTCATGAATGAGTTTTCGTTCATTGGTTAACATGAAGTCACCAAAGTGAATCACCCATGAGGACCTCCAGGAGGTCCTCATGGCTTCTTCACGCATGAATTACGTGAAGCCTCTCCCTCCCCGCCTCTCTTGCTAGCTCTGCTTGTGTTCCTGTCACTCTCGCGCATGTTTGTGTTGCTGCCCGGCTCTCAGCTCTCGCTCCGCGCCTCTAGCTCTTGCTCCAAGCCTCTAGACAGTTTGGATGCACAATTGATTGATTGCTAGGTCAAGGTCATGCAAAGAATTGCAATGCACGAGAAGTGACAATGGTGGAGTTCAATGGATCCAAATTAGCCTACAAAATTGGTGATTGTGAGCAAAGTTGAAAGGGTGGTGAGTAGTTCACTACGATTCAGATATTTGAATAGGTGAATCCAAGGATATGAACAGTGGTTTGATTAACTTGTTCACCAATTTCATTCACGTGAATGAAAGTGGTGGTAAACAACATGTCTGAAACCCCCTAATGAGGGAAAGAAATAAATAGAGGGAATCCATTCATGTGTGCTTGTTCACCCATCATATTAGCTAATATTAAAAACATTCATCCAATTTTTGGCTCAATGCCGGTTTCTTTGAGAGGGGCTTGCCAATTTTGCCCATTTTCCAGTAAAGTGAGTGTGTTGACCCCTAAAGGACCATTGTCCCTACGGGGGACAAATGGGATTTTGGGCATGTACCTATGGCTAAACTACTTTGCAAGATTTTTTGGAACTTTTATTAAAGCTAGGGAATGCAAAGATCTGCATGGGCATCTAATTTGTACTTCATTTTGACAAATATTGAAGTAGTTATGCACGAATTTATGAAAAAATGCAAGATTGGGCAGCCAAAAACATTTTAATTTTTTTTTTTCAAAATAAAAATCTGAAATTGGTTCTTTAGATTTATACACACATGGAGAGTTTTGAATCACTCAATTCCAATTGATGAGTGAAAAGTTTTAGTTTGCGGGCAGGTATGGGACTCCCATACCTCTACTCCTTTTGCCTTTCATACTTTACTTTTTTGTGCTCTTTGTGAATTTATTTTTTGACTTCTTTGTTTTCCAAGTTGTAGTAAACTAAGATTCCTTGGTTTTCACCATTTGAATCAACGTAATTCTTATTTCTCAACTTTACATAAATCCTCCAATTTTGCCTAGTGTATTTGCAAATTTGATGGTCTTTCGGCATTGCAAAATTTTACAAAGTATGATTCAAACCTCCAATTCATTTGTAAATTCTCCCACACTTAGCTAACTTGGTCTTCTACATGGGGAAAATTAACCTCAACTTTGCGTAGAGCAATTTTTTTGATTTAGGGGCAATCAAAGGCTTCTAAAAATTTTGGGCAATAGGGAAGAAAACTATTTTTTTCACTTCAAATGTCAATATCTCACTCCTCTACCTCTAGAATGAGCTGATTTTTTTCCTACAAATACCTCCCATAGTCTAGGGCAAGATCTCATGGTTAGATTTCCAAAAATAATTGTTTTTTCTACCTTTCTACTCATTTCTCCAAAAGTGGCAGTTTCCAATAACTTTCATTGAAAAAAGGGCTTGGTCCTTTGGGGGTTAATCCTTGAGGGCATTGCCAATGCACCCGTAACTAGGCTTGGTACAACCCACGTTTACTTTTTGATTAATAATTAATCATAATAAAAAAACTAGATTATTTGAATGGCAAGACTTTTTTTGTTTTAAAAACACAATAAAATGTTAGGTTTAGGGTTTAGGGTGATTTAGATATATGGCATCAAATGTTAACTAAAGTCCAACAATTTTAGAGGCCTCAACAAATCAAGCATATAGAGGGGAAAATCAGCCAAGGGCACGGTATAACTGACCACTTATACCGTGCCCTTGGCTGATTTTCCCCTCTATATGCTTGATTTGTTGAGGCCTCTAAAATTGTTGGACTTTAGCTAACATTTAATGCCATATATCTAAATCACCCTAAACTCTAAACCTAACATTTTATTGAGTTTTTACAACTAGAAAAGTCATGCCATTCAATTTATTTATTTATTGTTACGATTGGTTATTAAATAAAAGGTAAACTTGGGTTGTACTGGGCCTGGTTACGGTGTTTACTTAAACCCATATCCTTTAGAAATCATTCCAATCAAACTACCACCTAAAAGAGATTCACATAAATTGACTTTATGGATTGGTAGTGAACATAGGCCTGGAGCTCCAAGGAAAGGGGCACGTCCTTTGACCGTACCATTGAAAAATTTATAATGATCAAATAGGAATTTTTTTCACAACCAAGAGGGTATATTTTGGCCCTTGGGGTGCTCAGGGGTTAACCCCACAAATTTCAAGAGGTGTTTCACATAAAATTGTCAAAATATGCGTTATTTGGTATGTTGATGTAAACTGAAAATTGAACACACAATGTTCTAGTACAATATTTATATAAGAGATCTAAAGCCATTTTTGAAATTTTGAGAAAATCGAGAAAAACTAGAAAATTGACTTCAATAAACAAAGCTACTTATTCATCAAATACAGAAAAGAGGATTAACAAAAACCAACATTGATTGCCCTTGAGAAGATGATTGGCTGATTTTTTTTGTATAATTAGATAAAACTAAAAACATGATCAAATAACTTTATTCTTAAGATGGTCACTAGAAGGAAAATGGGGTTTTGGTGACTGGGGACAAGCAACTACAGCTCAATTGGCCTTTGGATTCATTGGATTTGCACTAGCCATTCCTTATTAGCACCACGATGTCACCTTCCCTTTATTCTCAGTTCTTCCTTAGTCACAACCAAGACTGAGGAATGGTTCATCAACGACAGGTTTTTTTCATCTGCTTTTACTCATTTACGACTACGCATACAGTAGGCTATAATTCACTGTAACTAGGGATGGAGCCCACTACAGTAGTTTGGCAATTATATCTTTGATTGTGTAGTCACATTCAGCATCTAGTTTGCAGCTGCAGCACGACTGCACCAACAACATAGAGATTCAAGATGTCTGAGGGTTACAATTATGGTTCCAACAATTTGGTCAAGCTTTCGCAAAAAATTTCATTCTTGAGTATCACTTACGGGGGGTTTGGGGATTTGAGTTTTGTTTGTAGTTGGTTAACCTTGTTCAATAGTAAATTCATACATATTACGTATGCGCGGTCTAGTATTTGGTGGCTTAGTAATGTCTAGACTCTGAGGTTTGAGATAAGGTATTGTCCATTTCAAGTGGTTCGTGGGTCATTTAGTGAATATAAAAAGTATTGTTGTTTAGGGGATCCAGAAGTATTGTATTAATATTGATTATTTGCCAATTTCCTGCACTTAGGACCAAAAACTAAGACTTTTACCCTTTGATAAAAATTCATAATAATACAACCTCCTTCTGTTGATCCACAAGTACAACAATGATTTTAGAGTCATCCTATACAAATGAGCAATGTATACAACAAGAAGTATAGATTTCACCTATACTCTGTAATTATCTTGAATTGCTAGTAATTCTGATGAGCTAATAGGTTTCCTACAAGGGTGAATTCAGTAGCTCCTTTTAGGGATGCAGTCTCTGCTAGAATTGACATTGTTTGGGGGTGGTAAGATTGATGCTTTCAAGTGTAATTGTTATGAAGACATCTGATGCGTCCAACACCTCTCTTCTCGCTCTAGCCGCATGTTGCAAAACTACCTTCCAACTTGGTTTACCATCCACGTCTAAGAAAAACACCTGTGTGGTTTGCAATAGAAAAAAAAGGATCAGATGTGCAAGGTAACTTGTGCTAAGTGTTTAACGTGAGGAAACCAGCTTCATCTTTCACAAACCCCGGATTTCCTAGATTATCTATTGGTTTGAGCCAGTCACATAATAATAGGAGTACTGGTGTCTGCAGTGCTCCATAATCCAAATAGAGAATGTCCTTTAGTACATCAACATAGGTTATTGAAATGTCTCCATCGTCATTGGAGGGAACCTCAAACACAAATGCTATACTGCTATTGTAACTGAAGTAGGTCCCAGAATTTCCATCTTCCACTCTAAAATGAAGTCCAAACGCCTTCATCCGCTTGTAACGTTTAGCTCGCTGTGCAAGTTTCTTGCTTAGTAATAGGCAATCTTTGTCTTGCGGGCCAATCATGTTTAGAGGCTCCTTGTGAAAATGGCTTTGGACCCAATCAGCCAAATTAGGTGTCCTTGGATCTTCAACATGCCTATTCCTCCATGCGCTGTTAATGTCAATCACAACCAATTTAGTAACATATACTATAGTAATTAACGTCACGATTTAGGAGCTGAGCCATGTCTTTATTAAAGAGTAAAATGGTGAAATTTGGCGGTTTGAGGATACAAATCCAGTTGAATTAACAACATCAAAATCATTAAGTAGTACAATATACCTACATTAGTCTTATGACAAAACTCACATACTTATAGAAATAATGTACAAGTGTTCTAAATTCAATTTTGTAATTATGAGTTTCAAAGGTTACAATACATAATTACACCCACACGGTGAGGTTGGTGATGTGCCCTTAAAGCCCGGGCATATGAACCAATTGTTTTAAAAATTATCAGTCAGGGTATAGACTTACGTGCAATAATCTTCCATAATGCATACGTTAGTCATCACATACTGATGTGCCACGTCACATAGGGCAAGACTCATAACAAAAGCTGTAGTGGCGCTGCTTGCTACCTCTTTTGCGTCCTTGAACTCTTCATCTGCATCCCAGACGCATCGATGTGTAATCTCAAATCCTTGCAAATACTCCATCACAAAGCCAATGCATACCTCTTTTAGGTAACCTTCCGCCATACAACCTTTAGGCTGCGCAGTACTTTGTACATAATCTTTCAGTGTTTTTAGATAGCGCTCAATCAGGTACATCCATCGGGTGAAAATAGGCCCGTGTAAGTCAAGCTCTTCCACAAGATGATACACTAGATGAGTCATGATGTCAAAAAATGATGGAGGGAATTCTATCTCCAGGAGTGCCATGCTCTCAGCCACATCTATTTGTAGTGACGCAAATTTTGGTGGATTGTACACTCTAGTGCAAATGAGTTGGAAAATCTTAGAAATTTGCATAACAGCTAGGCGGGGACTAAGTTCTAGGAGATCACGCAACGCCAATGGTAGCACTTGCTGCATCAAAATGTGGTAGTCGTGTGACTTTAATCCACCAAAATTCTTTTTCTGTATACACTTTCCTAATTCCAAACAGAAACTTGTTGGAGTCTTCAGGGACTCTATGCATTTGGCAAATTTGTCAAACTCTACATCTGGCAATACATACACAGCCTTTGGTTTCATCATTTTCCCAAGCCTATGGGATGCGGGATTAGCCACAAGTAGGGCCTCACATTTCATCTTTGGAGAACATAATGCACTTTAACTATGTCCTTTTTACTAGTCAATGTCTTTAGAAAGTTCTTAGCAATGTTTATCTCAAAGTGCATGACGTTGAGAGTGTTACAAATTAGCAAATTCTAGAAGAACATAACATCAATTTTAGTAACTCATGTTAGGAAGACAAAATCCTAATGCATGAAGCCATTCCTATGTAGATTGCACAGTGTTTATTTGCATCAATAATGATCGTTCATTAACATTCAACTTGCAGTAACCAACTGTGACTCCTTCAGTCACATATAATGACCGTGCTAGATGTGACAATGTACTTCAAGAAGAGTAGTACATACCTGCCAATAGGGGAGGCGGAACAGAATGCTCCTCCGTTTGACGCCATGAACCTTTGACAGGTCACCAGCTACTCCTTCCCTGTTTCTAGCCAATTTCCACGACTGGAAGTCATTTGCGTGTTGAAGTTGCAATGCAACCGTAACACCATCAGGTTTGGGTCGAGTTTCAATTTCACCATCAAAAAGTTCCTTCATTCCTTTTGACTAGTAAGGATGACTGGTAGGTAGCCAATGTCTAGTACTGCCAAATGTGCATTTCTCTAGCTCCACTGAGTGGGTGGTGCCTAGATCAATTCCGCAACCTGGGCATGTTGCATAACTTTGGTGAGAGAATCCACCAACTATACCGTATCTAGGGTAGTTGTATATAGTCCAAAGCAACATTGCGCGCAATTGGAATGGGGGGAAGGGTCTGGTTGGGGTATCACCTTTTGGACACACTAGTTAGGTTATTTTTGTTTAAAACCTCTAGAGTTTGTCTAATTTGTTCATTTTGATCAAGTAAAAAGACTCTAAAATGGGAAAAAAGAAATTGTGCACCTCAATGGAATCAAGATGTATATGTCTAAAGAATTTTTATTATATTTTTTAAAATTTTTGGATCCATTCATAGGTGTCAAAAAGGGCCTAAATTTTGGGATTTGCAGGGATTATAGTGCACAATTTATTATTATTTTATTGATAAAATAAATTATTTTGTACTCTAGACAATTAATTGTAAATTTGTAGGTCATATTCAAAAATTATATTAAAATAAAATTGTTTGAAATTCCAAATGCTAGATTTTGGGGATTCTAGGTAAGTCAGACAAAACTTATTTTGTCAACTAAAAAACCAAATAAAATTATTAAAATATCTTTGATTATAATCAAACTTTTTTTTCTTGATACGTTATAAGTGTAGAAAACTAAAACCACATTTGGTGAAGTCTTATTTTATTCTATATAAAAGATGGATGTGTTTGATACACCAACACATAGTGAAATTGTAGGACGGACAACTTTTTGGGGTACCCCAACTAGACCCTTCCCCATGATTTACATCTAGTATCAGCATTAACATCAAATGCTAGAACTCTAAACCACAACTCCAATAACTCCTCCATTAGGGGTTCCAAATAAATATAAAAAAACTCAGAAGTCAGAGACTTTGGTCCCAGAATCAAGAGAGCTAGCATAATGAAGAACTTCTTTGTAAACAACCAGGGAGGCAAGTTATAATTCAATAACAAAATTGGCCATGTCGACCACGTAGATCGGTTCTGCTTATAGAGGTTCACCTCATTAGCTGCTAGAGCAAAGTGGACATTCGATAGTCAGTCCCAAAAGTGCAATCCACTTGTTCATGGAAGTGTTGCCACGCTCTTGAGTCGCATGGATGTCGTACCAAGTTGTCACTGCTTTTTTGGTGACTGTTATTCTTAGAATGCTACGTCAAGAGCTTGGAGATGGATGGATTGAAGAACATTCTCTATAGCTGTGAGATAATCAAGAAATGATGAAGGTTTTGAGTGGGTACATCTGCTGCTGCTTGTCCTTGTACTGATGTCCTCTACATTTTGGGCATTTCATTTCATCAGAAAATTGGCCTCGAAAAAAGGTACAGCCGCGCTCACAAGCGTGAATGATGTTGTAAGTTAGGCCTAGCTTTTGTGTAACGCTTGTGTGGCATGATAATTCTGGGGCAAAGAATTTCTTTCTAGGAAAATGTGACAATGTAGAATGTTGAATATTTTGTCCGCACAAGTATTGCTAACGCCATGCACTGTGCATAGATTCATAAGAAGTATTGTAGTAGCAAGCTTTGTGGACCTTGCTCCTTTGTAAAGGACCTCCAGTGCCTCTTGCAATACTCTAGCACCGAAGTTTTGTTTTGGTCCCCCTTCTTCTGTTGCTATGTTGCACAACGGAGGATCAAATTCACAAACTTCTACCTTGTTGTCAAATCCCACTGATCCCTGTGATCCTGCATGTTCCATGCACTCTTCATGGATGTTGCCAAATGCTTCAAAAGCCATAGCAACATCGTCCTCAATTTCAAGTGGTGGTATTTCGTTGAGCTCTACGGCTGGTGGCATCACTTGATTTAGAATACCGCGTGTGTTGACTATAACATCAACATCAGCATTGACATCTTTGTGATCTCTTTCCTCCAATGCCTCCCAATATTTGCGTTCCCACTTGTCATCTGAATCTTTTCTAGTACTTGGACCCCTCCAGATACAATGTTGTGCATCTCTCCCAAAGCTGATGAGATGCTTACGTACTTTACAAATCAAGATGGCATGATGAAGGCCTCTACATTTGGTGCATGGGCAACGCAAGTGCTTCACATTCATGTGCCAAGCACATTCTATTTTCCTTGCTAGAAGACGTCCATCCCTCAAGCTTAGTCTTCTCCTCTCAGAGGCTGTAGGCGGTGTGTTCTCCATAACATTAGAACAAGTACTATCTCAAATACCTACCGTTCTTGTAGATGACGGGACCCTCCATGGCTACAAATATGGAGATCTAATCAAATAATCAAACTGTCCGTGTCAGTGCAGCACTAGTCTAAGCTTTCTGTGTTGTTTCTGCATGTAATAATATCCTGAACATGTTTAGCACAATGACAAAAGTATGTTAGTATTTCCACCGATTGACATTCTAGGTATCCACTACAATTATGTATGTTCAGGGCTCTATGTCTACAAACATCCAATTAGCCACCCATATGAAATTGAGATTAACATTAACTCCTAATGCACAAGGATAAAACCTTCTAGTAAACTAGCAATTTATGGGAAATTATATTATTAGATGGTTAAGAGAGTGTGGAGTTTATTGCCACCATATGGTAAAATGGTCTAGTAATTCAGCTATAGGGATACACGGTTTATGGAATTCTTTGTAATGATATGGTTCATAGGAAGGATGTTGCCTTCAGTTCACACTTGTAATTGACAACTAGAAGTAGAAATCACTAGTAATGTGCGCAACACAGAATTCACAAAGTTATTACCAGAGTTCAGAACTTGACAAAACAAAACGTAGTACTCTACCTATGAAGGTCTATGTTTAACTGAACGTCAACTGCACTTAGTCACGCTCCAATTGTATCACTAAACTGGTTATAATGAAATAATTGTTTTGATTGACGTCTTAGACATGAATAATGACTACGGTGTTATTAAAAAAAACCCAAGTCAATTTCCCTAATTTTACTGAAACATAGTTTTCAGCATTTACAAGGTAACAAAAACTAATAGACAAAGGTATTGGGGATGTAAGAAGTTTCCTATATACAATTATGTCCTAGAGTAGCCTTCTTGGCTAAGAAGTGACGTTCCTAGAAAGTCGTGTCTTAGTCTACAACATATTGACATTGACGGCGTGCATAATGGAGTTAACTCTTGCCAATTAAAGATGTCTTTAATGACTTGATGCACAAAGTAGGCCTAGGCCAATTGCCAATTACTTACCCTTGTGATCACCTTGCACTTCCCGAAGTAGGCGGTTCAGCTGTCAAAGTCCCTCCTCACTCAAACTCCTTCTCATTCAAGAGCCGTAGTTGCTCATTCTTGTGCTTGGTTCGCTTCCACTCTTCAAACTGAATCCACTTACGGCACCTCCATCTACCTCTACTCCAATTTGAATCGGTCACTTTTGTTTCGTGGAGAAATAGTACACCATGACAATTTAGCCGCGAGAGAAGTGCGACTACAAGTAGTTGAAGGTTCAGAAAGTGGCAGAGAACGTAGCGCTTTTGAAAGCCCTTCTCCCGTCTAAGTCAACCTTGTAAGTACTCTCACTTCCCCTGATTTGTCAAATGGTTCAGTACATTGATCTACACGCATTCATTTCATGTGTAACTAGAGCTCTCACTTTGCTTAGCAATGTATCAGTACGTCCTCCCTTACATGCCTAGTTCATTTACTAACAAGGTTTAGGGATTTTAGTGGCATCGTCGCCAAGAAATATGTTGCTTGTAGGATAAAGTACTGGTTTCCTGACAACGGCGGCAGCTTATTAGGATTTGTTGTATAGGAAAGAAGTAGAAGTACCCGCTGATCAAATCACCAGTTGCACCGGAGTCTATTTCATTGACTATAGAGCAAATGACTGCAATGTAGTTCTGCTCTAGTTGTGTTGTAGCCTTGTTTAGTTACTGCTATTCTTATACATTCAAGTTTGGCATGCTTGGCGCTGCATTGCACACCTGGAAAATTGCTAGATTAGGGTTTGGGAGGGTGGGGGGAGAGTCTTCTCATCAGTGAACAGAGTAACCCTAAATCTTTAGTCCATTTCTGCATCTACTGAAATCTCTTTTAGTAATTCCCTTTAATGTGCTCAAATAGTCTAAAAACATGTGGTATTGATTTTACTCTTGAATATTTGGTTTCTTTTTAGTAGTTTCCTTAACAAATGCAGAGACGTTGAGATTCTGCAAAAGGAGGCACTTTGGCCAAAAGAGGGCAAGAAATTGGTCCCTCAACAGCTGCAGAGAAGTGGGAGGTTGCGCGCTTGTCGCAAGGACTGGCCAATGGGTAAGGAGAGGGTAATCAATCTATGGGAGAGTGAAAATTGAGCAACATGAGTAGTGGGGGGGGGGGGGACTCTTCATCGGAGGCAATTGACTCCGCTGACCAAGACATGGCAGAAGGTATGATGAATCTTGCAATTGCTTGGACACATGTCCAACATTGGGATGTGAACGTCAAAGGTCCTGCAGGTAATTCCAACTTAGGACTATAGTATAGTTAGGGTTTTAGGTTACAACAAGTAAACAGTGACATTGGGTATGTCAACTTATAGTGATGCTTTGCTTGTTTATTTGGGTATGGGATTAGGGTCCTAATTTATTTTGTATGAGGAAACCACATCTCATTGCCATTTGGCAGACCCTATTGGCTCCCATTTCACACCTCTAATGCATTTTGTGATGGATGTTGTGCACGCAGCCTTACAAATAGACATGCCTGACTCCAGTAATGACAACCTTGATGAGGTTGTAGAGCGGCCCTCCAGGTCAAAGAAGAAGCGCGCCCCTATAATTGTCACCTCTAATGTAATGTAATTACACCCTCGCCACATCGAAGTGGGTGTTCCCCTTGTAGGTGCTTCCTTGTGGCAGTGGGTTCCTAGGCAGTGGATGCCCTCTCAGAATGCACCACCTCCACCTCAATGGAGTGCCCTTTACTGTAGCACTTGGCCAACTACTTCTGCCTCAGAGGGTTCACTAAGATCAAGTAGGTCAACACAGGGCACTTCAAGTTGCAAATTGCAACGGCAAGAACGTATAGCTCAAGAACTCAAGAGGCCAGAGCGAGTGGATACAACTGAGAAAGGCTCCAAGTTTGCCGTGAACAAAAAGGGATTCATCAAATCCAGCGCCTACGGGAAATCCAACTGGGACAAGTCTCTCCGCACATTTATTCCCATGATCATGAATCTCAGCGTCATAGATTGGGGCAAACAAAAGCCTCGTTCTATTCAAAAAGTACGTGATGCCATGGACAATGAGTTCGAGTATTTGGATCATCACCTGAGCATGGGGGGTTCAAAGATTTTGTAATGAAGTTCCTAAAAAGGGAGAGGTCTTGGTCAAAGATGTGATACATTAGGGGCAATGGTGTTTGCCCTCTTCATGTGGAATAAGTTCAATGGGACAGGTTTATTGTCTATTGGAATACCAAGGCCCAAATGAAGAAAACGGCTAGAATAGTAGATGCGCAGTCTAAAGTGAAGCCAATTGCACCTGAAGGAAGGCCGAGGAAGAAAGTAGCGGCAAAACATGTGGTCCGTCTTCAACGGCATTGATATTACAGCATTGCAAACCATTTCCTACTTTTAATTTGTGGTTCTAGGATTTTCAATTAATTTTTGAATAGGCAGTTGGATTCTCCACTACTCCGGCAACGTCATGTATTGATAATACCAAGCAAACAACTAGGGCTGACATGGAATCACAGGTATTTCTGTGGTACTATTTTTTGTTCATTGATTACATCATGTAGTACTAAACACACATATATCAGCTGTTTGGAGTGTAAGACCTATACTTCTGTGAATCCCAGTTAGCTAAAGTGAGTGCACTTAGTTTCTATAGCTAACTTGCAATACTGCAGTGGGTGTGACGTAGTTGTTGAGTAGTCAATATATAGTATTGGAGCAGATATGTAGTAGGATGTGGGGACTGTATAAGTATACGGAATGGCTGACCCATAACTAGTTCTGGTTCCTTTCTGATGGTGTTGTTTTAATTTAATTGCATCAATAGCAACGCTCTACAAATGTGGACATGTGGTCGGCAATGGAGTTGTTGAAGGAAGACATGGACAAAAAATTCAAGTTGTTTTTCAAGGCATCATCCAAGCAAGTTGAAGCAATCAAAGAGCTGAAGAGTATGTTCAATGAGTTCACAAGGAGGAGCAGCCGTCTTGACAAAGTAAGGCCCTCTGCATTAGCTGGTGCAACTCAAGAAGGCGAGGATATATTAGCCTCAGACGGGTTAGGTAAAGAGAGTACACTAAAAAACCTGCAGATATCAAAGCTCACGTCCCTTGTTGTTAGAAGTAGCAAGTCCCGTTGCAAGACCCATCAATTAAGTAGCAGAAGGCAAGGCAAGTCCTTCAAAAGGCAGATGTGACTCTTTTGTTTGACGAAAAACCTCCATCTGTAGAGCCTTTAATGTCTAAGGTCCTGCAACTTGCCATTAGTTTGCCAGTGGTACAAGTTGGGGACCCAATCTCAAACTACGTTGTAGACCCAATTGTAATATGTCCTACTTCGTTGCATACTAACTCTCCAGGTGGCACAAATACCATCTTGAAGTCGCTCAAATGTTTGAGTGACAACGCCATTGTCGTCAAAGATGAACAATCCTCCTATATATCAAAAGAATCAGCTGTAGTGACTAGGAGTGCCGCGGTCATGGAAAGAAGAGCTACCGGCCTAGAAACAGACCGGGAGCAGCGTGATGGTTTTGTTATAGCCATTACAGCCATTACAGCGGACTCATAAGAGGAGGACCATGAGAAAGAATTGGAGGATTCAAGCGATGTCAACCCTCTCTGAAAAAAGGGAAGCGCCAGCCAAAGTCACCCGAGAAGGTAAAAGTCAAAGCCCACCATTCTCAACCATTTCTGCCTAAAACTAATCCGACAGTTTGTGTGAGAATGATTGGAGGAAGAAAGGGCGAGATAAGGTCAAAGCTGATTGTTTTCAACGTGCATGGGACCCTCTTAGATTGTAGCATGTTATTTGAAGCTAATCTAAGTGCAGCTATTAGGACCTCCACAAAGACGGAAGTCTGTAGAATAATTTTCAGACCCTAGTTGAAGCCTTTCTTGAACAAATGTTTTTTGCATTTCTTTGTTGCGTTTTGGGGTAGTAAATTGCCTATGTACATGGATGTTGTATTCTCGACAGTGTTACATCGGCCGGGAGGGTGTATGGAACTTTGATCCTATATTTGTATGGACAATTAACAACTATGAACCTTACGATTTTGATGAGGAAGAACTGACGGCATGGGGAAACATTTGAGATAAGTGTACTCGCAGTACCCACAATTCAACAAAGCCAACACATTTATTATAGATAATAAGACCTCTTGGGTTGCTTGCAATCCGAGAAACAACACTGTGGTTGCTAAACCTTTTTACGTCCGTGATATGGCATGTTTTGTGGATGACAAAGAATACTTGAAGCATTACCAATAGCCTCTACTACAGCAATTTAGATCATCCACTGACGTGATTGCGCTCCGACCAAAGACCCACAACAAAACGTGTCAATTTGATTCAGCAACCCTGTCTATAGCCACCGCTCATTCAATATCTGAAGTGCATGTATGTGGGGGGACCTCTGTACCATAGGGATTTCCCTTTGGCATGTCTCCTCACCTTCCTTTTTGTGGCTAAACTGACGGCTTCTCTTGCTCCTTGCAAGGAAAAACAACGAAGAGAGAAGCAAAGCCAAACACTAGGTTGCCACCTTTGGAGAATAAACACACAATCTCTTCAAAGAAGGTACAGTTCCATGACCCATATGATGTTGTATTCAGGAAATTTGTGGTAGACTTTGTTGTATTAGTTGAATGTTCTATGAAGGAATGTCTATTTCAACTACCGTATAGCGTACTAGAAATAGATTGCTTTAAAGTAAATCCGGAACTACCTAATATACATTGCAGCATGAGCACTACTACTACCCCAAAGATGAAACCGTAGAGGTTGCTAACCAATACCGTAATAGTGCCAACCCTCATCGGGTTATTATTAGATGAGTGCGCCTGATTTGCCTAATTTCAATTCTAAACTCTAAATTGCATGACATGCACGGGTTACAATTCAGCATTAGCAACGATGTCTTCATGCCGAATCCCAGACCTATTCAGCAAAAACTAACTTTTGGCACAATTAGTAGCGTCGCTGGTGAGCAAAAGTTCCATGGCATGGAATACTACAAAACTGGTTCAAGGTTGATGTTGAGGACATACTACACGCTTGAGTTCAATTAAATGTTTCCAAATGTAAAGGCCGAGCAATCAAAAATCAAAGATGCCAAGGGTTCATCCGCAATTTGGGACAAAATTATTTTAATAAATTTTGGGTTGATGGGCAGTTTTTGTTTGAAGATTAGAAATCTTTGTTTCTAAGACCCATTGTATTCACCCTTGTAGTTGGGCAAACTAGGTTGATGTGCAAGGGTTTATCATGTAAGCACAGATGTATACCTTGCATAGACAATGCCACTGAACATTTTGCTAGCCCTTTTTTGTGAATACAGAGTTCTAGCGATTTCTAAATCTTATGTGGCTTTCATGTCCATTTCCTTGTAATTTTTTTGACCGTATTCTCCCCCTAACAAGAACATGCATTGAATAGCCAATCTATACTCATCTGTACATCAAGTCTTGTCATTGTTGTCATGGATGATCCATTGCCAAGCACACGTGACCCCTGAAATTGACCAATATGTCAACCCTAAACCTTTTAACAAAGTTTCAAATTTAAAAGTGGCAGTCACTTCTAAACCACTGCGTCGTCCATCATGCAAGATCATTCTCTTGTAAATGAACTATCTCATAGTCAAAATACCTTACCACATTCAAGAAAATTGACTGCAGCTCGACTATGTCTGAGTTTGAAAGAGGACTAAGTGGGAGACCGTTTGAGTGGGATCCACCAAACACTGGATTACTATGTGTATGCCCAATCCAACCGCAAACCGCCACAATCCTTGAAGAATCAGGTGTTAGAGTCCAAAACGCAGGAATCGCCTTGAACACGTCACAAAGCAGCAATGGATGAACAACCAACTCAGCCTTAGTCTGTGATAATGTAGGTTATTAGTCTAGGATTCAAATTTGTAAACGCAATTGGGCGGCAACTAGACTTACTCTAGTAGCATCCTTTGAGTCCCAGATTCAGCACCAAAAGTCTTGAATTTCTTTTTTTGTTTTACTTAGCATTGAAATTACATTAATATAAGTGGAATAGCCATTTATGTTAATTTAGATTAGCTAAACCAAATGGTTAGTGGTATGCCATTTACCCTACTCTATTTGGTAAGTCATTAGAAGAGATTTAGTGAGGTTTAGTAGTTTTTAGTTAGTTTGAGCGACACACATATATGGGGCTTGGGATCCCTTCCAAAAGTCTCCACTAGCCTAATTAGAGAGGGTTAGTTTAGGTTTGGTTACATGGAGCTTGAGATCCCCTCCAAAAGTCTCCACTAGCCTAATTAGAGAAGGTTAGTTTAGGAGTAGATTGGTTATGCCTTGGCCAAGGGCCACATCACCTAGTCCAAATCGCATTGTCAATGTGGTGCATCTATACCCAAAGTTCCCAAGACCTTCAGCTTTTTAGAGAGCGTGATTCAGAGTAGTTAACCCTACTAGGCTGCTAGTCAACCCCGGTCAAAGGAGGTTGAAAAATGGTAGTAAAATGCCACCAAAATTCATGAGGGAGTTTCTCAAGGATTTATGAAGATCCCCCAAGTTTCAAGTTGTTTTGATAGCAGCAAGGTCTCAAATGACAACATCCATCCAATTTCAAGAAGGTGCGCAACATCCAATTTCAAGATATCATCCATTTGGAGCCCAATTGATGGAAGTAAGGAGTGTTTCTCAATTCCTCTGACAATGTTGGAAGACCTTAGGAAGTCAATTTCTCAATTTGGAATGAATTCCCAAATCTGGTTTTTCATCTATCCACCCCTAACCCTTCATTCAAGTTTCCCAACGCCTTGTAGTTTGGAATTGGAAGTGTGAACAACCAAAACCGGCTATTTTGGGTCCAAGGAATTCAATGCCGCTATTTTTTTGTTGTTTAGAGCTACGCTCCAAAGGTTATGACAAATTCATCCAGATTTCATCCATTTTGAGTTTTTCTTAGATTTTAAGTAGATTTCAAGGGATCTATGGATCTCATAGATAGAGGGCCAAGGTGTCCTCCCCGAAAGGTATAATAGGAGGCCCACCTCCTCCCCAAAAGACACTTATTCTTCCCTTGGATCACTTGTCATCTCTCTAGTCACTTGTAGCCTTTTCCATTGTAATCCAATTCTTGCCACTTCTCCCACTTAGAGCCATGGCCCACTTTCCCCCTTAGGAATTATTGAGTGCCACCTTAACAGAGTCCCCTCTTGCATTGTGCCCCAAAATCCTTGGATTAGAGAAGTTGAGCCTTTCAAGCTAGTAGGAAGGGATAGGAGTCCTTGATTGTCAATTGAAAAGGTGTCTCACTAACCCCTAGGAAGTTGGATTATGATTGGTGATGCCGCTTTTCCACACTTCTTAGAAGTCCTGGTCAACCATTGAGGTCATTAGCAACCCCCATAGTTAGCCATTAGAATAGGAACTCACTTTACCCCCTGTAGCCCACCACTCCACTACCAGAACGCCACCCGCTTACCAGAACTTTGCCCTCTTGCCTTCACAAATTGTCAGACCCTCCAAGCAACTCCTAAGGAATCATTTTAGCTTAGCTTTGGCCAGCTCACTCAATTCCCTAGGCAGTTCTTTGAGGGACCGCTTGATTTAGTGATTTCTCTTAGCTTGAGGCTTCACCTTGCTATAGATTTCTCTTAGTTTTGCGGCATTATTCTACCTGGCCTCACACAACCAACTCACCAGCTCCCAACTCTTGAGACTGACCTCACAGCCTCAGCTTGCTAGCTCCCAGCTCTCAGAGACTAATCTTTGCAACCTCAACTTGCTAGTGCCCAGCTCTCAAAGATTGATCCTTGTAGCCTCAGCTTGCTAACTCCCAGCTCTCGAAGACTGATCATTGCAGCTTAGCTTGCCAAATTCTCTATCACTCTAGCTCTCGAGACTAATCTCATATCTGACCACTAGCTCCTAGCCCCCAAGACCAATCCTCACACAGCTTGGCTTGCCAACATTCTCTGATTCTGAAGCTCTTGAGCCTAATTTTCACAGCTCAGCTTACTAGCTCTAGCCCTTGAAATTGACTCTCGCGCTTTAGCCGCCAAGTTCTCTATCTCTCTGGCCCTTGGAGACTAATCTCACATCTCAGCTTGCTAGACCCAAGCTCTAATCCTCACACAACTTTAGCTTGCCAAATTCTCTGTCTCTCCAATCCTTGGAGACTGATCTCACCGCCAGCTCACTAGCTCCTAGCCCTCAAGATTGACCCTCACAGCTTCAACTGCCAAATTCTTTGTCTCTCTAGCCTTCAAAGTTGATCTTCATAGCCAGCTTACTAGTCCCCAGCCCTTGAGACTGATCCACGCAGCGTCAACTTGCTTGCTCCCAGCTCTTGGAGAATGATCTCACGGCTTAGCTGCCAAATTCTCTGTCTTCTCTAGCCCTCAAGATTAATCCTTATAGCCAGCTCACTAGCCCCAGCTCTCGGACTGATCTCACTGCCAGCTACCAAATTCTCTGTCTTCCTTAGCCCTTGAGACTGATCCCCATAGCCAGCTAACTAGCCCCTAGCTCTTGGACTAATCCTCACAGCCCAGCTGCAGAATTCTCTGTCTTCTCTAGTCCTCAAGACTGATCTCACAACCCAATTTGCCAAATTCTCTATCTTCTAGCTTTTAAGACTGATCATCATAGCTCCGTTTGCCCAAATCCTTTGTCTAAACTCTCATCCGTGAGGACTAATCCTCACAACCAGTTGACTTGCTCCCAGCTCTCGGACTGACCTTTGCAGCTCAGCTTGCTAGCTTCCAAACTCTTGAGACCAACCCTTGCTGCTTCAGCTGCCGAATTCTTTGTTCTTTGATTGATCAGCAAGCCGCAGCGCCTCGCGACCACATAGCAGTCGCAGCCACAACGCCTAGACCTGCCTAGACCTATCCGGACCTATCCGGCCTTCTCCGGACCTATCCGGCCTTATCCAGACCTACCCAGACCTCCGGCCCTCACCCGGCTCCCTTGAACTTGGCATCTGCCGCCCTGCCAAGGCAAAGGGTTTGGCCCCCCCTTCTCAAAGGGTAATTTTGACTTTGTAGGAATTGTTTAGGAAGCTCTTAAATGCCTTGCCTACTCTTTGATTTGGCATGATAATTTAACAATTGTTCCAAAGCACCGGGAAACTCTTATTTCATTTGAAGTGGAGATTGCGTCATAGCAGGTACGTGAAACAATTTAACGTCATATTTTGTCTATTAATGGAGTTAGGAGGTACTCCCTTGCATTAAGGATACTATCACATTCCTCTAATTTAGGAGATACTCTCCTAAAAGATTGGACCTTGGAGATCGGTTTATGTTGTGATTATTCATCACATGGCTAAAGCCTAAACCGGTACGATAGGACGGGTTAAGGTTGGATGCATGGTCGGGTAGACCAAAATGGGTGTCCCATTCAATTTTCAAGAATATGTTTTGGTTGCATGGCTTATTTCTTATAGAAGAAAGAGCTTGGAAACATCCTAAATTAGTGAATCTATTCTATAATTGTTCGTAAAACAAAATAAGCAATCAATGTTTGTTAAAATTGATAATAAAAAAAAGGGACTTTTCAAAGCATATATTTGGAGTGTCCCATTCACAGTATCCTATGAAAAAGATAGATATAATGTATCAAGTTAGCTATAATGCGTACATAGGGACTACATATGTGATTTAGCATCTTTTAAGTATTTCAAAAATGTGCTATAATTTTAGGGAAGTGATATACAATTAAAGTTATGGATTTTTTAGTGCCCAAATTAAGGTTGAATGTTTAAGCAGCAATATCTTAATGATTTTAATAATTTTTTAGTTTATTTATTTTTTATTTTGCAATAGCCTTCCAAATGGCTACATGGGCTTGGTCTTTTTTTTATAATGCATGTATTTGTATAAAGGAAAACAAACACTTTGTGATCCATATTTGCAAAAATCTCCAAATTATGAACTTTTTATGAGGTTTTATCCGCCGTTTTTTGTCCACTTGACCATGCAAATGCCCTTAATCTAGCAGCCTACTAGAGTGTTGTGATTCCTTGTCTCTAGGAGTACAATCACTACTTGGTTAACATAGTACCACCACCACGCCCAAAGAACACCAAATTTACAATTTATGTACTTAGCCAAGTACATTCTTGAAATGGACCTACTTAACAAGAAATCAAATTTCTAAAAAATTCCAAAAAATTGATGCATTTGGTTATTTGAGCAATTTACTTCAAGGAACACACATCATCAAAGAAATGTCATATTGCCTCAAAAAATTTACAAATTTTTGTATTTCTTAATAATTTTGGTTTATTTTTAAAACCTTGAAAATATTTAAAAAATTTAATTGGTTTCTATACTTTAAGTAAATTTTGACATATTCACAACCTTCAATCACATATTCATTAAACTAAATAATATCTATCTAACAATACAATTAAATCCAACACCATGTCTCCTACATTTGTAAAAAAATTGAAAATGCAATATAGATATATTAAAAAATGCACACAATACAAAAACAGTAACAACCATATAAACTATAGTAAAATCTCAAATCCACACTAACACTCATTTTACTATCCAAATGCTTTGGAAGTAACAAGAATCTTCTCATAAGATTGAATCTCAATATCACAACTAGTTGCACTTGTTGCAATGGGTTGTTCACGCATAATAGTATGAGCTTGAATAATTCCAAGATGGAAAATCTCAGGTGCACTTGCCAATGTAGTATCAGCCATGGAAGATGGTGCATGCTGTTTAAGTGCTGTTGATTCCAATATTGAAGCCACTTGTTCAAATGTGTAATGCTTTGGAGATCCTCGACGCATGTACTTGATTCCATCTTTGTCATAATAGTAGCCATCAGCTGCAAGTGTTATATCCTCTTTAATCATAGCCCATCTAAAAGACACTGATACCGCATCTGTATCTACTACTGGTTCCACTACTGGTAATTCTATAGATCCCAATTGAACCAGTACTTGTGATAAAGAAATAGGAGTTGCCATTAAAAATGTTGCGTGCAAAGCTTTATCTATTGTTTTTGTTATAGGTAACTCAACCCCGATAGAAGTGTGGATGACATTTTTAGATACAATGTTTCATTCCATGCTTCCTCTTATGTCTTCAATGTCAGAGTCCACCTTGTCATGAATTGGTGTGTCTTTCGAACCTAAGATACTTCTACATCTTCAAAATTGTTTACATTTGATTCTGAAGCCTCTGAATCAGATTCAAAAACTTCCTCGGCTCCTCCATCTATAGCATCCCTTCTTTTCTTCCTCAACCTTTGAATCCTCTAAAAATAACCACTCACGTTTGATTTATTTTTGTCAAGATCATTCACTTGAACATTTGCAACATCATTGGGTTCTAAATTTTCTTCTACATTACATCTTGAAGACGGCTCTGCGGCTAAATTTGCCACATTCTACTTAATTTGTGTCTGCATCAAATTTGTCTCATACTTTTTTCTCAACATATGATGAAGTAAGCAATGCGATCAGCAGAATCATCAAGCACAATCACTTGGCGATCCACAAATCCATCTTGTATAATATGAGGAATGGCCTCATTTATGCCAAAAGCTATTCAACTCCAATTCTCTGGCAAATATGCATGAATCAACATCTTTACTTCCACTAACATTTTCTTGAATCGATGAGTAGTACAAAAACTTGTAGCCTTAGGCAACAAGTCCATAAAAATAATAGACAACGCCTCTTTGTTTTTTTGCATATTTTGAGATGCTTTTGATCCATCTAGGTGTTCAAATATAAACCCCACAACTCCAAATGGCTGCATACCTCTCTCCAATTTCTCGCTATGCTTCATATCATGCACATAAGAATGAATACTTTCAGACTGAAAGATCCACACTCCTTTATGCCAAGTGCAACTTGGAAATATTTGCAATGTCTCACGCATCTATTGTTCAAAATAAACACCTGATGGAAATAATAATATAGCATTCCACTTATAAACGCTTGTCATCTACATCTTCAGCTATTGAAGTGCCTTGTTATATTCTTTATTTGTCCAAACCATGTCACCTCTGTTCATTGCTTCTCTTCTGCAATCAAATACCTACAAGCAAGGATTTCCAAGTTCAATGTGATGTCTTCTAAAAAAACCCCCTCTACTTTGAACCACAAGTCTTGCATTCTCATCCACAAAAATCACATTCAAAATAGAAAATTGTCAATTGCAATTAGCTGTTCGAAGATCATCTACACTTCTTGAATATTCTTTATATCTACGCCCACCAGCTTTGATATCTACATAGTGTTGTTGCAAAAATGGTGGTATAAAATCTTTGAATTTCTCTAACAACTCAACCATATTTGATTTTGGTGATGCCCAAACATTTTTCATGTCTTTACCAATGGTTTCTCTAAGTACTTGGAACTGTTGTCTACCTTCACCTCCGTACTTGGGTTGTTGCAAGAAATACTTGTTAGTTTTGTCTCAAACAGCCTTAAATAGGTTTAATATTGGTAGCACTATGAGCTTTTGGAACCTTTTTCTTAAATAAAATAAAACATGGGTAACTTGTAAAGCACTTAAAGTAGCATACTTGTGAAAATTTAAACCTAAAAAAAAAAAATTCAAAAAATTATGTACAAAAATAGAGAGACCAAAAATATCAAGATTAAGGACACTATGTTTTTTGCTTTTTAGAAAAGAATAAGAATTCAATAAACTAAACTAAAATTTGGCTGTTTTTCCTAATTTGAAAGTGCTGCTTTTCCATCAAATTCATATTTGGGAAAAAATAAATTGTGTTATATGCACTTACACAAAAGTAGTGCACTTTGAACATATGTAGGAAGTAGATATTTTACTACCTTTGAAATTTCTTCTGTAGGATTATGCAATTTCAGTACAATAATTTGTTTGTGAATTTTTGGCCTTCAAATTGCAATTTAGGATCAAATATAGTACTCAAGACCCCCAAAATGGCCAAAATAGAAACCTAATCAAAGATATTTAAAAATAGTAAATTAATTTTATACATATTAAAAAATCATTAAATATTTTTTATTATTACATGTACCTTCATTTCAAATTTTAGTAAGAAAAAATTTATGACACAAAATTTATAGCAAAAAAACCACCCGCCAAATACTAAGAGGACAAAAAAAATCACAAGGGTGTCTTGCAAGCACTTACCTGCATTAGGTCTTTTACAAGCTATCCATATTTCTTGCAATTTTAGCAAATCTTTCTCTATGGTGCTGTAGAAATTTCTCTCAAACTGCTGCGCATTAATCCACACAAATGCCTCAATATAACACTAAGAGTCATTATATACAATAAATATCACCTTACATACTGCAAATACTTCTTTAAATTCTTCATCTGATAACTGGCATCTTTGATTTTCAACTTTAGCCTCTTTGCAAGCAGTTATAATATGTTGTCCATCCATAGGCTCCCATATAATATAGATCTCCAACCGATCAGTTCTTAACATGTTAATTACATCTCCATAAGTTGTATTAGCATACTGCAAAAATACTCTGTCAAACTCCTTAGCTGCACCTTCTTTGTTAAATGTCACTTCTTTTCTTACTATCTTTCTATTAGGCCCTTCATTGTATACGATGTGTATAATAGGCCTAAGTGTAATTGAACTCACCAATCCTCAATTGTTTCTTCTCAAGCGTGCATATAACTCTGATGTCCTTTTTTTTGTCAAAACTTGATGGTTGGTTTCCGTGTTCTTTACCTTGCGAACATTTTCAATTTTGACATTGAACATTGCGTCTCATCCCAAAGACATTCCTCCATGATTTGTTGTTCATTTGAAATTGCCAGCTTGACCTTTCCACTGCTTTGACATTGTGCATGTTCCTCAGAAATATCCTCTTCAGAAGGAACATCAATATCTGCAGCTTCCACATCCTCTCGTACATTTGTACAAGATGATGTTGCTTCTTCTCTTCTTCATGACATTCTTTGTCTTCTACGTGCAGCTTACCTTTGAGATACTAGATAGTCTTCAACTTCTAGGTCAAATGCTAGGTTTATGCGTGGTGGTGTTTCTCCTCTCCGCTCTTGCACTAGAATCCAATTTTTGTTCAGAGGAGCTGCAAATGTCCTGCAAATGGGATCTGTATCTTCCGGTTCTTGAGGATGAAGCAAAGGTGCGACTTGCTGTGGATCCGTCTCTTGCAAGCCCTCATACGCTCTATACTCTAAAAAAATCTTTCTAGCTCAAAGCAAATCTTTTTAAGACAAACCCGTGCACATCTTCACAAAAGCCTCCCGTAGAGATTTTATCTGCTCAGAGATATCTGATTCATATGATTTGGCCAATGGTTTCAATTTTTTTATCAGAGACTCTTTGGTTAGCAAACTTTGCAGAATAGGAGCCTTCAAAAGTTTCTTTTGCAGCTTATACTTGATTTGTTGGAATTCATGCGTTAACATAGTAGCATAAAAAATAGCACTTGGTGATGTTGTTATGACTTGTACAACGCTAATAGTTCTTCCTAAAACCGACTAATGCTTCCCATCTACAATGACAAATTTGGTAATCCACAAAATTGTCTTCTGCGGTTCTTCAAGGGTCAACTACCATCCATATTGTTCCTATTGAGTTTGACGTTTGGGAGCCATTTCAAAATCTAGTACAATCTATAAAAATAATACAAACATATTAGTCATTTTCAAATATCAATATAAATAAAGGCTTTTGATACAAATGATAAACAACAAAAACAAAATTGAATACATAAATGTTGGTTTCATATTGTAAGTACAATTTTCAATTTTCAAAATTTGATTGGTTTTTACAATACTCACTTTCACGATTGTTGCAATCACTATTTTCTTTTTTGTCACACTTATTGTACTTGCAATACTTGAATTTTGTTACTCAATACAATATCTGAAAAACTTAATTTATTTTAGACATCTACTAAAATTTAATAATAATAATTCAAATGAATACATTGAACAATGTTCACTAGTTATCAAAACATATGTAATAAATAAATATAAACAAAAAAGTATAATCTTTATTACATATGAAATAATTGCTCAAAAATATATTAAGTCTTGAAAAAAGACAAGTAGCTATTATTTAAGCAACAACTATCTCACAATCAATTACATTGCAATTGTTCTTTCCATTAATACAAAATTGTGTGTTAACTTCTCATAGTATGAATAATAAAATTGATTTAAATACTTCTCATAAACACTGTAAAAGATTCACATATGAATTACTTTTCCTACTATATTTGATATAATACAACATTTATTGTTTAAATTATATGTTTTACATGTATTACACCATTACTTTATAGTAGCATTTACAAATTAATTCTACAAACACTCTATTCTCAAGAATTATTTGATTAAAAACCTTCTAATTTTGGTAACATTTTGATTTAAACACCCTTCACTTTTTAAAACATTAAAAACTTATCAATACCTATTATCTCATTTTCTTTGTTGCAATATACATTATAGGAGAGAGATGGAAAATATTGTATGCTTTTTGTAACCATATGTAGTTTCTTTATAATTTAGTTATAAAATAGTATTTTTTTAAATTCATTCAAATGTATAAAATGATTTATGTCTAATGGATACTACTTTCACATACTAATGGAACTAATATGAAAAATAAACATAACATAATTCAATAATTTATTTTATATAGAAATCATTAGCAATAGTATCTCTGTCTCCTACTCACAACAGATTCTATAATAACAAATATATCATGTATTCATTTCATTACAAAATGTATCATTTACTAATTTAATGCACACTATGTAATAGTCTGTCTAGGTAATATGAAAAGTATGTTTACAAAATTCACTTATTATGATAAGGTCTTCTTCAAAGTAAAAATATTCATTAATTTAACTGTTATTTTTTGAAAATTGTTGTTGATGATTTCAAAGTTGAATGACCTAGTTAACATAAAAGCTCACTCATAACACTTGTTTTAACATAATTCTAAATAAGTTTGAGTTTGTCATCTAAAATTTACAAATAAAGTAACAAGTATCATTTAGGACAAATCTTAGATCACTCATTAGGAATGCTTTTTGTAAAGTCATACTAACTTGTACACTACCGGTTTTGGTTTTTGCTACTACGGACTCATATTCTTAGAGACGATTTGATATAGAAGAGTAATCAAGTGTTTTATGTGTTTAGTACAATACAAGTGTCCACAATCTTGAAGCTTGTATTTCACTAGGCATTGCATTTGCTAAAGTACAAAGGAAGAGGGAAAAGAATTTTCTCATTTGAAAAGGAACTAGAAAAATGATTGAATAACCTTGATCTATAGATTAGAGTATCATTCTACAATTTTCTCAAATACTTCATCATATAATTGTAGCAAAACTTCATAACCCAATGCTGCAAGTGATGGTCACTTTGTAAACCTTGTCCTCAATTTTGGTAATAACAACCTTAATTTGTATAAAATCACAACAACAACAAAAAATCAATTTTTCAATACCAATTAGAAAATCATGATAAAAACAAATAAGGGCTTCATCTTACTATCAAAAAGCACATTGCTAATGCAAATGGCAATTCTAGCTTAAATTTTGATCTATAAAATAAAATTATAGGATGTTGAAATGGCATTCTACCTTTCCTACACTTGTGTCTAACCTCTAAAAAAATGAATTAACAAGACTCTAGCTTGTAAACAAGAAACAAAGTGCATAGCCTAACATTGGTTTCCAAGCCACAAACAAAGGGTCTTGTGTTGCTAACGTATATAATAGCAAGTGACTTGACAATCAAATGAACTCTCACTTAAGTTCACCTCATTCAAAAAAACAAAAATAGAAATAACTGCTTCTCTTTCTCTCAATCCACCTCAATCACCAATAGGACACAGATACACACCATCCCTCTCACCCTAATCAACTCCAAGAAAACAAGTATGATAAAAATATTCATTATAATTCATTGCTTTAATCACAAACAAACTGCCATAAATAAAGCCACATCAATTCAAACCAACAAACATGCATTCACCCCCCCCCCTTATTTTCTTGATAGCTCACAAGGTCTTTAGCTTTTAGAAGTTCATTACATATACTTTGAAAATGATATAATGCCAAAATTTCAAGCTGCAAAGTTTAGCAACATAATTGAATCTTGGAGATACTTATCAACTCTCATTGATTGCATATCTTTTAATTAATTAGTTTTATTATAACTAAATCCTATAAAAAATAATAGCTAGCCATTGGTTTTGGTCTCTAAAGGCTTTTATTCATGCCCTATTTGTTTTGTTCAATATCATAAGTTCAAAACATTTGTATGACACAGGTAAACATATCTAGTGAAAAAATGATCTCATTAGGCTTAGCAATGTCTTTGTCTCAACTATTAAATAAAGTAGACTCTAAATTATGGCATTCAACACTATCACTATTCATTATACTTTTGTCCAAAAGGCTTTTATCTAGCATATCTTCTACAAAGAATTTGCCTACAACAATCATAAAATTCAAGACAAGCTTATTGTGCTCTTTTAAACAAAGAGATCTTAAAAAGAGAAAAAATGTGTTATAACATGTAACTTAGTTATCATAGTTCCACCAAATATATGTAAATATAGGTTAAGAGACCCACTACATAAATAATAAATAAAAAAACAAAGAAAACATAAATATATAAAAGTCTACTTTTGCTTTGTTTATTATTTTTTTTGGGTGCTTGACAAAACTAGAATACACATAGTATCACCAAAAGCACAAACACTACAAGCAAAGAGATTTTAGCTCAAATAGGGCACCATAGTTGGTCCTAACTTATGCCTTGAAGAACCTCATGTGTGTCAACAAGACATCAAAATCTAGAAACGTTCCTTGAAACAAACTCATACTCTATTTATAAAATTACTACTATTAACTTACTACAACAATCCTCAATGTTCCAATGAAGAACAAGTCTAAATGCAAGTAGAGTCTTATGTCATCCGAGACTAGCTCAATTCCCTGCTTTGGAGCTTCAATTAGATCTCCCAAGCATTGTATAGCAACACAAACAAGTCCACACTCCAAAGCAAGAACAATAGAAGATCTTTGTGCCACCTCAACTGCAAAATCTGCAACCCATTGAAACAACATACCTACTCACCTATATGAGTGGACTTTAGAACCCTAAGTAGTTGGAAAGAGTCAAAATTGCAATAAAAGAATTACTTCTCCATTAACCTTTCCAGAACAAATTGTTGAAAAAAGAACCTTACTTTGTTAGCCTTTGATGCAATTGAGAAACTTGGTAAGAAGTCAAGTCCCCCTATTGCTTGTTTTCACTTCACCTGCTATCATTTAAAATCAAAATTTATTAGAGTTTGTGCAAGAGTTAAATTTTACAAACAATTGAATTTTGTCCAAGGGTAGTTTGAAAGGCTATTTAAGTACCCAAGTTCAAAATGTACAATTAGGTAACTGAATGCTAGTTACGATGTCCACGTTCACAAAGACAATTTTTCAACTTCACAGTTTCTTGACTACTAGCAAGGACTAAGAAATACAACCAAATCTCCTTTTGAAATCAAAGATATGGCTAGCAATTAGTCTGGACCTTTTTCTTAAAACACTAAGTTAAAACTTGCAAATTGCTACTTTCATGATTTGCCATTATTGTGAATGGATATAATAGTGCACCAAAGGTGACTAGAGCCTTAGGACTAATGCCTTACTGGTAAGCAACAAGTGCCTTTGGGAATAAAGGCTTTGTAGTTTTGTCCATGTACATATGTCCCATTCAATCTAGTTACAAATCTAGAACTATAGTGCGTTACCAATTTCTTTGACTTGGAGACATAAAACTAGGGAATTGCTAAATCTATCACACTTTTTGCTAAATCCCCCACATTCCACCACGTACAAGAATTTCATAAAGAAAATAAGGATAGATTTCATGTTTTGTAGAATAACTTGAAAGGCTCAACAAGAAGCTCTAGAGAAGGCTCCCAAGAAGGCTCTTCAATTCCAGCCAATTAAATATATCAAATCATCAATTCAAAAATAAGAAAGCTTAATGTTTCCTTTTTACTAATACACAAGATTGAATCCCACTTGTATATCCATCAAGCTTCAAGACAAACACAGATACTTGAACAACACTCTTGCTTTGACACAGAGTAGCAACAAAGATGTTGTAAGTTGTTACCACTTTGTTTCAAAAATAGCAAAAGAATGGTCTAGAAAGAGGTAATTGACCATGTGCTTGGCCGTTTGTAGAGTGATTAAGGGCACAAGGAGCAAGCATCCGCAAGACAACATTCCTGACAGTGCATCAACCATTGCCCCGTAGTTTTCAAATAACAGTCACCAAAACGCATGCAGCCTCTTACAAAGCTTTAGGGTTAGGATTTTTGTCACCTATCGCCAAGCCATTAGCACTCCTTCTAGATGATGTAGGCCACCACACACCATAGCACTTGCACCAGCCTTGCCGCGGTTCATACTAGTGACCTAACGCAAAAGAAAGGTACAAGTTTGCACTTTAGAGACTTGCATGGGTAACACTGCAATTATAATAAGAGAAACTTCCAACTTTCCTTACAGTATACGTTGCTTCCTTTGGTATCTAGAATCTATTAACCATATGGACATGGATGCTCGCAAGTACCAAGTTTAGTTGCACATGGGCATTTGCCGCTCATCAAGCACAATCAAACGGAGGCAATTTCCATTCCTAGGTTTAAGTTTCGAGTGCACCCACCCGATCAGGAACCAAAAGGACAGGAAAGAGCCAAACTTTGTGAATCTAGGAGCACACAATAGCGTTGCCGCAACAGGACATGAAGGCAAATGACACACAATTCCAGGTTTAAGTTTGCTAAGATTTGTTTTCTTTATTACTACACTTGCAATTGTTGTGTGCATCTAAAATTAGCGCAAATGTTTGCTTTTGAATTGGGATTGTCTTAACATCTTCAGAAAGAACATTTTTGTACACATCTTTTTGATGCAGTGCTATCTTTTGAGGTATCAACTATGACGACGTCTGACAAATTTCAACAATAAGTCTTCATTTGGGGTTTAATTGTGTTCATAATTTACAAAGCTCTGCTAATTTTCTACATAGCTCGAATAGAATTCAAGATGTAGAACCCTTACATCATACTTTGCTAGGAAAAGAAGAATTGTGCTTAGACAAAGCATGATCTACAGGTATAATACACTAAGATCTTGAATGATCATAGTTGCTTGCACTAAAATTTGAGGACAAGGAAGATGAGACTTAGAAGGGCACCTGCTAGGCTAATCTAATTGCCAGATTGTCAAGTTACAGCAATTACTGCCATCAGGTCCTCGCAAAAACTCTCTTAGATGCTGAAATCATGCATCCTTCTCCCCTTCCATCCCTACATCGTAATCAATAATTGAGTATACTTGCACTACATCAGGAACAAAGAGGAGTTGGAGATTGAGAGGAAATGAGTGAATCCTAAAACTAAGGCCGCATCAATGACAAAGAAGGCACATGACAAAGTGAGCCAACCTGAAATTGTAACAAACACCACCACCAAGCAAGGACAAAGCAAAAGAAGAGGACAAGAGAAGACAAGAGCTCTCACGTGACCCTCAAAGTAGATACAGAAATTAATCTTCATTGTACAAGGGACTAACAAGAGACACAGAACAAAGCCAGCAGATTTGTGTGGCGGGACAAAGCCAGCAAATTTGAGCAAAGGAATGGAGGCTGCAGACTTGCTTGCAAAGGAGCGGAGGCTACAACTCAAGCGACGAGACAAAGACAAAAGACTCTCGCAGCCGCGCAAGTGTGGTAACTGGAGGGAGGACTCAAAGGTAAGGTTCATTTCCTGTGAACTTCAAAGATTCTCAACCTATAGGTGTGAACTTTAGAGGTTCTTGGCCTATTACCATGGACTTTACATGAACTTAGTTCATGGCGGTAAATCCTACAACAATTTCAGGTGTCAATTTGAATCCTATCAAGACTTAACTTATGATTGTCATCCACAATGAAAATGGCATTACATTTCTCAAAAAGTTTTTTAACCTTTTTGTTGTGCACACTGGGTAACCACCACCATTTCTAAAGTGATCACTCTAAGTACAAGCAATTTTAAATTATAAGTTAGGTACAGTTTGGTTCAATAGAGTTCATAATTACCTATAATTTGATGTCTAATTTCAGTGAAACCAATGATACCAGTGCAAAAAAAGTGCTTTGTACTTCAAAATAGGACAACTTGATCAGAACAGGAATGAATCAATGAAGCATATGACTAAATAAAAGGTATTGATATGCGTACACCTAAGGGTTTGTTATATGTACATCGGGGGTCTAAATTGTAGATATTTATAGTCACCAAGTTGATTTGAAAACTTTGAATTCACATCTATATTAATTCCTAAATGCCCAAGGAGTAAGGGCAAATTGTAGATGCGTTATAAAATGGCACTTTTGTTACTTTGAGGAAATTTGCTTCAAAAGAGTAAACAAAAATCATGATGTTTAGTAATTATCCATAAGGTTGAACATTCAAAAAAGTTTTTAGATTTTTTGAATGAATTTAGAAGCTTTTATTATTTAATATTCATCAAAATTACAAATTTTATTCCTAGAATTTAAAATTTGGTATAATGGTTAAATATAGACATTCTATTATATAACTCAAAAATGTAATGTTTTAAAAAGAGAAAACATCATTAGAATCCCAAAATATTAAATTACAGCACTAGCAAATATTGAAATGTTTGTCTTTGGAAAATTCTCCTTGGTGGAGTTTAACTTGAATTGACGTGATTCAAATTGGGTTGGAAAGTAGACTCATTTTCCTATTTGAGGTTATTTTTTAATTTTTCAAAAGATGGATTTCTTCATCTTGAGCAGCCTACAAAAAAGGGCAGCAACCAAAAAATGGTCTATTAGGCACTTGGGGGTTAAGAGACCTTGATTCTCCCTTAACCACAAAGAAGGATACAATTGAACAACATCCAATGGAAAAGCTTAGCAAGGGGGCAAATTATTACCTTTCCTATTGTTTATAAATAAAAACTAAGCTTTTTCATTAGGCATTGTTCAATTGTACCCTCCTTTGTGATTTTGACTAAATCAATGTCTCTAAATCCAAATCTAAACTCAAGTTTTCCAAATACAACTTGTTAATGATAAATATCTAAAATTTATCCCCCAGTATGCATATATCAACACTTGGGTGTGCATATATATCAACTCCCGGGTGTGCATATATCAACTCCTGGGTGTGCATATACCTATTTCCTATTAACCTGTGAGAGCCCAAGCCCTTTTTGCCAAAATCATGGTTTTTGGAGACCAATAACTTTGATGCATCGTATCTCAGTCAATCGGATGATCCAGAAAAGGTGACCATCAAAAATTGTGGAACACCTACTTAGATTAGATGTGAATGCACACACTTGAAAATTATTGAAGATTGCTGGGAAGCCAAATTATAGTCTTTGCAATCACAATAATGTAAGTAACAAAAATATCTAAGAGAAATTGAAACTTACTTAATGAAGTTTAGCTTTGCACATTCACAATATATAACTTATACAAAATATCTTCTCAATTTGGACTTGTCCAACAATCAAAATATATGTGACAAAATACAAATAAAAACTACAAATACTTAAAAACACAATAAACACTTACAAACAAAAGATATGTACTATATCCTATTTCTTGTGATAGTTTTTAATCTTGATTTATTTAATTGAAATGTATTACTTTATTGAGAAAATTTCATGATTATCCTTAAAGTTTGCAATATTATCACAAATATCCCTAAAGCTTCAGTAATATCACAAACACCCTTTAACCAACAACTTCTTTATTGATTGCTCTTTCCGGGTACCTGTGAAGTGGCTTCTTTCCGGAATCTATGATATTTGTGGGTATTCATGATACCCTACAAACTTCAAGGGTATCTGTGAAAGTTCCCCTAAAAATTAGCAATTGCTTATCAACAACATTTAGTTGTTGACTTTGGAAAAAATGTTATGTGTATATTGGGAAAGTTGATGTGGTTTGATATGGTATCTCTAATGTATAATTTGAAGTGCATGGTTTGGAATTTTATAACATTTAGGAGCTTATGAATACAATCACTTATAAAGTGGACTTTTAAAAGTTAAATATAGAAACAACTAATTAAGATAAATGATGTGGGGTGAAAATAAAAACAACAAATTAATATTTTGAAGCGGTTAGAGTTGATTCCATTGTCAATTTTTGCAAAAAATTAAAAGAATTCAAGGATTTTTTTAGCTTTGATTTGGAAGCTTTTGTTGCATTACACATGAGCTAATAAAACATGCAAAATTTTGGAAAATTTTAAATGTTTAAGGACAAGAAATATTCACAATGAAAATTTCATAATCAAGTGAATAGTTTGTAAATTTGTCATTTGTTTGTTTTTGGTAAGTTTTTCTACTTTATCATTTGTAAAGAATATTTGGAATTATTTATTTTGTTGAGCCATAAGATAGCAACACCCATAACCATCATTGAACCCATAACCATCACCTTTAAAATCTTGAAAAATTTGTGGAAATGAATAGAAGTAATTACAAGGATGTACAACATGAGAACATGAAACCTTAGTGTTGGTATGAGGTGCAATTGCAGTAAGCTCTTTAAAAATATACAACTTATTCTCATTGTATCCAAACAATACATTGGAAAGTGCAAACACATCATTTTTCTCTTGCTAATAGGATCATGTAATTTGCTAGATGTTTATTAACTTTCATAATGCTCAAAATCCTTAATTTGACAGTTATGGGTGCTGCTAAGTTAATTTGCATTACAATTCAAAATAACACATTCATAGAATTTGGTTGAAGTATGAACATATTTCAAGTGACATTAGAATAAAGAATTATCATCCAATCATTTGATTAAAACAAAATGTGAAAGAGGTGTTTTTAATATTCAATTTCAATTAAAAAATATTCAAAATTTGTGTATTAAGGAAGAACTCATTTAGGAAGTTTTGGGGCAATATAGATGATTATCTTACAAAATTATAGAAACAAGATTTTCATATTCACACGTTTTTTTAGAGGTTTCCATATAATCAAGAAAACATCCAATGATCAACTAGTCACATAGTTGAAAAACAAATAATCTTTTTCTTTTTAAGTATATCTCTGTATGTTTCTTATCTGTTTTGATAAACGCTTACAATAAGCACTTGCAATCATTCATGCTCCACATATTGAATAATGGCGCTCTTAGTGGTCAACCCTTTAGAGACCACCAAACCATGTTTTGATTCAAGAGAGTGGTTTTTGACTTTGAGAGTAATATTGCTCAACAATTTGGAAAATTGGTCTTGAAAAACGCTTGTGATCACAAGAATTTTGCATCCAACCAAAAAAATGCAATGGAATTGGGTTTATGAGTTGATAAAAAATGATGTTTATACAACATGGTCTCAAAATACGTATCTGTTTTTTGTCAAAGATGGATAAAAGAAACAACATAATACATCAAACATCTAATAAGAATGCCAAATTTCAACTGTGCAGTCATAACAAATCTCAAATTGCTTGAAAATTACACTTGTATTGTTTCTCTACACGGTAATAGTATAATTGTAGTATTTGAACATCTATTGAAATGGTGTTGTTATTTCATCTTAAGAATTTGTCATCCTACACTTAAAGCCAAATCTTGATTTTTTTTTACCAATTGGATTTTCCATAGCATTTATCAAATTGCTTGTAAACCCTTATTTGGGTAGCAAATGAAGAGGGATTTTTTACTCATTTTGTCCAGTCAACTACACCTTGTGATTGCTATTTTTTTCCAATTTGTTTGAAACTTGTCTTATTGGAAAGTTGGGAAACTTTGCTTTCTAGAAATATAAGGCTCTTCTCAAGCAAAGCTTGTATGAAGCAATAAGATCCAAAACCACACAAGCATGAAAACTAGAGATTTTCCACCTACAATTCACTCAATCATTATAATATTTCACCTCCAATGGTAGATATGGTTAAAATCTTGATGAGTTATAGCAAACAAGGTGTTATTCCCATTTGTACAATTGGGTTATTAAAATTGGGTCCATATTTTGATTTAACTGCACATCCAAGTTTACTACCCCTATTTTTAGTGGATTTTGTGAAAACATGTGTGGTCTTTAAAGGGTTAAAATCCCTTAATTCTTGTTGAAGCTCAATTGAGAAAGATACGAAAACCTTCTAGCAAGTAAATTTTGGGTTGTTTTATGCCTCAAGTAAAAGTTGATTAGTAGTTGGTGTAAGGTATGTACACCCATAAGCGTCAGTGTCCCCATAACCGTCACCTCTAAAATCTTAGAAAATCTGTGGAAGTAAATAGATGTAACAACAAGGATGTACAACATGTGAACATGAAATCTTGAAAGTGGTTATGGGTGCAATGGCAGTTTGCTCTTTAAAAATTCACAGTTAATTCTCATAGTATCCAAATAATATGTTCAAAAGTGCAAACTTATTATTTTTCTGTTCCTAATAGGACCCTATAATTTGCTAGCTGCTTATTGATACTCATCATGTTCAAAACCCTTAATTTGACGCTTATGGGTGTACATATCTTAAGTCAAAATCTTGGGCTCTTATTGGTTGATATTTTTGGAAATGGCTCCAAAGCTTAAACACCAAAAGTCACAACCATTTTTCAGGGGAACTTTCACAAATACCCCTGAAGTTTGCAAGGTATCACAAATACCCACAAAGTTTCAGTAATATCACAAATTCCAGAAAGAAGCCGCATTACAGGTACTCAAAAAGAGTGGTCGGTAAAGAAGTCGTTGGTCAAAGGATATCTGTGATATTTTGAGATAATATTGCAAACTTCAGGGGTATCCAAGAAATTTTCTCTATTTTATTTATGATCCGCTAGTGTATGTATTTTTAATCTAGTTCAGTATACCAATTTCCTTTCAAGTTTCAATTTATGAAACTTTGTCTTCAACTTGCATATATAGTGAAAAGATTTCCACTTGTGAAATTCACCACACTTATGTGTGAATTTGTTTCTAACGTATAACAGTGCAGTATACACGAGTGATTGTATAGGGCAATGATGGATATTTTAGTTTTCAGTTTTAAAAATTAACCTCAAATATATTGAATTACATAAAATCACAACCTCCAAATTTTCATTTTTGAGTGTGCATTTAATAATTCAAAATAATAAGAATTTCCAATTACCATTGTTTGATGATATTCACATTTCAATAAATTGTCTTCACTCTAAGCAAGAATAAAATTGCACAATCCTTTTGTATATGGTCGTATCAGTAGTGGTGGAAAAAACCATCAAAAACTAATTCACCTAGTGACCTAGGTAGTATTTACCATATATTATGGGCCCTTAATAGTTAAGTTTCAAAGTTTCTTATAAATATTTAAAAAGGTAATGATATTTGCAAAAAGGTCATGCAAGACATCATCTTATATACAAAACAATCTTAATGCATTTAAAGTTTTATTTTAAACATACATAATATTGTAGTGCAAACCAAATTTCTATGGTAAGAAAACCATGACTATTAGTCCCATGTCAAAAATCAATAAAATATTCAATTTTTTGAGAATGATTTAGTTTTCAAGTTGAAGTAAAAACTACATTTAGGTAGTTTCATCTAGATATTTTAGCTCAAGTTAAATATAAGGCATGTTCATGATAAACACTTATAGAAGAAAGGAAGAGGTAGAAGTTCTCTAAACCATTAAAAAGACATTGTTTGTGATTTGGGGCAAAACTGTTATCTTTCTCAAAAGAATTTATAATACTTCATTAAAAATCCATTCACATTCAAAAGCAATTAATGCATTCAAAAAGTTTGTTTATAGATAAAATATGAAAGAAAACATCTTATAAATTCTAAAACAAAATTATATTTCACAATTCATAAACCACTTTTTGGCTTGCTTGAGATTTAGGGCTCAAATGTTGTTGCATGCTTGATTGATGTGAGCTTGTGAAGAAACCAAAGAAGTTGCGATATCATAAAGTATATGAAAGAATTTTCATCTAGGTTTTTTGTCAAGGCTATTTATTGGTCATGGTTAATTTAAGCTATATAATGCTTATTCAAAGTTCCAACCTATTTTGAAGTAGAAATGGGATTCTAAATACACAAAGACTTATAAAAATAAAAACATGGTGTGAAAGATGTGTATTTTAAATGGAATTTTGACCAAAATTTGCAAAGGGATTTAAAATACTAAAAAATAGAAGTGTATGTCAAGCAAGATTCAAAAACACTAAAAACTTCAAAAAAGAAGAAGCTTAAAAGAATAATTCATGAATAAGTTTTTGGTTGGAAGGTGTTGGCTTGGAAAAACGCATGGGATTTTTCATTTTCCATTAAATACAATATAAATTCCTCACTTCATAATGTAATGATGCCTTGTTTTAGATAACTTTAAAATTGCATATGAAATTTTTCATTAGGCTATTTTCAATTCAATATGAATTCAATAGGAGTGTAATAGTTGTTTTCTCTTTGAGGCAATATTTTTTGTTAACTATATTTTTATAAATTAATTAAAAAACAACATTGAAAATTATAGATGATGCATCAAAAGAACATAAAAGTGCCACTTTCATGTCCTAGATGTATGGGAAGAGTGATCATACAAAGTATACAAGGTAATTATGCTACATGCTATGAAAGGCTAATTGTTTTATGATATTTATACTAGTAAACCCTTGTACCCGCCGTTCTAGCGGAGGGCCATCACGCAAGGGGGTCCTTGCAAAAAAATTAACATAACCTTCCTCATAATCACCTTCTCTTCTTATTCCCGTGTATACCCCATTCCCAAGGACAACCATAATCGCCACATAACCATAGAAATAAGAATAACCGCCACATAACCACCATTTAATCCTCTTGGAGCAACACCCAACTACCCAACTAATAGAGACTTTATTCTATTGTAGACACCCAACTACCCAACTAATGGAACCAAGCCTATTATTAATATAGATAAAGAGATTAATTAAAAAATTTAAATTTTTAAATTTTTAGGAAAAACTCTTAAAAGATTGAGTTCATAAATTGTTCAAAAAGCTTATCAAAAGGATTTATTAATGCTAATTAAGTTTTTGGTCTACAATATTGAAGTGATGGCAAATGATGCATTTGGGAGCCCAATACCTATTCCTCAAAATGGAATATCAACAGGCCGCACAAGAGGCACTCTTGGAGATCAAATTCTTCGAGTTGCTCATGCACTGTCATTTGAAGAGAATCATTCAAACGCCAATCAGAATGTAGTGCAGCAATAAAAAGGGGTGGTCAAATTATTAGACAAAGACAGACACGTTGTTGGTATGGGCATAATACAAGACTTTATCAAATGCAGAATGGAGCTACACCAAATGAAATTGTTTCCTTCAGAGGTTGCTCTTCAAGTTACACATGTTATGGACAAGATGGCTTGGACATGAGAGCTCATTGGTGAACTTCTTGGTCAATGCCAAGGTTTGAATATACGTTGGGAGCGACTACTATTACAAGTTGTCATGTGTCCCCAACAGAGTACCAATGCATCTAGTAGTGGTAGACAGAACGTCAGGTTTTCGCCAGTATCATCATCCCAACTTGAGTTTCATGAAGACAAAAAGAATGTGAGTTCACAAGCGGTGTCTTCAAATACTCCACCAGAATCAAACCCTACAAATCAATCATCTCCAATGACACAGACTTCTCAAATTAATGTAGAGAATGTTCCATATGAGGACTGTTTAGCTCCACAGAGATCTAGAAGGAGGTATTCTATGCAAAATCAGAGGACAAGAATTCCAAAACCACAAGAGAAGGGTGAATCAATCCACTCAAAAGTTACAATAGCAAGTGTTAGAGCTGCTAAAGAAAAAGGAGGATGCAAACGGAACTCCTTGAAGGAAGTCGACAAAAAGTGCATTTTGGATCACCGTTACATGGCATGGGTGCAAAAGTATGAAGCCAGAACAACATGGATCCTCCAAATGTTGAACGTGTTTTATAGACCTATAGAAGGAACAAGAAGGGATAAATTTGCAACAAAGTTGGATGGCATTGAGGTTTGCAGTGCATGCTATGCAACGACCGTGGGCTATTTGCAAATGCATTTCAAACAATTGAAACAATGTCATCAAGTGTATGGAAAAGTTGCAACTATTCATGGAAACACATGTAAGGTGAAAGGAAGTGCAAAAGTATCTGCTACACAAGAATGTTTCGCGGTCTTTGTAAATGAAGCTGGTTGCCCCCAACCAAATCGACAAGTACGACAAAAACATGACAATATGGTTGTGCCATTGATTTTGCTTCTAATGAACACAACAAGGTTGGATGTGTTTCATTATGTGAACGAGGAGGTGAAGAGGATACATGATGGAGAATTGCTTTCAACTACATCCTTCAGCAAGATACGGCGTACAAAATTTTCACACATACAAATTCCGCCATTTTCTAGATTTTCAAAATGTTTCCATTGTTGGGAGTATAAGTGTGGGATGGAGGCAACAAATAATACAACTGCCAAAGCACAGATCAAGAGTATGTTCATGGTGCACATCCGCCATCAAATGGAAGAGTGGCGCAATTACTGGGCATTCAAGAGATCATCAATAATGTCTCTGGATGTATACATGTGTTTAATTGTTGACGGCATGGATCAGAACACAACAATGGTCCCAAAGATAAGACAGACGGGGAAAAACATAGAGTCTCGGTTTGTGAAGACTCATTTATGTGGAGTACTTGTACACAGGATTGGACTGTATACAGATGTGTGGATAGACGCGCATCACAAGCATGACAGCAATCAAGTCATCACATCACTAATGTATGTAGTGGCGGACGTGAGAAGAAGAAAAGGTGCATTACCTTCAATTTTGCAAATTCAAGTAAATTACTGCACTTGAGAGAACAAGAACATATACATGTTTGTTTATTGTGCTTCATTAGTAGAAATGGGTTACTTCAAAGAAGTACAAGTTTGTTTTCTTTTAGTGGGGCACACTCATGAAGACATTGATCAAGGTTTTAGCATAATTTCCAATACGTTGAAAAGAACAAACATAGATTTGTTGAAGGAATTATTGGAACTTGTGAAAAAAGGCAGTTCATATACGGAGGCATTTGTGAATGCCCAACATTTGGAGAATGTGTGGAATTGGAAAGAGTTTATTACCCCTTATTTGTTGAGGGGAGGTGATCAACTGGTAGGCATAACTTTTCCACACCACATGAGATTTTATATGGAGAACGACATGCCAAGAGTACAACACAAGCACTTCATAGAAGATGTTTGGATACCTGCAGAGGGGCACTTATGTTTGAAGACTATACCAGACAAAAGGACAAAACCAGATTTTGCAGAAGTATTTAGTCTAGATGGTAGAGAGTTGAAAGCTTTGGAAGAGTTCATTGTGTATAAAGAGAGGTGTGTAGAAAGAGTTCAAAATCTGGAGAAAAACTTGCAAGCAATCGATGAAACACAGTGGCTTATGTGGTATCTCAAGGACTTTCCCACAAGAGATAGAGTTGCAGAAAGAGGGGTACCTTTTTGGCCACATGAAGAAGAAGGGAACAACAATGAAGATGGTGTTAACCAAACAACCATGGTAGCTGACGAAGATCCAAGCACAGTGGACACAACAATAGATCAAATCATGGCGACCATGCCAAATCCTGAGAGTCAGGGTTATTTTGGACCTTGCAATAGCAAACCTTCACAAACAGTAGTGACTGGACTAACTCAAAGGAGGATAGGCAAAAGATCAAAACAAACTTCAACATCTGCTTCAATTGAAATGGTAGAAGACCCTTTTCCAACTTATAATCCAAAGATTGATGTCTAGATTGGACATTTTGCATCCCTTACTGTTGAAGAAAATGAAGCACGGGCTAGCATACCTTTTTATGTGGCAAAGGTATTGGAATTTGGATAACGCTCTTGGAAAACGAGGATAAAAGTGGTTTGGTATTGGCCTATTTTAGCAACTGGAGTTGCAGATGCAATTGGTTGTGACGCAGAACGATATAGAAATTGCATGGAAGAGTCCTAGGAGCCATCTGGTGAAAGACATGATTGGGTTGATAAAGAAACGGCTATATATTCATGGAGTAATGAGGTTGGAAACACAAAAAATACAAATTTGAAGATGACCTGTGTTTCTATTCATGGTGTACAAACAAAAAGGAAGATCAGCATCCCAACGCATGCAAAACCTCACATACTTGAATACATTTCAATGCAATTAGAGCAAATGGACAATGAACATTTGCAAAATGATATAGATGTGTATTAGAGTAGATTATCATTTCACATAGGATGTAGAGAGTTCTATAGGAAGTTAGTTTGATGTTTTCTTATCATTGTATTGCATACTTTTAGTAAAGTGTTGTTTTATTGCAGTGTATGAGTGTTCAAGAAATTGGAATACAAAAAATGTAGCCATGGATTTTTAAGTGTTTGAAACCTCAAATGTCAAATATCTTGTATGTTAAAAAGCACAATAAGAAAAATCGTGTAATTGAAAAGCTTCATATTTTTTTATTTTAAAAATTAATCTTAGCTAATTTTAATATGGTAGAAAATTTTAACATAATTTAATTACAAAAGGTGAAAAATTGTCAAGCAAAACATTAAAATTTTCATGAAATCTAGAATTAATGGTTGTGTATAAACATTTGTTCAAAATCAAATTTTACTCGTATTTTACAAATTTTGTGTTAATTAGATATTTTATACTGACGATGACAAAGTATATGATTATAACTCCAAGTACAACATTTGCAAATTTGGTGTTTAAATTTCTTGAAGATTGTGAATGATGAATTTAGTTATCATTGAATCACAAAAGAGACATTATACAAAATTTGCTGACTTTTTTGTTATTTAACTAAGGCTTTTAATATAGTGATTATCAGCTACATTTTATCTAAATTCGAGTTCTTAAAAAAATTACAAGAATATCTTTTACAATGTTTTATAGACATAAAAAATTTAAAAAAAAAAAAACTGGTGTCTTTTACGTCTCAACGCCTCATTATGATCATTAATGGCCTCTTGGATATCAGGTAGTATCATTATTGAAACTCAAATCTAAACTATGAAATAGCATTTTGTTCTATATTATAAGTATTTTATCACTCTTTATAAGAAGTTGGTTAAAGATAATGGGATTTTTAACTTGAGAGTTATTGTGGTTATAGTTTTAATCATCCAAACCAACACATGTAATATGTTTTTGTATTATTTTTTGAAATATTGCTCATTTTTCAATTTCTAAATTTTTGAGATACTATTGAGAACATGATATCAAAAGATGTTTACAAAATGTCACTGTGCTTTGAATATCTAGAAACTAAAATTGTGAATAAACAAATAAATATCTTCCTAACACATCATATATCTGTTGTACTCTTTTAAAATAAATAAATGGTTTAACATTCTTGTTAGATGGCTATTGTTTGAATGTTTATACCTTTGATATTTTTAATTAAAGAAATAAGCTATGTGTTGCAATTGTTCTTGTGTTGAACTATCCATTGATAAAATAATCCCAAAATTCATTTGGTTCTTTTCCATCAAAAATAACCTACAAGTTTATGTTTATTTAGTTAGATATTATTGAGCTTCCATATATAAATAAAATCCAATTAATAACAAGATTTTTGGACTTTTCACAAAATGCTATTATTGAAGGAAAGAAGAGTGTAAATGGTCTAACATTTTTACTAAAGAATTGGTTGTTATATACTATGAGCATTTTGAATATATGCATTGCATATCATTAGAAAAAAGCATTTGAAAAAATTATTTGATAAATTAAAATGTTGCTTCTTTAAATGAATGTAAGGAGGGATTTATGACCATTATTTTTTACCGTATTCCAACTTTGTCATTCCTACAAATATGTGAAATATGAACTAAAGCTTTGGAATTACAATGATGCTATTTTGAATAACCTCTATGGTTTAAGATGGATGAAGCATCAATCAAAAAATATTATAAGCCTTTTGCAGAATTTGGGAATTGATATATGGAATTGATAAATGCACATTGGGCATTTGTTATATTTACAATACTAGTTAAGAAAGATAAGTAGAAATTGAATTTTAGCATAAACAACATGTTTCCTGAAATTTTGAAATGCAATAGGAGGTAATAAATTGATCCAAGTTAAATTATCATCTTGATATTTCCTAAAATCAAAATGCATAATCTACTTAATGTACTTTGTAGTTTGAAATTTGAGTCATTATTGCAATTAAAGTTGCATTTTGAAGTTAAAAGAAGAGTATCTAGTTCTCCTAGATAACACAATTTCTACTTAACTTTTTTAAATGGAAATGTACATGGGGGGATAAGTTTTAGATATTTAGCATCAACAAGTTGAATTTGGAAAGTTTGAATTCACATTTGGATTAACCTTGGAGCGCCCCAGGACCTCAAAATGGAGCGCTTAGTTTTGAAAAATGTCCACGTTTGACTCTTATCCTCTTCTTAATGGTAAATTCAAAGGACTTGTACTTTTTCATGTACCTTTAGACATGTGTCTACTACCACTCAAAAAAATTCAAGGTATATGACTCTACTTAGGTAATAATTTTATTGGACTAAGTACACAAGGGTGTGGATTTGAGTGAATTTGGCCTAGGAGCTCAGGGGTTAAGAGACCTTGGAATAATCTAGAACCGCAAAGGAGGATACAATTGAACAACATTCAATGGAAAAGCGTAGCTAGAGGAAAAATCATTACTTTTACCCTTGTTTGTAAAAAGAACTAAGCTTTTCCATTAGGCATTGTTCAACTATATTCTCCTTTGGGGTTATAGATTAAATTAAGATCTCAAAATCCAAATATGAATTCAACTTTTCCAAATTCAACTTGATGATAAACATCTAAAATTTCTGTGCTCCTCCAATGTACATATAACAAACACCACGTGCATATATCAACTCCCTTGATTTATTGAATTATAGAAAGTTAGCATTACATGCATTTTTTTGTAAAGTTACGTTCAATATCATTTTTGTTTTGATTCATTAATGAATAAGGAGTAGAAAAATAATCTCATTTGTAAAATACACAAATGGAGATGTTTTGCAAAGAGTATTGTATTGATTGATTTCAGTTTATTACTCACCATGTTGGTATTAAGATAATGTTACAACACATTCAAAAAATGTATTTCACACTTGAGAATCAACACCTAGTATTTGCATTTAAGCTAAATTAAAACTTTAATGCTAGAGATTTGGGATTCTCTAAGATTAGTGGATTTTTTTTTATCAAACTTTTTGCAATCTTCCTAAAGCATAAAAGAGCGCACATACAAAGTTACCTCTACATGCACGTGTTCTTGAAGTTTCAATTGATCAATGACATCTTTTCCAACATTTTGCCAATGTTCAATACAATGTTCTTGAATATCACCATTAAACAACTTTGAATTCTCATCAATTTTTATTTGTAAAGACGAACCCACCCAAAAATACAAACAATACCTACTCTTGTGAAAGTTTTTTGATACCAAAAGTACAAATGCTGTTTTAGAATCAAGATCATCAGCATCAAACATATCAATTTTTTCCATTTGAGGCCATTCAAACAATATGGGTGCATTATTTTGAGTTATTTGTGTTGTTCTACTACTACTGGAAGAGCTCTTGTTTTCTTCATCTTCTTGAAAGCTACAACAAGCTTCTAATGAAGTAGCAAGCCTTTCATCCTTTACATAGTTACGTGATGTTTGCTCAAGAGATTTTGTTAATGTTTGTTCAAGAGAGTTTGTTAAAATATCAATATCATCACTTGTATCATTAGTTCTATCATTATTATTGGGTGTGCTAAGATCATTGGAGATTGTATAAATAAGACTATTTTCTTTTAGAGAACAACTACTAATGTCATCACAAGTATGTTGGCTATAGTCAATGGATACATTATCATCTTCAAAAGCATTGGATGTTGTGAAAATAAGAGATTTTTGAATAAATGATTCTTCATACATGTTGTTGATACTATTTTTTAAAGATGGTGAAGAAGGATTTGATATCAAATTACATACATTAAGAACTGCTTGAGTTGACTTATATGATGATTTAGATGAATTTGATGGAGAGATTATTGGAGTTGGTGAAGGTGGAGATGACAAATATGGAGATGTCATAGCACAAGGTGATTGTGATGGATGTGATAAAACGGAATGAAATGAAAGTGATGAAGAAGATGATTTTGGAGATGTATCAAGTGAGGATGAAGATATTGATTGTGAATGTGTAGAGTTGTAATCATTCTTGAATTCCAATTCTACATTTGGAGTGGATATTGTTTCTTCTAGTGTGGTAATAACATCAAAACCTTTATGTTTACCTAAGGTTATTTTTTCTAATTCATGAATATATCTACGTTGCAAATAAGTCCAACCACTATCTCTTTGACCTAGAATTGTAGCATTTAGCTTTCTTTCCAAATTCATTGGTATGGCTTTGTTGCATTTGGCTATCATGAAGATTTCAAAATCTCTATCATACAAAGATACATATTTTATAGAAAAGTTTGGTATTAAAGAAAATGATTTGTTTTTTCCATCATTTTTGCTTGCTTCATTTGTAGAATTTTGAAATTTATTGATGTAAGTCTCATTTTTTTGAAAGATTTTCCAAAATTCTCTTGGCTCTTTTCCTTCTTCTATGTGTAAGATTTTGCCTTTTGCTTTTTCATATTGAATGACTTGATATACAAAACAATGTGCTGAAAATGTCATATCAGTATCACATTTTGAACCTTGCCATATAAAAAACATATTTGGAATAAGAACTACAAATGCTCCTCGAGAGTCAAGTGCATACAAATGATAATTTTGTACAATTTTTGGCACAAGATGCATGGGATCATACAAAGAATGAGGTGCAATGCGATACATTCGGATTGTAGATTTTGGACTGATAGGCATAGCATGCACTCTTTTTTGGTATTGAAGAAGTTGGCATGCAAATCCCATGTTAGGGTTTGTTACACCTCGCGCGTTTTTTACATGTAAAAAAGCATCTTCAAAAGTATATTTATCAATCCACATAAGGTAAGCTATGACAAGTGAAGTGGAACGTGAAACACCTTGACAACAATGTACAAAGACACGTCCACCTTCTTCACGAACTTCTTCAAAGTAGTCAAATACATCATATAAAATGCTTGTAATATCTTCCAAAGGACTATCTTCTAACCAAAGGGTTTTATAACCAAAATCTTTATAGAAATATTCTGGGCAATTAAAACCAACACAATTTAATATATTAGTTATGCCATTATCATGCAATGTCTTTTTATTTCTAGCCACATATTCACTCCCCAAGAAAATGTGGTCAATAATTTGTGAACATTCTTTATCAAAATAAGCAAGTTTCTCTTGCTTTTGTTGTACTTCTGTACGTTCACAAGCATTTTTATTTTGTTGAATTGCACTCAAATCCAATTTCATGTTTTTTGCAATTGATCCTTTTTTATTCTTAAGCCTATACAACCATTGACCACTTTCATTGCATTTTTCATTATCTTGTATACTCCATTAAAGTAGTTTTGGAAGTGGTGGCCAAAATTTATCATTTTGAGATTTTAATCTTAAATTGTCTTTATGAATTTCTTCAAAAAAAAAAAATTGGTTGAAGCGGCATTTTTGTGAAAACATGTGGGTTTGAAATTACTTATCACAAAGTAAAACTCCACACTGATTTTTCATACCAGTTCGTTTCTCCTCCATACTTCTTAATTATTTTTTAGCAATTGAAATTCCATCTTCATACACTTTGATTAGCATACATTGATGATGTAAGATTTTATATATAAAGTATTTAAATAAATATACCAGGAGTAGAATTTATCTTTTTAAAGAAATTTTATTCAATATTTAATATTAACCAATTATAATAAATGGATCCCTTAGAATCATCATAGCCTTGATTGCTTCATCTTGTTTTGTCTTCTAAATGTACAACTTAATACTGATCAACTTGTTCCAGGTGTATTTCAAATTTCCTAACATTTGAGTTTTAAGCATTTGAATTTTCTTTTGTTTTCTAAGGTGCAAAACCTTCATAACATGCAATACAAACGCATTGAAGGTGTTAAACCAATTTTCACTACCGTAGAAACGTACACATATATAACATAATGAACTTATTACAATCAATGAAGTGGAACGTTGAAAGAATTAATATTAAATAAATACAAATTTTCTGTCATAAATGCATTTCATATTTTTGCAAAAAGATTATCAAAAAGTGTAGCGCAAAAAATTAAAAAAAAAAAAAAAAAACGCAAAAGAGTTAAAAAAACAAAGCTATGTCATGTCTCAATCAAAAAATAGAAATGGACAATGCAATATACATCACAATATGCAACAAAATAACATGCTACTTTCAATTTAGAATCATGTTCTTTGTTTTATAGCAATGAAAATCAAGAAAAATTGAATAGACATTTTACTCAAGAAGCATTCATTGCAACAAGGACAGTACCTCTTGTAAAGTACCTCTAAGAAGACCTAATGTTTGGATTAATTGAAAACATAGTTTTTATTAAATAAAACAATTCAAAAATTCTTGTTGTATGTTTGGATGTTTAAGAAATTCCATTTTTATCAAGTCCAAGTTTAAAATATGTTGAGAATAAGAAACAACTTTGCTTTCAACATTTAACAAAAACTTTCCTACTTTGCACCTTGTGTGCGTAATATGATTGGAGATTAATATTTGTAATTGTGCAATTGGATTAAAACCAGTATTGATGGATCCATTTATCAATTCTAAGAGGTAAATTTAGAGCATTATGGTAGAGTTTTTGCAAAATCTTGTAGCATTCCATAAAGAAAACGCATATTACTTTATTACATGATGTTAAGAGTAAATTTTGTTCATATTGACAAAATTGTTGAAAAACTCCGTATATAATTATTGAAGACAATTGACCAATATATTTTTTGTTGAATGATCTCTTTTAAATATAAGTTATATGTTTGAAATTATGTATGTAATCCATTTAAGAAAATATATTTGCATGAAGCTCATTCATATATGTTATAAGAAATAAATCCATGATTTTTATTTGGAAGTACTTTCATGATAGTATGAAATTCAAGAGTTGACAAGATAGATAATACATTCATTAATGCTCATCTACAAGTTTTCCTTAAGAAAGTCATCATCAAAATTTTATTTTTATTTTTCTTGAAAATCAAAGATTGTACACTTGATCAAAGTTTTATAAAGATTGCTGTTGTATAAACGAGGGTTCAAACTGTATATTCTTTTATAAGAAGTGACTGCTTTGTAAAAAATCAAAAATTTAAATGCTCCCATATTTATAATAAAGTTTAGTACATCATATATCATATTGCATGTGGGATTTCAACATCTAGAATATCCTTGATGATAAGCTCACTGATACTTATTTTCTTGAATACAAAAATCTATTGGTAGATGATTACAACTTTGTATTAAATAAAAACACTAAGCATTGTACAACTACAAAAATAAGACACTGAAGGTCAAATTCCCAATACACATTTTCTAAAAGAGAATTGACTGTAAATAAAAAATGAGTTTTCTATAATAACAAATTCTGTTTTTTGTATCCAACTATATTACATGCAACATATTGACATCAAGCATGCAAAATTTATATTGGGTTTAGGTTGTCATTTTGAGAAGTACAATGACAAAAAAACCTTTGTACTTTTTCCTGTATTTCTTGCATTAGGTTGAATGAATGATGCACCTCATTACGTAATCATTTATAAAAATGGCAGCCATTTAACAACGTGTACTAGTTTCCAAATATGACTAAAGCTTTATTTTAATTTCGTACTTTTCTTCTTATTTGAGTAAATATCAAATTAAAACATGCTCTAATGTCCAAATTTTGTACAATAAAAATCCTACAAGACTTTTATCTTGGTGGTTTAAATTCTGTAAAAAAACATGCTCAATTTGATATTCTTCAATAATGATTGATATTGTGTCTCTAAGAGCCAAGAACACCATATTCGTTCATCTGGGAAAAATCGTACATTTTGGGACTTCTAAATTTTGAGGTGAAAATTTTAGGAGGTCTCCTAAAACCTAAAACCTAGCTCACATCGTGTTTTTTGTACATGTGTCCTCACTTGAGAGGAGGAATTTGCAAGGGAACAAATCTAAGTGGCTCATACTCAATTTGATACCTTTGAATCTAGTTTAACCCCTAAAAAATCAAACCTCCTTTTTTAGAAACATAGCAATTTTGGGCAGGTACTTGTGGTTGGAGCTTTTCATATTTTAGGCTGAATTTTAATAGAATGTGGGGACGGGGTTTATCTTTCATACGCACTAAATTTCATGACATTTGGAATTATGAGTATAAAGTTATGGCCTAATATGTTGCTTTTTACGTTCAACGGGTAGCCTAGGCAGATTTTTAAAAATCACTTTTTCCAAAAAAAATTAATTTGGTTTAGGAGATTTAAGTGAATGTAGGAAGCTTCAAATCATTTTGTTTGGATCAATGAGATGAAAGTTATGAGGATTTTTTATTTGCGGGCAGTTATGAATTCTCTACTCCAAAATAAGCTTTGAAGTCCTTTATTTTACTCAATTTTCAACATTTAAGAAAAAACAAAACCAAAAGATGAATAGTTGACCATAGGGATTGGCATTTTTCATTTCCATAATTAAATTCTTAACAATTAGTGTTTTGAGTTATTCTCTACTTCTTTTTTCTTACTAATTTTTTTCCATATGTTATACAACTCCAAATGATTTGAAACTTTTTTGACATGTACTTTACTTAGGTGGAATAAGGAATCTAGAGAAGCACTACCCACATGGCCTTTTTTCCTTAGGAATTTCACCTTTTGAAGGTTAGTTGCCCAGCTTTTTACAAGATGTTTTTGAATATTTAAACCATTCTAACTTCCAATCCACGTGGTGGAAAACTCTGAATTTTTTTCCACATCTTCTAAAACCATTCTTCTACAAGTTCCTACCCACACATGCATAAAAATGTTTTTGTTTTCAAATTTGGTTGATGCTCAAAAAATGGCAGTTTTGAAGAGTTTTTTGGTGAAAACTATGCTTGGTCCTTTAGAGGTTAAGGTAACTTTTTGGGTTTAAAGTGGAGTACAAAGTGGGACACCTGCTTTTCCCAACTTAATAAATATGGTGTTCAAGAGGGTACAGGCTGAACCAATTGTATTTTTGATACAAACCTTCAACACCTTCACTTATGTTTTACTTTGAATGAAAGCTTATAAAATTGGTTTGTGCCTTGGTGATGTTGAGGCAATGGGTGTTTTTAATTTTGTGGATCATGCAAATCATAAGGAAATTATTTTAGGCATCTACTCAGTACTAGATAATATACATAAACATTCAGTTTTGTTTGCAAAAAAAAGCAGGTCTTCAAGAAAATAGAGAATTTTTGAAATAATGGAATGCAGTATTTTTGAATAAAATGAGAATGTTCTAATGTTAGAAGATGAAAATATCAACATGACTTTGGAGCAAATGTCGTATTGTTCAATTATATGATTGTTAATTGCTAATGATAAATATGTTTTCATAGACTTCACAACATACTCATTGTGAAATTTATTATAATAAAGCAACATCTGTTGAGGATGGAAAATTGTGATTGTCGAAATGGTAGTGAGAGGAATATCAAATCTATCTTTTAATGCCTACTATACACAGGTTATCTACTAATATTTTAACACATGTTGTAATCTACAATTAATAAAAGAACTCAAGTTCGGTGACCTGTCCGTACAATCATTTGTGATTAGTTTACCTGATATTTGGAAGATGAAAGGATATTCTCAATGAATCTTATTAGATAGCTCTTAATTTGAATTTTAAATTGCATACAAAAGGGTGGGAGGGAGACAAAAAGACAGTTGAAATGAACCCCTTTGTGTGATTTTTAAATTTGAATCTGAAATTTAAAACTAGAAGAGGTATTGATTGATATGAAAAGACATATTTAATTAATGAGCCCCATTGGATAATTCTTGATTTGAACTTGAAGCCTAAATTCAAACAATAAGAAGTTCTTTAATAAAATTCCCTCCTTTTTGCTTTCAAATACGTTGGATTCCCACTTTAAATCTCACCACTATTCATTTACCTTGGTAAATGGGTTTACAAGACTTGTTTACAATTAATTAAAAAAATGATGTTGGTGACATGTCCGTACAGTTGTCCATGACCGGTTTACTTGATATTTGGAAGATGAAAAGATATACTCAATGAACCTTATTGGATAGGTCTTAATTTGTATTTTGAATTGAATACAAAAGGGGTAGGGAGGGAGATGAAAAGACAATTTAATTTCACCCCTTTGAATATTTTTAAAACTTAAATATGAACTTTGAATTTGAAAGAGGTATAGATTGACATGAAAAGACACGTTTAATTGATGAGCACCACTGAATAATTCTTAAACTTCAAATTCATAATTTAAAAACTAGGAGATAAATGGAAGGGCATGTTTGAATTTATTTAAACTTTAAAGTACCTCACTGGATGTTTTTTAATTTGATTTCAAAAAATTTGAATTTCTTTCTATGTTTTTTATGAATGATATATATATTTTTTTATTACTAAATTAAATTCAAATGATCATCATAATTTTCTCAAATCCCCCTTTTTGCTTTCAAATATGTTGAGTCCCACTTAAAATCTCATCACTATACATTTACCTTGGTAAATGGGTTTACAAGACTCATTTACAATTAATAAAAAAACTCACGTTGGCGGCTTGTCCGTTCATTTGTTATTCACTAGTATTATTGGTAATAAGAATGATCATTATTTAATTTGTGATTGGCTAGGGGTCAAGGGGCAAAGTGAAAGGACTATGATATGGAGGTTGGCTGTGAAAGGGCATCTTTGGGTGGAACCTCTTGAATATTTTTCTAACTTGGATTTGAAATTCAAATTCACATACAAAGGGGAGAAGAAGAGGCAAATTCAAATTCAAAAAATTAAATGATCACCATTGGTTATTTTTTTGAATTTGATTTCCACTATTTTATTGTATTTTTGACCTATTCTATTAGTGGTATATACATTTGTTTTACTAGATTCCATTCAAAATGCATTCAAATTTGCTAAATATTCATTTTTATTTAGTTCAAAACTATTTGAATTTAGAAGCGTCAAACAAAAAATAGCACAAAAATTGAGACTTTGTTCAAGAAAACAAAGCTTTACAAGCACAACTCTGCTCAGAGTTTATAAAAGATGTGTGTTCTTGGGTATACAAGCAAGCAAACTAATAACAATATGGGTGGGACATAAGATATGCTTATGCCTTCATTTACCTTAGTAAATGGGTTTACAAGACTTGTATATATATGTATGTATGTATGTATATGTATATATATATATATATATATATATATATATATATATATATATATATATATATATATATATATATATATATATAAGGGTTTTCAAAGATGAATACATGTTTCAACTACTTCAATTCTCCCATCACTTTTGCAAGATAGAAGTCTACATTTCTTAAGGTGGTTTTAAAGTTATTTTCTTGTAGGTTTTTTCATTTTTCTTACAAGAGAGTCCGTGCTTACACTTTCTTACATCTCGCTAGGTGCACAAAAGTTTTTGGTTTTCCTCAAAAAAATGCTTTTTGCATGAGAAAATTGCCATCTTTGTTTGCAAATACCTCTCAAAAAACTATATTTCCCACAAGTTTGAAACCCCTATTGGAAGCTTAGTTCCATAATAGGTTCCTACATTATTTTTGAATACATCTCAAATTAACATCATTTCATGTGAATTTATAGTTCTTACATTGATTGCCTAAACATGCTAGTAAAGTGAATGGATTCTATCATAATTTATTTCTTTACATAAGAATCACTTAAAATACATGTATTAATTCAAGTTATACCAATTTAAGAAGTTATATGTAAGAAACCATCCTTTAACGTGTCATGCAAAGAACAACTAAGCAACTATAGGATTTGTGCATATGTTTTTTAGAAGTTCTCCTAAATTTTACAAACCCTTTATACTTGTATACTTGACCAAATTAAATTGTGTGCAATATACATTTATATGTGCCAAAAAAAACTATTAGTTCCTTGAATGTTACAACACCTAATTCAAAATAACAATTAGCACAATTGAGAAACATATGAGTATTTATATCAAGCAATCACGTAGGCTATTAGTATCTAAATTTCATTTGATTACTTGAATTTGTTTTCAAAATCTCAATTTCTTAAAACATTAATTAAAACGGGTTAGAAAAATTGCTTTTGTTAGTAAGAAGAAAAGATGATTTGTATTTGTAATCTAGTGGATAGGTTCTCACACAAGACATGACACCACCAGAGATAATTTCAGAAACACCAGATTTCACTACACGTCTAACTGCCTTCAATAAAGACATGTGTTTAGAAATGGAATTTCCAGAAATTTTCAACTTATTTGGAAAATTCAAGTAAACCTATGGCATTCTTCTAAATTGCGATCCGTGTCAAATTTTTAATTTTAAAAATAAATCTCAATTAAATATTACAAACACTGTCATATCAAAACGATGCAAGGGAATACAAGTTGAATTTTTGATATTGGGATTTACCTGAGCTACCTCCTACAGTATGCTCTAATTGAATATATCAATTCCGATTTTTTCAAAAGTGTAGAAAACAAAGTAAACATTGTATCTATCTATTCTTATAAAAGAATGTTCACTTTTCTTAGTGTATTTTGTGGTTATGTATGTGTTTGTGTGTTGGTTTGATAATTAGTGGTTGGGCGAGGGACAAGGTGCGCATGGGTGTGGAAGGGCATCTTTTGTGGAAACCCTTGAACACTTCCTTAAAATTTGTAATTCAAATACAAGGGGTGAGAAGGGAGGTGAAGAGGCAAATTGATTTGAAATTAAAATTCAATGAACTCTTTTGGATCCCATTGGATATTTTGGACTCCTACCTTCACATGGTGCAGTTGTTTTAAATAAATCTTGAGACCATTTTGCGGTAGCAAAATGGGATCAAGGCTCGTCTATCTGTATAAAGAATACAATTTATTGCATAGTTATATTGTGATCCTTTTATTGCATGGGTAAAAAGTTAAAAACTTGCATGGGTAAAAAGTTAAAAACTTGCATGGATAAAAAGTTAAAAACTTGCATGAGTAAAAAAAATTCTTAGATAAAAATTGGCATAGGTTAAGATTTGCTTAGGTAGAAACTTTTATGAGAAACAAATGTATGGGTAAAAATTAGTAGGTTTAAAATAAAGCGTGGATGAGGAATAAAAACGTAATAATATTACATGGGTAAAAAAGAAAAATTGTGTGAATAATTACTATGTGGGTAAAAAATTTGTGCATAAATAAAGAAAAATTGCATGAGAAAACAGTGACATTCTTTCTATTGCGTGGGTAAAAAACTATATGGGTATAGAACAAAAAATGTTGCAAGAGAATGTTTTGTAAACAAAAACAACAAAATTATCGCATGGGTAAAGTTTGAAATTGGAGTGAGTAGATAAAAAATAAGAATTATTTTCTTGCAGGGGAAATGTTTTGTGTAATTGGCCTTGAAATTATTTTGCTTCATCGGGTGCCTATACTAGTTGACAATAATAATAATAGAACCTGCATTGATATTGTTCCAAGTTCCAACCATGATATTTCCAACTTGTCCCAATTGAATTTTGTAAATACTTGCAAGTGCATATGATAAAGGCAAGGTTTATTTTAAAAGAAAATATCAAAAGCAACCCTCAATTTTTTTTGAAGTATTAACCCGTCAAAGATTTGAAACATCCAAAATATCTTTGGCTTAGGGTGGGTATTTCAAATATACCCCTCAATTGTTTTGAAATATCAAATATATCCTTGTATTAGTTTTATTTGATGTATCAAAAAAATTGGCTTTGTGTAAGAACATCAAATAGATTATATCCTTGATAATCTCTAAAAATATTATAGATACCCTTAGTCTTCTTGTACCTCTTTATAATAGTATTTTTGTAAATACTAGAATGACAACAAAAATTTCAATGTAGTCAATGCAATGGTTTTGGCCACATTAGACTTACATGCAAAAACCATATATGAGCTTGAAGAGCTTGCTTTCAAGGTTTGGCTTGCATTCAACTTGCATCTAGCTTTTGTAATTTTCATTGTCATTCTAGTATATACAAAAAAATTGCAATAAGATACACATGAGAAGTAGGGGTGTTTATGATATCCTGAAATATGACTAGGGTATAGAACCTTTGATATTCTTACACAAAACCCAAAGCTTTTGATATTTCAAATAACCAAAAAAGGTAAATTTGATGTTTCAAATCAGTTGAAAGGCATTTTTGATATTTTCCTTGAAAGTTAAGGGTGTTAATAATATTTTCACATATAATTAGGGGTATGGTCTATATGATACTCTTACACAAAGCCAAAGATACTTTTGATATTTCAATTAACATAGGGTAATTATGATTTTTCAAAACAACAGAGGAATATCATTGATATTCTTACACAAAGTCAAGGATTTTTTTTTTGTTTCAAATGTTTGAGGAATGTGTTTGATATTTCAAATTAATTGAGGGGCATTTTTGATATTTTTTTATTATTATTAAGATTTATTTTATAATGAAATTAAAGCATTAAACCTGTATTGATGTTTGTAGATGTAAGGTGTGATTGAGAATCATTAAACACAAAATTTGAGTAATAAATTGCGTGTAGAATTTTGTTTCAATGAAGATTCATAAGAAATTCTTAGTCCATTGCAGCCGTTGTATTCAATTCAAAACCGTTTTAATGATAGAGTTAAGAAAGTAATCAAATTGATCTTTTTCCTCTATTCTAACAATTATCTCTTTCAAAATAAAGATGTGTAAATGCAATAACCCTAATTTTGGGAATCCCCATGATATGAGTTAAATTCAAAAAATAAGCATTGACAACTACCCATTTTTTTAACACTTTATGAAGATATAAATATTGGTGGATAAAAGGTGATTCATCAATTAATAATTAAAGAAATAGAAGTAAAAGACAACATAGGTGGAAAGAAGACTTTACAAAGAATCTAATTTGCATGTCAACATCACAATGCCTTTATTTGTTTCTTACGTACTCTATGCTCAATACTTGTTTCATTATCTTATTTTTATACAAAATCCTACTTTCAATGTGATTGTGACCCCTATAAATTTACAAACTAGTTTGCCATTTTGCACAACGTTATAATACCAAAAGGCGTGTTCTTGCTTTGAAAGAAGCTTAAGTTTTGAAGACTTTGATTATTCATAAAGGCAATTTCAATTAAAATTAATACTTTATCAAATAATTTCAATACAATTTTTTTGTCAAAATATTGCTAGAACCAAAATTTGACTTACAAATGGATTTTATAGCCATAATCATGAGGAAAAATATATAGGTTTTATCATTTCTTCAACCCCTATAGGATTGTTGTCCCCTTGGGGGACAAATGGGATTTCAAGCATGTACCTATGGCTAAACTACTTTGTGTGATTTTTTGAAATTTTTATTGAAGGTGGGGAATTCAAAAATCTGTGTGAGCATTTAATTTTTTCTTCTTTCCAACATCAATTGGAGAAGTTAAGCATGAATTTCTAAAAAACAAGTGAGATCATGGCATTCCAAAAACTTAAAAATAATTTGCATTTCTAAAAACAAAATCTAAAATTAGTTCTCTAGATTTGTATATATTGTATGCAAGAAGCTTTGGATCATTCAATTTTGATTGAGTACTGAGAAGTTTTAGTTTGCTGGTAGATATGGGACTTCCAAACCTCCGTTCCTTTTGCCCCTTGTACTATACAATTTGGTTCTTTACTTTTTTGAGCTCTATGTGTATTTGTTTTTTGGCTTCTTTTTTTCCAAGTTGTAGACTTCTAGTAGACTAAGATTCTTTTGTTTTCACCATTTGGATCAAAGTGGTTTGTATTTCTAAATTTCACATAAATCCTCCAATTTTGCCTAGTGAATATGCAAATTTCATGGCCTTACAAAATTACAAGATTTCACAAAGTATGATTCACGCCTCCAACTCATTTCAAATGAAGAAAAATAAGCTCAAGAGAAGGCCCTCAAGGGAGGTAGTTAGAGGAGTCAAAAGCTTTTAAATGTAATGTTCTTTTTCAAATTAAAAGAAACTAATGCCCTACATCCGCTTGCAACTTATGACATAGTACTTCATGAGGACACTTTATTTTCACTATATTATTTCTCTTTGTTTGATGAGAGTCCTTGTTTGATTGGGAATTCTAATTGTAGTTTATTCTTGTTTCCCACCAAGAGTCCTTGCATTAGTGATTGTCATGTTATAATATTGCTTTGCATCATCAAATCCTATTGTCATGTAGCATGGTAAATTTGAGTACTTCACACGAGGTAGAGACCCTTGTGTAGGTACCTTACCTATACTTCTCCTACCTCAATAAATATGGTAGTGTGTCAAGATTGGGAGGTCTTCTCTTGAGCTTATTTTTCTTCAATTGGAAAATTCTCCCACATGTACATAACTTGGTCTTCTACATGGAAAACATAAATCTCAACTTTGTGTAGAGCAATTTTTTGATACAAGAGAGGTCAAAGGCTTTTGAAATTTTGGGTAACAAGATTTTTTTTTTGCACTTCAAATGTTAATATCTTGCTTTCTGGGGAATGCTATATCGTGAGCGGGGATCCATGAGCTGTGAGCCATGAGCCTAGATTTTTTGTTAAAATACTCATTTTCACCTATAATTGTATACATGGGGCCCTATAATTGTGTATTTTAAACCCTAATCTTTTGAAAAACTTGCTATTTTTTTAGTTTTTCCATTGACTTTAAGCTCCAAATTAGATTATGCTCACCAAATGGCTGCTCATTGCTCAGAAGCTCACCATTTTGTGCTCACAAAATAGCTTCATCCATTTTTTCCCACAAGTACCTCCCATCATCTTAGGCAGGACCCTAGAATTGGATTTAAAAATAAATAAAAAATCTATATTTCTATTCATTACCTTAAAAGTGACATTTTTCAATGACTTTTGCAAAAAAAGGGCTTAGTCCCTTACGGATTAATGTTCTTTAACCCCTCGCTGCCCAAAGGGCCCAAACTGGGCCCTTTTGAATTTTATTCATAGATGGGGAACCTTTTTCCAAGATTTTTTTTAGTGGTTATTATTATTTTTAAATTCTTATTGAAGTCTAGTTTCACTATCAAGAGGCTGATTTTGAAAATGAATTAAAGTCATTTGTCTATTCAAGATTTTGTGCAAGGGTGTCCATTGCAATTCTTCACTTTCTAGTGTTGAAGGCTCTTGGAAATGAGCCTCAAGTACACTAGAACTTGGGGAAATAATCACACTAAAAATTCAATTTAAAAAATTGCAGAATAAATTTTGAGAAGTCGTAAATTGATTGGGGTTAAGCATGTTATACTTTACGTACTCATATTTTTTGGTACCCTCAATTTTAGGTTTGAAATGCAAAAAGAGGATTGAAAGACTTCAATTCACTTTTGCAGTTTTAACACCCTCATGATCAAACATTACATTCTTTCAATCCATAAATGATATTGTTGTGATTTCTTTTCCTATGTGATTTATAACATGTCTACTTTTAATTTGTACAATGCACTTGAAAGAAAATTGACAAGATTGATCAAAATGCCGGCATTTTGTTCACTTTCAAGCAAATTTTGAGATACTCAAAAATACCATGGGTGGTGAGGGGTTAACTCCTAAAGGACCATGGCCTTTATTTTGTCAAAAGACACTCAAAACTAACACCTCTATGGCAAAGAGTAAAAAAAATTGAAAATTGGCCATTTTGCATATCTAACCATAGGATCTTATACTAGAGTATAATAAAATGTGTCATACAAAACTCAAGGCTTTGACCGCACAAATTGGAAGATATATATTTGCATTTAAAGTGTATAAAACAACTTTTTCTGCACCTTCCTTGACTAGATTATTTAACTTTGAACTTTTTAACTTAAAATTTTTGCACCACATAGTTTGGAATTCTATTTCTATGTGGTGGGAAGTTGAGTTGGGAATCTTGTAAAAAAATTAAAACAAAAAAAAAAACAAAAAAAGTTTTTCTTTAAAAAAAATTTAGGTTGGAGAAGGGGTGAGATTGAACAAAAACTTAAACTGCTAATAACCCTGCAATGGAATTGAAATGCAATAATCCCAATGGTGAGATTGTTCTAGAAAGCAAACTTCACCCTCTCTAACATTTTTTTTTGAAAAAATGTTAAACTTGCATTCTAAAATGAAGTTTACAAGTTATTTTATCAAGAAGATGTTTGAATTGCCCAAAAAACAAGATTGTCCATAACATTCTCATAACTAGTCTAAATGGAATGAATCAAAGCTTCAGATGTAGACAAAGACATAATCTATGAGATTTTTTTATTTTTTCAAGTTTTTGTAAGAATTTTGTTTGCTGCTTGGAGTCCCCAAATTTGTATTTATTTGGGCACAACTTTTGCTCCTTGGCATCAATTGGAATAAAAATTGTATTCCCCAAAAGCTAATGTGTTTTCCTGTCTTCAAAAAAACTTTTTAAAAATTAGGATAAAATTTGAGGCCGTAGGTACCTGCCCAAAATCCCATTTGTCCCATGTAAGGACAATGGTCCTTTAGGGGTTAAACTAGGGAATTAATATGGCCACACTAGGGGTTTATATATGCACCTCCTACCCCCTATGCTTGGTAAATTTTAGATTTCCACCATAACAAAGCTAAATTTGAGAATTTTGAATTTAGATTTGAACATAAAAACCTTGATTTAGTCTAGAACCATGAAGGAGGTTGCAATGGAACAATACCCAAAGAAAATAATTTATCTCCTTTTACAAACAAAAATAATAGTAATACTTTTTCCCTAACTAAACTTTTTCATTAGGTTTTGTTCAATTGCAATTTTTTTTAAAGAATCTAGATTACATCAAGGTCTCTAAATCTAAGTCTGAATTCAAAATTCTCAAATTCAACTTTTTGATTATAAAAATCTAAAATTTACCCAGGGTTTGTGCATATATCAACCCCCGGTGTGCCCATATCAATTCCCTTAAATTATTGTGCATGGTTTGTATCATTAAATTCAACATCCATTGCTAACTTTTTAAATCTACAAGAAGCTCTTATCAAACATAATAGCCTCTTTTGTTCTACTTGCGTGTTCAAATATTCTATTTTCTTTTCCAAAAACTTCATTTTAACTATGAAAATCATGACCGTTCTAAATTCCAATGCATGAACGTACATGAGCTCTTCTTTGAGCCACATGGAAGGCCCGAGCCTGATTTTTTGTTGAAATTACATAAGGTACTGAAAAGAAGATATTTATTTTGAGGGCTAATGTGTACCCAAGGATATTCTTTCACTAGTATTATCACAAAAATGGAACAAGATACTATGTCCTCCAATCACATCCTAAATTTTTCCTGAAATGGCTAAGTGAAATTGTTTGAAATGGTGTTTACTCTACATTTAACATGGCAAAATACACGGATATCATCCTACATTTGAATACAAAAATATCAACCACCATTCTTTTGCTCATTTCCCACTAATTCACCATATGTAACATTTGGCATTTTAAGAGCATATATTCACTTCTATGCCCACAAGAAGCCAAAATGCTGTTTTTTCCACATAATCTATCTATATGATAGATTGCAGTATCTCCATGAAGCAACCCGCATGCATGACTTACACAATAGACTTCATGTGCATCAAGTTTCACCTCTTAGATTACTACAACTACAGAACTATTATCTCACAAGGAAGAAAAAAACCAACTCTATTCTAAGATTGGATTGAATTCTGTATTCTTCAAGAAATCCTTTATAGAATCTGAAACACCATATCAAAATACAAAGAGAAGCACACCTCACATGGGATAGTTTTGAAAGCACTCCTACCGTATCCAAGTTCAATGCCATGAGTTGATTACAAACAAACATATCCTAATCAAAATATGTAGCTGTATATTCTATTTACCAGGGAATTAAAAAAATCCAAAACTTCTTCATCTTTTGATAGGCAACCTCTAAAATAACCTAAAAATCACGGTATTTTTTTTTTGGAAAAGTCAAGATTGTGAACAACTAAAGTGTTTGCAATCTCTTCAACATGGACAAAGCTATTTTATGAGTGTAAAATGGCTAGCCATGAGCGGTGAGTCAAGATTTTTGTGAGCAAATATCAATTTTGAGCTCAAAAGCAATGGAACACTAAAAACATGGCAAGTTTTTCAAAAGATGAAAGTTTAAAATGCTAAATTCTAAGATCCTATCTACACAATTATAGGTGAAATTGAGTATTTTGACAAAAAATCTAGGCTCATGGCTCACATATCCCCTCACATATAGCATTCCCCCGGCTTCTGGATGTTGAAGTTACGTTCTCTTATCTTGAAGTTGCAATTTCTTGTCATCTGCAATAGCTTTCATTCATTGTTGTCAAAGCATTTCCTCAGTGTGCACTTCTACTCTATAAATTTGTTTTTTAACAATCAGTTAATCTTCTGTTCTATCTTGAACTTGCTAAAAAAAAATTTAGAAAAATTAGATTGTTGGTTGCCAGTTGCATTGGATTTGTGCACAAGATGGATAATGCAAGCAAATTTTAAAAATAGCAACGAGGAAGTTTGAAACAACAAACACAAATAGCACTAAAAGTATAGACTTCCTAGAACTTAAAGTCCAACCGCGATCTAAGAATATCCACACTTGCAATCCTTGATCTTTTTTGAAAACAGTTCAAAAATTCCAAACTATTTGCAGGAATAATGCCTAAATTTACTACTCCACAAGCGCAAGAGACCATAAAATCAACATGCACCCAATATATTTATCACTTTTGAAGCAAAAAAATAGCAAAATTAATACCTTTTGTCACATGACCTCACTCAAGAATCATCTAGTCGTTCATAGTCGTTTACATAAGGTAACCGCACCCATACCTGAGCGTTTAAGGGTTTAGGGCACTTTAGAGTCTCAAAAAATTCAAGATTTTTTTGTAGCATTAGCCTTTCAACAAGCTATCATGGAACGTAATTTTTGTGGAAAAAAGTATTGTAAATTATTTTATATTAAAGGGCAAAGTTGCAGCTCATAAGGTCCCTATTAGCACGTCTAAACTACCCTTGAAACTGTTTTGATGTGTTCCTATACATATGCTTGACAATCCCAATTTTGACCATCTCACATGAACTTAGCAATTGACATGTGGCAAGATTTTCTGGTGCAAGTGACATTCACTGCTCCACTTTGGGTTCACAGTGAGTGGTGAACACCTCAAAAGTAGGGCTCCACTTTGGGGTCTGCTCATGTATGGGTGATGTTACCTTAGTTCCTTTAGTTCCCTTAGTTCCCTTGTAATACTTTTTGTTTGAAATGTAACTCTACACCAAATAGTGCATTTAGGTCGCCCTAGACTATATGTTGACCATGCTTGAATTTGACATGGTTCACAACTTGAAAGTTGTTAATTTATTTTTTGGCAGCTTTGTAGTGGTTGCAAGGCTATTTAAATTCTGTTTTCTTGCATGAAAATCATTTTTACAGCACTAAAAAGTGTAAGATATGAGAAATTAGTGTGGGGCAACTAAAATGCACTATTTGGTGTAGAAAAACTCCAATTACTAAAATGCCACTTTTAACTTCTTTGGACCAAGTAAAGTCCATAAAATAATACTCAAACTGCATAATACCTATACAAAGCCTTGGAAATGTGTAATGCAAATTGTGAGATGTGTGCAAATTATTGAAATAAGTGTGAAAAACACTAAAATGTGTGTGAAAAACATTAAGGGATCTCTGTCCTTCAACATAAGGTAGTCTGCTCATATTCCGCTCATGCTTTAAAATCGCTCACCTCCCCAAATGTATCCTACTGGCTACCGGTACATGTCTTATTCATAGCCTTTCAACAATGTTCTTGAGACAAACATTTGAGAGGTGGGCGGTTTTAGAGCACCCATGACCTTTCCACTTCAAAATTTCATAACTAATTCCACAAAGCTCCATAAAATATGAAAACACTTGGGATAGATGCCAATTCTTCTTGTTCTACAAGGAAAATTTTCTAAAAATTATTTCAAAAAGTTTCACCTCCCCAAAATTCAGTTTTAGCCTTTGGATGAACGATTTACAAGCACACTACCTTAAAGAGATCCGTTATGGATGGCACGCAAAGTTCAAAATTACATGAATAGTTTAGATTTAGTTAAATGTGCCACTAAATCACATTTCCTTTGCCACTAACAATTCATGTACCTCCAAACTTTTATTCTCCTCACTTATCCCATGAATGCCCAAGAGGCCTAAAAGTGGCCTCACATGATTTCACAAGCCCCTTTGAGGCATTGGATCTATTTTTTTGGCTTTGCTATAAATTACAAATATCAAGGCATTCAAGTGGTCCATGTAAGTGAAGTAATGGCAAGGCAAGCTAAATGTTGTACAGTACTTGGACAAAAATTATTGCCACCTCCCTTTTACCACTCTTACCATTCAGAAAATTTAGCATTTTAGAAAGTGCAATTGGCCTTATTTTAGTTTGCATCACTAATATTTAGTTCTTACTAGAGCAATCCCAATCAAGCATATCAAAAATCAACTTCAAAAAACCAAAACCCAATTTTTGGTGAATTGTTTTATATAATAACCATGGATTTACAAGAAAATTTATTGAAAACATTGATGAACTTTTGAGATTCAATTGCATGGATATTTAGGAAACATCCATACGCACATTTTTTATACTAAAAAAGAACCCCTTAAGTAACAAAATGTTGATCCACAAAATTTCAATGCGTCCCTCAACATGTCCAAATTTTGTTAAATATATATTTCTTCATAATAATCAATTTTTTAATATTTTATTCATACGTTGTGACTAAGTTTGTAGTTTAGAATATGATATTATGTTTCCTTAGTGAAAAGTTAGTTACAAAATAACATATCTATTTAACAAAATTTGGGCATATTAGGGGTCGCATTGAAATTTTGTGGATCAACATTTTGTTACTTAAGGGGTTCTTTTTTAGTATGAAAAATGTGTGTATGGATATTTCCTAAATATCCATGCAATTGAATCTCAAAAGTTCATCAATGTTTTCAATAAATTTTCTTGTAAATCCATGGTTATTATACAAAACAATTCACCAAAAATTGGGTTTTGGTTTTTTGAAGTTGATTTTTGATATGCTTGATTGGGATTGCTCTAGTAAGAACTAAATATTAGTGATGCAAACTAAAATAAGGCCAATTGCACTTTCTAAAATGCTAATTTTTTTGAATGGGAAGAGTGGTAAAAGAGGGGTGGCAATCATTTTTGTCCAGGTACTATACAAGCAACAACCGGTCAATACCCCTTGCAAGCTTCCTTGCATGGGTTTTGTGGTAGCAAGATTTTTTTGGCAAAGGATTTAAGCATGTTTTTAACCCTTGTTGTGGTTGCTCTCATCAATTGTGTTGGTCATCAATTTTTATACAATAGCACTTTGAAGCCCCAAAACCAAAGAAGTAAAATCTTCAATGATTTGCAAGTGTGTGCATTTGTATCTAATCTTGCTACTCAAAAAAAGTGAGATGGATTAGGGGCTTATAGAATTTTGTTTAAACCATCAAATAGCAACTACTTGCCAAAATTGAGATTTAGCCATCACATGTTATTTGATGAAATGTTATAATCTTCCGTCTCCCACAGTCAATTCTTTCCAAAAATTGCAAGATGTTTTCTAAGTAATTGTTCCACTAATTTCAACGATCACTTTTTATGGATCGTTCAATCGACTAAGACACAATGCATCATGGTTGTAGGTTTCCAAAAACTAAATTTTTGATGAAAATGGCTTGGGCGCTTGCAGATTTTTCATAAATGGAATAGTTTTGAGATTAGAAAGGATTTGGTGCTACCTACGATTTTAATTATGTTGGAATTTATATAATTTTTAGCATACAAAGTTAATTTCGAGTCAAAAAGACAAAGCACCACTCATAGTCTAACACGCATTATTCACGATCTACTTTTGGCTTCATTACGACTCCATTGCTCCGAATTTGCCTCAAACAGATCCATCATGCTTTGTTTAATCCTGAGCCCCTGAGCGCCCCAGGACCTCAGAATGGGGCGCTCAATTTTAAAAAATGTCCACGTTTGACTCTTATCTTCTTTTTAATGGTAAAGGCAAAGTACTTGTAATTTTTCATGTATTTTTAAGCATGTGTTTATTACCACTCAAAAAAATTCAAGCTATTTGACTCTACTTAGGTAATACTTATATTGGACTAAGTATACAAGGGTATGGATTTGAGTGAATATGGCTTGGGCGTGCAAGGGATAAAGCCTTGAACATCCTTTTTTGGCAACATAGCAATTTTGGGTAGCTCACTACCAATGGGTTTTTCATTTTTTTTCTTTGGAATTTTCACACATGATGTGTTCAAGGAGTAGCTTTAAGGCCCAACAAATTTCATAACTTTTGATTTTATGGTTCAAAAGTTATTGCATGATATGTAGTTTTTATGCTTGTGGGGCAAACATAATTTTTTTTTTAAATTACATTTTAAACTTTTATCTTTTTGAAATTGGTTTTTTAGGTTTATATGTACATGGGAAGCTTTGAATCCTTCAATTTTGATCAATAAGATGAAAGTTATGAGGAGTTTTGTTTGCGGGCAGTTGTGGATTCTCTATTCTAACCCCTAAAGGACCAAGCCCCCTTTTCGGGGACAAATGGGATTTCGGGCATGTACCTATGGCTAAACTACTTTGCATGACTTTTTGAAACTTTTATGGGAGATGGGGAATTCAAAGATCTATGTGGGCATCTAACTTTTTCCTCATTCCAACATTTATTGAAGAAGTTAAAAATGAATTTATGAGAATTTTAATTCAATGGGCAGCCCAAAAATTTCTTTAAAATCTCCATTTTTTAAAAATAAAAATTTGAGGTTAGTTCTTTAGACTTATGTGTATGTGGGAAGCTTTGAATCATTCAATTCTAATTGATGAGATGAAAATCATGAGAAGTTTTAGTTTGTGTGTAGGCATTGTTTTGAGATTCTCCACACTTACCCGCAAACTAAAACTTCTCATAACTTTCATCTCATCAATTAGAATTGAATGATTCAAAGCTTCCCACATATACATAAGTCTAAAGAATTAACCTCAAGTTTTTATTTTAAAAAAATGAAATTTTTAAAGAAATTTTTGGGCTGCCCGCTAAACTAAAATTCTCATAAATTCATTTTTAACTTCTTCAAAAAATGTTAGAATGAGGAAAAAGTTAGATGCCCACATAGATCTTTGAATTCCCCATCTCCCATAAAGGTTTCAAAAAATTACACAAAGTAGTTTAGCCATAAGTACATGCCCAAAATCCCAAAAGTCCCCCAAGGGGACTTTGGTCCTTTAGGGGTTAAAATGAAATTTGAAGTCCTATATTTTAATGGATTTTCAATATTTTGAACAAAACAAAACCCAAAGGTGTAGAGTGTTTAGAACAACGTTACAACCACTGGAATTGGAATTTTTCATTTCCATTATTAAGTTCTTAACAATTTAGTGTTTTGAATCATTCTCAACATCTTTTTACTTACTATGTTTTTCCTATGTGTTGTACAATTCAAAGTGATTTGAAAATTTTCAAGTTTGTTCCCAACTTACTTTGAAGAACAAATCCAAAAATCATAACCATATTGGAAAAAAATTCACACAAATGTGACCTTGTGAAGTGTAGCTGCTAGGATTTTTGCAAGGATAAAAAATGGCTTTCTGTCAATTCAAACTCAAGTATTTGACAATCTACATGGTGAAAACTCTTGAACTTTTTTTACACATCTTTTGGTACTAGTGTAGTACAAGATCTTACGGCTGCATTTGTCAAAGAATATTCTTTTTCTAAAATTTGATACTTGAACTAGAAATGGCAATTTTGGAGCAATTTTGGTGGAAAACTTAGCTTAGTGTTGTAGGGGTTAACTTATCACAATTTGTGCCCACATCAATGACACGACTAATTCCTTGAAGGTCATAAGGTAGGAGGTTTGAACTCCATTAGGGCACTAAAACCACTCACCTCCCCAAATGAATTCTACTAGTACATGTCCATATTCATAACCTTTGAGAAATGTATAATGGACATACATTTGAGGAGATGAGCACGCGGTTTTAGAACCCTATAACCTTTATACTTCAAAATTTCATAACTAATTCCAAATTGCCCTAAAACATAGAAAATAACTTGAGTTAGATGCCAATTCCTCTTATCTTTGAAAAAAATTTACTGAAAAATATTCAAAGAGTTTCACCTCCCCAAAATTCAGTTTCAGCCCTTAGATGGTCGGTTTTATGAGTCTCTTACCTTAACACTCATGAATGCTTGAATATCAATTGAGCATTGCGAAAGTTTGATATTATTATCAACTTCGGTTTAATTTTCCATTGTTGAATACAAATATAAAATTCATCCAATATTGACTAACATCTTATAAATGATGATAGAAATTATTGGTCGATACAAGTATATTGATTCTATATGTAAGCTAGCGCTCAAGTCTCAGGTTCATTTATACTATGTAAGCGACTATAATTATATATAAAAGCGACTATCTGAAGAATTAGGATTTTAAATTTAAATTTGGGTTAAAAAACAGATTAGGGTTTCAAAAATACAATGTATTTAATTACACATGTTGGTGTGCACAAATATTATTTGTTATCATCAAGAGAAATAAATCAAGTACATAGTCAGTGCATAGAATTTTGTTTTTCTTTGTAAATTATTGGTAGGTATTTATTAGCTTTAAGTGATTGTCAGTTGTTGTCCACAAAGGTCTTCATACGTATATGTCCTTTTCTTGTTTTGAGGTCGTGCAATCATACAACAATTGAAGAGGATTGATTGTGACAACTGAACAAAAAGCTCAAGGTTATCAATTTCATGACCTCTAAATTTGCCTATGCAAAGTGGTTTGTTAACAAATTGCAATAGAAATTGATGAGAGCGTTGTTGTTTGGATGTGCAAACACATTTGTTGTTAAGCAGCAAAATTGTATTTTTCTGTATTTTAAACTTCTTGCTTACAAGGACATTACACCTTGATCAACAAATTTTAGCAACAATGATTTGTCATTTATGAAATTGTTGAGGATTATAAATATGTTGACTTTCCATTTTGCAAAGCACCATTAACCATTATGCATATTGAATCATTTTTTATTTTGCTGCAACTTATAAGATACAAGAATCAATTTGAGCATTTGGAAATTGTGAATTTTTTTTTGTCTTGAGAGCCAAGTTTGATGCAATTTAGAGTGGTATAGAAACAACAAGACAAAAAAATAAATATGTATTTAAATCTTTTCCTTCTTTACTATCTTAAAGCCTATATCAACTACGTTTCAAAACAGTTCACATGCATGTAGGAATTTTTCCACGAACCAAACAAAGCCTTGTAAAAAGACTATTTTGCAAAAAATTCAATTGGAAGCAAATAACTCACTTTTTTTTTTTGAGAATAGATGCAAAATAAAAGACATTGGTTCGTGTGGTAGTAGAATAATTCAAGTTTTTTAAAAGGAAATTATAAATGAAGCCTAAAATTCACAATTTGCAATTGCTAATGTTTTTTTAAGTATATGAACCTCACATGGGATTTACAACATCTATTGCAGGCATTGCACCAAAATCATTGGGGATGATCGAAGCAAGATAAGAAACATTTTATCCACTACTACAAAATATGCCAATGCTCACAACCCTCAATAAGATCCATGATACACACCAAGCAATTTATTGCATCTTTGTTGTGCATGGCACCCATAATTATTCCAACTTCAAGAAACCCAAATCCGATTCATTTTGACTTAAGCACCAACAATAATGCTAAGATTGATAAGCAAACGGATGCCACTAATCTTGTGCCCCCACTCTATCCATCCCGTTTCATATGTAGTGTCACAACATCTATCACACAATTTTAGTTGTGGGCTTGGCAAAGATATGGAGCAAAAGGGCATACAAAAAGACAAACTTTGGTCAAGGTCTAATTCAAAGAATTGTGCAACATCAAACAACTGGCAAGCGTTATTCACTCGAGGTAAAAGCTTTTCTTTAAGTTAAAATTCTACAAGCTCATGTCACTTTTTCTCTCAAATTTGCATGAAGAAGCACCAAAGAATTCCTATGTTGCTTTATTTTTTTTGGAACATGATTGTTTGTAAATTCATGAGTTTTGTTTATTTCATTTATTTCAAGTTTGCAAATGAAAACAATCTTTTGTTGGAGTGATGACAAGAAATAATAAACATTTTGTACAAGTAATCTTGATTCCATTGGAGAAGAATTGCACATACCCAAATTAGGAACCGCTCTAAGAAAAAAAACATGTGTTTTGAAAGGTGCTCAATAATTTCCAAAAGATGTAAAATTTTGAGAAATGTTAAAAAAAGAACAAGTTAAAAGTAAGACAATAGACCCTACATGTGACTAGCGTGTGACTAGACATAATGTTTCAAATTTAGCACCAAAATATTCATATTGACTTCATTCTAATTAAGCTCAAAAAATCACATTTGTATAAGCTAGAAAAAGTTAGGCATGTCAAATGTTGTATCAAAAAAATTGGATACATTAAAAATTAAAAATATTCAAAAGAAATTGAAGCTAAACATTAAGCTTTGTTACTTATCGACGTTGTAAAGACAAATCTTATGGTCATGATGTCAAAATTTCAAAAACCATCACTTTGTAGATTCTATATTCCCATATGATATGTATAAGTTTTTTTGTTTCTATTTTCATGGTTCTAAATCATAAAAAAATTATGGGCTAAAATTTGGTACTTTTTATAAATATGTAAACTCAATTCAACAAAAATTTGAGAAAAATGCACAACATACAAAGTGTGCTCAAGAAATTCTAAATTTTTATCATAAATGCGTACTATGTGGTAAATCAAGCTTTTAAACTGCGCAATTTTTAAAACGTGATTATAGGCTTTGAAGTTTGGATTAATATATGATGCCTATTCTTAAGAGAATAGAGAAGTTCAAACTCAACATGGCAAATTGAGAAAGCTTCATTTTTTTAGTTAAGGAACAAACTATCTCAAATATCTACAATAAATTTAAAAAATAAAATTTACTAAGATACAAACTCAAACAATTTGTCTTTTAAACACAATTTTAGATATACTTTTAGTGATATAACTGTAACTAAATTTAGCACAAGATTTAGCAAAGCATTCTTGCAAGCAATACATCTTTTTTTTAACTACTTTCTTTAATAGACAAAAAACTCAATTATACTTTGTTTAACAAATTTTGTCTGTATATAATGGCTGATCTTAGATTATTGAAAAACACTTTTGATCTCAAAAGTTAAGTAGATTTTTGGTAGTCAAAACAAGTCCTCAAAAAAATTTGTGATAGGGTGCTGAGAACTTTTAAACTTCTTTGATACACCAAAACATATGATTACAATAAAACCAACAAACTTGAAAATAATTGCAACAAAGGCGCTTGAGAGCAAAGAATACATACTTTAAGTTGTACACACGTTATCTTTTCATACTCGTTGTTGCCATTAACCCCATTCATAATATATTGTTGGTGTGGTAGCAACATTTTTTTATATTTAACTGAAAAAAACCATTTGTCTATTACAATCTTGAAAACAAAATGAGAAATTATGGAAAAAATTGAGTTTTATATATATGTATATATATATATATATATATATACGTATACATATATATAGATAGATATAGGGAATTACTATAGCAACACCCTAAATTGTTAGCGTGACACCCCTTGAGCATGAAAATGTGATTTTTAATATTGATTTTGCTGATTTTTTAATTTGGATCAAAAGATTTATTTCACCTTTATCAATCTAAGGCTATACTATAAAAAAAGGTGTGCTTCAATTTCAAACCAAAAATATAGTACTTTTGAGTTACTTAAAGCAAGAATATATCAAAAAATAAGATTGGTGCAATAATATTTAAAAAAAATTTGTATTTGTCATGTTTTCTTTCAAGGAGATGATAATGTTGTGATTGAATGAATGATGGACCACTAAATAAATAAATAATAGTACTAAATTATCAAATTTCATGCTCAAAAGGGGTGTCCTGTTAACAATTTAAGGTGTCGTTGGAGTAATTCCCTCTATCTATATCTATATATCTATATATATTTGCAACATATTGCATTTCAATGATAAGAAACAAAACACATGTTTACATACTTGATGAGGCATATGTATAGAAGTTATTTTGAATGTTCTTTAAATTATGTAATCATTTGTATATCATGGTAGAGCAAGTTTGCTATGATTGAAGTTTAATTTCATCATAAAATTCCTAAACAAATTTAATAAAATATTTGTCTTTGAGCATTCCATATAACATTTAGAAATGACAGCCTACCCTAAACACTTCAGAGTTCATTACCAATGGAATAAAAGATGCAATATTAAGTAATTTGAGAAAAAAAATGCAATTTTGGGACTTTTGGATTTTATCTCCTTGAAAGGATAATCACTAAATATTCTTTCAAGGACATAAAATTCAATAGTCCCAAAATTGCATTTTTTTCTCAAATTATTTAATATTGCGTTAAATGTGCTAATATAAAACAATAACTAGATTCACACTTACCTAATGCATATAAAATCTAGATTTATTGGTTTATTCGTTGTTTTTGAGAATTTTATGTAACTAGTCTCTTAGCATCTATACAGCATGGAATTTTACAACACAAATTTTAAAATAATAAACAGTTCAAAGAGCTCACGAATGCTTCACATAAGAAAAGGACTTATCTGGTCCAAAAAATGGCTTTTCGAATCTGAAATCAGTAAACAAGCAAGCTAGTTTTTTAAATAAGGGACAAGATTTAGAGCTTTAGGCTACAAACAAACAGCACTCATGGAAATTTTTAGTAGATTTTCATAGAGGGAATCCCGGAATTATTTGTTTCAGCGCTTAAAGATACATGTGGATGGGACCTCTAGAAATTTAATCTCATAGATTTGATTTATGGATCGCAGTTGAAAGTTTTTTTTCTTGTTTTTGTTTGTAAGTCCATATTTTTTCTCCAAAGGATGAAAGCATTTCTTTCTTTGCATTCTTCTCTCGCATTGTTGAAACACAAGTGTCCAATGAGGCTTCACACCACAATTGGTTGCTTGCAAAAACCTCCAATATAATATACTTCCGAAGTGATTATGAGTGTTCTGTCATATTCAATTAAAATTTTATTCATACTCTTAAGAATTTTTTTACGGTGCCAGAAAATTGATAGGGAAAATTTGGACTATGAATATGCAGAATTTGGCCACGATTTATCACACGGTGGAGACTTACCAGCAACAGTGGTGGCACTCAAAAACCCTATCAATCAAATAACCTATGATGAGTCTTGCATGGATCGTCATCCTCCAGGAGACCCTAGTAAAAGGGCATTCACATACTTCATCCTCACCTTTGGACGATTCTTTCTTACAGCTGGCTTACGATTATTTATGTGCAAAGTGATTTTGTCAATGTCAGCAAGCAAAGATGTGTTAGCCATGGCATCCATTGAGATGGACGTCAGCACTATAGAAGCAGGCAATACTGTCACTATAAAATGGCGAGGTAAACCAGTGTTTGTGCGCAACCGTACTGAAGACGACATAAAGTTGGCAAACTCAGTGAATCTATCAGAGTTGCGAGACCCTCAAACAGATGCTTCACGGACCTCAAATCCCACATATCTCATCGTGGTTGGAGTTTGCACACATTTGGGATGTGTGCCTCTTCCTGGAGCAGGTGATTATGGAGGTTGGTTTTGCCCTTGTCATGGCTCCCATTACGACATCTCTGGCCGTATACGTAAAGGTCCTGCCCCTCGAAACCTTGAAGTTCCTGAGTATAAATGGCTTGATGACACTAAGGTGGTCATTGGATAGCTTCTTCTACTACTACATGCATACACTACTCACTTTGAGTTTGAATCATCTCTTGTCTCTACATTCATACATTCATGAGAACAGTTGCAGCGATGATGAAAGCAAAGTAGTTGAAGTGTCTCCAAATTATAGGTAAGTTGATCACAAGTACAACAATTTTTTAGCTTTATCAATCAAGAGGAGCTGATTAATTGTGAGGCTAAATTTGGCTGCTTTCACAGAATTCAAGTTTAGGATTTTTCTCCCCAAACTTCATACAATAGAACAAACATCTTTAAACTACGGAAAACAACTGCATGCACAAGTTTTGTATTTCTATTGTCTTTGGATTGTCATTAGTAATAACAAAAAAATGTTTTGATATTCTAAAATTTAAGATAGTTATTGAAAAGAAAAGAAAGCATAAAACTTCTACAATCAATAAACAAAATTGAGTCAAACAATATATTCTGTATTTTGTAATTAGTTGACTATTTGAACCAAAAAATTGAAGAAAATCACTCATAATACATATCAAGAGTTCAAAATTATAGATCATGCTTCAAGGTAGTGTAATAAAGTATGACTTGGAGGGTGATGGCACAATTAGGGTACCCCCAAAAGGATCATATGGACGTCCAAAAAGGTTCATGAAGGACCTATTTGCCTATTGATAATTTGAGTCTAGACTATCTATATTAGGGGGAACTTTGAATGTGCAAGTGATGAGGCATTTACCTTGTGTTCTCTTTATGTTATGAAGTTCATTTCAAAAAAAATCCCTCCATAATAATGACTATCTTGAGTCCTTTTCACACCATACAAGTAATTAGAATTCACATGTCTTGATTTGGACTTTTTTGAACTTGTAATTTGTCATGGCTTTACAATATTGATTATTAACATTTTGGCAATTTCGACCATACATACACCTAGAAACAAGTATATGTGCATGTTTTTGCCACTTGAAAAGTAAAATTACAATTGTTTGATATTTTATAATGATCGTGGAAAAACCCACCTTGAATTGTTGTATTTTACATGCTAATTTATTTTAATCATACAAACCATACATGTTTGTACAACAATAATTCTATTTTCCCGGATCTTATCAAATAAATTTGTAGTTGAGTTTGTAGTTTGGATGAGTTGTTCACTTTGTCTTGTTGGAATGGGATAGTTCAAAAATTTCTTACAAAAGAACTCATTTGGACATGATAACATCCCAATTTTAAAATTTTTTTTTTTTTTTTTTCTAGTTTACAAGTATAAGCATGTTATTTTTAAAGTGTTGACAACACACTACTATCCATTAAAGCTTATAAAAACAGAGAATTATCATAGGTAAGGCCAAAAAATAGTTATATAGTCCTTTGAAGGTACCTTGATTGAGCCATTGCCCTAAACAGCTTTCAAAACCTCATTGTTTGATTGAAATTAAATAAGATCAAGTCAATTTTGATTAAAAACACATTTGGTGGAACTTGATGTGCAATATATACAGAGTTATAGGAATTTTCCAATAATTGAAAATTGTTCTGGTTGTACTCAACTTTCTCACAAAGTGCTAGGAGATTGTATTGTACAATACCCAAAAGAAAGAGTACATAACACCCTTTTATGACATCCAAAGAAGTATGTATAACTATGTATAACAAAGAATATAATTGACATTTCATTTTCACATTTTTAATATGCAATTCTCATGCAATCTTGATCAAGCATGTCAAATTTCAGTTACTAAAACCCAAATCCTATTTTTGGTAAACGGTTTTGTGTCAAAATCATGGTTTTACAAGAAAGTTAATTAATAAATAGTGGTGATGAATTTTTGAGATTTGATTGCATGGATATGTAGGAGACATCCATATGCACATCTTCCTTTTGAAGAAACATTTCCAAAAAAATTCAAAATTCCTTATGTAGAGATTTTAATGTTAGAGTGATTATGACTAAATTTAGTAAAATACAGATTTCTTCATGGAAATTAGTTTTTGGCAAAAAAAATCATATCACCATGTTTAAAGGTACAAACTTAATCACAATGTAAGAGTCAAATAACAAAACCTAATTTCCATGAAGAAATCTGTATTTTACTAAATTTGGTCATGATCACCCTAACATAAAATCTCTATAGAAGGAATTTTGAATTTTTTGGAAATGTTTCTTCAAAAGGAAGATGTGCATATGGATGTCTCCTACATATCCATGCAATCAAATCTCAAAAATTCATCACCACTCTTTATTAATTAACTTTCTTGTAAAACCATGATTTTGACACAAAACCATTTACCAAAAATAGGATTTGGGTTTTAGTAACTGAAATTTGACATGCTTGATCAAGACTGCATGAGAATTGCATATTAAAAATGTGAGAATGAAATGTCAATTATATTCTTTGTTATACATAGTTATACATACATCTTTGAATGCCATAAAAGGGTGTTATGTACTCTTTCTTTTGGGTACTGTACATCATACGTTCAATTATATACACATACTTAAATGCAAATTTATAGAGATAATGTTTGTTACTTTAAACTTTATCATAAACATGGGAATCTTGAGTTCATATTTGACTTGGGGATATGGAGTAAGTCTATTGTTGTAAGAAGAAGTTCAATTTAGGCAACCTAAAAATGATATTTTTGAATCTAAGCTCGATTGAAGTTCCTCAAAACCTTGCCATAAACTCCAAGATTGTTTCTTCAAATTTCAGGAAAGTTTTAACTAAAGTTTAGTGGCATATGCATGATATTGTAATATTTATGTACAATTTATTAGAATCATTAATTTGTACAAAAATGGCCTGTAAGAAAAACTATGAATCAAAAGTGAAATCTGTAAAGCTGAGGAAAAAAAAAAAAAAAAAAAAAAAAAACACTATAATTTGGACCTCGGCACCATATGTCTGGGCATGATAAGTTGACATTTCAATTTGAACAACTAATTGTAGCATAGTGGAAATATGAATCTACACTTTGCTAAACCATTTGCTTAACCCCTAAAGGACCATTGTCCCTTCGGGGGACAAGTTGGACTTCAGGCATGTACATATGGCTAGACTACTTTGTGTGATTTTTTGAAACTTTTAATGAAAGTGGGGAATTCAAAGATTTTTGTGGGCATCTAATTTTTTTCTTCATTTTGACATTTAATGAAGAAATTATGCATGAATTTATGAAAATCTAGGGAGGACTGCCTGTCTGAAGAGCCCAAAAACTTCTTTTATTTATTTATTTAATTTTAAAATTAGAATTTGAAAATGGTTCTTTAGGTTTTTTCATTCATGAGAAGCTTTGAATCATTCCATATCAATCAATGACATGAAACTTATGAGGAGTTTTTGTTTGAGTGCAGTTATGGAATCTCTACTCTAAAATAAACTTTGAAGTCCTTTATTTTACTCAATTTTCAATATTAGGAAAACAAATTAAACTAAAGGAAGTAGATTTTTTATCACAACATTATCACCGTTGGGATTAGCCTTTAACATTTCCATAATTAAATTCTTAACAATTTAGTGTTTTGACTCATTCTCTACTTCTTTTTACTTACTATTTTTTCCCATGTCTTGTAAAGTTCCAATTGATTTGAAAATTCTGCCACGCATACCTAACTTGATCTCCTACATGGAAAAAATAAAGCGCAACTTTGGATAGAGCAATTTTTTTGTTATAAGAGTGGTCAAAGGCTTTTGAAATTTTTGGGTAGCATGGAAAAAAACTTTTTTTTCACTTTAGATGTAAATATCTCACTCCTCTCCATTTGAAATGAGTTGATTTTTTTCCCACAAGTACCTCTTCTAGTCTAGGACAAGATCATACTATTGGATTTCCCAAAAACAAAACATAAAATCCTTTTTTTCTAAACCTCCTAGAAGTGGCAGTTTTTAGTGATTTTGGCAAGAAAAAGGGCTTAGTCCTTTAGGGGTAAATGAAATTTATTTGGTTGCTATAATTTGTTTTAGGTTTGACAAAAATACTCCTTGAATTATACAAATACAATATCTAACAACTTTGAGATTTAGACAATTGAAACCAGCCTCATAAATGCAAGTCATCAAGTTTCAACATACATTCAAGCTCTAAAACATGTAACAGAAAGTACACTTTAGAAAGTTTATTTAGCAAGCGACAAGGCGGGGGTGATTGCAAGAAATACTTGTACTATTTTCTATCTCCTTCACCTCCTAAAATCTTAAAGTAATGTTCACTTCAAAGTTATAGATGTTCCCTACTTTTTTTGTATTTTTATAAATTATTTACTATTTTTAAGTGGACCCAAATTGCATGTCTACCTTTGTGGTTTTGGGGGATTTTAGTACTATATCAGGTCCAAAAAATCAAATTATGTGCCACAAACTAGGGAAGTGGTTTATCATGCATCATTACATGGATGGGTAGAAAGGTTTCACAAAATTCTAAATTCCATGCCATGCACATTGTCTCAAAGTGGGCATCCATGCTCCTTGCATTGGTGAAATAAAAAAACTTCCTTCAAAAACCACTTGCATAAGGTGAAGCTACTCAAAGAGATCAAAACTAGCCATTTTTTGTTTTATTTTTTGGGTTTTTTGTAATTACTAAAATTAAAAACATGGCAGCTTAGAAATTTTGATAATTTCCACTCCACATGCCTGCATAGTTCTCCTCTCCATTTACTGGCTTTACGTATTACCATTGGTCATTGACATCATTTGAGGATGTGCATTTTTTTCATCCATTCATTGAATTGCCATTATTGATAGTTGGCCTTCCTAAATGACATGCCCCGTGCTTTGTTCCCAATAGATTTGGGATGGGAGGAGCAGTTTAGATTTCCACTGCAAAGATGTTGTGTAGTACTTGCAATACTGGTGGCACTGCCAGTGTTACACCCAAAAAGAGGCATTTTGAGACAAAAACTTGAAGTCTTTCTTGCAAGCACCTGCAAACACCTCCAATTGCTACGCGGACACCCCCATAGCCAAGCCTATTAAATTTGAGATTATTGTTAAGCTAAAATATGAGATAAAACCAAAGCAATACTTTAGCGTACATTTGTGTCTACAAGGCGTTGCAAACTTACAACAAATATGCCTCATTTGTGACACGGTTAGGAGTTAAACCAATAAATGAAGGGCACAATTGGTTTAACTCTTGACAGTGTCACAAATGAGGCATATTTGTTGCATGTTTGCAACTCATGTAGACGCAAATGTTTGCTAGAGTATTACTTTGATTCTATTTCATATTTTAGTGTAATAATGATCTCAAATTTAATAGATTTGACTATGAGGGTGTCCACACAGCAACTGGGGATGTTTACGTAATTGCTCCCTTTATTTAACCCTTAAAGGCTGGGGGTTCACCATGGATACACGGCCCCCCGTGTATGCAGCGGGGACGAAAATTGTCCTTGTGGTCCTTTCAAGATTAATGACCATTTTTCAAGGAGAATTTGTATGAATGATTTGTAGATCATCTTTGTATTGAACATTGAATGACTATAATTGAAAATTGCTAAAATAAAATAAAAATGTACTCAAAAATCTCATTATTCATGGTTAGTGACCCTTACAATAGGTTTGCATTATGAACTTAAAGTGTAAAATTCTACCTATGGCAATTTAGAACCAATAATTACATTGTTTGTTTAGAGAAGATGATCTCATTTTTGAAGTGGGGAATTCCATCTATAATTCAAACTTTAAAAAAAAAAATCAGCTATGATGTATATGTAAATAGCTTAAATTAGAAGAACATATTGTACAAATGATATTGAAAAACAAACAAATAAACAACAAATAAGTTTAGAGAAAATAATAAGTGCACAACTTAGTACTAAGGTACTTCAATGACTCTTTAAGTAAAATTTTAAGAAATAAAGTGAAACACATCTAATTTGTAAAGCAAAGGCAAAAACATGTCTTTAAAAACTTAGACCTAGAAAAAATTATATCTAAAACTTATGCTCAAAAGAAGAACAATGAAAAATACCAAGAAAATGAAAATTTTGATGGATAATACCAAAAATATAGTAAAATTTTCAAAAAAAACAAAATTAAATTAATAAAAAAGGTTTCCAACTTAACCCCTAAAGGACCAATGTCCTTGCTCCAAACAAATGGGATTTTGGGCATGTACTTATGGGCAATTTCAAGAAACACTTGTACTACATTCTGTCCTCTACCCCTAGGCGGGAGGTAATAGGCTTGTATCTTTTGCATAACAAGTTCTTTTGACTTGAACTTTCAAGGTAAGGTGAACATCAAAGTTACTAACATTTTGTAAATTTTTGGTGTTTTTTAAAATTAATTCTATTTATTAGGGGGCCCTGATTGCATGTCTACCTTTGTGGTTTTGGGGGTTTTTAGTACTACATTGGGTCCAAAAAAGCAAATTTGTTACCACGAATCAAGGTAGTGGTTTAGGAAGCATCATTACACAGATCTATAAACCCATTTTATAAAACTCAAAAATCTCTGCCCTACACATTGTCTCAAAGTGGACATCCTTTCCCCCTCCATTGGTGCAAGACAAAAACCTTCCTCCAAAAAATACTTGCATTAGTTCAAGCTAATGAGGGAAATAAAAAATGGCCATGTTTTGTTTTATTTTTTGGATTTTTTGACTATTTTCTATAAAGAAAAAAGAAAATTATCTTTTTGTTGGTAATTTTTGTCCTTCTATTTTTGTGCATAACTTTTAGAATAAATTTTTTCTAGGTCTGACTTTTCACAAGTATGCTATTTTAAGTGCTTTACAAATTGTCCAATTTTTATTTATTTATTTCAAAAGCTCATAGTACTACCTAGTACTACCAGTTTTAAGGGTGTTTGATACAAAACTATGAAGTGTTTCTTGGAACTACCCTTATAGCTAGACTACTTTGTGTGATTTTCTGAAACTTTTATGGACAATGGGAAATTCAAAAATTTGCACAGGCATTTGATTCTTTATTCATTACAACATTTATTGAAGAATATATGCATGAGTTTCTAGAATTTAGTGGAGGGCAAGCATACCAAAACTTCTTAAAAAGGTGCATTTAAAAAAAAAATGAAATTGGTTCTTTAGATTTACATAGATGTGAGAAGCTTTGGATCATTCAAATTTGGTTGATTAGATGAAAATTATGAGAAGTTTTAGGTTGCACAAGGATGTGTTTGATATCTCAAAATGATTTGGGGGCATTTTTGATATTTTAACATAGCCAAGAGACATTTTAGATACATTCCCAAAAAGCTAGGATACGTTTTAATGATATTATCAAAAATAATCAGGGGTATAGTTGATATTTCAACACAAAGCTGAGGATTTTTTTTTTCAAATCTTGGAGGGGAATATTTGTTATTTTGAAAGAATAGAGGGACATTTTTTATAGTTTTTCTAGATTTAAAAAAGGGAAAATATCTAAAATGACCCTGACAAAGGGTCATATTTTGGAACTAGTTTTGACTATTTCAATATATTGGAAATAGGCCTAAGCTCTTGTTTATCTATACTAATAATAGGCTTGGTTCCATTAGTTGCGTAGTTGGGTGTCTATAATAGAATAAAATCTTTATTAGTTGAGTAGTTGGGTGTTGTTCCAAGAAGATTAAGTGACGGTTATGTGGTGGTTATTCTTATTTCTATGATTATGTGGCAGTTATGGTTGTCCTTGGAGATGGGTTATACACGGGAATAGGGATAGACAAGAGCTCAAGCCTATTTCCAATATATTGAAATAATCAACACTGGTTTTGAAATATGGCCCTTTGTTAAGGTCATTTTAGATATTTTCCCTTAAATCAAATTACAAAATAGGGGCAAGCTCATACTTACTCCCCTTAACCCCTGAACGTTGGGAAGGCCCTTTGTGGCCATATGTACATTTTTTTATACAATGTATTCAAGGGGGTTGGGAGTGAAATCAGATGTGACAATATAAAAGGAAGTAATATGTGTTGCACAAATGCCTTCAGGGCAACCTTCAACAACCCAAAATACTGAGAGAAAATTGTTAGAATATGGTGCTGTATCCAAGAGCCCCATAGGGGTTCAAGGGTTACCTTACTAAAAATAAAAAACGTAGAGCTTTACACCCTGAACCCTACAAACACATGTGGGCAGTAGACCGACCCAGCATGCTAGATGGCAGCCTAGATCCCAAGGCAGTGCTTGTCAGCAATACACCTCAGTGACTCATGCAGAGTGTACTAAGTTTAGACATGTCAGCTTTTAACCCCTAAATGCTCAACGACGGTATTTTAAAGTTCAATAAAACCTAACCAAGCTGATATTCTTAGTGTTTTAGAATTATTCATTTTGAAGTTTAGTTTTAGTTTCAAAAACCCAACTTTGAAAATTTTTGTTTGTGAAATTTTTATTTAAGATTTTGTGTAAGGGTGTCCATTGTAATCTTGAAATTTTTGTGTGTTGAGACCTCATGAAAATGAGTCTCAAATACATTAGATCTTGGAGAAAAATTCACACTCAAAATTTATTTTAAAAATTTATAAAAGAGATTTCAAAAAATTGTGAATAGATTGAAATTATGTATGTTATGATCTTTAACCTCATATTTTTTTGGTGACCAAAATTTTAAATTGACAAGTGAAAAGGGGATTGAAAGACTTAAAGTCATTTTTGTAGTTTTAACACCCTTTTGATCAAACATAATAATCTTTCTATCCATAAGTGGTATTGTTATGTTTTCTTTTCTTGTGTGATGTTTAACATATCTAGTTTGAATTTGCATGGTTACAACTTTAAAAGAATTATACAACTTATCAAAATATTGACTTTTTGTTCAGTTTAGAAAAAATTCCTAAAAGCTCAAAAAAAGCCTTGGGCATTTAGGGGTTAACAGTTCAACTTGCTGACTTTGCAAGAAGTCAAGAACTGCTTGTGCCTTGCAACAGTATTTGGGGAGAAATTTAAACTTTGTTTGCTAATTTTTGTTGCTAACCCAATTTTTAAAACATTGGTAAATTCTAGCTGTAATTTGCCAATATTTTCTAAATAATCTCCTACTACATCATTTTAAAAGTGGCTGATCTCTTTTGTTTAAAATATTTATTGGACAAAATCTATTTATGTCAAAAAAACAAATTGTTTACGATCATTTCTTTTGTATTTATCAAGAGTTGAATCTAATGCATCCCTCCACTCTGAAAAGGACAAAGATTCTCCCACTTCTAAACAATGGAAATAGAATTGAAAACAAATAAGTTTGTAATAAATCAATGTGAAAATTAAGAGTTTAGAATAATTGCTTTCATTAACTGAAAAAATCTAAACGTCTTCCAAGATATTTTTTTGTGATTCAACATTAAATGTTGAGACTTTGTTGTGTTTTTGCTCAAAAAAGTGCATCAATTAAAATATGGTTGTAATCAATTGTTGGGCCTTCAAGCATAGCACTTTTTAGATTAGTGATAGTCATGCAATTGCATTGCTTTGCACAAAGAAAGGCCTTTTGTACTTAATGAAACTCTTGTATTGACATTTAATTATTTTGGAAAGAATAAGCAAATTAGCATACTTCAATTTCCAATCCTAGTTATTAGCCACTTTTTTTTTTATTGTTTTAGTAACTTGTATCATGTATTTTAGAAAACAAGCAAGCAATAATCTACCCCTTCAAAATATCAGCCTCTAAGAGGCCTGAGCCCTCTTTTCTACAAAAATCAGTGAAAACTGCCATTTTTAGGGGAATGAGTAGGAAAGTAGGAAAAAAAGCTTTTTTGAAAACCCAACCATTGGATCTTGCCTTAGATTATGGGAGGTACTTGTGGGGAAAAAATGAGCTCATTTTTTTGGAGAAGAGTGAGATATTAACATCTAATGTTAAGAAAATAAGTTTTTTCCTTCCTACCAAAAACTTTTAGAAGCCTCATCTAAAGTTAAGAAAATAAGTTTTTTCCTCCCTATCAAAAACTTTTAGAAGCCTTTGACCACTCTTATAGCAAAAACTTGCTCTACACAAAGTTGAGGTTTAGTTGCTCCTTGTAGAAAACCAAGTTAGATGTGTGTGAGAGAATTTCAAATGAATTAGAAGTATATAACATATTTAAAAAAATCTTGGATTGTTGGAAGGTCATGAAATTTTCAAATACACCACAAAAATTTGAAGTAACATTCTGAAACTTCAATTACACTCACCCAAATGGCAAAAACCAAGGAATCTTAGCCTACTACAACTTGGAAAAAAATGAAAAAAAAACCTGAATTGCTCAAAAAATTAAAGTACCAAGTTTTACAAGGAATAAAAGAAGTACTGGAGAGTTGGGAGTCTCCCAAGATGGACTCCTTCCACTCTACTCCCCTTTACCCAAGTGGCCACACCTTGTGCTTGTAAGAGCTGACCCTTTTTGGAATCAACATCCACTTACAGAAGAGATGCTTGGCCCAAATTGCCCCTTTGAAGGGAAAAAAATTTGCAATAAAAAATTGGTCCTAAATGACTACAAATGTCCTAAACAATTAAAATTTAGTCATTGTATAATTGTTTAGGACATTTGAAGTTGTTGTGAACCAATTTTTTAGGATTTTTTTTTCTTTTACCTAATTTTGATAAATTCTTGCATATCTATTTTGTAGAACGTTGAAATGATAAAAACAATTTAGATGTTCACATAGATTATTGAATTCTCCACCTTCAATAAAAATTCCAAAAAGTCACACAATTTTATTTAGCTCTATGTACATGCAACACCATATTCATTAAATTGGGAATTTTTGGACAATTTGGGACTTTTGAAGGTTTTAGATGATCCCCTAAAACCGTGTTTATAACATTTTTTTGGGTACACGTGCCCTCACTTGAGAGGAGGAGTTTGCAAGGGAAAAAATCTTGATAGGTCAAACCAAATCTAATAGTTTTGAATTTGGTTTAAGTTAACCTTTTGAGTTTAAGGTGAAGTTTAGTTAGGGAATCGCAAATTCCCAATTTAATGAATATGGTGTTATGCCCAAAATCCATTTGTTCTCCAAGAAGACAATTGGGCCTATACGGGTTAATCATGTAAGTTTGATATAATTCTTTTCTTTTACCAATTGATTTCTAATCTTTATACAATTTTCTTTGACTTTGCCACCTACAAATATAAAACCAAACCACTTAATTTTGCCGTACCAACTAATTGACAATATACTAATAGCCAACTCTCATTCATTATTTGCCTGTCATACGTGTAGTTTATCCTATTATCATTATGTTTGAATTCAAGTATTATTTTAAAAAGACACAATACACCAAATGTCCAAATGTCATGGTTATGGTATCATCTGAAAGATATTCAAGTTAAGCTTTTGCATCAAGTTTCAAATTCATGAATGAGTGAAATATGAGTTAGTTATCATGGATTCAATGAGGTAAGGTCACGGTTAGAGCATCTCCACCTATGATTCAAACACGGGAAGACAGCGAGCCCGGTGGCTATTGGTTTGATTCTTGATGTCCACCGGTGGCACGGGCAAGAAAAATATTGAAGAGGCCTTGCCAAATTAGCCTCTGAGGCCATGCAGCTGTCAAGGAGTGAAAGTTTTTTGGCGCGTTGAATTCCTGCTCTTTGATTTTACATAATCGTGATCCAACCTAATCCAACACTGCTCTATTGTTGCTGACCTGTGAGAGGCCCCATTGTGCCAATGTCTTGTCTTGTCCATCACACGTGGCAGCCCCAAGGCCTAATGAGAGACACAAACTTTCTATAAATGAGCGGGTTCCTAGCTTGTGTGTTCCTTCACCGAGGCACCGGTGGACTTCCTCAATTCAACCTGGCAAATACAGTGATGTTGTGCCCTCTCAACTACTCTTCCTTGTCCCGTTCTCTCGGGTCCGGTGGAAATGCCCTTAAGCTCAAATTTGAAATTGCCCTATTTTCACTTCCTTAAAGGTTTCAACTGTCATAAATGATCATGTTTTGTCATTTTCATCTTTAGACTTCTTCTTCTTTTCCTTGGCCTTTGTGGTCATCCATAGTGGAGAGGCGCTATTTGGTGAGCACAAAATAGTGAGCCGTGAGCAGCGAGCCAAGATTTTGTGAGTAGGGAAAAATTTTAAGTTCAAAATCTATGAAAATTCCAAGAAAAAATCAAATATTTTGAAGAAACAAGTATTTGAAATACCAAAATTCTAATTTAAAAAAAAATATGCCTACGACCGTGAAAGATTGGAGACTATAACCATGGACAAAATTGCAAATACACTCTAAAATATGAGAATCTAGGTATAAGATGGTGCCTTGAACTAGTGATACATGAAGTAACTTCCATCTTGTAAATTAGAAACTATCAAACAAGGAAGCAGGCATATGTGCACCATTCAATGGCAAATGCAATGATAAAATTCATTAAGTATGTAAATAGATTATGTAGTTTAGCTAACTAGCAATGATATAATCACTTCCTGCAAGAATGTCCAACAACGCACTTTCTCAAATTCAATACTTTCATTGAAAATTTTAGAAATTTCAGTATCCATTCAAGCAATTTAAGTAATCTTTGTTTAGTCCATTAGGCTTAGAATTTACATATTTTAGAAATTAAATTTTTTCTTATAGAATATCATTGCATTAGTGGCTTCAATAAATTAACATAAAAATACAGACGTAAGAAGTACTATACTTCTTTAGAAATGCTACAGCACACATTGACATTGTAGTAAATCAAAGTAAAATACACAAAATTAATAACATATTTAATAAACATTTATTGTTTTGATGGTCCCATGTAGTTGAAAAAGGAACATGATATTCTTCCAAAAACTTGACATTTGATAAGATTTGGTGAAAACAACAACCCTCAAAATTCTTTACAAAGAAAACATTTAAATGATTTTAACTTGAATTAGAGAACTCTAATAAGGCTCAACTTTCTAAATTGGATTTTGGTTTAATTCACAATTATTCCATGTACCTTATGTATTGAAGGCAATGTTTTGACTAACCCTTGAACACCCTAGAGGACCAAAATGGTCCTCACACAATTTCACATGCATATTTGAAGTATTGGATCTAATTTTTTGATTTTGTTATAAACTGCAACTATCAAGGCATTCAAAAGGTCCATGCAAGTAGAGAAATGGCAAGGCAAGACAAATCTTATACAAGTGTCTTTAGAGTCTTAATTGGGTGAAACACCATACAGGGCATGGTGGCCAACAATGATCAATACTCATTGCAAGCTTCCTTGCATATGCTTTTTGGCAGCACAAAGTTTGCCAGAAAGGGATCAAGCATGTTCTAAACCCTTGTCAAGGCAACCTTTGTTGGGGCAACCCTCACCAATTGTGCTGGTCATTTTTTTTCATGCAATAGCAAATTGGAGCCCTAAAACTTAATATACAAAGAAGTAAAATTTTCAATAATTTATAAATGTGTGCATTCACATCTAATCTTGCTACTCAAAAATATTGAGATAAATTAAAGGTTTGCAGAATTTTGTAAAAATCATTAAATAGGAACTATTTATCAAAAAATGAGATTTTGTCATTACATGTTTGATCAAATGTTATAATCTCCCATCTTCCACAATCATTTGATCCCGAAATTTGTAAACCATTTTCTATGTAGATGTTCCACTATTTTCAATGATCACATTTTGTGAATCATCTAATTGATATATGATGCATCAAAGTTGTAAGTCCCCCAAAACCCTAATTTTGTTGAATATGACATTGGCACTCAAGAGTTAAAGTCTCATTTCTCAAAACATTTTACAAGTCCTACAAGCCTTTATTCACTTATTTTGCCTGCATTTGAGATCCGTTATGCTTTTGATTAGGGGTTTTGCAATAGATAAATCCAGGTTGGGTAAGAGAACCAAGCTCTTTTTTCTTCCAAAATAGCAGCAAAGAATGACAGAGTAATATGTAAAGATTCCAAAAGTAGGCCAAAAGGATGACCAAAAAGAGGGCCAAAATGCTGACCCAAGAACAGGTCAGAGAGCCAAGGTTAAAAAAGCTGGCTCAAGAGGCAAGCCTTTCTTTACATATTTTGTTTACTGTGGACTAGAAAGTGACTAAAGAAATGTGTAAGTTAGCAAGAACCCAATGCTTTTAGCAGCCATGTATGATGCTTTGGTGTCGAAGCATTTGCCTGAAGGGCTTGGAAGCATTGCCAAAAACTAATGTTGTGTCGATTTTGGATCCTCTTGTCTTGCACGCTCGTAGTTTTCTTCCAAACGGCCACGACTTCAAGTGCATTTATTGCGGGTCCAGTTTAGAACGTTTTGCCATTTGAAACAATCCATAGAATAAATCCAAAAACAAATTGGATCAAACAATCCTACTGCTTTGTCAAAATTAAAGTTATCAAAAATTGAGTTTCTGTTTTTGCGAGTGTAAAAAATTCCTTAAATGTTGAGAGCAAGGTGCTTTGCGAGGTTGTTTTGTGCTGCTCGTGAGGTTGCAGTTCATGCCAAGGTGCGCCAAGTTGAAGGCGATGGAAATTGCGTTGGTCATGTGTTTGTTTTAAGCCTTGGCAGGACAGGTTTAGCATGCCTTTGTCAATGCTTTTGGCCGCCATTACCTAAGCTTCGGCACCAAAGGCAATGCGTTTGAGAGTGCAAGTCATTGACGGGTCTCAAGTTATAAATGGGAAGGGGATCTTGAAGGTCAAATACGTGGGGTTTTACAAGGATAGTCATATGCTGCAAGTGTGTTGACAGCTTGTGCCATACTGTGCCGATAAGAAACAATGGAATTGTCATTGATTGCTTGGTATTTCTTGGCCATTGCAAAAAGTGTTTTGAACAACTTTGTCAATGCTTTGGGCCCCCAAAACATAAGCTTTGTCACAGAATGCTGGGTTTGGAGGTCCACTTGCATAGACAAATTGTAGGGATTTGAGTGATAAGAGACCTTCAAGGTCAAGAGAAAGGGGTTTTGCAAGGGAATTGGTGTCTTGATGTTGTTTTAGCAATTCCTGTCAATGTGCACTGGCTCAAGCAAGGATTTTTTGTTTGTTAGGTGATATTTTGGCCACATCAAGGAGGGTTTCTCTTAGCTGTCTTGAAGCTTATGGTTGCTGGAACCTAAGCTTTGGTCCCAAAGGTTGTGCTTGAATCACAAAGGGCATTATCAAATTCTAGGTTATCATTTCAAAAGTTGACTTTGAAGTTAGAATTTGAGCAATTTGATCATGGTATTTGGATTCTATTGTTATAAACGCAGCTTGTGTTAAGGTGCACCAGCTATGGGTAAGGGAGTTTTTGGATCTCATGCTTTTTTCTGGCCATAACTAAGGGGCATTGCTTGGCCTTGTTGTTTCTTTTGGTTGCTAGGACCTAAGCTTCGGCACCAAAGGTTGCCCCTGAATGATGAGGGAGATTATTAACTTTTGGGAATTTCTAGAAAAGGAGGACTGTGAATTTTGAAAGGAAGAGGTTTTATGATGTTATTTGACAGGTTCCTAGAATGGCAAGAATTGCAAGTTTGTAGAAAGGGGTGCAACACTTTTTTGACTATGCTGGAGGGAGGGTGTGAGCGGCGGGACAACTGTTGGTTGCAGGACATAAGCTTTGATGCCAAAGGCAAAAGTTTGGAGCCACGTGATATCTAAGAGCTAGGATTTCCAAAACAAAACAAGTATCTTGAGTAGCAATGGTGAAGGGTTTGGACAAGGCTACATTCATGGTGTTTATGCATTGTATTTCATGGCCAAATTTGCTAGCGCAGGGGTTGGATTTACAGTCTCTAGAGTGGGTGGTTTGGGTCATTTTTGTTGTGGGAAATGATTGTCTAGGTTGATGCCCCATGCCGGTTGGACTCATCCTTTGGTATTGATGGTTGTCATTGGAAGGCTCAGGACATCAACTGATTTTGTGTTTGCAAGCGCTTTGGGAGAATGCACGTCTAGTTTGGGAGTTCTGTGCAAGATTAGTTTGCCATTGCGGGGGTTTGAAGATGCTCAAAATTCTGTTTGTCTGAAGACCTAACTCATGATTCTTCAATAGTTCAATCCCGGCCAGCCAAGGACAATGTGATATCGTAGCCCATGATGTGTACCACCAGGTGAAACATCCAAATTCTATCTCTTTCCAACACATATATGCAACAGCATCCATTTTTTTGCCTAGAAATGCAGATAATCCTCACCCAACTTGCACACAACAAGATATTTGTCTAGCACAAAAGCCTTTACAAGTAGTGCCAATTCAAAGTTGTGTATAGCAAGGTCGTCTCAAATTAGAGCAAAACTATAGCTCTGACATGCTCTCATGTTGGAAGACAAAGGCTTGAGGGTTTTCATTGCAAAAGACAATGCCAAGGATTGTTTTTCATGCCAACTTCCAAGGCGCAAGAACCAGAGCACGTGCCTAGTATGATATCAACACGAGCCCTTGCCGCACCTTTGAATTTGTCCAAGTGCTTTGTGTTCATGTATAAGGAGTCCTCTGGTTGCAAGCTCTTGTTGCACCAAAACACATCCATGGCAAACAAGCAATGCAACAATCATACTTCTTTTGACAAGTGGAGCAGAATTCTATCCTCCTGTAATGACAATGACATTTTAGGAATATCATGTTGTACAATGCAACTTCCACATGCAAGTCCTCACTATTGTACAAAGTTACATCTGCACACTAGGGCGGCTACATCAAGATTCATGGCTTGACAAGGCAATCAACTAGGTCAAACATATTCTAAACAAGCAAGTGTGGCCAACTCTTATTCTTCTAGATTTGGTGCAGCATGTTGCATGCTTTGGTCCCAAAAATCCAACAGAAGAGAACTCTTGCAAGACCTTCTTAAACCTGCTTAAAGCAATATGGAAGTAAAGCCCTAAACTGAGAACTTCATTATGGTTTGAGATTCATGTGTTTTAAAAGGTACCCATCTATGCATGTTTAATTTCATGTTCTTATCTATTTGAAATTTTCTTGCATGGTACTTTTCTTTTACTATTCCAACTTCTTTTACTATGCCAACTTCCTGCACTAAGGATACTTTTGATTAAAGCACATTTACATATAATTTGTCAATCAATCTGTTTTGCTTTGTCAATTTCATAGATTTGAATCTACAAATTTATGATTTCATTGTTTCCTTAATCCATATTGTAAGTTTGGTTTTTTTATAATTCTCCAATTAATTTCTAAATTGTATCAAACTCTATTTTGTTTTGTGCTCTTTTTGTATTTCAAGTAATTTATTTCCTTCATTTTAGTTAAGCAAGTTAAGTTTTGCTCTTGTATTTTTACATGTAAATGGTAATTCAACCAGACCTATTTGCAAGAAAATATGTGCACGGTCTTGGGATACTTTTCCATGGTCATAGGTTTTTTGAATTTTTTGCTAAATTTTTTTGCTAATGGCTAACGGCTCACGAAGTTATGCTTACAAAATAGCATTTCCTATCCATAGTGCTAGCTAAACTAAAAACTTTAAGTTATTTTTGATATTTTACAATTGGCATTGCTATAGCTAAGGCATTGTGGGAGTAAATTATTTGTCTGACTGAGGTCTTCATAGCTAATATGCTCTATCTTTTGCAAATTTTGGTCCAATGAAAAAAAAAATTGCACTCTCACTAGAAGAAAACTACAAAAAACCGCATTTCACTTAACAAACTCATATGAAGTTGGTTGTGTTGAATTCTTTCTTTCCAACGCAAAGTTTCACGTTCCAATGCAAAATCTTGCATTGGAAACTAAAATTTTGTGTTGGAAAGGGAGACCTCAACATAATCAACTTCATATGGTTTTGTAAAGTGGAACGCAGTTTTTTGCGATTTCCTTTACTTATAAGTAAAGGACTCTAAGACCTTACCTGCAACACTTGTCAACTTGGATTTGAAGCTAATTCCTAAAAAATATGGATTTTTGAAAACAATAAAGTGATAATAGGGGCGGAATGATAATAAGAGCAGAGTGATAATAGGGTAATTGTACTCCATAAATGCTATAAGTAACATACACATGCTACAAGTTTTGAATATGATTACCATGTGCATATGCAGCTTTCTCCACTATCTTAGGAACACTTCAGGGGACCTATGTCATCCATGGTGCTACACATTTTGGAGGTTGCCTATTAGAGCCTCCTTCCATGCTGCATTGGTAGGCAAGGTTATTCTAGGCCATTACTCACACTTGGCAATTTATTAGGAGGAGAGCCCTTTCGAATTTGCTTTAAAGTACTTCCATGTGGGAGTCCAAAAAGCACTTTATGACATGTGGGAGCAAAAGATAGGTTAAATAAATCCTTCTCAACCAATGAAAAGAGTTGCGAATTCAAATACAAGTAAAAAACAATGTCTTATATGACTGCTAAAAATGATTAAAAATGAGTCATTTCTTGCTGAATGATTGTATCATGACTAGTCTCATTTGGTCACAATTTAGTTATTTTGTAGTTGTTTAGTGGTCTTTGTCATTCAGCCATTTAGAACATTACAATATCTCATTTTTTACGTCATGCTAGCTTTGTCTTTATCGGGAAGAAAGAATTGTTCTCTCTTTCTTGAATCCAGCCGCCTTTTTTTTTCTGAAGGCATTTACATTTTCCCAATTCCCAATGGTGCCATTACGTTTCCACTAACAAAATCAAACTATCATGTGGCAATGTGTCTTGATCTTAGTAACTGCTTTATAAAATCCACATTTGTTATCAAAATGCCAATCCACATTCAATAACAAATAAGTGACAACACAGTTATGATTTAGTCATATATCAATAACGGATAAGTGGTCACATAATTCTCATTTAGTCATGTATCAATAACGGATAAGTGAGCCCATAATTTTCATTAGTCATATATTAGTTGTTTGTTAGTTTTGAAGCAAGGTGCTACGGTGCTCCAACAAGCACTTACATTCATTTTGTAGTGCTTGGTTAGTCGTTTTCTAGTCATTTGTACATTCCACTTAGTCATATTTTAGTTGTCACTTAGTCATATATTAGTTGTTACTTAGTCATATTTTAGTTATCACTTAGTCATATTTTAGTTGTTCTTAAGCTAACTACTATTTGATTTTGGGCATTTAGAGTTTGGGGTAACTGCTTGTTGTGTAGAAATAGTGCGTTTTACTAGTAATGGTAGCGGATAGTTCTATATTAGTCACCACATAGTCATCTTTTTTAATTCTAACGTTGGCAGTTTAATTATTATAAAGTAGTTTCAACCCAGTCACTATAGAGTGGTTGAAGCAAACTTGAAGTGACAACATAGTTGTCATACAATCACATGAGATTTGGGGTTCACAATGCAGTAACTCCTCAAACAAAATACAATCACCAACTATTAACACAAGTATATAAAATTTAGTCACAATCTAGTCACCAACCATTCACAAAAGCATACAAAACGTAGTTACAAATTAGAGTCACAAACAAGACACAAACTAGTCACAAACTAATCAAAAATTAGTCACAAAATGCAGACATCATTTAGACATAATAGCATTACAATGTAGCCAAGTTACGTTACAATCACAATATAGTCATTATACATTCCATATGAAGTCCCATTACAATCACAATACAATCACAATTCAATTGCAATGCAGTTAAGGAGTAGTCGCCATGCAATCATGATTCGGTTGATTCACGGTTGCTATTTAGTCACAATTCAGTACAGACTTTATGTAAAATTTAGATATACAGTTCAAGGTTTTCAAAACCTCAAAGTATATCCACTGTTCATTTAGCACTCACAAACTATCCCAAACACTGCTTTCTAAACCTAGTCAACATCATTTGCACACGCCTGCAATTTCAGCAATTTCATATAAACAATAAAAGCACAACCTAAAAATGAGTTATAATATTGTAGCACGTAAAGCCAACAAACATTGACAAGTGCGCAAAGCAAATAAACGTGCAAAGAACATAAAGCCAACAAAACCAAAGAAGTGCACGTAGCCAACAAACCTTGACAAGTGCACAAAATCAACAAACTCTCTAAAAAGCACAAAGCCAACAAATCAAGTCTACAGAGCTAAACCCTAAACTTAAAAGTGGCTGTTGCATCTTCACCTTACAAACTATCAACCCTAATCTCAATGAAGGGTTTAAACTGACTCAAAAACTACAACTTGATTTTTGGGGTGATTGCTATTAAAACTTAGATAACATTTTTTTTTGGCAAATTTAATATCAACAATGTGTTTAAAACATAAATTTGCATAAAAATGAACTATTTACATGCTAAAATTATTGTAAAGCATTCAAAACATTCTTTTTTTGCAAATTTTAATGTTTTAACTTCTAATATTTGAATGTATTAAATTTTTATTTTTATTTTAAATGATTTCTTTTTTAATTTTGTTTGACTCCTATCTTTAAAAAATAATCAAAATCATGATAAAATTTATATATATATTTATGAAACATTATTTTTAAGCTTTCAAAGAGTTTTAATTATAGCTTTAAATTGTTAATTATTGTGATAATAATCATAATAACAATAATAATAGTAATAATAATAACAATAACATTAATAATAATAATGTATTGAATGTATGACGCAAATATAACTAATGTACAACTAGCACATGCTTGGAGAAGATTATAGTGACCTAACTACAACTCTTGTAAAACTAAAATATGACTAAACTCTTAAACATACAGTTTAATGAGCTAACCAAACTACACCTCTTTCAAATAATTGGTTGGAATTGGAATAGGTAGAGCAAGACCTTTTTTGTTTTGAAAGCTACAATATGTGGGCCCAAAAAGAAAATTGCACCGTAAATCCTAAATTAATTTGCTCAAGTTATATTCTAATAATAATAGTAGAAAAAAAAAACCCATGAACTTCTAAGTGACAACAAATGCATGACTATAATTGGGTTCTTCCATAATTGTCCTATAGTCATTTTGTAGTCATTTTGTAATCATTTTGTAGTCATTTTGTAGTCATTTAACTGATGTGGTGACATGTTATCTATGATCACGTTTGTTTAACTCCCATTAAACCCTAAACCCCTAAATCCTAAAACATTCCTTGCTCCTCATCCATGACCCATGAAATAAGATCAAATCCTAATCATTAAATTAAAGTGATGGAAAGAACAACATTAACTCAGCAGAAGAGGTAGAAGCATGTAGAAGTCATTCATTAGTCTTCAATTAGTTGCACATAAAAATTGCATGAAAGTCATTTATTAGTTATGGATTAGTCGCACGTTAGTAAATATAGAACTAGTATCTAGCAACATCCAACTTTATGCTGCTTATTTTCCTAACAACTTCATTAACCTACTTACTCAAAACCAATTTATTTATAGAAGTCATATCCTAGTAGTGAACTAGTAGTGCCACAAAACGTGCTAAACAACTAAAAAATGACTGTTGCAATAGTGTGCATTCACATAGTCTCAAGAGAACAAAAAAGAGCTAAAAATAATGCTACCGGGCAGTTCCAAAATTTTGAGAGAAAACCGTGAAAGATGTGTTTTTGCATGAAAATGATGTGGAATGAAAGTTGTAACTCTTTAGTGGTTCATTAACTAGTAACACCTTAGTAATACTATAAATTCATGTTTTGGGCATACGACTAAACCACTATCCTAGCTAAACGATGTCAGACACAACAACAACCTCATCCGCTTATGGATGAGAATGTACTTATGAATTTAGAAGATTATGATTCTGTGGAGAGTTTCATATGAATTGTTCAAAAGAATGACTAAAAAACAACTATTTCAATGTCAATCATTTCTTAGTCACATCATAGTCGTTTTAGAGTCATTTAGGATGCCCAGTCATAAAACATGTGATCATATAGGACGTTGTTTTTTACCTGTGATCCCCACCATCCAATCCTTCTTGCAAGTCACACTCATTGTAAAAGTAATTTAAACTTAGGGTTTTACTATAGTGACTCCCTAAATTGTTATTGAGACATCCCCCTTTGAGCATGAAAATGTGATTTTTATGCTGATTTGGTGATTTTTTATTTTGTATCAAAAAGATTTGTTTCACCTTTATCATTTTAAGGCTATATTATAAAAAGTAGGTGCATTTAACTTTTAAACTAAAAGTATAAGACTTTTGAGTTACATAATGCAAAAATATATAGAAATTTAATATAGGTGCAATAATATTTCAATTAGTTTTTTTTTGTATTTGTCATGTTCTCTTTCAAGGTGGTGATAATGTTGTGATTGAATGAATGATGGACCACTTAGAAAATCAAAAAGAGCACTAAAGTATCAAATTTCATGCCTAGAGGGGGTGTCTCGTTAGCAATTTAGGTTGTCACTATAGGTATTCCCTAAACTTAACCCCTGAACATCACAAAAGCCCTTTGTGGCCATATGTACAGCCATATATATAAACATATTTCAGCTGCTATGAGGGTTTTCCAAAAAAAATTATGCACCCACCATCATACAACCCTTGGATATGTATGGTTGTAACACTTCAACTTCAACTGATTCAAACTTCTAAATATTGGTTGCAACTATATTTGGTACCATAGCTCTAGAGCCCAAGGGCCCTTCAAGACGGGCCTACAACCATGGATTTTCCATGGAATTGCAATCGTCTTCTAGGAGTTATTTTGGCAACGTAATCAACATCAAAATTCAATGTTATAATTTTTGTAGAAGAAGGTATGTGCATACTACATGTATAAAAAACGTTCATAAATTTTGGGGAAATTTTGAAATTATTGTGATTTTTTGAAGCAAACGCTAAAGAAATCATATTAATTATAAAATGTATTGAATTATGCCAATTTTTTTATCATGGATGTGAATGATGATGGAGATCATCATGATGGGATTTTTTTTCCCATGTTGATAAAGTTTGAAAAAGTAACCATTCCATGGTAATAGGTACTTAATTTGTGAGAGTAATAAAATTTTCCAAACTTAAATTTTTTCAAAATCTTAATGTACAAGGAGAAACTAGATTTAGTAAACTTTCTTGAGCTTGTTATTCTCAAACTAAAAACTCATGATTTTAATAACTCATATTGAGTTTTGGTAAAAAGATCCTCAAAATTCAAAATACACTACTTGGTGGTGCATCTTTACTACTCAATTGGCAAGTGGGACCCTTTCATGAACATTATGTAGGCAAAAGCTATCTATCTACATCCTCTAAATTGCACTATTCATATCCCAACCGAATCTTAGATAAAAAATAGTGTTATTTCAATGTCCGAGCACTTTTCAATCATCCAAAAGCCACAAATGACTACTGCAACATTTACATGCTTTCCACCTGATAACTTAAGTTACATCCAATTTCTCCCTATTTAAGCTTACACCCTTGGCTTTTGTCATGTTGGTTGGTTCTTTGATGGTTTTGTTCACAATGTTCTACACTTGCCTTTGGTTTATACGCTCATTCTTTTTGTAATTGCACGCTTCTAAACAACGCGACACTTTGAATACAACTCAAACGTGTTGTACCTTACCTTTGTTCCTAACTCTCAAAGTGAACAATCAACCAGGAATTTTGAACCGCTAAGCGCCCAAACCATATTCACCAAAATCAAGATTTTGAGAGACCTACAACTGTAATACATTGTATTTTAGTCATTCAGATGATCCATTGAAAACATAGGGACAACCGCTATTTAGAGAACAGTTTGCAAAGTTCCATTCTTGACATTTGGAGAAATATTGACTAAATTATTAAGTTCACTACATTTTCATAATATAATCAGCCCTTTATAAATATGACGGTGTGACCTTTATAAGAGTTAAAATCTTATACGTGTAATCTCTACTCCCCATTCCCCATTTTTTATAATGGAAAGAGTGCTTGGAAAGTATCAAGCATTTAGTTTTATTATTATCAATATTTCAATTTTCTAAAAATCTTACTTGGATAAACATTAAATCATCCAGATAATGATAAATTTGTCATTAAAAAAAATTAATATACAAAGACAAAACATTTCTCTTTTCTAACCACATGATTGTTGTAAATCATTCTTTTGATTTAAACAACATAATTTATGAGGATCGTTTTCTTTTTGAATTATTGATGATGGTAGAAAAAAATTGGAGAGCAGAAATTAACACCTAAACGTTTACTAGGCTTGGTAGTTCAGGCTCTATATACAATGGTGTTTGGATAAGGTCAACACTTTGGGAGGGAATATATAGTTGATCATATCCAAGTATTGACTTTAAAGAAACACTCCATCCAACTAATCTAAAATACAAAAAAGAGAATAGGAACCTTGACACTATCTAAACCTTTCTCTTACAAAGGCTGATCTTATCCAAGCACTACTACTCATACAGTCACAAATTGTGATCACTCAAATTGCAGACTGGGGTTATTGGAGATTGGTTCCAATAGATGGGTTTGGATTTCTAGCAAGGTTTGGGTGCACTTTAGCAACACATTCTAGGGCAGAGTACTCCCAAGTTCTTTGATGTAGTGGGATTGCGGTAGAGTTTTGCTACTGAGGTGCACGGTTTCTTCGATCCATATGGTTTACCATCCTCACATGGGAACATCACACAAGCGGCGGTTCAATAGCTGGTCAAGAGTTCAACTTCCGTTTCATTTTCAAAATTCCTATTCCGCATTGTTTGCTCAATGAAGACTGAGGGCGGATTTTTGGATTCTCCTTTCTCCATAAGAATAGAGCGGTTTCTTATCAATCAATTTTGATGGCCTTTGTATTGGGTTCACAAGGGGTGCAAGTTGAGTATTCACTTGCAAGTGATCAGTTTTGGTGTAAGGTACCTACCAGCAACAACCTCACAATGCAAATGACACTCTCAAATTATGTGAAATGGACTGCACTATAGAAGAAATTTAGTTCCCTTATAGGCAGTAGCACGCTACAAGACTCCATTGGGTTGGAATTGTAGTTGAGGGTTGGCCATCGACAAAAAGCCTTTGACGACAAGCAGAATTGCCTAATCAACCAAGCCCCTCAAGAAGACCAGACCACAACTACATCCTCAATCAACCACATCCGATTCACAATAACTCCACTCCATCAAAATTACATCCATCAAAAACACATTTGGAGCCAAAACCATTACCGTCTCCCTTGGAGAGACCCTCAATATGAACAACAAGAAACTCAAAACGTACAAACATGTATTTGCAAGGAAAGGCGATACAATATTGATCATAAAAAATCGTATCAATGGGGCGCCATTCAACAGAGATCCATGCTTGGGATTTTCAAACAAACTATTAGAGCACATGACATCCCAGTCTCTCTCGCACTCTGTCCTTGCCAACAACACAAATTGACCATTCTTGCCAAACTTTGCGCCACCAAGGCAACCCAATTGCCAAGTAATTGCCTAGAAATCATGCTCTCTTCTGGACTGGACAGATTTTCCCGCCCATACGTATTTGTAGCTGCTGCTATGTATTACAACTTCCACACCATGGAGGAGTCACCGCATGCTTCCACAAATTGTTAGGAAATGTCCAGCTTCAAGCTAATACAGCCTCCTCAAATTCTCAGAGAAAACCTCGCCCCCCAAAGGTGCTTGAATACGTGATAAACCCCTAGTATTGGCCATACTGGCATGCTGGGATTTTTAGGGGTTAACACCATCAACATGTGCAAACTATTAGAAGTATAGTGAAGCACAAGATTTTAGGCATTATTGAAAGAACTTACACTTTTATCACGTGAAAATTCAAACACATTGCCTAGTATGATTGCTCACAAATTTGTCAGTTGTGAATTTGAATTTGACCTAGCCTTATCAATTCTTGCAAGAAAAGTTTGGCCATGTATAAATAGATATTATTGTAAAAAATGAATTTAACAAGGCTATGCTAGTAGCAATGATTATTGCACCTATTTTTGTAAAAAAAAAATTGTAACTATTTCATCTAAAAGTTATACTTTGTCAGATACCTCCAAAATCACACTAGATAGGAAAATTGAATTTTAGAGTTGAGTTGAATATTTACAAATTTTGATTAATTTAATTTTAAGACTTATTATAGAGTGATGTAATCATCATCTTTAGCAATATAGTGTCAATGTCTTTCATACGGTGCACTTAAGCTTCTTCTTGATGGACTCAATTTTTTGATAACTTTTTTTATGACAAAGCCTCAAGCTAACCACTTCATTTGGGAGTTGTTAGTTATGAGTGTCATGCACTATAGTACAAAAGTTTCACTCCTTTTTTAAAAGAGTGGTTGTAATTTGAAAAGTGTTATTTTCCTTATTAGATGTTTTATAAATGTTAAACTAGTAAAAGCTAATTTTATTTCTCCTAACACTAAACAAATTTTAGAATGAAAACATTTTATTAGTGTTGTGGAAAGTGATAATTCCTAGTAGTAACACTTACCAAAAGATCAACTATGCAAAACAAGAGTCCAAAATACAAAAAATGGCATTTCAATCCTAGAGAAATATGATCATGGGGTTTAAGGTTTGGACATTGAGGTCATGCAATTGGGTGTAGGGATTTATTTCTCTATACATGGAATTTAGGACTTCATCTAATTTGTTTAGGATTTTGGGCACACAATTAAGAAAATTTGTTGCAGTAAACAGTAATATACAATTGGTTTGGTTCACAAAATTACAAGACAACAACAAGGACTTCAATTAGACAATTTTGGAATGCTCATATTAGGATAGACTAAGGGCATCTTGCCATGCTGCACAGGAAGGCAAACCCACAGCAAAAGTACAAACATTTCCCCACTGAACTTTACATGGAAGGACCTTATGGGATACTAATCACAAATCCTGATTGACTAACTTTGATGAACAAGAAAGCAAGGTTTAGGGTTTTGCCAATTGATTGATTAGCTTTTGAATTGCGGTAGAAGGTAATTTGTTTTTTTATAACCTCTAATAGAAGGTCAAATCACAAGTAAAAAACAACGTCCTATATGATCACATGTTTTATGACTGGGCATCCTAAATGACTCTAAAACGACTATGATGTGACTAAGAAATGATTGACATTGAAATAGTTGTTTTTTAGTCATTCTTTTGAACAATTCATATGAAACTCTCCACAGAATCATAATCTTCTAAATTCATAAGTACATTCTCATCCATAAGCGGATGAGGTTGTTGTTGTGTCTGACATCGTTTAGCTAGGATAGTGGTTTAGTCGTATGCCCAAAACATGAATTTATAGTATTACTAAGGTGTTACTAGTTAATGAACCACTAAAGAGTTACAACTTTCATTCCACATCATTTTCATGCAAAAACACATCTTTCACGGTTTTCTCTCAAAATTTTGGAACTGCCCGGTAGCATTATTTTTAGCTCTTTTTTGTTCTCTTGAGACTATGTGAATGCACACTATTGCAACAGTCATTTTTTAGTTGTTTAGCACGTTTTGTGGCACTACTAGTTCACTACTAGGATATGACTTCTATAAATAAATTGGTTTTGAGTAAGTAGGTTAATGAAGTTGTTAGGAAAATAAGCAGCATAAAGTTGGATGTTGCTAGATACTAGTTCTATATTTACTAACGTGCGACTAATCCATAACTAATAAATGACTTTCATGCAATTTTTATGTGCAACTAATTGAAGACTAATGAATGACTTCTACATGCTTCTACCTCTTCTGCTGAGTTAATGTTGTTCTTTCCATCACTTTAATTTAATGATTAGGATTTGATCTTATTTCATGGGTCATGGATGAGGAGCAAGGAATGTTTTAGGATTTAGGGGTTTAGGGTTTAATGGGAGTTAAACAAACGTGATCATAGATAACATGTCACCACATCAGTTAAATGACTACAAAATGACTACAAAATGATTACAAAATGACTACAAAATGACTATAGGACAATTATGGAAGAACCCAATTATAGTCATGCATTTGTTGTCACTTAGAAGTTCATGGGTTTTTTTTTTCTACTATTATTATTAGAATATAACTTGAGCAAATTAATTTAGGATTTACGGTGCAATTTTCTTTTTGGGCCCACATATTGTAGCTTTCAAAACAAAAAAGGTCTTGCTCTACCTATTCCAATTCCAACCAATTATTTGAAAGAGGTGTAGTTTGGTTAGCTCATTAAACTGTATGTTTAAGAGTTTAGTCATATTTTAGTTTTACAAGAGTTGTAGTTAGGTCACTATAATCTTCTCCAAGCATGTGCTAGTTGTACATTAGTTATATTTGCGTCATACATTCAATACATTATTATTATTAATGTTATTGTTATTATTATTACTATTATTATTGTTATTATGATTATTATCACAATAATTAACAATTTAAAGCTATAATTAAAACTCTTTGAAAGCTTAAAAATAATGTTTCATAAATATATATATAAATTTTATCATGATTTTGATTATTTTTTAAAGATAGGAGTCAAACAAAATTAAAAAAGAAATCATTTAAAATAAAAATAAAAATTTAATACATTCAAATATTAGAAGTTAAAACATTAAAATTTGCAAAAAAAGAATGTTTTGAATGCTTTACAATAATTTTAGCATGTAAATAGTTCATTTTTATGCAAATTTATGTTTTAAACACATTGTTGATATTAAATTTGCCAAAAAAAAATGTTATCTAAGTTTTAATAGCAATCACCCCAAAAATCAAGTTGTAGTTTTTGAGTCAGTTTAAACCCTTCATTGAGATTAGGGTTGATAGTTTGTAAGGTGAAGATGCAACAGCCACTTTTAAGTTTAGGGTTTAGCTCTGTAGACTTGATTTGTTGGCTTTGTGCTTTTTAGAGAGTTTGTTGATTTTGTGCACTTGTCAAGGTTTGTTGGCTACGTGCACTTCTTTGGTTTTGTTGGCTTTATGTTCTTTGCACGTTTATTTGCTTTGCGCACTTGTCAATGTTTGTTGGCTTTACGTGCTACAATATTATAACTCATTTTTAGGTTGTGCTTTTATTGTTTATATGAAATTGCTGAAATTGCAGGCGTGTGCAAATGATGTTGACTAGGTTTAGAAAGCAGTGTTTGGGATAGTTTGTGAGTGCTAAATGAACAGTGGATATACTTTGAGGTTTTGAAAACCTTGAACTGTATATCTAAATTTTACATAAAGTCTGTACTGAATTGTGACTAAATAGCAACCGTGAATCAACCGAATCATGATTGCATGGCGACTACTCCTTAACTGCATTGCAATTGAATTGTGATTGTATTGTGATTGTAATGGGACTTCATATGGAATGTATAATGACTATATTGTGATTGTAACGTAACTTGGCTACATTGTAATGCTATTATGTCTAAATGATGTCTGCATTTTGTGACTAATTTTTGATTAGTTTGTGACTAGTTTGTGTCTTGTTTGTGACTCTAATTTGTAACTACGTTTTGTATGCTTTTGTGAATGGTTGGTGACTAGATTGTGACTAAATTTTATATACTTGTGTTAATAGTTGGTGATTGTATTTTGTTTGAGGAGTTACTGCATTGTGAACCCCAAATCTCATGTGATTGTATGACAACTATGTTGTCACTTCAAGTTTGCTTCAACCACTCTATAGTGACTGGGTTGAAACTACTTTATAATAATTAAACTGCCAACGTTAGAATTAAAAAAGATGACTATGTGGTGACTAATATAGAACTATCCGCTACCATTACTAGTAAAACGCACTATTTCTACACAACAAGCAGTTACCCCAAACTCTAAATGCCCAAAATCAAATAGTAGTTAGCTTAAGAACAACTAAAATATGACTAAGTGATAACTAAAATATGACTAAGTAACAACTAATATATGACTAAGTGACAACTAAAATATGACTAAGTGGAATGTACAAATGACTAGAAAACGACTAACCAAGCACTACAAAATGAATGTAAGTGCTTGTTGGAGCACCGTAGCACCTTGCTTCAAAACTAACAAACAACTAATATATGACTAATGAAAATTATGGGCTCACTTATCCGTTATTGATACATGACTAAATGAGAATTATGTGACCACTTATCCGTTATTGATATATGACTAAATCATAACTGTGTTGTCACTTATTTGTTATTGAATGTGGATTGGCATTTTGATAACAAATGTGGATTTTATAAAGCAGTTACTAAGATCAAGACACATTGCCACATGATAGTTTGATTTTGTTAGTGGAAACGTAATGGCACCATTGGGAATTGGGAAAATGTAAATGCCTTCAGAAAAAAAAAGGCGGCTGGATTCAAGAAAGAGAGAACAATTCTTTCTTCCCGATAAAGACAAAGCTAGCATGACGTAAAAAATGAGATATTGTAATGTTCTAAATGGCTGAATGACAAAGACCACTAAACAACTACAAAATAACTAAATTGTGACCAAATGAGACTAGTCATGATACAATCATTCAGCAAGAAATGACTCATTTTTAGTCATTTTTAGCAGTCATATAAGACATTGTTTTTTACCCGTGATCGCAAGGGGGGGTGTTGGCATGGAGCGCTTGAGTTCTTTCCTCTCCTATTAGATGCAAGTAATTTTTGTAACCATCTCACAAATGACCTCTCTGCCTATTCAATCTGGTTCTTTTAGCGTTCGTGCTTGCCTACAAACTTAACTTAAATTGTGTGTGCAACCCATGAGTTCTTTAATTTACTGTGCTCCGTCATACTGTGGCGCTCATTGCAACAATACTCTCGCGTGCATCACCAGTTAACTTATGTCCGGCAGAGCGCTATTGCTTTGACTTGCATCTGGTTTGTGTAAGGCCATCTAAAGCACACATAAGGCGTTGTATCAACAATGTACTTATGTGCTTATCTTTCAACTCCTCCATCCTTTCTGTTGGTTTCTTCCATGGTCCTTTTCCCCGCTTGCAATTCCAACCATCATGCGCAACCTAGATGAATGCATGGTTGAGTGGCTCAAAATTGTGTCACATTATAAAGAATTGCACACATTCAATTTTTAAATGCCAAAAAGGTACATTGGAAAATTAAAAAAAAAAAAAAATGATTCTAGAGACTTAAACTTTATTGTAAGCACAATAATGTTGTTCAATTTCTATTTTAGCATTTTATGGAGGTGTGGAGGACATTTTTGAAAAAACATGAGTGTGACAATTCTGCTGTCTGCAAGTTTCTCAAGGACTTTTTAAAGATGGTTTAGTTACTTAAGAGAATACAAAGGACTATGATTCTAGTGGGAATTTGAGTAAAATTTTAAGAAATTATAGTCTTGTTTTGTAAATTTATATTGAATGTTTGCAAAGGACTTTTTAATGCCTTTTTAATCTTGGATTTTACAAAGTCCTTTTTTCCTTTGTCTTTTATTTATTTCCTAATTTTTTTTTAAACTAGAATATTTTTCTGAATTCTAGGATAGACTTTTAGCAATAAGGAAATTTTGAATAACTTTGAATGATTGAAATCTAAGCCCTAGAACATAGCTTGCAGCGAGTAATTTCAAAAAGAACAGATCCAGAGACATCAAACCGTTGGATTGAGTTTATAAGTCCATTGTAGACATGAAAAGGCTACTTAGCCGCCATGACACTTGATGTAATTACAAGCTAAGTCTTGAATCAAAACCCTAAATCCACTCAAGGGACTTTGAGGACAAGGACTTTTGCCAAAATTGAGCCACTCAACCATGCATCTAACCACCTGCCTGAATGCTTAAGAATTGCAGTACCTTAGATATCGATTGCTATTAAGAGAGCTGATAGAATCGTTATGTAGGTTGCTAGTTACTCAGTCCCCACCAAGAGCCCCATAGATATTGTCAAACCTAATTGTTGTCTGTGACATTATAGCCCTTGTCACTAGATTCCATTTTCACATAACCTTAAACTGGTAGTGCTAGGAACATACATTTGCAATGTCTCTGCTTGTAGATTTCAGTTGAAACAACATCCGCCTTATGTTATGCCATGGTCAACCTTATGAGTGTTGTACATACACAAAAGTAATTCCGCTTTCCAAAGGCTTATGTGGCTCAATCTTGTCTGGTCTGTGCCAAACAATGTTTAAATAGAGGGCTCTTATTGCTATTTTTTTGGTTGATGGTTGTGTTTTTTAGTGTATTGGGCTATGGCTAGTGGTGGATATGTGTCACTCTCACTTGCTGTCTAACTTAGAGCACCATGACCGTAGCATACTCAAGCGATCAGTCAAGCGCTTTAGAAGTCAACAAAACTTACAAATAATAACAAACAAAATTCAAGAATAATGACCTTTCATATGCATTGGTTGATTTGGTTTTCTTTATTGAGGTAGGGGATAATGGAAAGAACTATTGCAAAGATTCTATTATTTAGGATTTTTGGGAGGATGATTTGTGCAATCCCCTTAGTAGCTAGCTCTCATTTGATTGCATTGCATGACGTGGAACATATGGGCCCTTTAGGCTACTTCATTTTAGCTTAAAATAATGCAGTTGATTGTGCTCAAGATTGGTTGCTTTTTGCGTTGAGTGAGACTGTTCATCGGCATTCTCCAGTTTGCCAATTCACCACCAACTTCTTCCAATGACTATCGCATATCTTGCTTGCTACAATGCTGCTCAATCATTTGGCTTGTATTGCTCATTGAATTCCTTGACCTTTGCCACCCCTTCTTATTTACTTTTGATGTGCTGCGTTTGCTATAGCCCCATATTGTAGCTATCATTGCAGTAGGTTCATGAACTCCCTATGTTACCGCTTTTCATAGAGTATTGCCTCTCCATTTGTAATGTTCAAATGTCAAATTGTTGTGAGGTTGTGCAATTCCTCTGACCACGTTGTTGTTACTTCATTGCATAGGTGCACACTTACGGTACTAAGGTTTTTGATCTATACATGGTTGGTCTTGTCAAGGCCCTAGCTCTTGTACTCCTCTTAAACAATGTCATACATACTAAGTTGTTGATAGGAGGTTTTTCAGCAGTTGGCAATGTTGTTTGTAAGTCATGTTTCTTTTATCGTACTCTTCTTATTTGCGTTGCTTCCACAATTCCTTTGGTACTTGGTGGTTTAGTTTTGCTGTTTAGAAATACCAATACTCCATGTCTCTTCTCAAAATGTAATACCTTGTTAAAATTATTACTTTTGATTATAGGTCTGCTGCTTAGTGGAGGTAAGTTTTGACGTGTCTAGCCATCATGGATGAATTTGCCAGGTTTTTTCCAGTTGGATGCTTTCCTAGAAATCCTACATTTTATTCTTGTGACATACATTCTTACATTCATTCTCCAAATTTATGTAGCATTTTGTCAAGAATATAATTGTAGGTTGTTTTTGTAATACAAAGATTCCTCTTTCTAAACAAAATATTGGCATCCTCACACCAATTGCACGGGTGGAAATTAAATGTTACAAAAGTGCTGATTAAATTGTCCTTTCTTATGCCTCTATTCAAAGTTATAGAACCTTGCAATTTTTGAGGTGTGCGAGATGCTTATGTTGTTGAAAGTCTGGTGCGCACTAGCACCCTCTATGCTTTCATGCAATGGTTGGGTTGGAGTCATGTCCTCTTCACAATCATTGCCAAAATACCTGAGGTAAAGCCTGGCTTCCTAGACAACCTCATTGATTTCATTTCACTTCTATCTTTATTGTTACAAGTATGGGATGTGGTCTGTTGATGCGTCTAATGCATGGTTTAAAAGTGAACTACCTTAAACCATACCTCACGAGGTAAGCTATAAAACAATAGTTTTTTTCCACCTCTCTAAACTACATGTTTACTTTTGCAGGTGCAAGAGCAACCTCCAATTACAATCACTTTCTTAGCATGGTCCACAGCAGAGGTTCATTCTCTTATCAAGTCAACTTTCTTGGTTTTTGTGTTTTTTTAATGATGCTTTTGATGTGTGCATGTGTTTGGTGCTCTCAATGACATTTTTTAGGACCATTTAGCTCAAAACTCTATCATATAATGTTTTGTATGATGTCCAACAATTGTATATGGCTTTTGAGTTTGTCAAGTTGTGTTGAGATTGGTTGACAAGTGATACACTATCCACAGTATATGCTTGGGCTTTTGGGTCTATGTCCTCACTGGTTGACTTGGTTAAAGTGAGTGGCCAAATCATAGACCTTAACACGTGCAAATGTTCATTGCATTATGTTTTGATTATATGTTCTCTATCTTGAGTTGTACATTCCAAAACAATCTGAGAGAGTTTGCATTGTTAGAATTTAAGGCAACTTGTCTTCTTGAATGTCCATATTGTTAACAAGTTTGTTTACACAAAGTCAACATGGATGAAACCTATTCATTTTCTTCTTGTGTTGTTTTTTCATCTTGGATTGAAGTATTAGAGAATCTAGGTACTCCTTACACAAGCTCTAATAGTGGCTACAAAATGTATCTGCTTTTGTTTACTTGACCACCTTTCGGGTCGGGAAATGATTAAGCTTGAAAAAATTGTTGATGAGTTTGCAGATACACTGCATTTATTGTTCTTTACCTCGTTGGAGCGCTTTATGGAGAAAATAAGCAATGTTTTGATGGTTGTCTTGCATGCTTGGCTACTGTTGCTCTATTGATTAATTGTTGCTTTCTTATTTGTCTTGTCTATCTATACATAAAACCTTCACACGAGGCACAAAAGCCTCTGCAATTCATTACTGAAGATTAAAATTGATAGAATGCATACTAAATTAGTAATTAATGGGGATTGTAATGGCATCCTTGTCATATTAGTGTTGTTACCTGGTGACTGTCTTTGATGTTTATTGATGGGAACTTCTTCTTTGGTTTGCTAGCAATTTTGTCTTAGTGTTTCCCATGAAATTATAATTCCATTAAATTTGATCATGATCAAAAATTCAGACAGCCCACTTGGTTGGAAGTCTAAATTTATGCATGCCAACTTGTAATGCAACATTTGTGTGCAATCCTAAGTATCAACTTTTAGCTTACGCAAGCGTTGCTTTCTGCAAAAACGTTAGCTTTCTGCAAGAAAGTTTTGAACAATTTGACCGCTTTCCTACATGCAGTGTTTACCATGTATCTTTCCCTTGATTTAATCAAGAAACGAGATCTTTATGCAAGAAGTTTCAATTGGCTTCCCTTTGACTATCACTCATTTGTTGTGGTGAGTTCTAAAACTATCATTTTAGAGTATGTTTTTTTTGTCTTCTAAGTAAGAACTTCTTGAACGTAGATTGTAGATTATCAAGATGTTTTGAAAAAACTAGTGATATTATCACCTCAAGAAAAAGGGCCATTTTTGACTAAGGATTTTAACTACAAAAAAGACTAAAACAATTACACTTTTGTGACTAGTATTTATGACCACATGTAGTCATAAATGATTAATTTACAATTGAATAATTTCATTTCATCATAAACAAATTAATTTATGACAACACGTAGTCATAACTTAAATTATTTATGACTACATGTGGTCATAAGTACTAGTCACAAAAGTGTAGTTGTCTTAGTGTTTTAGTAGTCAAAATCCTTAGTCAAAAATGGCCCTTTTTCTTGTAGTGTTAATATTGCCAATTGGTTTAGATTTCTAAGCTCAATATATCTATTTGTGCTAGTAGTGCAGTGGGTTATGATTGTGTATCCATTTCTGTGGTTGGTGCTATATACCCCCATGTTTTGACAGCATAGATCTAAGCTTACAAATAGGGGGAGCAATAGTAGCACAAGTAAACTTGCTAATTCAAAGCTCATTGATTAAGATTTACAACTTTTTGTAATTTCAAGTGTGAGTCACGTAAGAGTTAGCTCTTAGAGGAACTTATGATCTATGATTTATTTTATTTCATACCTATTTTTGATATGTGATATTTGTGCAGTTCATTTTTTTTACAAAGTTGATTGTCTAGTTCATGTGGTAATGAAATATTAATCAGTGTATGTTGAAAATGTATTGCTTTATGTTTTTTTTTCGTACATGCAAATACTTTGAGCTCAAAATGTTAGATTTTTGTTTTTATAAGTTTACTAAAGCATCTAGTGAAATTTTTGAGTCTTGACCTAGAATCTTTTAATGCATTTATCAAACATTGATAATTTAGATTGTAAAGGTTTATGTGCATGGTGTTTATAATTATAAATGAATTTATAATAGTTCTCCGCTTTGTTGCTTGCTCTAGTTTTAGTTGTTTTTATCCATTGCATTACCTTGCATTTAACATGAAAACAAAATCTTATGAATTTATAGAGGCATAAAATCACAAAATAATTGCAAACATGGGTATAGCTTGCTCTATTAGATAAATTAAGATTATATTTGTTTCCAAAGTTTACAAGAAATTGTAGTGAAGACCACATGCATTGTAGACAATTGGCAAAAAGGGTACGTATTGTAAGTGAACAACAATGTTTTTGGAAGATTCCTTGAAAGGTTACAAATTGGACCATGGATAGTAAGTAGTTGATTACCGGTATAGTGGCAAATTATTGACAATTACCTTTAACCCCTACATGTCGAGGAGGATGAAAAACATCCTCAGGCTCTGAAACAATATTATGTGATTAAAAAATAAGTTGTTTTTCATCTCATTTTTTTCCAAAAGTGATCATAAACACATGGTTCATCATGTAAGGCAAAAAATTACCTCATGAGATGCATTCATATTTTTTTGTAACCCAAATTGTGATAAGATTTAGAAACATGGTGTTAGGTCCAAAGCTCCCTTCTTGCAACTTCCATGAGTGCACCATGCACTGTTGACTTTTGCAACTTTATAGAACAAAATCTTAATGGGTGGGCACCTGCCACACCACAATAGAAACCACTGAAGAGGGCAAGCACAGCCACCCATCTGACGCTTAAGGGTTAAACAATGAGCAAAGGGCAAGAATATTATAAGTGTACTCCATATTATGCATACATGCAAATTGTGTCTTTATTTATTATTACTTTGCAATTTTGCATCTCTTATGTATATTCTTATAAGAGCATTTCTACTAGTTCTAGCTCATTCAAAGGTTTCCATCCATTTTTGAAGGGCCCTAAAGCTCGTTGATCTCCACTCATGCTCTTCAAAAAAGTGGCCTTGCACTTCAACATACCCCATAAATAATCATTTGACCACTTATCAAGGAAAGTAGAAGATAAAGTACTCTAAGCTTAGGATGAATAGTAATGAATAGTATTTTGAAGGGCCCTTGCTAGGCATGCTAGGACAAAGTGTCTTTGAGAAGATTTTGAAAGAGCCCTTAGCACTTTTTATCTTGTATCAAACCTTGAGAGGCCATTGATGGAGATGCTCTAAGACTTTAATTAGTGGACCTCAGATACAAACAACACCTATTGTTTGTAGTATCTATAGCAAGATCTTTTGCAATTAACAACTTAAGAAACAAATTTAAAAAATGGGAAAAAAGTATTTAAATCCAATTAAAAGTGTAGCAAAAAAATCATCCACTCAATCGCTAAATGAGTGAATATTGAATATACATAATCATGATTTGTATGCAAATCAACAAAGATTGGTATTTAACAACCTTGAACAACTAATTTGGATATTGAAGTTAGATATTACTATGTGTGACAAATATAATGGAATGTAGCTTTTTTTTAAATGAAGACACATGCATTATAATTTTGCAATTTTAAATATTTAAAGACAAGTGCAAGGGTGATAAACAAATTCATTTACGAAAAGAAGTGCGCAACAATTAAACAAGTTAAAAGGAAATATTTTGTAAAATAAAAACAAACAACAAATTTTTAAAAAGTTTGCATTCATACTTGGACTATTTGAAAGTGTAGTAAGATTTTTTTATTTCAATTGGTGGTTTTAGATAGGATAAAAAATCTAAACACAAAAAGTCATTACATGAATTTAGAATATGACCCTTATTAATAGAAATTTTTAAATTGATATAAGATACAATCATTGAGTTTGTCTCTTTTGTTTGCTTAAGGTTCAAGCTTGTTTTATGTTATCTTTTGTTTCTTTTTTATGAAATTATTTTAGTTAAAAATTGTGATAAATTTGTGTAACTCAATCTTTGCATCACTTAGTGTCCACAAACTAGAAAAAGATAATAGTAATGTCTTCATGTTTTTTGATTTCCTTTTCCAATTGGTTCTTCATCACTATCATATTTTTATTGATTTCATTAGCTAATTACAAAAATCCATCTCATTCAAAAACACTTAACACATTCCTACTCATCAAGTGCAAATTATTGCTCTTTCCAATCAAATCTTGTCATGATATTCAATTTATTATTTAAATTTTTAATTGCAATAAAATTTCAAGATATTAACAATTTTATTAATATGATAGCAAAATAAAATACCAATATTGAATAAACATACAATAGCTCCAACAAACCCTGCACAAGATGTATTTATTGAAGAGCATAAAGAATAGAAGAAGTTTACAAGAACTATCAATTTCTGAAAATTTGAAAACCTATTATCAGATTTTCACAAAAAGCTAATCCTCGGTATTTTGAAGTTTGTTGCAGTTTGATGGAGTTAGGAGAAGAAAAAGGTTTCATTGAATAACAATGTGAAAGCAATATGAGGAATGCAATATGTCGTAAACTTGCATATTGTATTAGTAAACGTCATCCAATTTTTTCAACATAGTGTTGCGTGATAAAGCTTTTCTTACTCCTTATAAAGGTCAAATTTTCCACGGACCTGTTAAAAATCTTAAATATTTATAAGACTAACTATAATAGCTAATTGAAAGATGAGAATTTTGAAGCAATGTCAATGTATTTTGTTTGACGCGTGTAATGCTCACATACAAAAGTTGTAGTATTTGTAGCATATTTAAAGTAGTTTGAGTTAAACTTTTGACTATGCTCTTTTGTTCTTAAAAGATATTTCCTCTGTTTCTGGAAGAAACCGGATTCATCCTTTTCTATTTGTTTAAAAAAATTAGGATTTGGTCAAAATGACTAGGCTTCATAACAAAGCAATCTTCAATTTGAAAAGGGTTGATAAACTTGCGGCTACAAAGGTTGCGGTTTGTAACAAAGGAGGCCTTCTGTGAAGAAGAAGAAAAAAAAATCACACTCTTTCCATAACTGCCTTCCCTGTATAAGAAGTTGTTTCACTTTAGAAAAAGCACATTCCTTGGCCTTATAGCTCTTAAGAGTGTTAGAGCTTCATAATTTCTACTTTTGGCCTTAAGTCACCACTTTCTTTGAAAGCCGGGTTGCTTTTAGAAACATAGGGAGTATTAATTTTGATGTATGGTTAATTTTGTGAAAGGGCACTTGGAGATGGAAATGTAGACTTAACCCCTAAAGGCCCAAGCCCTTTTTCTGTGAAAGTGATTCAAAATTGCCACTTTTTGGGGAATGAGTAGAAATGCAGGAAAACATGTTTTTTTGGAAAATCTAACCGTAGGATCTTGCCCTAGACTATGGCGGGTACTTCTAGAAAATAAAATTAGCTCATTCTTGATGTAAATGAGTGAGATATTCACATCTGAAGTCAGAAAAAAAGTTTTTTTCCCTATTGCCCAAAAAATTCAGAAGCTTTTGACCTCTCCAATATCAAAAAATTTGCTCTACGCAAAGTTGAAGTTTATTTTTCCCATGTAGAAGACCAAGTTAGGTAAGTGTGGGAGAATTTTCAAATGAATTGGAGGTGTGATACATACTTTGTAAAATCTTACAATGCCAGAAGGCCATGAAATTTGCATATACACTAGGCAAACTTGGAGGATTTATGTAAAATTGAGGAATCTGAGTAACTTTGATCCAAATGATAAAAGCCAAGGAATCTTAATCTACTACAACTTGGAAAAAATTCAAAAAAAAACTCAAGGACCAAATTTTATAATGGGCAAAAGGAATGGAGGTTTGGGAATTCCATACCTACCTGAAAATCAAAACTTCTCACTCATAAATTAGAATTGAATGATTCAAAGCTTCCCACATAGGTAAAAATCTAAAGAATCAATTTCAAATTTTAATTTTGAAAAATGAAATTTTTAAAGGAATTTTTTGGGCTGCCTAGATTGCCTACTCTCCCTTGTTGTTCAGAAATTCATGCATAACTTCTTAAATAAATGTCAAAATGAAGAAAAAATTAGATGTGCACTTACATCTTTAAATTCCCCACAATCCTCAAAAGTTTCAAAAAAATTATAAAAACTGGTTTAGTCATAGGTACATGCCTGAGGTCCATTTGTCCCCCAAGGGGATACTTGGGCCTTTAGGGGCTAACCTATATTAGTTAGGTTTTTACCACTTGACCGCTACCAACAACAAGGGGAGGGCTAGTGTGAGTGCAATGGGAAGTTTTGGAAATGGTGGAGCTGTTACTACAAGTGAAGTGACCCACTTCTTGACTCTCCAAAACACTTTTCAAGTTCTCATTCTACTGAAAGTGGAGATGCTCTTATGCACTAAGGTAGTGACACCTAAAAGTGACACCAACCGTTTAGTGACATCTAAAAATAAACCTAAAGTTGCGCGCTTGTGCACCCAAACAAGACACGTAGACACCCAAACCAGCCATGCAAGTTAACGTAAGGAAACACAATTTGTGTAAGTAGCAGTGCAAGATTGCACGGGACATGATTTTTTTGTTGTTGCTTTTTTGGGGTTTAATATCAACAATAGATCATGATCTTTTTGTTGTTGCTTTTTTGAGGTCTAGTGTCAACAATAAACCAGTCAAAGAAATTACCTACAACAATTTGCAATTTATTCATACAATCTCAGAAAATTCCAAAAACAATTTTGCTTACATTTGTGCCCATTTCCTAATTGGCCCATGCCATTAGATTCTCAAAAGAACGTCAAAATCACCGCATCACCGAAGTAAGTGTCAGTTTTAGGTGCCGCTACCAGGATATATCAGTGTGGTTGAAAGCTGGGAACGTGTCGGTGTGGTGGGGTGGGTACAGAAGAAAGGGACGGGACCCTCTGGCTCTGATTTATTCAGGAAAACCCACTCACTCACAACTGAGCAAGTTTATGCGCGCCGGGATGCAGGCCCCTGGTGATCAATTCCACTGTGCCGAGTGCCGACCTGTGCTTGTCTGGGTCTGTCGTAAACCGATTGGGACTTCGGGTTTAGGGTTTGCGATGGAGTTGGGGAATCGGTGAGAGAGAGAGCGAGCGAGAGAGAGAGAGAGAAAGTAAGTCAAGTTGTTGGGTTTGTGAAGGAAAAGCATCGGGAGGGAAGGAAAATTATGGTGGCGAGCGCCAAACCCTAGCAACCATGAATTCCAAGTATGGCAGGACTGTGGCCGCCGGGCGGGGCTTGCCCACACGCGGCATGAAGGAGACGGGGCGTTCTCCGTTGGGGCGGGTCCTGGGGTCCGCACAGCCGCGAGTGCAGAACTCGGGAGGGGCTGCACCTCTGGGTCTCCGAGCGGTGGGCACAGCCGAGCGGACGACGGCAGCCATGGACAAGGGCCGGTTGTGGGCACGGGACAGTGGCGGTGTTGCGCGGAATTCGTGTGCCGCCTCGCAGGATGAAACGTTTCACTTGCAACAGTGTGAGGTGGGCCAGGTTCGACCGTTTGCTATGGCAATTCGCCTCACTCCTGAGCTTCTGAGCGACCTGAAGCGTGCAGAGGCCGAGGGTAGTGCCTGCTTGATGAAGTTCGGATTCAATGCGACTGGGCACGTAAGTGAAATTGGAGCTTCTTTTTTCGATGGTATTTTTATTTTTATTTTTTGAGTAACTTAAGTGGGTGTCGTCTGCGGTTGTTGTTTGGGCTTCGCCATCTGATCTGCCTGCCTGCCTGCCATCCTGAACTTTATTGCGGCTTCGAAGTAAGTGTTTCCAATATTGTGTTATCTGTGTTTGACACAACCGTTTCTCCACCGGATCCTGTTCTCTCCTCAGTTTTCTGTGAACCTTTTTCCTTTCTGTTGCTCCGTCCAAGCTTAATTACTTGTTACACTCTTCTTCAATCGAGGAATTCAGAAGAGTTCTCTGGTGTTCCTGCTGTTGTGTCCATTTTTCATTTGCGAGGAAAATTGATTAGTGTCTGATTTCTCTTTGTTTTGTATTTCTGATGCGGAGGTTACATTGAATTTATCATAAACTTCGTTTCGAAGATTCCGGAACTGAGGGTGTATGGCATTCTTGCTGGTGAATGCCGTCGAATCCGTTCAGCTTTTGTGTATTTTGATGACTTAGCAGTTCAGTTAGTTCAGGTAGTTAAGTATCAATCTATTCCTGTTCAAATGCGTTGGATTATATGAATTTTTTGTAAGAAAGTGCAGAATTTTTGTATCACGCAGTTTTATGTTGAAGTCTTCCCTATCATTTGTATGCTCTATGTTCAGGCCGTTCTTCTTACTACTGTTGAGCAAATTTTTTCATTGTGTGGTGTTTGTGCTAGCGTTCGGTCCTTCTCCAGTTACAGGTAGCTTTCTGGTCACGCTATCGTGGGACCTGTGTTTGCAGGTTTTAAAAATTGGGGATGAGGAGTTTAAGTTTAATTTGGCTCGCGAAGGCGGAGGTTTGTGTGATGTTTTTGAAGAGCGTCGGCGGGGTGAAGATGGGAATGGTCTACTCAAGGATGCAGGATCAGTGTGGCGCAAGCTCTCGGTCCCTCGGACATTGAATGCAAGTGAGAAGGATCGTGTCAAGAAACGATCTGTGGAAGCTCAACAGTTACAAAAGTCACGCAAGTAAGTAAATCTCAGAATGTTTCTGGCTGACAACGGATCATATATAGAACTCTCTGTGGTGGTGTTTTCTGGTTCTCATTTCTCTCTTTTGTTCATTGCTGTCCATGTAAATCCGTACTCTTTGTTCCCAATGGTTCATGATTTTCTACCTCAAAGACTTTATTTTTTTCTTTTGAAGAGCAGGTTTTAAGATATAAAAGGCCAGGATAATATTTGTGTTAGGTTATTGCATTGCACCGGGTTCTTTTTGTGTCTATTAAAGTGCGAGGCGGAGTTTAGTTCATGCTTAAATGTGTGTGTGTATATACATGTGCGTGTGTGTGGAATTGAGTTTAGAAATCTTGCTGTCCCTTCAAGCACTTATTTCTATTTCGCCAATTTAGTTTCTCCATATCGCAATTTTTTGTACCGGCTTTCGAACATGTGTTCTTGGATATTAATCATGGACATATGTATTGGATCATTGTTTACAAGAAGTTTTGGCCAGAACATGAACCGGAACAACGCAAGTTATCATTGGATAATCGTACGTTGTGTAATGGAGTTGATTAGAGCACGTGAGTTTCCATTTATTAAAAGGAATGTGAAGGAGGTGTACCTAATGGTTGTTTTGGATGCTTGCAGGGCGATTATTTTGGACCCAGCACATTCTCAGAGCCTGAATCATAATTCTACTGCCGTGGATGGTGAGCAAGCCTGAAACCCCCATGAACCCTGTAGTGTGGTATTAAAGTATATCTTGTCCATCCGCTCCAGATATCGTTTCGTTCGATTTGGAAGATTCCGGGAAAATGGATTTGGCATCTCCTGAATCCTTATGAATTTAGGTTCCATTGGGTTCAGTATGATTCGAAATCCATGCTTACTGAGATATCTATTAATCAATATGCCCTTGGATGCCTAATTCAACTTCTTTAAATGCATATAGTTGTAAGATTTGAAACTCATGAACCAATAATTCTATGGGTTTTTAAACGGTTTGATGGCGTCTGAATCGTAACTCATCATGTTTTAAATAGACTACTAGAGATGAAATTTATGCTTGATAAATTTTCCTAGTTATAAATGCTTAAAATTCCAGCCAGCGAAGACTTACTTTTTCTCATCTCAAGTTTAATTGTGTAGATGATGTCTAATTTGCTTTTCATTTTGTTTTTCAGCATCAGAATGTAAGTAATTAGAAACAACCATTTATTGCAGCACGCCTGAGGTTTATATAAAACCGGTAGGCGATTAGAATCAAGTAGTGTTTTGAATACAGATGCTGGAACTGTTTAGGGTTTGAGTTCTTTTATTTGATTTATTTTTTCACGGAGATAGATTCTTTAAAGATTCGGAGCCAGGTTAAATTGGTGAAAATGATTTTTTTTTTTTTTTTTTTTAACTGAATAATTGGACTTCAGGCTGTTATCAATTCTTTTTCACCCAGGATATAGTCTGTCATCTTGTAGAAGTTCTACATTGGCTTGCGGTACTCAGTAAAATTTTATGGTTTTGAGCAGCCGTCGGTAGGAGACCATCCATCAAGTCAAAGGTGCAGCCGCCTAGGCAGAAGTGCAAGCCAAATAGCCCTGGTAAACCTTCCTTCAAATGGTTGATATATAGAACCATTCTTTTGGGCCGAGTGCTTGTGTCGACTTGTAAATGAGGGAGTTCTATGGCTCATTGTGTCAGGTAGCAGTGTTTGGTAGACCAGTTTAATTCCTGAGTGTGTTTGTTTCCTTGTTGGGGGTTCGGGTCTGCTCTTACGAATGCTTTTCTCTGTCTGCGTGGAACTTGCAAATACGTGGTCAATTGATAATGTTCGTATCAATCGTTTCCTTTTCGTTTACCGGGTGTGTTAGTTTGAACTTTATTCGATACCTGCGCCTTAGTTTGATGGTGTTTTAGAGCTCTTTGTCTAAGTGCTCCTGTAAGGTAAATCTAGCATCATTTTTTGAAGTCACATCCGGTTTATACACCCTTATGTGATAATCGGCAATTAGTCGTAGTCATCATAGTATTTCCAAGCATGCATGCTTTCCTCTCGGGTGTATGATATTAACCCAACTTTGAAGCTTTATTCTTAGTTGATCTGAGGGAGATTATCTGTTGAAGTAGGCCCTTTTGTGAGATTATTTGTTGTCCCAGATTTTGTGGTTTGTATTGAGCTATTTTTTTTGATGCCTATCTCTTGCTTCTTAAATTTTTGCTGGCAGTTCTGAGGTCTGCTCCAGCTCCTGCCGCTGCCCCCGTTTTAGTACAAAAGCCAGTAGAGTCAATAGCATCAGCTATCGCAAATGCAAAGGCTGCCATAGCAGCGTCAGTTGCTTCTCCAGAGCTTCCCTCAACTGGGAAAGTAGCTTTTCTTCCACCGTCAGTTTTTAATGGGAAGCCAGTTGCAGAAGAGGGCGCTGCTCCTATCATGGCTTCTGCTCAGATGGATAGCTCACCAAGTCCTGCAACGACCACTCCAGATACTACTGGTCCTCCTAAACCAGAGATTGTAGTGAGTTCAACATTGTTACGGAATTGTCTCATTACACTTCTTACAGATAATCCGAAAGGGTTGACGCTCAAGGTAGGTCTATCGATCCCAACTTCGCTCCTTCTTACTCCTCTGTTATGAACTGCACAAGCATTTTGACATCTATATCCTTTGGTGAGTGCTCTCAGCATTCAAGCCCTCTGATTTTATGGGTTCTCCTGTAGGCGGTGGAAAAATCTCTTGGAGATTCAGTGCCTCACGTCAAACCTGAGAAGAAAACTATCGAGAAAGCGATTAGAGCTGTAAGTACAGCCTAACGTTTGCATCTTTCTGTTTAGACCCGCTATTAGAAATTAGGGGTTCCTGATGTATGCCATTTTATGGCTTGAGCTGGGTGTTGATGTATATGAACATGTTGGAGATCACTTTCTGTGTTGGCAAATTTTCTTTGTGTTTGTAGTTGCAAGGTGATAGATTCAATTTGAGCTTTGTTTGTAGATCGCATCATATCATGCACCGGGTAAATATATACTGAAGGAAGGAGTGGCATTTGCGAAACCCTCACCGAACAGTGGAAGGTGAGTTGAAGCTGGAGATATTTGTTACTGTTGTGACAGAAAGATCTTATATTTCCAATGTGATTGTTGTGCATCGTCCTGGAAATGACCTTATGGTGATTTTCAAGTTGGAATCTTCTTTAAAGTTTGATTGCACGTGGAAGGATACTCAATCATGCGGTGCATCAGTTTCTGAAATTCAGGCTCAGGCTTACTTGTCTTTTTGCTGTCACCAGCTCCCCCGAGGATGCAGCTGCTGATTCTCCATTCGTTGACTCTCCAGCACTGCCAGACATGAATGTCTATAGCTCAAATCACGAGGAAATATCTGTTGGACCTTGTCGTAATGAAGCTGGTGTACTTGAAGACATGCACAGTGCCCTTCATTCTTCTGCAACTGGAATTCCCTTATCAATTGTTCAGAAGGGCTCTGAAAATGCTGTCAGTCGTGCAATACGGAAAGCTAGCGAGAGTTATCAGAAGTACCAACCTCGGTCTCAGTCGGATCATATTGTACCAACTCCTGCTACTAATGCTCAATTATTTAGGAAAACGAAGATGGCTGGTGTGGACGTCGAAACTGAGAGGATTCGCGTTGTTGGTGATGAAAGTGGAGATATACAATTTAACGAAAGTGGAGGCCGTTCTGAAATATATGGTGTCACTGAAGTTCAAAACCTGAACGGAGGAGCCGAGTGTGTTCCAAACTCTTTGAAGGACAAAGCACATAGTGGTGGTAGCGAAAGCACCAGCTCCAGCGGCTCCAGCGACAGTGAATCAGAAAGCTCGGATAGTGGAGATAGTCGCAGTGGAACTAGGTGAAAGATCTCTCATCCACAGGGAGATCGCTTGAGTTCTTATATTATCACTGTCCTCTGGCTTTATCTCCGTCGTCTATAGTTGATGTGGATTCCTGGAGTTGCTGATGAAAGTAACACTTGTTGTGACAGTGGAAGCGGTAGTGACAGTGGCGGCAGCAGTAGTGATAGTGATGATGAGAACATGGATGAAGATGTGGAGATAGTGAGCGATGACGAGGATGGAGGTCCACCACATCAGAAACCCAAGGCGAGCGACAAGAAAAAGGTATGGCTTTCAGAATTATCAGTTCTTCCGGAGATCTGTGTTCAATGTGAAGACTAAGTGGTAAAGTATTAATTTTCTGTACTTTCTGCTTGGCATCTTTTAATTTAGCATTTTATCTAGTTCCTGTCTCATGGCATAAAGTTCTATTAGCAAGTTTCAAATGAATCAGCCGTCGATATTGTTGTTTTTAGAATGTCCTTGAGACGGATGTACGCACTTAGAATTGAAGGAGGACGTTTGAGTTGTCAGTCCGTAGTGTAATATTGATTTCAGTGTGTGCATTTCATAGCTTTACTGTGTGTTCTGGATGTTCATTACACCGTATGCTTGTCAAAATGTATCTACACAAGCAAACTAGTTGCCTCGTACTCATTTGGCAAGCACCTTGACATAGGCATCTCAGCAATCGAAAGAAGCGAAACGCGCAAAGCTGAAATCTCCAGCGACGCTTCCTACTCTGGTATCTAAAGATGTAGGCATTAGAGCCGACAAAGTGGTAGTTCATCCTCTGGTTGATGCAGAGGAGAGAGCTTCTGTGGTGGTGGAAAGTTTGGACACTGATGACTTGGAGGTAGATAACGTGTCAGAAAGTGGTGGTGACTCACCTCGAATTACTGGCTCTGTATCTCCTGCTGTGTCTGAACAACAAAGGCAGGAAGAGGGCAGAGATTTTACTGTTGTGCCTGCAGCTGTAGAAGTCAACAGAGATTTGCTACAGGCGTCTGTTGGGAGAGGAAGTTATTTATTACCGTCAAAGGAAAAACTTCTTGTGAGTGATGAAACTGGGGTTCAAAAGTACATGGACGTGAGAAAGCACACAGACTTAGATAAACCGATAGTCAGTGCTTTGAAAGGTAATACTAACAGCATGGCTATCAATCGGATATGTGCGAAGAGTGACTCCGCCAACGCGATGTGTGGAGTTGGAACGAAGGAGTTTTCTGGAACTACCAATAATAGACCAAGTGCAAGAGTTTCTTACGCTCAGACCTCACCTTCAAGAGCAGCAATGGGCACACAACCCTTATCAGGGTCTCCTGCATTGATGAAAGATTTGGTAGATACTAGTCCTCAACTAGCAAAGGAGAACAGTGCGAAGAGAAGGGTTGATCCTGAAGTTCGGAAGTCGTTTTCCAAGGAAGTCAAAGCTGATAGCCAGGAACTTGCCGACATGCTATTGGAGGCACCCATGCAAACTCGGCTCAGGCCTGGTAAGTTGGCGGAGCTCAGTCGCGTGGCCCAGCATGCTGATGCTCCTCATTCTCTATGCGTAGGTGCAAAAGTGGAGTTTGGCGCCAGAGGTTTTAGAGACGGCGAGGGGTCAGGGTTTTTATGTAGGGAGTCTGAAGCCGAGGTATCACCAAATGAATCCAGGCTTCCTCGTGATGGACCTTGGCGACAGAACTCAGATGGACTGGGATTGCTCGGAAAACCTGGAAATTTTGGACGGCCACAAGTTAGGGAAACAGAGGCTAACGTGCCTAGTAGTAGGCAGCTGACGACCAGGCGGATTGCCAGCACTGAACTAGACGCTGCTAGGAGAAATGACGCAATCAATAATCTTGACTGGCGGAAGAAGCCAAGAAGAGATCTGGACGGGATAAAGCTAGGGAACGATTGTGAAGTAAGTGTTAACAGGTTTGGGAAGGCGCTGACCAGGTCGGAAGGTTCAAAAGGGTCCTTATGTGGTAGTTTGAACAGAGAAAGTGAGATTAGAGTTAGACAGAGTCCTGATCGTGAGTTAGGTGAATGGAAAGAAAGTACACCAGGTATGGAGCAGTTAGATATCAAGGAGAAATCTAGGCATATCGATACAATGGCAATAAGTAGGCCGGTTTTTGAAAAATCTCAAAACAGAGAGCTGACACAGCCTTCTCCTGGAACGGCATCTGGGGACCTTAGTAAAAGGCTTTCTCCTATCAAATCAGTTGAGGAATCCAGAAATATGTCTCCTGGAATTGCTGTTGGTGAACTGAGAAAGGTGTCTCCTGTAAAGGCCGTTGGAGATTTGCGAAACCCTTCTCCTGTGAAGGCTGCTGGTGATCTTAGAAAACAATCACCTGTTACTTTCAATGTTCAAAAGCTTGTCCAGGTTGCTCTCAAGGAGCCACATAGGTTTGACCAAGTGGTTGTTAGGGATAGTAATCGTGCTGCTTCTGGTCTAACCAAAGGTTTGTCTTTTAGTCAAGTAGTGGAGAGGGCAGAGGGTGGCTCGAGTCGCAATAATAGGGCTTCCAGTGATACCTTGGAAAGACCAGTGGAATCCCGGGGTGTTAAACGGCCACTGGATGACGGAAGCACGGAACCTCCAAGAGCATATAAGAAATCTTCTGCCGCACTTTCATCATCTTTTAATCGAGGCGCCTCAGAGCTAGGCGCTGCAAGGTCGACAGAGAAATCTTCTGCTAAGGAAGCCATGGAACCACCCAGAGGTAGTGACTGGAAGGCCAAGATCAGTGGTGGTCTGCTTGGATCTGGAGGTGAAAAAAAGAACGAGAATCTTCAATCTGACCTAAGACTGAGCAACGGCAAGCTTCTCAAGTCTTCATCAAGTCCTGAAGAAGTTTTCGGGAGGGCATACTTTGCCAAGTATGAGAAGCATGTTCCAGATTTGCGAGGGCTCATAAGGTCTTCTGAGGAGTAAGGCGTTTCTTTTTAAACACCATTGAAGCTTTGCAAATCATAGTACTTAAGTGCATCATACCTCTCTTTACCCTCAGTAATCTTAGGTTTCTCAGATATTTTTTGCTATTTTTAGCTGTTGTTTGCATTCATATGTAGTCTCTGGTTACCCTGATATCTCATTTAGTGTTTGTGATTTATTACAGTCAAACAGTTGTATGGATTTCATAGGTATTGTCAAATCGATTTTCTTACTGGTTCTCATTATTATGTTCCAGGGCTGCAGCGTATAAGATGGAATATAAAACCAAGTATCACGTGTATACTCGCCTTTACAATGATCTTGATAGATACGGGTCAGTTTTTGGTCTCAAATGTATGAGTGCTTACTGCAATTCTGGTATTTGTGAATTGATGCTGGAAATTGATTTTTATGTAACTTGAGTGTTAAGCCAAGAAATTGTCTTAGAACATTTGTGGTAATTCATGCCCACATATCTTTACCGTCAAATGATCAATTATTTCATGAAAATGAAAGAACAGATGAACTGAAATACAGATATGTCACTAGTGGTCTGTGTTCATCTTTGCCTGCTTTACCACCAGCTTTCCTCGGCGTAGTGTCAAACGTGCTGGTCCTGATCCACTGATTATTATGTTCGCGTGCAGAGGGCATTTTCTGTCGTTTAAGCGAGAGATGTTGCTGGCAACTAGCCACCCTGATAAACTACAACAGATTAATACGAAAGTGCGGAGAGATTTTCATGCCATCAGGAAGGTGAGACAGTAATTTGAGATGTTACAAGGCTTTTCTTCTTGTCTCAAAGTAGCTCAAATTTTGGACGCAAGTTTTTTGTTGCATTTGTCTGTTTTGGTTTATGCGGTATGGTTAATGTGTCTATGTATTTATTGCTGAGGTATATTTCTCTTAATTGTAGTCTGACATTTTATTGGTATTCAGGAATTTAAACGAATGCAGAAGACCTTCGACATTTTGCATGATGAACTGCAGGTCCGATATCACATCCTACCTTTAATTGCTGCCATATTTTTTTGTACTTTTTGATAACGGCTTAACTAAGTGAGCAGCAAGCATATACCCCTATGCTCTGACCCCTGGAGGTCCTTCCGTTCAACAATTTTGAGCTAGACTTAGTTTCTCTAGTTGTGTGCTTGTTTTCTCAACATTTGAGTCAAATTTCTTCGTGTGCTACTTCTGATCATCTGTTCTGCTCATCCAGCTCGATTGATATTGTATCGAAAGTTGCTATAATTTGAGTGATGGGTTGTTTGGATGCAGAAAATCAAACATCATCTGAGAATCTTTGCAGGAAAAGCCGGCCAAGGTTGAACTATCATTGAAGTACCTCTATTGTATCTATGAGTAGTGTGGAGCCGAGACTACAACCGTCTTCGAGCTTATTGTTCAAGCAGCTGCGTCAGTACGGTTGTCTCAAATTGAGACTTGAATTGTGTGAATCGAATACCTTCTCATGTAAATTATGCCACTCGCGACCGTTACCTTCAATGAGGTGTACTTGTATACCAAATATCTTGCTTGAAAATTGAGAATTAAAATATTTTACAAATTCTCAACCTCAAATTCGTCATTCTATCCAGCTACCGTGGCCGATTTTGAAACTTCAATGTTAATGAAAACTATTTGGCAATTTCAATATTGGGAAGAAAATGAATTACGAAATTCTGGATTATGTTCATTGCAGCACTTGTACGGTTGGATTACCGGTATAGCATTTTGAAGGTTGGTGATGAAAATTTGGAAATTTCTTTTCAGCTAGTCTGTGTGAAATGCTAGTTTTAGGGCATCTGCACCTGTACGTGCTAAGCAGTGTACCCAAGACCTCTGACCGCTTGGACCTATAAGCTGCACCTTGGTTCGCGCGCAAACTGCGTGTCTGTCTTGGGCTCCATAAAATGCATTCCTGTTGCTCCAAGTGTAAGGATTTGTGTTCTTTGTTGATGCGCCCATTATTTGCTTGAATTATTTGCTTTCATCTCTCATGGCTGAATTTGTTCACATTAACCAAGTGGTTGGGTGTTGCACAGCAGAAGGCAATGGGCAAGAACCAGGCGTGGGTAGCAATCAGGGTGGCTGCAACAAGGAATGGTGCAGGGAACTCTTTCTGACCAAAGATCTGGTTCAACGTGAACAGTAGTTGCAGAGCAGATAATTGGTGGGGAAAACAAAGTAGCCGCAATGTGTAGACGAGCATTGAGCGTGTTGAGTACAAATTCTTTTGAAGCAGGTTATCGTAAGAACCTTGCTATTGCTCAAGGGGATAGGGGTGGCGAAAATTTTGCGTATGATGCTGATTTGCGCAAAGAAGGATTGGGGATTTTTTTTGATTGCATGAAGTTGATATTAATATTTGCGGGTGGCAAGTGAAATTTGTAATTTCCGAAATGCGTGAAGGGATTGAGTTCAATCACATCATTAGTCAAGGTGAATGTAATATACATGGAAAAGGAAAATTCAACCGCAGTATTGACACATGTGGGGGCAATTCCAACATGGGTAAGAATAGCGAGAGGAATTCAATTTCAATATTTGTTTTAGGGTGACTCTAATATGCGTGGGATATTTGGGTTTAATCCCGTAATTGTGCAACGGGTGATTTTGGTCATTTCAGTAGTGATTCAATTAGCCTGGTAGAGGGTTTGAGCTATCAAAAATGTACTTCAATGTGGGTTGGGAGAATTTTGAAATGCATGATGGTAATATCGGTCTTGGTGGAAGGTTGGTGGTGTTAGTATAGATTTGCGTGAGAGGAGCTTTGAGTTTCTTGGTTTTTATTTTTTATTTACGTGAAGGTGGATGAGGTCAATGTGATTAAGCCAAGGTATTGAAAAAAGTGTTTGTTTGTGTTGGGTTAGGGTTGTGGAAGGGATCGACAAACTCTAAACTATGTGCTTAACCCTTAAACGTCGTTAAGGCCAATTTGTGCCTTTTAGATGACTAAATGTTAATGTGGATCGTGGAACAGCATTGTTTCTCATGCAAGATTTTGTTGGGAAATAGATAATGTAGACTAGTACATGTATATGGATAGCTTTTGCATGAACAATGTTCACATGAAGGTTCCACTTGCCAATTAACCCCTAAATGCCCATGCAACCAAATTTGGGTTGCAACAAAACTTTGAAGATGAATAAAACCTTATAAAATCACTATTTTCAGTATTTCTTTTTCAATACAAGTTGGTTTTGAATTCTATTTTCAGCATCAAAAATCTGATTCTGAAAATATAAATTGATGATTATTCTATTCAAGAATTTGTAAGAGGGGATCCACTACAATCTTGAGTTTTCTAGTGTTGGAAGATCTTGAAAATGAGCCTCAAATACACTAGAGCTTGGAGAAAAATCCACATTAGAAATTCATTTAAAAAAAATGTAGGTGTAGATTTTGAAAGCTGTAAATTGATTGAGCTTAGACATGTAATGACCTTAAAGCTCATATTTTTTTGGTGACCAACCTTTTAGATATGACATGTGAAATGAGGATTGGAAGACTTCAAGTCACTTTTGCAATTTAACACCCTCATGTTCAAACATTATAATGTTTCAATCTACAAGTGGTATTGTTGTGTTTTCTTTTCCCATGTAATCTCTAACATTTTCAATTTGAATTTGTACGATTACAATTGAAAAAAACTTGATGAATTTTTTGAAAAGATTGGTTGATTGTTATGTTTTATGAAAATTCCAAGAATCTCAGATATGGCTTGGGCATTTAGGGGTTAAGTAGTAAAGATGCATCACTGTGTTAGTGTATTTTAAGTTTTTTTGAGGGTCTTTTACCAAAGCTCAATGTGAGCTCTTTAAATGATGTGGTTTGAGTTTGAGCATAATTAAGGTAGAAGCACCAATACAGCAATACCCAATAACTTAAGAGATTTTGCAACAACCTACAAAGAGTTTGAGGTAAAAATAAGATTCCCTTGCTGAAGAAAAGAAATATTGGGATTGCAAAATTTTCATATATTTGTGTGCAAAATTGATATCATTGCAAATTTTGGGAGTTGAAAAGTGTTCCTGGCCCATGGCTAATGTCTAGATGTATGTAATTCCACCAATGGCCAAACTACTTTCAACTTATTACTTCCTGCCTCATTTTGGGACATGTGGCATGACTTAAATGGCTCCAACCTTGAAAAGGACAAAAACACATTCCAAAGCACCTATCCTTGCTCATGGTGGAAATAGCACACCTTATTGGTTGGGTATGGAGCATTAGTGGCAATGGGTTCTTCCACCTTAGCAATAGAAAGTTGACCAAATCTAGTTTTTTCTTGTAATTTGAGTTTTTGAAAAAATTTTAGTTTTGAAAAATATATTATCATTACAAGTTGAAAACCTATTGCCTTGGTATAGTTACTTTTTCTAATATTATTAACATGGGAAAAAAACTTCCATCATGATGGATCTTCATTGTGATTCACATCATGGTAAAACACTTAGGATAATTGAATTCATTTTGTAGTTGATATGAATTTATTTAACCCTTGTTTCAAAAAATTACAATAATTTCATAATTTAACCAAAATGTGTGAATACTTTTTATACATGTAGCACATACCTTCTTCTACTGAAATTGTAATATTGAGTTTTGATGTTAATTACATTGCCAAAATAACTTCTAGAAGATGATGGTAAATCCATTGAAAACCCATGGTTGTGGGCCCGTCTTTTAAGGATTAAAGAACAAAAGCAATTGACAAGCAATGTCTTGGCAAAATTTCATAATTTTGATTTGTGGAAATCCACAAAATTGTAGAGTGGCTCGGAGGAGATTTTTAAGGTTGTTGGAGTCTTTATGGAATTTGGTTAAACTAGAAATAAATAATTTCATAGCGTGTTTAAGCGACTTATTGGTTTTAACCATTGTGCATGGCAAAAAAATTGTATGGCAAATAGATAAGTACACTAATTCATGTTTGAGCATTGTTAGTTGTTTGTGAAAGACTTCTCCTTAGGGGGAGAATGCTTGAAGCACAAATGAAGCCATTTTGACAAAAGAAAGGACAACTCCTTCTGATTTGGACTCTAAAGTGTCCACCAAAATTGCGGGTTTAAAAAATTTAGGGTTTAGAAAACTTATGAAGGTGAAGGAACAACCCTTAAAAGGACATAATCTTCTTTCCTCTTATCATTAATTTGAAAAGGTTGTATAATCTTGGTTTAAGTCGTCATAAGAGAGTTTAATAAAAAATAGGATTTGGCTCTAGTTTGTGTTATTTTATAATATAAAAGTGTGCATTACATTGGGCCAAATTAGTATTTGTTGGTGACATTGATGTAAACTAATAGCTACATGTATAGAGGGTCAAATTTGTGACCTAGTCACACTATTTGGTCAATTTTCTTAGTTTGCAAAGATTTGTTGTAACTAGCAAACGTATTGTACACATAACACATGGTTTTGCAGTGGTTGTTGATTAGCTGTTGATCTTTTTGTAGTGTGTTTCTACTAGTATCCTAATGGAATAGATAGTTTAGTTCTCTTGTGCATGCTTTATACACCTCAAACATATCACTTTGATTAGATTTGATTTTAAAACTTAAAATATACATCTAGATTCATAGTCTTTTTTACATAGATATCCGCTTATAACACAAAAACTAAATGCAACTACAACAAGTTATCATTAACAAAATATTTGTTAAATGGGGAAAAATAGAAGTACCATTTTGTACTCCACCTTAAACCCAAAAGTCACCTTAAACCAAACTTGAAGGCATCAGATTCAATTTGAGCCACTAAGATTTTTTCCCTCACAAATTCCTCCTCACAAGTGAGGGCACGTGTATCAAAAAAAATGCTACGAGCTTGATTTTAGGTGGCCACCTAAAACTTTCAAAAGTCCCAAAATGTACTTTCTTCCCAATTTAAAAAATATGGTATTCATTACTATCAAAGAATAAACAATAATCTCATTTTTCATTCATGAATGAGCTTGTACAAATCACAAGTGTGACCATTTGTTTTTTTTTTGTCTACCATTTGGTGTGTAAATCTCTAATTTTGAAAAATCTAGTAGGGATTTTGAGCTTCACTAGCTTGAATGTGCGCATCAAGACCATCCACACAAAATGAGTTAGAATTGGTACAACAAGTATTTTAAGCTTGAAACAAGTGTTATTCCCTTTGTAGCATAAACAATCCAAAAAACTAATGTAATAGTCAACAAGATGATATTTGTAGAGAAAAAATGATAACATAAATTAGATTTTTCATTCCATCCAAAACTTGTGTGCTAGATAAAAAAGTTGCCTTGCCCATGCTTTGTAAGTAGAGCCCACTGTGAACATGACTTGAAATGCAATCATAGTCAATCATATACTTTGGAGCTTGCTTTGAGAGTAGATTGAAATTGAAACCAAGAGTGTTCATAATACACTTAGTTTGTTAGGAGAAAGTTGAATAATCCAAAGTATGATCTAAGACAATATTGAATTTGAGATCAAGTCATATTTTAGAATAGATTTTGAAGTGGAAACACTTTGGTTTGTGTGAGTCCTAAATTCAACATCAGAAGTCCTAAATTTATTTTTTGTTTTACTTAGTTTTGAAATTGCATCAATATAAATGGAATAGCCATTTATGTAAATTTAAATTAGTCAAACCAAATGGTTAGCGGTATGCTATTTACCCTACTCCGTTTGGTAAGTCATTAGAAGTGATTTAGTGAGAATTAGTAGATTTTAGTTAGTTTGAGCAACATACATATATGGGTCTCGGGATCCCCTCCAAAAGTTTCCACTATCTTAATTAGAGAGGGTTAGTTTAGAAATCAATTAGTAGAGTTCCATGGCCAATGGTCACATCATCAGTTTACGTTTTTAGTTACTACATCATTTGGTGGGTCTATACCCAAGGTTCCCAATACCTTTCGCTTCTTTGAAGGTGCGATTCCTAGCGATCAATCTTGCTAGGCTATTGGTCAATCCTGGTCAAGGGAGTTGACAAATGGTAGTAAAATGCTACCAAAATTTATGGAAGAGTTTCTCAAGAATTCAAGGCACTTTCCCAAGTTTGAAGTCGTTTTGATAGCAGCAAGGCCCAGAATAACAACTTCCAGCCAAAACCAAGAATTAGTATAACAGCAAATCGTGAGATAACAACCATCCAGAGTCTAATTGATGGAAGCAATGAGTGCTTTCCAACTCCCCCGACAACTTCAAAAGACCTTGGAAAGTCAATTTCACAAATTGGGATGAAGTCCCAATTTTGAGTTTTTCATCCATTCATCCCTAACCATTCTTTGAAGATTTTTGATGCCCTGTAGCTCAGAATTGGAAGTATGAACAACCAAAACCGGCTATTTTGGGGCCAATGAATCCAATAGCGCAGTTTGTTTGTTGTTTGGAGCTACGCTTCTAAAAATATGCAAATTTCATCTAGATTTCATCCAAATTTCATCCAAATTTTATCCATTTTGAGTTTTTCTTAGATTTTAGGTAGATTTCAAGGGATCTATGGATATTCTAGATATAGAACCAAGGTGTCTTCCTCCAAAATGTATAAAGGGAGGCCTACCTCCTCCCAAACCATCACTTATTACTTTCATCACTTACTACTTGTACCACCATTTCCTCATTATAATGCATCACTTTTGTTAGAACCATGTCTTTCCTTCACACACCCCCACCTTAGTTTGGTTGTGTCTTGTCTTAGTAGAATTTCTTCTCTTGTCGTGATAAGAGTCTTCTTAGTAGTCACATTAAAGATTTAAATCGTTGTTCTTGCATTTGTCTTACTAACCCCTAGGAAGTGGATTAAGACTGTTGATGCCGCTTTTCCATACTTCCTAGAAGTCCTAGTTTAATTGTATAATTTTTGTGTCTTCCATTAGAGTTCACCCTTAGAATAGAAACTTGGCATGAGACTTAATCGTCACCCCTTACCCGGCCTTACTAGACCCCAACCCTACGTTATTAGAACCATTGAAGCCCTCCTAACAGAGCTATCAAGAATTTGCTTAGCTCAGCTTTGGCCAGCTCTTCAAATTCTTGGAGGGCTCTCTAAGACTCTGTAGCTTGAGCTCTTCATCCTAGCTTTTGGGCTACTGATCTTCATCCTCAAATTGCAGATACTCCACACTCACTGGACCTACCCCACGATCCTAGCCCCTCACACTCAGCTGTGAATTCTCTTCTCTTGACTGCTGCTGATCCAGCTCTCGACTCCTAGCCCTCGCATTTGGCTGTGAACTCTCTTCTCTCGATTCATAGCCTCTTACACTTGGCTGCTAGTCTAGCTCTTGATCCCTAACCTCTTTCCTTTGGTTGTGAATTCTCTTCTCTCAAAGCTGCTAGTTTTAGCTCTTGACTCATAACCTCCTCACACCCGGCTATGAACTCTCTCCTCTCGACTGCTGCTAGTTCAGCTCTCAACCCCTAGCCCCTCACATTTGGCTGTGAATTCTCTCAAAGTTGCTAATTTCAACTCTTGACTCATAGCCTCCTCACACTCGGCTATAAACTCTCTTCTCTCGGATGCTGCTGATTCTAGCCCTTGACTGCTGATCCCAATCCTCAACTCATAGCCCCTCACACTTGGTTGTTGGTTCCAGCTCTTGACTCCTAGCCCTTACATTTGGCTGTGAATTCCCGGCTTCTTGACTGTTAGCTCCAGCTCTCGACTCATAACCTCCTCACACTCAGTTGTGAACTCTCTTCTCTAGGCTGTTGCTGATCCCAGCCCTCGACTCATAGTCGCCTCACATCCCACAGATCGATTCTCTCCTCTCAACTGCCAGCTCTAGCTCTCGGCTCATAGTCTCTCCACATTTGGCCGTGAATTCCCCCTCTTGACTGCTGATCTAGCTCTCGACTCATGGCCCCTCACACTCGGCTGCTGGTCTCAGCTCTCAACTCATAACCCCTCACATTCAGCCGTGGACTCTCTCTCTTGATTGCTGTTGGTGATCTAGCTCTCAACCCATAGAATACAATATACATTAAATTGGGAAAAAACAAACATTTTGGGAATTCTGGTCTTTTTTTTGTCAGTTGTGCACTTGATTGTTTACCAATGAAATGAGATATATGTCTTTCAAAAATATGCTCTTTATTACCCAAAAAGCCAAGAACAAGACCTATTTGTTCCTCAAAACAACAATATTTCTGAAATTTCAGGCACAAAGTTCATTAAATACATTTTAGGTTGACCTCCTTAAACATTTATATTGACTTGAGAAGTTTTAGGTGAAATATAGTTTGGAATTTTTTTTCCCAGTTTAATGAATACTGTGTTGTAGTCCCTCACATCCCACTAATCAATTCTCTTCTCTTGACTGCTGCTAATTCCAGCTCTTGACTCATAATTCCTCACATTTGGTTGTGTAATCCTCTTCCTTCAAAGCCGTCGATTCCTAGCTCCGACTCTCAACCTCCTTGCACCCTGACAGCATGTCTCTTCCTCCAAAAACCATCGGTCCTCAGCCCACCGGTCCTCAACTTGCTAGACACCAACTACCAATCCACATCTACCGATCCACAGCTAGTCGGGCTTTGTCCTTTGCCCCAAAGCTCATTACTACCAGGGATTCAGCCCTTGGCCAGGTGATTTTGTATTGTTTTTGTGCAAGAAAAGACAAGGCATTAGAAGGGACTTAATTTCTCACCCAATTATTTTGGCCTAGTGTGAATCCTAGATTCAGCACTAGAAGTCTTGAATTTATTTTTTGTTTTCCTTATCTTTGAATTTACATTAGTATAAGTGGAATAGTCATTTATGTTAATTTAAATTAGTTAAACCAAATGGTTAGCAGTATGCCATTTACCTTATCCCATTTGGTAAGTCAATAGAAGAGATTTTGTGAGGATTAGTAGTTTTAGTTAGTTAAGTGACACACTCACTAAGGATTTGGAATCCCCTCCAAAAGTCCCAACTAACCTACTTAGAGAAGATTAGGTGAGGAGTAGATTGGTTATACCATGACCCATGGTCATGTCACCCAGTTCACATTCCCAGTTACTACCTAATTTGATGCGTCTATACCCAAGGTTCCCAAAACCTCCTTTTCATAGAGCGTGATTCCAAACAATCAACCCTACTAAGCTAACGGTTAATCCCGGTCAAAGGGGGTTGACAAATGATAGTAAAATGCCACCAAAATTCATGGACAAGTTTCTCAAGGATTTAAGACAATTCTCCAAGTACCAAGTCGTTTTGATAGCGGCAATGCCTTGAATGACCACATCCAGGCTATTTCAAAAGCGAGCACGACATCCAATTTCAAGATCTTATCCATTTGGAGTCCAATTGATAGAATCAAGGAGCGTTTCTCAACTCCCCTAACAACATTGGAAGACCTCAAGAAGTCAATTTCTCAAGTTTGGATGAATTTGTAATTTTGGATTTTTCATCCATCAACTCCTAATCCTTCATTCAAGATTTTTGACGCCCTGTAGTTTGGAATTGGAAGTGTGAATAGCCAAAACTAGCTATTTTGGGTCCAAGAAATCCAATACCACCATCCGTTTGTCATTTAGAGCTATGCTCCAAAAATTATGGCAAATTCATCCAGATTTCATCAATTTTGAGTTTTTCTTTGATTTTAGGTAGATTTCAAAGGATCTATGGATCTCCTAAATAGAGGGCCAAAGTGTCCTCCCCCAAATGTATAAAGGGAGGCCCACCTTCCTTCTAAATCATCACTTTCTTATGTTTAGATCAACCCCCTTATTTAGATCTCTCTTTTATCACTTGGAACCACTTCCTCTTGTATTAGACCCCTTTCCATCATCAGTCACTTGTCCTTAGCCTCCTCTCTCACTTGGACCCATATCTCGCTCTTCTTCTCAGACTTGTTGCGTTTCCCTTAGTAGGAATTAGGAATTTCTCTTATTAACCACTAGGAGGTTGGATTACAATTGGCAATGCCGCTTAACTATACCTCTTAGAAGTCCTAATTAATCATTGTGATTACTGTTGCTCTTTAGAGTCATAGTCAGAGTGATGTCAAGGTCCATAGTCTTGGCTTACCACTCCCTAACTAGACCTTTGCCGCCTTACCAAAACTAGCCCTCCTAGTAGCTCTATTGGAATTCTTTAAACTCAACTTTGGCCAGCTCTCTCAATTCCGTTGGAACTCTCTGAGAAGACACCAGTTCATTAATCTCCCTCAATTGGTGGCATTGCCCCACTTACGGAGATTGTTGGCTAGTGGTTAACCTCCAACTACCCTTTAAAGGGAATGACCCCACCTTTTTTACTTTCAAGCCTTGGCTTTTGAGTTTCTGGTCACTACTCTCACTCCCTTTAACTCAAGCCTCCGGCCTTTGAGCTTCTGGTCACTGCCCTCACCATCAAGTTCCAACCTTTGAGCTTTTGGTCATTGCCCTCACCACCAAGTTTTGGCCTTTGAGCTTTTGGTTACTGCTCTCACCACTAAGTTTCAGCTTTTGAGCTCCTAGCCTAGCCAGTCAACCTAGTGTCAAATTTTGCCAAATCTAACCAGTTACCTCAGTTCCAAACCTTGTTGAGCTTAGCTCTCCGAGCTCTCCCAGAATCCCAGCTAGCCTAGCCAGTTCCCCTAATCAAATTTTGCCAAGTCTAGCTCAGTCACCCCAGTCTCACATTCTGTCAAGCTAGCTCAGCTCACCACCAATCCAATTCTGTTGAGCTTAGCTCTCCAAGCTCTCCCAGAATCCCAGCAAGCATAGTTTAGTCACCTTCGATTGAATTCTATCAAGTCTAGCTAGCCAGCCCAGGTCAAATTCTGTCAAGTCTAGCCAGTTCACTATCGATCCAATATTGTTGAGCTTAGCTCTCTTGCCCCCTCGGAATTCTAGCTAGCCTAGCCCAGTCACCCCAGCTCAAAATCTATTGAGCTTAGCTTCGTCACCTCCAATCACATTCTATTGAGCTTGGTTCTCCAGCCCTCCTCTGAATTTCAGCTAGCCGAAACTAGTCACCCTAGTTCAAATTTTGTTGAGCTTAGTTCAGCTCGCCCCCAATCCAATTTTGTCAAAGCTCAGCTCTCTCGCCCCCTAAAAATCCTAGCTACCCCTTGCCAATTCACCCCCAATCACACTCTGTCAAGACGAGCTCCGCATTTCCAGTTAGCTCCACTAATCCCAGCAAAAGCTCTTGTCGGAGGGACCCCGCCACCTCGGGCATCATTCAGCCCTGCCGGGTATCAACCGGCCTTGCTGGGTATCAACTGGCCTTAGTCGGGTGACAGAGCGGCCTTACTCCTGTGGCCCGGAACTCTAGGGCTGGCAGCTCAAGAGAAGAGTCAAAAAGCCAAAAAATGAAAGGGAAAACAAAGGGATATAATAATCTTTAAAAATCTTCCCACCAACCCTCTTGGCTTAAGTAAATTATCTTGGCTATTGTCATTTAAGGGCAATTCTTGGATGCTAATCCTAGGATTGTTTTAAATCACAAAAGCTCCCATTTCTAGTCAAAATTTTGTTTTGCATCATGACTTGACTTTTGGAATTAGGGTTGTCTCCATCACGCCATGTCTGGATGTCTGAATGCTTGTCTAGACGTTGGGATCCAACCCTAGTGTTTGTCAAGATGAAGTTTGTCAATAGAATTTCAAAGTGGATGAAAAGATGCATTGTGCAAATGAATGTTTCCGTTGACAGCATATGTGAAATCTCATGGACGAACGTGGCAATGCCTGCATTGGACGGCTTTAGCCGACAATAAACCTTGACGGATAGACGGGTCAAAGGTCCGCAACTTCACATTGACGGTCAATATGGACGGCCAAATGGATGGCTCGGTTTGACGGCCAAATGGACATCTTGGTCAGATGGCTAGATGGACAATTTAGTTTGACGGCCTTCTTGGATGGCCAGATGGACACCTTGATTGGACGGTCCAAATGGACAACCAAATGGACGGCTTGCCCGGACGACCAGATAGACATCTTGGTTGGACGGCCACATGGACGGCCTAGTTTGATGGCCTTCATGGATGGCCAGATGGACGGCCTTCTTGGATGGCCTTGTTTGACGGCCAAGTGGACAGTCTAGTTGGACGGCTCGCTTCAACACCTTATAAAATTCATGCATAACTTCTTGAATAAATGTGTTGGCTAATGTAGTTTAGTTTTGCCTCCAACAAAAAATTTCAGATTTTTCAATTTTTAATTAAAAAGTTATATTGATGAAAGGGTAGAAAATGCAAAAGTTTGCAAATCATGATGTGTTGGTTGGTGTTGATGTAATAGTTCTTGGTAGCTGCAATCAATGGATGGAGGACTAGTTGACTACAATCGTGGGCAAGATCTCATCAAGATGTACAGCTCTTCAAAATCAACGAATGGTCCTTAGACAAACCTATCCGGATGTGGTTGTGAAATTCAACCACATCCGGATAGCTTAGCATGAGAACCACACGTTGATATCAAGGACTAGTACATCTTGACAAGACCTTAGCCACAACCGTGGTCATCTACCGCCGAGAGGACTTGAATCCCAGATCCCATGGGTACTAGCCCATGGGCCTTCAGCAACACACCATGTGCTTGGCCAAATGTCCAATAGTGAATTAATACTGTATTTGTATTGTAAATGACTATACCATCATAATTTTGCAAGTTCTGACGCCATTTCAATAGACTAGAGTATTAATTTGTTTTTGAGAATCAATATTTGTTAGTGAGAATCTATAAACCAAGTAGGGTCAAGGGTTTGAACCCAAGACCTTGTAGTACCATCCAATGGGCCCTAACCAATACACCACATATTAGCACAGATTACAAGAGATAATAAACAATGGACTTGTGCTTGAGACGATAGTATTGTCATTATTTTCCTAGTATAGACTTTAGAGTAATATGTATTACATGTGCTTGAGTCCTTAAATTTATTTAGTAATATCTTGAAATTTGTTGTTTTAAAAATGAGTTAGAACAAAAATAAATCTTTTCCATTGAAGAGCTTGAGAAAGAAATATTTTTCTACTAAAGAACCTCAAAAAGAATTTTTTTCCCATTAAAGAATTTTAGAAACAAATATATTTTTTTCCAATAGTGCAATGCATGTGAAAAGGTAGGAAAGTACTATGGTGCACCATGTTACATTTTACTGAGTTACAAAGATAGTAGTAAAACTAGTTTGTTTACTAGGTCAAGTAATAGGCTCTTCTTATGTACTGCAAGTGACAAGAATACAAATGCACAATACAATAAGTAAGACAAGGTAAAATGGAAATGCTTCTTTTCATAGCAAATTTTGCAAGTGCAACAACAACTAATAAGCCTTTCTAAATCCTTGTTTTGAACAAAGTGCTATACATACTTACATCCATGTAGACTAGTTGCACACGTTTCCAACAAAAACTATTTACTCATCTCCTTGTATTACAATGCCTTGTGCTTTGGAATGTATCAAAAATGTTTCACAAATGTATAAACTAGCCATCTTCTAGATCTATAATGTGTTCTGCTAAGTCTATGTCATTTCTAAAAAACCTTTGCAGCTCTTTGTGAGATTGCAAAGTGATCAACGTCCTAACTATTCTTGCATTGTACGTGTCATGGATGTGGTTGAATATGGAACTTAAGAGTTGAGCCTCATGGAATGTATTGTCAGTAATGAAGGTAGATACTTCCTTGAATGTCATATCTTCTCTCCGTCCCAATGCGGTATTGTTGTTGTCATATACAATGCCTTCTGGGTAGGGTTCTGGTGAATAGACGTCTCTACGTTTGTCCCAATGTCCACTTGCGAGTTGACTTGCATACAATCGTTGCTCATGTTTGCCTTCTAGGATGACCTCCTTGATTATGCTAGTGATCTTCTCAACAATCCTACCTTCCATGGCACGCTGCATGGTTTGTGCGGATTGATGTCGTGAGTCTCTAGACTACTTCCACATCCAGCACAAATCCTTCCTCCAATGCGACCTATTAGAATCCCTTGGTAAATTATCTTTGTCATGCTTGTGATGAATTGGCACGTGGTTTAGGATGCCAAACATTTGGTAAAGGCGTCTATGAAAGGGGGCCTTGCAAGTAATGCATCTCTTTTTGGTCACCATGCAGGCAAGGAGACACCCAGGATGGTACATATGCGGATACATATCAAGGCTCCATTTGCCCTTGGGGCCATAAGGGTCTTAGCACACACTGCATACCGTGCCTTCTTTTAGAAACTCCAAAACTTTAGGTCATAGTAAGGAGGGTTTGCCTTCTTAGCCTAGGCGCAAGTACCTACATTGTGTAGTGTCATACTAGAACTGCAACTTGGGCGCCACATTCCAATCAATGCTTGCGTTTAGGTGGTTTGTTGCCAACATGGGGAGGAACATCTCTTTGATGCAAGGCCTCAAAGTTAAGCCAAAATACCAATGACCTCTATCATTGAATTCTGCAGCAATTCTTCTCAGTTCTTGCTGCATTTGCTGGGCTTTATTTTTTGACATGATGCACGCTAGCTTCATGTTCAACAACAACAACAGCATTCTCTTCCTTTCAAGGCTCTAGACCAACCTTGTATTCAAGGCTCGGAGGGTGTCCAATTGTTTGCCCAAGTCAGTGTTTACTGAGCTAAGAAACACAACATTTTCCTTAGCTTCTTGGGAACAACATTCTAGGGCATGCATGGAGTTGTTTAGCTCTTCCATGCTTGCCTTTGTACTAGCAACCTCTGCTTTTGCTTGCTCCGCACATACACGCATGGCATTCATTATCCAATGTGAGCCCCTCAAGGTTCTGCACCGCTTGGATTGCTTCAGCCCCAGCCGCATTCAAACTTTCACCCCTGAAAGTTTGAGACAAGAATGATAAAAGAGGTCGCACCGCAAAGGTATTTGCACAAGTAGCGGCTATTGGGCTGTCATTCACAGCATACATTGTGCTAGCCACACATCATCTAGCAATGGAATGTCATCCATGCTTGATTGTCCTTTGCGAGCTAGAAGGGTGGCTTGGCTTCTAACTAGCTTGTCATTCTCATCCATGAGTTGGCTCACTTTTATTCTATGCAACTCCACATCCGCTGCATGTGCCTTTAATGCCTTGTCTTTCTCTGCTTGCAGAGTTAGCATTAAGTCCCGCAATGACTAGAGTTTCTCATCATTGGCACCTGCTCCATGAATTGTGTTTAATCCCACATCTACTTGCTACCGCTGAACATTAGCGTTCCAATTCTTGTGCACTGCTGCTAGCACAGCAACCTCATTAGCTACGTTGTTTGCTCCATCAACTCCATGTTCTTCTAGTGGCTCAATATCCACTTCCACATCCAGATCTTGCGCCTCATTTAGATCTGTACATTCTAGACCAAAACTTGTGCTAGGATCTCTTGCATGATTGGCTGAATGTCTTCCTTGTCATGTGCCACCTCTTCCAATATCACGTTTGTATTTGCGGGAATGTGGCAAAGTCTGTTTGGAAACATGCTATTCCGTTTCTTGGCCTAGTAAACAGTCCAATCTGCATCTTTCCCAAGAAAAACCTCTGCGTACGCCATTTGACATTGTGAGAATGTCGCATCCTTCTTTGTGACCTCCTTCCAAAGTGCCAACAAAACCTTAGTCAACCTCTTCTTGAACGCAGGGTGCTTGCAATTTTTGATTAAAGGCATGCCCGACTTCACATGCATCTTGTACCTAGTAAAAGCCCAATGACGGTTTGTGTGGGCCCAGTTGATATAGGCTCAACATGTCATTCTAGTCCAAGGTTCAACCTCTTGTTTGTAGCCAGACTTTGCCAAAACCTCCACATTGTTAAATGTAGGCTAATCCACTTTTGACATGTTTCTCCTCCTCTTCCTTGGGGGTTCACTTTCATTTCTTGAGTGAACTGGAGAGCCTAGAGTAGCCATATTATTTACTTGCATAGTAAAAAACCGTAGTCTGTAGGAGGATACAAAGGCAAATTGCTTTGCCTTCTCTTGCGTGGAGGCAACTGAAATTTGGCAAAGCAAATGCCAAATGTATAACACTTTCCTTGAATTGCAATGCAAAGCTTTCTTAAGCAGAGACAAAGCAACTCAAAAGAAGAAGCATGCTCATGAGGGAATTCAGCAAGTTTATATACCCCAATTACCCAAGCTAATTGGGTTGGTAATTGGGGTCAAATTGGCATTAAAACCCCAAATCTAGACCGTCAATCTAGACGTACGCGCCCCTTCATTGACGGCCAAGGCATCCACAAAGGTTTGGCAGCCCGTTGACAAATTTAGGCCTCCGTCCCTAGCCTCATACTGCCATCATGAAAAGTTAAATGCCGTTTGTGTTAATTGATGGGCTGCGCATTGACAGGGAGTCCGTTGGCAAGTTCGGTAGACTGTCGACCGCTTTGGGGGACCTTTGGCCACTTCAAAGGTCCGTCCAAAGGTTTGGCAAGCCGTCTTCAGGTTTGGATTCCTGTCCCAATGGTTGGAGCGCCGTCGTTAGCGTTGTATTCTCATAATCATAAATAAAAGGCCGTCAAGGCCTTTGGCGGCCTACATAGACGAACCTACCAACATCATCAACAGCCATCATTGCTCCTCAAAGGCATAGAGAGTCCGTCAAAAGTCCCGACGGCCCGCTCCACCTGCCGACAGCCTTGGCAGACGGATGGTCTATCTAGTTGGATGGCTACAATTGAACGTCAACATCCCGATGGTTGAGTGCGATGGCCCTCAAAACTCTCGTCTATCACTCTGTCTCTAGCAGGGTTTCCAAATTTGGCGATTTGAGGCAAAAAGGCACCAATTTATGCTAACTACCACCAATAGAAAATAAACTCTAATACTTGGATTGAATTGTCAAATAACTTCAAACTTTGAAAAAACTTGGATGAAATTGCCAAATTGTGAATGAAAACCAAGTTATAGACATGTAACATGTGCTAATGTGATATTTTCTATCCAATGTGTGGATGAATGTTGAAATATGGAGCAGCACTATAACATTTTAAATTGCCACTTTGGCACTTCTTAAAAAAGGAAAAAAGAAAACCTGATCTCCACTGGACGTGGGCCCGTCCATTTCAACGGTCTCGAGTTCTGATGGACAGCAAAGATAACTTCCTATGAAAAGGGTATGTCAACCCCTAGAGGACCACACCCTTTTATTCTTTGAAAAAAAATTAAAAAAAAAAATTCCACACCAAAATTTCAGGCGCTTTTAACCACTTTTATAACAAAGAAGTTGATGTACCCAAAGCTACGCTCTTTTTTTCCATGTAGGAGATCAATGTTGATATATGTGGAAGAATTTTCAAATCAATTGGATTTATACAGCAAAAGGGAAGAAATAGTAAGTAAAAAGAAATAGGAAATGAGTCAAAACATTGAAATATTAAGCATTTAATTAATGAAATGAAAAATGCAAATCCTAAAGGTTATAGGATTTAGGGTAAAATATCTATTTCCTTTGGTTTAATTTTGTTTCCAAAATAGAGGAAATCAAGTAAAGCACAGGACTTCAAAGTTCAAAATTTTTGTGGAATTAATTGACGCTCACTCCTTGCTGACCCCCTGGTCCCCCTTAGGATTCACAATTTTATGTTTTTGTTCAAGGATGGAATAACTAGGGTTCTATTCAAATCACGTAGCAATAATAGTCGGAATGACTTGAAACTTTACATGAACTTTCAATTAGGGCAAGGGTCATGTGGGAATTTTTCTGGAAATAATTGATGCTAACCCCTTGGTGACCCCCTTAGGGTTCACAATTTCATGTATTTGTTCAAAGATGGAATATCAAGGGTCTTATTCAAATCACATAGTAATAATAGTTGGAATGGCCTGAAACTTGCACATTCACTTCCAAGTAGGGCAAGGGTTATGTGGGAACTTTTGTAGAATTAATTGACGCTAACCTCTTAGTGAGCCCCCAAGGGTTCACCATTTCATGAATTTGCTCATATATGGAGTAACAAAGTTCCTATTTAAAACACATAGCAATAATAGTCGAAATGACTTGAAACTTGCACATTCACTTCCAACTAGGGTGAGGGTCATGTGCAAATTTTTTGGGAGGAATTGAAACATGGTTCACGGTGACCCCTTTGGGAGTCACATATTCAAATATTTGCCAAAGGATGGGATATCAGGGTGTTTAATTAATATCTATAGCTAAAAGTGTTGGAATGACCTGAAATATGAACTACATCTTCAAACTAGGGTGTGTGACACTTTAGAATATTTTGGGAGGAAATTGAAACATGGTTCGTGATGACCCCTTTGGAGGTCACTTATTCAAATACTTGCCAAAGGATGGGATATCTGAGTGTTTATTTAATGGCATTTAGGGGTTAATAGAGCATAATGATTGATGAGCGTGTTTAGTTCTATAGGAATATTCCAAGAATTAAATGACCCAATGTTGGTTTTCACCCACTTCTAGCCAGTTCTTGCAGCCAGAGCAAGGCGTGTACAAATTCCTTTGGAGTCGCACTCTGAAGTGAATTTTCATGGATACTCTGACCCTAGGTTGCTCCAATTATCTTTGCAAGGTATCCAATGGACGGCTTGCCCATCCATTGGACGGTTTCCACATCCATTCCTTGGATGGCTTCCATGACAGACTGCCCATCACCTTGTTGGCGTGCCCAAGACCCTAGATGGCTCGCTTGTCCCTTGGACGGTCCCCCATTGCCTTGTTTGCCTGCTCGTCACCAAGATGGCCCGCCCGTCTCTGGATGATGGACTGCCCGTCCCCTTGACGGACTATTTGTCTGCTTAACGGACTGTTTGTCCCCTAGACGGTCCTCTATCGCCTTATTTGCCTACCCGTTGCCAAGACGGCCCGCCCGTCTCCGGAGGATGGAGTGCTTGTTTGCTTGACAGACTACCCGTCCACAGGAATTGCCTTCTTATACGTCACTTTTGGTTTCATTTGCACGAGTCTCTTTTGCTCTAACAATGCTTCCTAGTCTTGGATTGACTTCAATCCTTGCTTAGGAGCGCAGGTGCTTAGATAGGGGTTCGGGCAAAGGAAGGGGGGGAGGAGGTCTTGCTAATTTTTCAACCCTTAAACCCTAAATCCTTTGTTTCTTATACTTGATTTATATTTCAATGGCCAAGCAAGATTTTTCAAAGGAGAAAGTGGATGCCTAGTTCACTGGCATTGAGGATCTATGTGCAAATATCCTCAGAATCAATAGATTGCGTGTTGGAGGATGTGGCGGCTGTACTAGATGCAACTAACGCTCATGGTGTTGAAGAATCTTCAAAGAGGAAGGAGCAAAAGCAACAAAAACAGCACAAAGCTTCTAGCTCAAAAGATCAGCCAAACAAAACTGCAACTAGGAAGTTGCACAAAGTGGCGTTGACTTTTTTTTATCATTACTTGATTTCACAGTTGGACAAGACAAACATCTCACATGGAACCCATAGATTGGATCTCATGAAGAGGAAGTTGGGGCACATATTCTGGATAGCAATGCATAAAGACAAGTGGCTGGAAGATTGCATGAAAGAGAACTTTGATAAATGGCTCAATGATCAAGTGCAAACGTGCGTCTGCAACCTCGTCCAAGTGGCCGAGAACATTAAAGCCTTCAAACAAGATGATGAGCCAAAGGAACTAGCGTTGAAGCTGTTGCACGAGAAAGTGTACTGGTGACACAATGCAGTCCATGGATTCTCTTCAAGCAATATCCGCTCTGCTCCATGGTTTCAGTAGAGTAAAAACTTGGCCATAAGTAAAAAGGAGGCAAGAAGGATGGTGTTCCACAAGCGAGGGGTGGTGGTAAATGCCTTTTCCAACAATAGCAAAAAATGAGGGTATGAATGGGTGCGTAGAGTTACCCTCCAAAATTCTAAACATATTCTCAATACAATAGAATTAGCGGGGAAGACATCTTTGTATGTTGATGATTTGAAGAAGGCTAGGGAGAAGTTGTCCATTGAGGCATTAGTTTGCTCATGCAAGCATCTAGGAGTCATCAAATTCTTTGCAATGAATGACACAACTATGGAGTGTTATTCCTAGTGGTGGAATGGAGGTACTCTGGGTGCCATGTTTCACTTGGATTGCAACAACAAAGATTATGACAAAATTGGAGAGTTTGCTTATCACGTAACTCCACAAGTGATGGAAGAAGCAAAACAAATCATGGCATATAGACGCAACCGCACCAAATTTGCGTGGGCGTTGATTTGCATCGTGGACGCTGTGCAGCAATATTTGGTACTACACAACAATATAACCCTGGATAACATCATGTTGCACTTTCCAACAATGATAGAAGAATTGTGTGGATTGGGCTATGCGATTGGGGGATGGGGTGTTGCTTGAATGAAATAACCCCATCGTTGTATCAATTCCAAGACCCTCAACACTTGCAGACCACTAGACAAAAGCGTTGGTGGGTGGCATCGGAATTGATGTACTTGATTGGAGGGATAGGATCGTTGCTCTCTCCCACTTGTGTGGTTAAACCACCATGTGTAAGTATACACACAAATGGGTATGCAGTAGGGAAAATTGCGGCAAATATATGGAAGGAAGATTGAGGAAATGAAGAGATGTTTCTTGATAATACTGCATTTGGTATGTTCCAAGCAACATTGGGTGCATTGTGCAAGGAGAATCCACTGCAAAGACGCTCAAAGACATATGCCGAGCAATAACTTAGTGTGCTCCAATTAATTGGCCGTCACCCATAGGTTCCTACCGCAAAGCTCAAAAGGAATAAGAAATGAAGGTAGAAAAAGCCAGAATGAAAGGCTAGGCATTAGTATACTACAATTCAAGTGCACATTTTGGGATTTCCTACATAGCATTGGCGTCTATTATAGTGTTGGAGAAGTACATGTGTAGCAATGCTAGCATTTTATTTTCAATGTATTGTTCTCTGAGCATTTTTTAAAATATAAATACATATATATTTTCTTAGTCCTTTGGTGGCTTTTTGTAGTGAATTATTTTGCCGTATATTATTAAGACTGTAATAAGTGTACCTAGAAGTTATATGCAATTATGCAAATTTCAACAAAAGAACTAGAAGCATGGCATGTGCTATTGCATCTTAAACTTTTATTAGAAAATTCCTAAACCCGTAAGGGACCATTATAAGTTGGGGGGGAGGGTCATTGGCCTTTGGGAATTTGGAATGTATCTATGTCCGAAGTACCTTTGTGTGATTGTATTAGACTATTTGTTCAGGGAAAATGGAACTGAAAAGTCCCTTGTTTTAATCAATTTCCTATATTTTGGGAAACCCATTAAACCACCATTAATCAAATTGTTTATCACAACTTCCTAAACCCATTCATAGATGTTACTCATTATGTACTTTTTCTGCTTCCTAATATTCTTGTGTGTCCTAAGCTTGTATGTATGGTTACAATTTATATGAAAACTCTCCCACCTAAACTTAACTTCAATTTCTCATCTTGTACACAAAGAACTCATAAAGCAATACCTGGTAACATGCTTCATTTATTAAAAATTAGGGAAGGGTCAAAGGCATATGAGTGCACAAATTGTATGGGCATCATGGATTTTAATTTTCATCACCTTATATGAAAATACTATACCCCACAATACAATGTACATCTAGAAAGAGCTGACCCTCACAAATATCTGCTGTAGTCATGGTCATGACATCCCTAAACCCTAAACCCTAAATACATAACAGAGAATCCCTTTAAAACCCTGAACTCTCGTAGAAGTGGTAGTTTGCATAGACTTTCACACAACAATTTTTTTTGTCAAGTAGAGGGTGAAGTGCTAAATAGTCCAAACTCTAATACCTATACAACATGCACATTTTACTATTTTAGTACTACATAACATGCGTAAATTGACAAAAGCACTAGAAAGTTTGTAAATCTTTTGTCTTCACGAAAGAACGATAAATTTCAAAATCGATTTTTTTTGAAAGTTTAAAGAAATTATACCTTAAACTAGGCTAACATAACAAAACTTTGACATGGTGTGCATGAAGGATGTGAATTGCAATTAAGCTCATCTTTCATGACTTCATGTGAGCAAAAGGAGTGGCACTTCATGTTAATGCAAAAATTGGCATGCACAATAATGAGCAATGACCTTCAAAAATTGTTGCAAATGACAACATCAAGACGTTGCTCTATTCCACCTAGAAGCACTCAATGATTTCCATGCCTAAGGTTGCGCCTAGAACTATTTACTAAACCCTCTTCAGTAGCTATTTGATTGTCGCCAAGTCTAGGTATCACAATTTATCGCGGTGCTCTTTAATTGCTATCTTTGGAACCTTGCCTGACCCACCAAACATAGCACCAACGGATTCGGATTCTTCATTATAATTGGATCTAGCATAGCCACTTTGATTTGATGAATTAGAAAGGGCGGCGGTGTCAAGAGGGGTTGAAGGATGAACAATTGAGGACACTGTCCAAATAGCTCTTTGCTCGGTTGCATCCATATCTTCGTCCATATTAGGCATCTCTACAAAATCAAATGGTAGAGTTGCTGCCAATTCTCTTTGCAGTCTTCTCCACCCTCTTTTAGTCAAGCGTTCATCAGTAGTGCCTTGTTCATATGGACGTTTAGATGGATTGTTCGAGCATACACTTGGGCTTGATGGCGCTCTGTTTGAAGTCCTATGCTCTAACGTATTCAACGTTGGCAAGAGATTAGCCAACCGTGTACCTATCAACAAAGTCGGTGCAGAAAGATGAACCTTGAAAGACGGAATCAACAAACTATGAATTGGTGGATTGTTTGCCATTGGCATTTTGCATTGTACTCCAATTGGGAATTCAGGTAGAGGAGGCATATCCAACTCTAGATTGCTAGGGGGCCCTTCATTACAAGTGTTTTCAACATGAAGTGCTGGTGCTACTACCTCATCATGTTCATGTCCTCTTTGGACACAAACACCATTTGGTAATGTTCTAGTGGCCACTTGTTTGTCAGCAGGGTCTAGACTTAGCACCCTTTATGCCACAATGTCACTGAATGGATTCCCACCAGGGGGTTTAGCAACCCCTATATTTGACATCTCTATAAACATTCCTTCTTGATCATTGTGGCCATTGTCATTATTATTCTCCACATCAAAGTCAAATACAATTTAGTCAATTAGAATACGCCTTTTACGCCTCCCATTGTCTCTAAAAAATGCGTCACCGTCTTCATCGGAGTTGTCATCTTTGGGGTTAGAGAGAATAGACCCATGGTCCAGACCTCAGATTCTTTTGTCATGGAGTTTTCTAATATCATGTTCTTAGTATATCACCTTCTTGGATCTACTATAGCCCTTTCCTTCATAGTCTTGGAATTGGTGTAAATGTAAACCAATTGTTTTGCGCGCTTTGATGTCAATCTACTGCAGACCTTGCTATGAACAAAAGAGTGCATGCTCCAATTGCATTCATATGATGATGTAGAGCACATTTGCACTAGGATCCTTTTGGCAATTGCTGCAAGTGTATGGGCACTTGCTCCAAAAAGATCCTACCATTCTTGGGGCTCCAACTTTAGGGTGGTAGGGTTTGGAAGCCCTCCAAAATGGCCATGCCCCTCTCAAAAAGCTTGGTACTCAAATAGAGCCAAGGCAAATGCTTGGTCTCCAATCAACATTTTGCGCAATACTCTCAATATGGCTTCTTTTGCTTCATCATTGTCTATTAATGATATTTCATCCAATAAAAACAGATTCATTAGAGCACCAGCATAACGTAGATATATTTTCATCATATCTCACCTAGTGTAAAATTCCTCTTTAGCGCGACTTGCATAATGTGCCAATAATGAAAACGGTGGATCCTTGAAGGATAAAACTGCCTTCTCCACATTCTTTATCACTAGCCATGCCTTCTCCATACAATGGATGTTTGCCATCAAGCTCTTGAAGGGCAACCAAGATAGGCTCCACCATGCGCACAAAGTTCAAGCATGACTTCCAAAAGGTGTCTCACCGCACATGTTGTTGAACAACGTTTGCCTTCCTTTGCATTTCCTCTATTATCAATTTCCTGTAGTACTCATTCCATTGCGGATCATGGATAGTTCCTTCCATGGCTTCCCTTACTTCCACCAACCGCTCAATCATGAAGAATGTGGTTGCAAAGCGCTTCTCATTTGGATTTTTGAGCATGTGAGTGTGGGAATGTTGACAAAATAATGCAAATAGCATATGATGCCTACAAATATAATTCACAATGACCCTAGTTTTTCCCACAATGCTTGTTATTCAATCTTGTTTTCCCCAATCTTCAAGTGAAAAGTCCAACACATGCGTTGTACAACCTTGAAAATAAATGTGTGGAAACCATCCAATTATCCAACCCAATGTAGTACGCATGCTCCCTGCATTGTCCGTGCAAACTTGTACTACATTCTTCCTCCCCACTTCTTTGATGAAATTGAGCATACAATTAGCCACATAAGTAGCATCTTTGATTTCACCCGTGGTATCTACTGATCTAAGGAATACCTCTCCACTTGTACACGCCATTGTGATATTCATCAATGGCCAATGCAAGACATTGTCCTGTCCGTCAAAGCATATGGTCACACCGTACTTATGGATTGAGCCCATCATCTTCTCTGCCACCGTTGCTACCAGTTTGTTCTATGCAGATTCCAAGAGCTTTGTATGAAGTGCATGGTAAGCTGGAGGTTTGTACAAAACTCTTGCCTCTGATGTTAATTTCACAGCATCCACAAAAGTAGGGTGCTTCACTACATTAAACATTATATTAGCTTCATAAAAAAACTTAACCCACTTTTTGTCTAGCATTTGTCTCGTTGAGGAGTTCATCTCTTCTTGTATAGATAATTGTCTCAAAGGTCAACTAAGGGTTAAACTAGGGCCGCACGCCTTTGACAATTGTAGTTGGGAGCATTGACCCTTGTAGTGTTCGGTCCCTTCACTTGCTGAGACGGAAACAATACGCTGTTGCTCCCCCTATATCGCATTTGTTGGAGCTATTGACGGCAATGTCACTTCCACATTATTATTAGTTTCACCCAAAGGGCTAGCTGGTACATTTGCCCCACAATTGAAAAACATTGTTTTTGAAATTGGAGGAACTTTGGTGTACGCCGTGGGGGTTATTATTTCCTTTGTACCCCAAATGGAAATGCATGCAATCTCTCCAATAAGTAATCCCTAAACATCAGTACTTGCATGTGCTTTTCCCATCTGATTGTTGGGTGTACCATGGATCCCATTTACTCCTATCCCCTCCCATTGCCACTACTTGTTCTTCTACCTAACCCTGCAAAGAAGAGAGCAAGATTAATATTTTGAATGAAATGTGATGAAGAAACAACACTTGTTGCTCTCACAACAAATGCTCTCCATACACACTATTCTTGGATTTCCCTCCAATGCAATGGTTGTACACCAACCAAGTCACAGGATCAAAGATCAACAAGGAAAAGTGACATTGAATAGGAGGGAGTCCTTCTTATGGTCCCGACACTCTAAAATTTTTGTGGATGCCTAGTCCTACCCAACGATCTGGAAACGTTGGTGAACTGTCCACTAGACAGCTTGTACATCCGGTGGACGTACTGTGCTTTCGGTCAACAAACCGTGCGTTTGGTCGACGGAGTTGTTGTCCAATCAACGGACTTATTGTCCAATTGACGGATTCATTGTCTAGTCAATGAACTTGACGTCCAATCGACGGACGTGTCAACGAACTTCATCCACGGCCTGGACTGCCCGTCAGCATTGCGGATGGATCCTGCCCCGTTTGGTCCCATCACAACATCTAGAAGCAAAATGCCAGCCTCACATTGGTTTAGACAACCCTGAATAAATCTTGTCAAACTTCATTTTCTCAAATTGAACTTTGTACTAAATATTGCAATTTTGCAAGTTACAATCATGGTTGACCAAGGCACATCCCTTTTTTGGATACAGTGACCATGGAGGGTTAAAATGCTATAGTGGTGCTTCATATTTCAACATTCATCTACATATTGGACAGAACATATAAAATGAGCGCATATTATATGTCTAGAAATTGGTTTTCATTCACATTGTGGCAATTTCATCCAAGTTCTTTTTAAGACTTTGAAGCTTTTTGGCAATTTCATCTAAGCAAATGTGGTTTTTTTCCACTACTCTTGGTTAAATTAGAAAAGAAATTGGTGCAATTTTGCCTTTGAATTGCCAAAAATAGAAATTATGGCCTCCAAGTGACGAGCATTTGATTTGCACTAGCACTCGCCCTTTCCACAACCAGCAATCGTTGTCCTTTGCACTAGCTCCTTCCACAATTGCCCATGTGCACTTGCCCCTTCCACAAGCAACGGTCGCTACCATGTGTACTTGCTCCTTGTAGGACCACCCAAGTGCACATGCCCCTTTAACAACCAGCCATCTTTGCCATGTGCATTAGCCCCTTCTAGAACCGCCCATGTGCAGTCACCCCACTTACGACTAGCAGATGCTCCCATGTGCATGCGCCATTGAGCAGATTAGGGTAAACCAACCCAAACCTGCCCACGGCGTGTGTTGGTACGTACCCGCACTTGCTCAAGGCGACCGCAAATAAGTGAACCGGTGCCCTTTTGCAACTATGGGTACATAAGGACCACATAAGAGGGATGACAAGTCTCTTCTACTCCCCTTTGCGCAACAATTGTCATTTGCCTCAATGTGGCCGACTGCGCACACGTGAGGGGAGTAAAAACTCTTTTTGGAGGGGGAAATTTTGCCCTTTTTTACCACATCTTGGTCTATACTAGCATTTAGGGTCCAAAGCCAACACATCAAAGGTTTGACTTAGTGTTTCCAATAGCACTAAGGTATTTCAATGATCATTATGGTGAATGTGATGGAAGAATCATGTTCTTCTAGACCAAGAGCAATGATAGCCTTAGAGAGGAAGGCCACTTGAGACATGATATGAGATCATAAAGGAAAAACTCAGAAGAAGCATGTGCCAATTTTGTTGATATGAAGATGAAGGCTTTTAGAGGTTGGGAAACAAATCTAGAAACTTGGAGGTACAAAACAGTCAAAAAATATGTGGATTGGTGCCACATTGACAAGTTGTTTCCTCTCTGTTGCCGTAAGCGGCACTTGAACTAGAATAAAGCAAATCTTGGATACGCCAAAGATGAAGAATTCAAGAACAGATGTTGCAAAGTATGGTGGCAATTATATTTGGAGGCTTCAACTTACAGAAACAATAATTTCAATTTATTTCTTCTAAGAATAGTGTATGCTAAACTAATATCATAGAAGAAGGTGGATTGGACAACACTAAATGAGTTTCCAATTGCAATGCATCTGGCAAAAGCATCAATTTTGAGGGGAGAAGAACGTGCTGTTTGGAAGGAGATGTTGTCTTTCGTGAGGCCTAGAAAATCATTTGTTCCAGATGATTTGGTACAATGGTCACTTTTTCTAGCAAATATGAGCACACCCATCCATATGATGGTTACTCTTTCTTTAGCAATGATGAAGATGACAACACCGCTATAAATATAGAAGACAAAGAGAAATGTGCAGCCCAACAAAAGAGGAAGTGGGAAGATGATTCAATGGTACTTCCCAAGTGCTCTAAGAATATCAAGGAAAATGTGGCTTATGAACTTGGAAGTCCCAGTTTGCGGCAAGAGCATGTAATTACTGGTAGTGACAGCAATTTAGAGGACAATGATTCTATGTGGATTGCAAAAATAGAGAGTACTAAGATGTCTTTGCATGCCAAGATTGAGGAGTTGAAGAATATAAGGGAATGTGAAGCAAATTGGAATGCCATGAATGTATTGAAGCAATGACAAAAGGCTTTGGCGGACGTCATTAACTAAAGAAAGAAGGATATTAATGAATTGAAGAGAAAGTGTGACTTGTGTGTGGAAGGACGTGGTCATGCAAAATACATCTCCGAGGATGTCTACGCTCAATGGGAAAGTAGACTAGCAACCATTTGAAGCATGTATGAAGATGTAGAACAAAAGAAGGGAAGCTTGAGTATGGAATCATATAGATTGGAAGAAATTTATTTAGAGGCCACCGTTGAACAAGTCTTGGAGGTGGACAAAGAGAGCAAGTACATTGCATATGGGTATGAAATTGAACATGTATTAATGCTTGATAGATGTGTACAGTTTCATGAGCAAAGAATAAAAATATTGGACTATGAGTATGTTGATCTAGCGGCTAAGAATAGATGGCTACATGAGCTGTTCAAGTGGAGGAAGGCAACAAAAGGAAAGACATGTATAGATTTAGAAAAGGAGGGTCCACAGCATTTGTGGATTGACTTTCTCTCATGAGAAAACCAAAACATAGAAAGTATTGGATAAAACATGAGAGACAAAGTTGTAGGTTGACAATTGTCAATTTTGACTATGCAAATAAACAGTGTTGACATACATTTCCTTGTACATTGTAATCTTAGTGAAAATGTTGTACACAATAGTGTGGAGTGTTTCTGGGTTACCTACTTACCTAACATTACATAGTGTGAAGAGTTTGGATGTTTCATAGGGTAAATCATAATTGCAATTGATGTATGAATTATCATGTATAGTAATACAGTGCAAGTGTGGATTCTAGATCAAACTATGAATCTATGATTCAAGAAATGATTTTGATTTCATGCCAACTTATTTCTAAATGTTAGTTTGATTTTCAAAATATAATATTGAAAGCAAACCCACAAAGTCTAAGACTCTCATGGCATGTAGCTTGAAAAAATAGACTTTGAAATACCATTTCCATAGAAAAGAGTCAATAGTTTTAGAAATGTTATATATGTGTCGTAGCACAAGAAAGTAGTTATCTTCAAACTAGTGTTCAAAACAAGCAAAAACACCAATAAGCTGACTTGTTTATTGTTCCGCAAGGATTTAGTTTGTAGCTCCTAGAGAATTAGTTGGAACAAGATCCAATGATCCCTTCTAACACAAAAACACACATAAACAAAATAGCAGACCAAAAGTTCTACTCGTGTATTGTATCTGACTCCAAATCTTGTCTTTTGCCCATACAAACTACTAAAACTATCCGTCAATCCGGAAGGAGTATTTGAAATCCTATAGCTCTCTTGGATGCGATTACTCCACACAGTAACTAGTTTAGAAGTTTAGTCTCTATATCATAGGATTCCACTTTAAGAATTTAGGAAGAATGCGTTAAATCCTACCCTTCTAGAGATTAGAGTGATTGAAGTACCACTTAAATAAAACAACAAAGAAAACAAAGACAACAAAAAATAAGTATTCCTTTATAGTAGATCTAGAACCATTTTGGAATTGTTCCGGATCAACAAGTCACACAAGAAATCCCTACCACCCCGACTGACTACAACAATAGATCTATCTGGATCTAGTTCCCTTGGCTGAGATTGGTAAACGGATAACTAGAAGAACTCTATCTCTCTGTTCACCCCACTTCTGGCTATAGTGGGACCTCATCAACTTGTCAACAAGCATACATTTGGAATCTGTCCGGATCAAACTAAGTGTGAAGGTGGTTATTCCTCATAGAAGTCTCTCGGCCATGAACCAAACAAAAGTTACCCTCTAGTACACACAATCTTCCAACCAACTCAAAAATACTCCGGAAACCAAATTGGATAAGATCCAAGGGTTACTCTTCCTTTTCAACACACAACAAAGCTCAACTAATCGCACAAACCATATGGTTCTAGCATTGTTGGCATACCAACATTATACACAAAAATCAACGTAGTGCTTTGAAGTGAAAATCTAGAACTTGCTTGCATTATGGAAATCAAAGCATGAAAATATCCAAGACTCTAGTTGTGTTAGTGGCCCTAATACAATCCTTCAACAATCTAATAGGTGCATTAGTAGGGACCACTAATTGGAAAATGACACATTTTATTCTCTGATCCAAAAAAGGGTGGTACTACATTCCTATTGCAAATAGTCTTGCTAAAATCAGATCTCAGACCCTATATTTCTAGGTCTATGTCTCCAAGCTCCTTTCTGTTAGGAAGTAACTTTACAGCTACTTTCTGAATAAGTTATTTTACGTTACCTACTCCTATTACTATAGCTACAATGTAGCTAGGTACTCTTTTTCTACTTCAAAGAGGTACTTGCCATTTTAGCAAATTCCCTCCAAGCTAGTAGCTTCCAAGTACCCCGGCATGGGTTCCTTTTGCTAAAGTTGGTCCTTTCTTCTTCCATTTCCCTTAGGCTAGTGCCACCACTTTTGGATCCTAGTTGTCTGATGAAGCCAAATTTTCTAAATCATCTGAAGAAGCTGATGCCTCCTCACTCTTGGTCAATTCTATTGATGAATCATTTGGAAGGTTGATCTTGATGGGAGAATTTGACTCTCAGGCTTACTTTGCTATTGTCTTCCTCTTCACCGGGCTTGGTACCTTGGTTGCACCTTTGTCTTCCAATGTTGTAGGATTTAGTTCCGGTCTTGCAATCTAGGAGTTAGCTTTTTAGTAGCCCCCACATCAATCTTGCTAGGTTTTTGTGCAAAACCTAGAGTCTACACCACGTCCTTCTCCTTTGGCGTGCTTAGATTTAGTGAACAAAAGGAGGGGGTTTTCCAAGCAAGAGTGAGTTCCTGATTCTTACCGGATCCTTATCTTGCTTTTGGTGTCAAACTATTGCCCTACAAAAGGGTCTTCATCTCTAGCAGCATCATCTCCATTGTTGCTGAATGCTCCACCAAAATGCTAACCAGCTTGAATCCCATGTGTGATCCTTCCTTCAAGATTTTGGCATTGAGCAGCTTATCTTTGTTAAACACATCACCCAGATTTCCCACAAAAGTCCGAAGCTGGGTGACTTCCTTTAGAGTCTTGCGGGCCAATTTTTCTTCCTCTACTTCTTGCCTTAATTAGGCATGAAGATCTTTCACCTATTTGGTCAAGGCGGTAATCTCATTCTCCTTCAAGGTCTTAAGTTGAAGGAGAATCTGCAATTGATCAAACATTTGGGGAGGTCCAGGAGCATCCAACATCACACAAAGTTTTTGCGTGAGTTTTTCATTACAAAGGTTCATTTCTCAAATTTACTCAAGTTTGATCATAACTTTGGTGATGGGATTGGTTGCTTGTCGGTCTGCCCAAATAGGCTCAATCCTCTCTGGTCTTTTTGATCCCTCAACTTTATTAGTTGTCTCCTTCCCCTTCTCTTGGATCTCTACATCTTCATCCAATTCTTGTGAATCCTCTTTGGATTCCTTATCTTTGATTTCTTGTTTTGGTTCCATATCCAGTGAAGTGGGTGCTGCAACATCACCTTTGCTTTCTTGTATTGTGTTTGTTCTCCATCATTCAACAAATCATAAGAATCATAGAGGTGGTACGAGAATAGGGTAATCCTAGAGGCTTCGATGTTTCTTAATGCCCGGAATAACCTGGTTACAAGGTCTCTTACTATTCCTCCCCAATTTACCTTACCCTCATCTGATAGCAAACCAAAGACAATGTTTGCAAAGAAGATTCTAAGTTAGATAGGTCGTTCCAGAAGTAAAATTGGAACCAAAAATTCTAACATTTTCCTTTTCCTATGGTTCTAACAATCGGCTACAATGTAGCCAATCCTTGCGTGTGGTGCCCCAGAGAACTTTCCTTCACTAAATCTAGCCGCTCAAGAAGCTAATCCCTCACTTGTTTGGTCAAGGTTGTAGACCTTGCACCAAGCCTCTTTTGTCCAACCTTCTAGTTTGGCCCTCATTGTCAGCTACCACTTGCTAGAGGGTTTCCTTGTCAGTTCCCTCACCATATCCTTGTCTTTTAGATTCTTGGGCACAAAAATCAAACCACAACATCCCATCTTCTTCAAATCTTCCTCTAGGAATTTTTTTTCCTTGCGATTGGTCGGTGTACCCAGAATTGTAGATTTAAGAGCTAGATTTGTCCTCACCATCGTTCCTAATACAATCAAAAATTGGAAATATAGACAAGCTAACTCTCCTAGCTAACAAGCAATAAAACTCAAGCACACACCCACAAAAGATGTATAAAATGCATAAGGAAAGAGCAAGATCAGAAAACAAGAGAATAGTGGTGGTATGCTCACTTCCTTCTCTTTTCTAGACTCATGTCTAGTCCCATAATCATGATCGTTAAGGGCTATAGCACTTAATCATGCTTATTTAAACCCGTACTTTATTCATGTTTTAGGATTCTATTAGTGGATAGTATGCTTGGCTTAATTCTGGTTTATCACCAATATTGGTTCCTCTATCAGGAACGTTATATTCTTGATTTAGGGCAACTATTCCGGCTTCTAATTTTGGTTAGGAGGAAAACGTTATTTTCCCCCCTTATCACTTTAATCCAATTGCACTAGACCAAGTAATCCTAGTATACTAGAACTTGTAAAGGAATATGGAAAAAAAAAAAAAAACTATCAAAAAAAGTGAAGCAACAATTTATATGAGGGGCAATTAAAAGGGGGAGTATGTAGTCACATTCATGCCTTCAAATTAACCCAAGTTCATTTTTGGAGAGAAAACAAAGCAAATCAAAGCTGTAGGAATACCTCTATATGGATCCCCCTCTTAGTTTGGTTTGTGGTTGTTGAACAAGAATTGTTTTGAAAAACTAGCAAATGAAAGAAGGAACATGTTATTAGAAATGTAATAAAAGTTGTAATTTTTAACTATTTTTTCATAAACAATATAAAACCCTCATAAAAAACAAAATTGTTATGTACATAGTACATAACAGTTGGAATACCATTATTTTTTAATAAACTCGTAACAATTTTTATGGAACAAGAGTTGCAATTTTGAAATATTTATAATTCTTTGCAGTAGGCCTTTGGATTTTAGAGTTTTGAATGGTGAAGACTATCCTTGAAAGAATAAAAAAATAAGTTCTACTTTTAGTAACAAAGAATTTGCAAAATCAAGAGTCTATAAAAACCCAAAAGAACCATTATCCCTTACAAGTACAATTAGGGTTTTATGGATTTCCGTGTAAGGAAATTTATTGTCATTGTATTTAGATACATGTTATGAATAAAAAGTAGTTGATAAGGATTGGAGGGATATAAATGTTTTGTTAAGCAATGCCAATTTATTATTATGAACTACAAAGGACCTAGCTCATATTTGGGTCTAAAATGCATCATCTTGTTTTCCACATGATATGCATGAGGTTTTTGTGTTTCTCCAACAACTGTGATATTCTGGGTTTTTCAAAAATGTTTACTCATTTCATTCAAATTTTGGATTTGTTTTCAACTAATCATGGATTATTTTTTTGTTGCAATAAAGGAATAAAGGATTTTCATCATTTTTTCTCCTTGAATGCCTTGTAGCATTTATTTAATTATCTAAAATATGCAAGTATTAGGTCTTTGAGAATTTCTAATTTAGTCATGGTTCACTTAGTGGTAGGTAATAACTAACAACTATGATAACCCTTTGGTACAGATTACTTCATTTCATTTTAATGTAGATGATATAAGAATATGGTACTATTCATTCTATCCCAATGTAGTTGTACAAAACAATTTCTCCTAGATTGTGCATGTGGTCTTCCAAAGTAGTGTTACCATGTACAATAAATTTCATTGATAAATGTAAGGCTGAAAGTAATGAGTGTTAGAACCTTAATTATAAAATGATTGAAGCCAAGAAAATGAACTAGAGGAAGCACTAAAGACCTTATGCTATGCAACATAAACCTAAATATTTAGCAATGTGTGCTTTGAAAGAATTGAAACTCATTACTACACCCTTCTATACTACTTAGGTCAAGTACATGTAACATGTTATGGTTATAAGTTGGAAAAGATTGTATTAAGAAAGATTTTTTATTTTTAGATCTGTATGTATAGAATTTGTTGTTCTCATTGTTCATCTGCTAAAATATCCATAGGAACTCTGTAGCTTATAAGTACCCTAAGTTATAAAAGAAGCCGTTTTGAACATGGGTTCTATACAATAGAAGTTGAAACATAGTAGAAGATATAAATGAGTCTCAATGGTTCCATATTTCTATTTTTTATAGAAGTAGGCAAATATTTACCCTAATGTTATTGGTTAGAATTTTGAGATGGCAAGCATTTTGACATTGAAGATTTGTAAAATGAAGTTCCATAAATGATCACATTATTAAATTTTTGTGACTACACCAAGAATTTTTGATCCATTAAACCCAGTCATCAAAAGTGAAATGAAGAGAAACCCTAAAACCTGTAATAGTGGTCTTCAATGTGGACAATGATTTTTGTATGTAATGAGTGACAAAATACAACAATCTCAACTCTCAATTCTTGAATTTAGGTACAAAGAGGAATGTAGTATATTATCAAAATGTAATTAATGGAGATTGGCAATACATTTGTACAATTTGCAATTTTGGAATAGTTATTTCTTAAAAATTAGCAAAATAACATGATAACACAAAAATGACTAAACACACCAAGAGTGGATATGCTATGAGTCTATGACCACATGATGCTAGCCTATCTACAGTGTTACTATTACAAGAAATGTCACTTGTGCAGCCACAGTGCAAAATTCATTACTTGATAACATTAGGATCCTCATGTGTACCACTATCGCTTCCTTTGCCACGTTCATATGTGGACGCATCTCCAATTGTCAGCCTCCTCTTTGCACAAGTCTAAGAAGCTGGCCCATCAGCATTCAAAATGGAATCCATGACATGGGAGTCTTGCAGAGCTTGAAGGATCCTTGTTGTCCCTAGAGAATGTACTTCCAACAATTAGTCAAGTGCTTGACTCACATATCTTGGTTGGTGCATGGTATCAAGATACGCCTGAGACATTGATAGATTGTAGTTATTTGAATCAACGTCAACGTCCTTGTTACCCTCAAAATTCCAATGATGCCCTTCTGGGTGAGGACCCCACTTGAGGATTGATGAATACTTATCATAATATCCTCCAAGGCATTGATAGAAAAATGCCCTCTTCCCTTTGTATGTAGAGCCTCTTCCCATAATCCTTGGTGCAACTTCTACGGTTTCAGCAGGATCAGTTTTCCAATTCAATTGTGTGATATTTCTTCCCTTCTCCAAATCATGTTGGACCAATCACCAACTCCAAATCATGTTGGACCAATCACCAACTCCAAATCAAGTCTTTATCCCATAATACTGCATCTAGTGTTATGTCAGGATTGTGTTCCCAAGAAATTGGCATGTACATCATGAGATTGAACATGGCGTACAAACCTTCATAGAATGGAGTTGAGCAAAGAATGCAATGACGTCTAATCAAGCATTGCGCAATAAGACACTAAGGGTGGTAGACGTGGGGACATGTTCCAAGCGCCCAACCACCTTCTGGTCCAAACTGATATTGGCAAATGGCGCATTTCTCAGCAACCTTGATAAAAGAAGTAGGACTTGCCCAAAGCAACATCCGGTCCTTTGGGTCCTCATGGCACATCTGGTTTTTGTAATCCCAGCCATTTTGTGCCCAATCTATTACATTTAATTATTCTTGATCCACCATGGCCATGTCATTTGGGAACATGTCTTCCAGTAATGCCCAAGAAGTTATCCCATTTTCTTGTTTTGGACTTTTGGCATGAAAGTTCCTAGCAACTTTAGCCAATTTTGTGCCAATTTGATTAGAATGGTCCACAGTTAGAATGCAAGCAACCTTCCAATGGCATAGCATTCTCACAATCTCCTCCAAACACTTTCTCACCAATCCATTATCCTCAAGAAGTTCTTTTTCCTTGGCTGACGGTAGCAAATGCTCAACTATTAGATAAGAGAGAGAGTCTTGTGTGCCATGTAGAACACCTAGGTCATTTGCAGTGTTTGTCACAACAGTCAAGGTAGCATCGCTTGGAATCAATGGAGCATGTCTAGTACGCTTTGAAGGTGGAGAACAATGAGCAATGTGGCAAGTCAAGTCACCTACAATCTTCTCCAAATGTAGTGGATTGTGTTCAACAAATGTGTCGTCCATGTCAGCCAAACTAACAACATTGCGTTCTATCTCTTTGAGGCATTGTGGCTCTACAAACTATTGTGAAAAGAGGTAATTCTTGTGTTCACACTCTAATTGCAATCTACTCATGTCACTTTGTAAAGTGGCAATAATGGCATCCTTTGTCTTTAGGAGATCTAGGGCCTCTACTATAATAATCTAGTCCCTAGTTGGATGTAATTGGGATTGCTGAGGAGGTCCATGCGTAGTTGGTTTTGCCATCATGTCTTTGTCATGGCTGAAATCATTGATATGGCTTGCATTTAGCAGGAGTAGAACTAACACATGCAATGCCATTGCAATTGATTTCAATTTATCACAATTGATTGAATGTTGCATTGTTGCCAACGAGAGGTTCTACTGTCCTTGCGAGGTTGGTCTTGATGTAATTTTCCCACTAGGAGATGCGGCAGGAACTACACTTGGAGTTGTAGCAGGAATTACAATAGGAACTACAATAGGAACTACATCAAGACCAGGGGTTGCTTGAACAATTTGTCTTGTCCTAGGAATATGCAAACCATTAGAATCATCATCCTTTTCTGATTCATCAGTACCCTTTTCAGCCGGCTCTTGAATATTTGGATTACCTTGAACAACTTCAAGTCCATTGTGCGGAAAAGTCAAAACACCAAACGGTATGGAATAATTCTCTCAGACAATGCTATTTTGCAAGCATAGAGCGGCAATTGGCAAGCAGGGATTTTTGATTTTAGGATTTTTTCTTAAGAGTTTGGGAAAAAATAGTGCTGAAACAAAAGGCAACAAAAATTTGCAAATAAATATCAACTAAAAAATACAAATTTAAGAAAAAAAATTTGTCATCTCCTAAGACCATGCAGAGTGACTACCCTATCACCAAGTGTAAAGATGCAACAAAAATATAAAATTGTATTACCAACTTCCATTGGATGAAAACCATGTAGAACTAAGATTCTAAATTATGTTTGTACTAGATATTTTTGATTTGAATAAGCCATGATTTCCTTAAAGAACATAGCACAATTAAGACAAAAGATCACAATTATTGACATGAAATGTGATTTTGTTATTTCCAATAGAAATATCAAGACAAAAATGTTAGTGTTTGATTACAAGTAAAGGATGAATCATTACTTGAGACAATCACTGCATCCCTTGTAAAATATTTATGTAATGAGATAATCCATGTATGTGGCTTGATAAAGTGAAATAGTAAGAAGAGATATTAAAAAAACAAGAAGAGGCAATCAACCATAATGCTTGATTGAGTTAGAGAGTGCAAAAAGAATCAAAATACAATTAATACAAAGTAAAGAAGATTGGATTGAAAATGGTCAATTGTAAGCAATGACAAACAATTGCTGAAGCAAAAGTATGGTGGCACAATAATGTATCCGCATCAAAAAATGGTAAAAATATATTTATGGATTTGAGATACACACAAAGTTGCATTTGAAGCATCTATAATGATCTTGTACTTCTAATGCTACAAAATGGTACTAGTGCATACACATTGCACTAGTTCACTTAGCAAAAAGGTAATGCCAAGCACAACTACAAAGGACCTAGGCAAAGCAACACACACTTAACCTCTAAAAAGCTAAATGTGGGGGCGTGGATGAAGATGAAGATGTCTATATCAAGGTCTAGAGAGCAAATCATCAAGAGTAGAAAGTATAGGTGCTTACAATGAGCAAATTGTCCACGTTTTCCAAGGGCTTGGGAAACCATGCTCATAAAATATGGGCATGTACACTCAAGGAGGACCTAATGGATATTAGATAGTTCTCAACCTTAGAGTTGGACTTTGAATCCAAAAATACAATACAACCAAAACCAAGATGTGGTACAAGGGTAATTTTCTTCACATGTCCTTGAATCATGCATCCAAAAGCACAATTATTGGATTGCTTTGTTGTTGGACCCTTCAAGTTTCATCCAGCAGGCTTACCTACTCTAACCTTAGGATACTCATCCGCAAAAGGAGGTATTGGATGTTGACTAATGCTGACTGCACCTGATGACTCACCAAACAAGCAGCAAGGTGAAATTTCTTGCTTTTGAAGAACTTGACAGCTTACAAGCTCAAGGTGGAGGATCTCCTTTGTGCTCAAATTTGTCCCTCGCTTTATAGGCTAGATCTCAAGAACATGAGGCCTTGATACCACTCATTTACACTTGTTGTCTTTCACACAGTGGTTGATGTCATTGTTGCAAAAGTAGAAGTGCATAGTGTCAACTCTATTCTTTTTGTACACCTCCATACTACCAGTGTAGGTTGGTGTAGGAGTAGTATAACCACCTTGTACAATACTTGCCGTGCATTTTTTCTTGGTGCCAACTTGTTGAGCAAAGCAAGCTTTTGCAAAGGTGATGGGGAGTCTAGCAATGTGCCACATAGTCTCATCGCAAGCACTCTCATGTACACTATTAATATGAGCTAGATTAGGGTTAACAAGAGGAGAAGAAGTCAACCCTTGGACAATTCCAACATTCTCTTCATGATTGTTACAAGATGGTAAGTCCTCATCAATTGGAGATAAGATTGCACCTTGCACTTGACAAGTACAACCGCCAATATCAACTCGTGGACGGGAGAAATTCACCTTATCTAGATGATGTGACTCCATCTCTGATCCCAAAGAAATAGATGCTTTGTGCTTAAGTGAGCCAAAGACCTCTTCACCTTCCAAGTGCAATTGGCGTGTACAATAATCATCAGCACTAGGCATTTGACATACAGCAGTAGTGAGCTTTGCTGGATCACCAAAGTGCAAAGCAAGACGATGTGTTGCACAAATGCACAACTCTTCTTTCCTTGGACCATGTCCTCCAACTTCACCTTGAAGGAAACGATGGCATTAAACCACTTGCATAAACGCACAAACAAAATCATCCACAGTGGCAACATAGAGATCATTCTCATGATTGGTGGATTGCTACTTTCACTTGTTATGCATTGATTTTGCAAGGTTGCAAGAGGGCATTTTTGCACGCTTTGGATCACTTAAGCCCTAAAAAAATACAATAATTTCAATCAAAATAATATAAATAAAAGATCCCAAACATGAGAGGAACAACTATTTTGCAAAATGTTTTGCACCAAATTTACTAAGATGTAGAGGAATAATACAATTAGTAAAACAAGACTTACCAAAAGCATGAAATCACCCCATTGACGGTAGCAAAAATGCCAAAAGGCTAGCCACAGCTCAAGGCGCTCAATACTTGTTGAAGTTGCTGCTCCAAAGGAATGCCACCATGCCCAAATTGCAAGATACTTTGTCTCATCTTCATCCATTGACTTGGCATTTTTATACTACTTGCATAGCATGCAATGATGGTTTTGCAAGTCTAGTTGGATATCTACTTTCATATGCTTCTCTAGAGACTGTACCCAATAGAAATGACATGTACGTTTGCGGTTTGGCATGGAAATAGAAGCATTGCCATTGCCATATATAGACTGCACTACCTTCCAATTGGCTTGAGCACCGTCAACCATAAAACCCTTAAATGTAGGTGCCATCATGCCATGCTTGCTGCAGACTTTGTTCAAATTATCCCAAAATAGCCTCTAGGCAGAAGCATCTTTTGATTGCATGTCACAAACATCAATTGATAGAATTTTGCAGTAAATAGAGTCATAAATGTGGCAAGCCATGTTTGCCCAATGTTTAATACGCTTGATGTGGTCAAACATAACCCAGGCATCTTGAAGATCACCACCACTTTGCATTCGATGAACAAGGTCAATGCCACTAGCTGGTTTTGTCTCTGACATCTTGAACAAGAAAACCTTGTCTTTGTCAATGCCTTGTCTAGGGAACTTGTTGTCTTGCACAAATGCCCACTTGTTGCAACCTCTAAGTCTAGTAATGCTGTCCATGACACCATATCTACAAAAATAACAAAATGACACAACGTCATTTCTAATTTCTGGTGATGACATAGAACGACACTTCTCTAATATTGGATGAAGATCATGATCATTCAAAACTTTAGGTATAGCGCCTTCTGACGCAAGTAACAATTCACTAACAAGATCCTTATTGGCCTCCATAATGATTGAAGAAGTTGTTGCCAATGGAGTCCTCTGAACTTGCTCTTCAAGCAAAGAGCAAGTTCTATCTATCAAATTACAATCTTCTCTAAGCTTCATATGGTGACTATGTGTACCAAAATGAGCACAAACATAGGACATTTGCTTGTCCCCAAGAATATAATAAATCTTAGCTGGACACTCACTAATACAAGTGGGAATTGTCTTACAGATCTTGCAGACAACACTAGACCCAACCGGAGTAAACTCACTTGTTGTGAAAGCAAGCGCAAAAGAACCCTCCCACTCAAATTTTGTTCACAAGACAGAAACAAAGGGCATGATCTAAACATGCACAATTCCTATAAGTGCACTATAAGTGACCCATACAAAAAGATGACCTAAACTTCAAATTAGCAGGGTTCTTGATGTTGTTGGTCATAGTCTTGGTCTAGAAATGACCATCATAGCGTTTATCCATTCCCCTCATCATATCAGACTATGTTTGTAACTAAAAAGAGGAGAGGGGAGGCAATTCAAAAACAACATCTCCATTGAAAGAGGCTGGAAGATACTCCATTGCACAATAGCAAATGGAATTGTAATCTAAAGTCCTAAACAGGCTGCGCGTACCTTTTGCAGAAGGAAAATGCTTCAAGAGCTCAAAAACACTTAAAGTTTTGTGAGGAACAACCAAAGATGCAGCAGAGCATCCTGGATTCATAGAGATCTAAGAATCTTCTAGCACAAACTTCTCAATATTTTGAGATGGGCATTGGATAGGTAACAGAGAGTTACCAGCAGAATTGTCACTTAGCAACTGCACTAGTTTTTTGCCTAGTTCTACTTTGATAGAACAAAACAAATGTGTATCTCCAATTGAAATACTAAACTCAGCATGAGTAGCACAAACAAGAGGCATCTCTGGTTTTGTAGATGGAATTCCATTAACTCTGTATCTTCTTGGAGGAAGTGGCCACTGTTGGAATCTCACATTCTAGTGAGGGAGACAACCAACAAAATACAAAGCAACCCTAGTCAAAGGGTCACGCAACTCTTCATCAATGTGCATTGACTCTATTTTAATTGAGATATTTACAGCCAATCTAGAAGTAGGAGCAATCACATAGCAACCATTCTCCACTAGAAATAGGAGCGGGACATCCAATTCATCACAATCAACAAGTGCCATGGACCTATGATGATCACAAACAACCAGACGCTCCATCTTACAGAAACAATCAACAAGAAAAAATGCAAACATTGAAAGACAGTGTAAGACAAAATCCAAAAGCTACGAGCAATGAGCCATGTGACACCAAAGAAGACATGAATACAAGAATACTACACGTCTTATATCTTCTTTCTAAAGAAATTGAATTTCAAAATGATAGTGATGAGGCTTGATGCATATTGTCTATTAAATCTAACAAATGGTGCTCTAGATGAAGGAGAGTAATATAGCTTGCTAGATTACAATTGTTATATAGGCATCTAAGATCAATCAAATCAAATGAAGCTAAAAATGACTGCGCTTAAAAATAGAAGACCTATTAGATGATCACTGGTAGACACCGTTTAGTTAATCTAGCCTCTGCTCCTACAATAATTATTGTCAATAAGAAATAAAGACAACCTCCAAAAGCTTGTGCATTGATTGAAAGCTTCTCCAAAATCATGGAACAAAAGGATGCAATGTTAGCATATAACAAGCATCCTACAAGAGGCTTGGAATACTGGATAGAAATTGGTAGTAATGGATTTAGTTGTGAGGTTTACGGAACGAGAAGACGGCAATGTGAGTAGGAGAACTAAGAGGCATTCTAGACTTAGGTTTAGTAGTCCAAAGTCTCTCAAACAAGCGCGTTTGCAAAGGAAAGCATTGAGAGGTGAATGTAATGATTTGCTTGTAGTTGGGAGGAATTTGGACTTCTCTTTGGACTTTCTTGCAGATTCAGGCACTCTAGAACTAAATTATAAAAGGCGTACTAAGTTTAAGTACTTGAATACCATGAGCAAAAGTGACGCAAAGTTACAAACACTGGAATAGTTTCAAGTGGTCAACTTGGACAAACAAGACAGCTTTGTTAAAATTATTGTAAATTTCCGTATCTTGTATAATGTTTCACTTCAGTTATGATTATATTGTCCACGTAGCATCAACAACATGGCTGCCTCTAGATTAGGTTCATATTTGATTGAGTAAATAGATATTTCATTCTAATATAGTTGCGTGCAAATATTGTTGCAAGCGTTGTATTGTTCATGAGATGATCATTTGACGTTTAGATGAAGACCCTACATCAAATGTATGGAAATTATTCAGGGATAACTACATTTTATCATTATCCCTAATCCTTAGATTTTTGGATGTTTCTATAATGATAAGAAAGAAACAATTCCTCTATATGCTAAATATGATACAATATTTTTTTGAGGATATTAAAATTGTGTACTAAATTTGTAAATGCATCAGCAATTCCTTTCATTAACAATTCAAGTTGATGCAATTATTTAGTGAAGATCTGAATAAAATGAACTAGGACAATTTTTTCCCTTGAAAGCGCACAATGACAAGATCCCCTAAGGCTAGGGTTTGTGACTCCTAATTTCATGGACTCCTTGCCTCATTTCACCTCCTTGCTTCATTTCTCCTCCCTTGAGAGGCATCATTATGGTTTGGTTTCTTGGGTTGGATTACTGTAACAATTCTTCTAGTGTCAAGCATCTGCAAGAGAGGCATGTCCGTGGATCTGGTTTTTGAATGGTTTAGGGTTTTTGTAGAGCGCATGATTTTTAATTTGGCTTTTGAGTGCTAAAGCGGATTATTGTGGAGCGTGTGATTCTTGATCTAGTTTCTAAGTGTTGGTGCAAATTTTTGTAGAACGCGTGATTTTCCATCTGGTTTCTAAGTGTTGGTGTGGATTTTTGTGGAGCGCGTGATTCTTGATTTGGTTTTTGAGTGTTGGTGCGGATTTTTGTGGAGCGGTGTGATTAGAGTAGAGGTGCGCCATATCTGCAAAAGCTTTCCGTTGTTGATACCACGCTCATCAAGATAGTTCATCAATTGTTCTTTTTCTTCTTTAAGTTTTGTTCAATGCCCAGCGTGAATTGCGTGAGCATTTGGCATTGACATAGATGAAAAATCTAGTGAGGCATTGAAAAAAATTCTTTATTTGCTTGATTAAGAAGTAATTGAACTAGCAATTGGCCGCGCGTAGATAGAATTCTGAAAGCAAGGGTTTGGGTCCATGTAGAGGAAGCTAATGTATTTTACTAAAGATTTGGAGTTTCTGCCAATGCTCGGGTGGTTTAGATGGTCTGCTTAGTGCCAACAAGCTTGATTTTCATTTGTGGGGCATTGTCATGATTTAACCCAGGCTACAAGTTTTGGTTACATTTGGGTGTGGTGCCAAGAGTGGAGCCTTGCAACTCGGCTAAACAATGTACCTTTTTTTTGGTGTTATCACAAATTTTGTCTGTCCTTACTAGACAATTAGTGACCATCTCTGCTATGGATGTGATGAAATTTTCTGACGTTATGACAAGGTTTGCGTCAATATTGACCGCTTTGGCATTTTCAAGATTCTATCTAGAGTACTTCACTGTTATTAAAGAATGGCAATCTTAGAAAGTTGGCTTTGGATGTTGGCTCATGTTGCACAATTTTAGTTGTTTATAGGTCTATTTGAATGTTGTAATTTGGATTGCTGCAACTTGTTTGCGAGTTGCTGGACCTCAGGATTTGCATGAGAATCACATTACACGCATCTTTAATGATGCTTTTGTGCTTGCAATTTGTTGAAATTTTGCCCAATGCCTTGGTGCAATATTTTGAGCCAGAGGCACCAATGAGGTGTTTGACTAGGGCTAAGGCATTGACATTATTGGGTGTTATCTCCAAGTTTTGGTTACAAATGTGTGTATTGGCAAGGTTATTGGCTTTTAAGAAGGTGCAAGTAGAGCATGACATTGTGAGCGAGCGTCTGACAAGATGTCACATTTCTTTACTTGCTACAATCATATCAATGCCCCACATCAACAAGTCTTGCTCAAAGGCACCAACGATGTTTGTTAGCTAGGATGGGGCATTCAACTTGTATTGCTCAAGAGCTGCATTATTGCTACCTATATATGCAACTTAGCAACTTAGGTAGTTTCTAGCAATAGCAAGGAGTCTAGGGCACATCAAGTAATGGGTCACTTAGATTGGTTGATTGCGCCTTCTTGTCCCTTCTGTCAATGCCTCGGCCAATCAATGGTAGCCATTGGCATCGACAATGTGCTTTTTGGGTGGGTAGGGCATTGAATTATTTGTAGTTTCAAGCCCGTTCATCTGCTCCAAGCCTAAGAATGACAAGGATTTGCAAACAAGAGTGCACCGCAGCAGCAAAGACTGCAAAGGCAAGGTCTTGGAGGTAAAAAAAGCCTCATCCATCTCTTATTTTGATATTTTCTCAATACCACGTTGTGTTTTGAGCAACCCTCAAGTGCCAACAATTAGTTTTTTAACAAGCACGGCATTGAGAGCATGCCATTGATAAGCTTTGTCTTAAAGTTTTAGACTTTTTCAAATTGTGCACAGGGTGGAGCTGTATGTTGCAAAGGCAAATACAAGTGGGCAAGTTGCAATTGAGGTTGTCTTTGATTTAATTCATGCGTGTATTTCTTGCTATACCTCGCGTCCCCTTGAATTGGCTAGCGGCACTGATGAGGTACTGACAAGCATCAAGGGCATTGGCAATTTTACTTTAAAAACATACTATTTGAGATTTTCAAGGTCACAGTTGGGTTACAATTAGGTCCATGTTGAGAGTCTTGAGTTCTACAAGTAGGGCTTTGATTGCTATAGCAATGATTGCAAAGGGAATCATGTGTGCAACTAGCTGGAAGGGATGGAACAGTCTGCATGCAAACGACAAGGAAAGTCTTTTAGCTGTAGTTCTCATATATTTTCTTCAATCCTCCACCCCATCCAGGGCAAGACTTGGACGTTGACGAGCTGCTTTTATAGCAGCGGGGCACTGGCTAGTTTGATGGTTTTCATTAAAACTCATTTTGAGCTCAAAGAAGACACTGGTGACTGAGCGCCCTCTGTGCTCATTCTGTGTTTGCAAGTAGAACATCAACTAATGAATGTTGTGTTTGGAAAGAGAATCTTGCTTGTTTCCGGCTCATAAGCAGGGGAAATTCTTAAAACAAGCTACGAAGTACTTCTTCAAGCTACAGCTGTAATATTTCATTGTCAATGCCCCCTTGTAGAGGGTACTTGCTTTGGACACCGCTAAGCTACACTAATCATAGCGAGGCATTGGGCAGATTTGAGTCTTTTTGCAATTTTTAGATGCAAGATTGCAGGTGCTTATAATGAATGAGCGCCATTTTAGATCATGATGTGCATTGGACTGGTCTTCAGACATAACTTTCAAGCTCATGGGATTATTACTAGTTCTAAATTACAAGATTTTCAACAATCATCCGGATGCTCCACTGTGTTATGAACACCCTTTTGGTACCAACAACCTTGCTTGCGTCAGGCGGGGCTTTAAGTTGAATCTATTGTTTTGTACAATATGCTTGTTTCAACTTGGTCAATAGCTCTATTTGATACTATCTTGATGTTGGTTATGGTATTTTTATGGTGCTATTTACAAGAGTTGATATTAGTGGTACTTAGTAAAATGCAGTTGCTATACACAACTCTTGGCTTCTTAGAGTTTTCATATGAGTATTCAACCATGTAATCCTAACATTTTGTCTTTATGATTTAGCATATTGGTTGGCTTTTAATGTTAATATTTTGTTGAAACCAAGCTTATTTGCTTTGACAAAACAAAGAGCAACATAACCTTTTCACCACAACATTACAATGGTTTGCTTCATATTTTCAAACACATTGCTTTTGTCAACTCTGATTTTTGAAATTTACAACCAAGAAATATTGTTCTAGGGTTGAAATAGGTGTGTTTCACTGTTTTAGTATGAATGCTTAAGAATGTTGAATTTGATCTAATGTTATTGAGCAGAGCTTGAAGAGCAACATGGCTACTTCATCTGCGCCTGTCAAAGAAGATGATGACATTGAAATTGTAGGCACTACAATGGCCTACACTATAGCAAACTCAGAAGATACTGAGGATGTCAATCTTGAAGAGGAAGACCTTTGCCTGCAATAGAACAATAATACCATACAATTGATTGAAGACCTGTGCATTATGCCTTGGACCTCATCTAGGTTCATGATACCTCTTTGTAGGATGGTGTGTATGCCAATTGTTTGGCCCACCTTGCAACAAGACATTGATCAGTTAGAGGTGACTTGTGGACATGGTTACAACTCTGGCTCCACTCTTTTCTACGTTTCTCTCACAAATGAAAACCAAGACATTGTACATTACAATGAGATTGATGCTGATGGGTGGGGTGCTTTTTGAAGGGAGGAAAACAACATTTTTGAGAGGTTCCTAAGTGCATGGCTTAAACTCATTCCTTACAGAGGTCGTATGTTCTTTATTTGTGACAATAATCACCAACACAAGGCTTGGACTTTGTACATCAATCGTATCCATCCTCAAGATCGTGAGTGGCACATGTCTATTGATTGCATTGTCCTTGATACTTGTGGGAAGATGGGGACTCTAATGACTGCCATGCATAACATCAACAAGTGAGTTCTGTTCTTGTTTTTGCATGTATGTTAATAGTTTTATCTCATATCTTCTATTTATTGTCTATTTGATTGTAAACTAATTCGCTTTCTTGTTTAACATGATAGAAACTTCCCATGTCAAGGCCAGTTTGGTTCACACACTTCATCATGTAAAAACTATTGGTTTGCAACCTTTGGAGGTCTTTAAAAACACACTGATTGAAGCCCAATATCTCTAGCAAGTGGGCCACCAAGCAAGGGAGAGGACATGGTATTCTCTTAATACAAATGTATTTGTAAGCATCATCTTTTGGGTAAGATTTTGATTTAAACATTGAATTGATTTATTCTTTCATTTTATTTGATTTCAACTCTAACAACTTCAATCTTATAGCATGATTTTTCTACTACCTCCAAGGAAGGGAAGAAAACTTTTTTGGCCAAGACCTCGGTGAAGGAGAGGATAGCTATTGGCATCTCTGCAGCAATGCAAAGTGCTGCCAAGACCAAGACTATAGCAATGTGTAACACATTTGGGAAATACTTGGCTATAACCAATCCTGAGCTTGGTAACAGCTTTCTTCAAGAGGTTTTCTATTCAATCTTCTCTTTTTGTCATTAATCTATTTGCAATGATGATTTATTAGTTCTAATGCTATCATATTAGGCGTCATGTAGAATTTACCTCATGAGTGGTTTTGAATATAAGGTCATGGATTGATTAGATGTCTTTCATCATAGGTGTTCTATTATATTGGAATTTTTTCTTTAATGAGTTATTCATTTTGTTTTTAGGTCACCTAACATTACAATGACAATTTGTATGTAGAGATGTCATTGAAGAAGTTGCAATTAATTGCAATTGCTCATGTCTTTGCCCCGCACAAGACCACTTGGCTAAGGTGGTGGAATGCGAGTGAACTTGGGAGATGTTCCCTTTGATTTCTTGCTAAACCTGCATCAGAGAGGGATCTTAAAAGCTGGCTAAACAAAGCTGCATTTTATGCAAAAGTTAGTCTACTTCACTTTATTGCATAGTTTTTTTGTACATCTTTGCTTAATAATGTGTTTAATATTGTATACTTTAATGGTAATGTTATGATGCTTTTTATTAATTAAATTTTTGTATTTGTATTGTAGTTGAGTGATGCTTCATTGGAAGCATATTTGAAGGTTATTTGAGAGGACAAGGTGCTAGTGAATATGTTTGTGGATCCAAAGCCACTTTCTATTCATGAGTATGTTGAGGTTTGGCAAACTCGTTTATGGGATGCAGGTTTCATGGCATTTTTTAAAGGCAAATCAGCTTATTCCAAAAAGAACTTTGACAAACACAACAACGTGGATCTTGTGGTGAAGAGAACCATTTATAGGTTAGTTCTTTGAACTTTTTCATTCACTTTTATGCTTATTAAATTATGTGAAGTCCATTTCATTAAATCTATTTTCTCTTACATCTATGTTTGTTTTCTAGGTACTTTGCCTTAGAGCTTGTTCCTAAAGGGGCTTTGAAAATTAAAGATCTGCATTTCTTCTTCACCACTTAAGTGGAGGAAGCATTTGCAGATTGCATTTATACTCCAATTCAACAGCATGAGTGGTCTGCTACACACTTCAAGCATGGAGGGTGATATCTTAACTGCATTCCTGGTGGTTGCCATGAAGAGGAGAAGGCAATGAAGGCTGTTTGTCATGGTTTGGACCTTCAGAGGATGCAGCCTTCTAATGTTGATGGAGAAGAGAATGCAAAAGTGAAAGAAGACCTATCGCAATTGGATGCTAAGGAGTTGAAGAAGGATTTAGCAGAGAAGACCAAGATTGTAGAGAAGGCAAAAGCAAGAGAGGCTAAGGAGGCTGAGTGAGTTATAAAATAGGAGGTTGTAGTTCAAGCTAAGGCACTAAAGGTGGCTAAGAAGGCTACTGAGAAAGTTACAAAATCTTTCGTGCAAGGTTCAAGATGATCTGCAAGGAATGTAAGTGCAGTAGAACTGACTACTGCAATTCCAATTTCTCCTCTTGTCTTGATTAGCAACTCTCCTTCTATTGGCACGCCCAAGCGTCAAGCATCTTATGCAAGGCTTACATCTTCAACACTTGAGCAAAATGTATTTGTCTTATTTTGGCAAATTTAGAGCCAACATCCTCATTGTATGTGGAGTACCTACTCCACGATTCATTGCTTATAATGGATCAATATTTTCTTGACCATGGTAGCTTTTCTAAATAGTAGAATGACATGCATATTTTCATCAAATTGGTATGATTTCTATTTTTTCTTTGATTTTGTTATATTTTTGTAACATATTTGAAATTTTTTTGCTTTCTCTTTCATCATCACCATCTCATTATGTTGTGCAACATGTAAGTGATTGGCCTAGGTCGCTTAAGGGTGTGATTGGAGGCCAATCTTACAATGCGGACTTCATTTTTGCTGACATACTTGAAGGCTTGCTTGTTCCCAATATCTCAAGTCCTCCAAATGCCATTCCACATTGGGATGCCCATCAGCATGGATTTTTTGATTGCTTCTTTGATTTTACAAAAACCTGTTTGCAAGATGGTGCAATTATCATGTTCCTTGCTAAATCAACCAAATTTGATGAGTTGTTGACTACATTTCTCATAGCCTATGAGTTTGTTGTAAAGAAGAAGTACAATTGTGCTAACCGGATGCGTCTTGCATATGCCACCAATCCCTTTAGTACAGTAAGTCTAAAATCTTTTTACTACATTTTGTAATACTTCATTTTATTTGAATATGGTTTATTGTATTTAATTACCTTGCTTTTTGTTTTGCAGATACTTCTTTTTATATTACACTACTGGTTTGTGGCGTTGCAAAAAGGTGGATTTCCAATTTCAAGATATTTCAGGTTCCAGCTCTTATAGACATGGGTATTTATTTGGAGAGGGATGACTTAGTGCAAAATTGCATATTGCACAAGAACCAATTTCATCTACATGGTCTTCTTTTGCAAGGATCTTGCAAGAAGGACCATGGCCTGATCCAAATGTTGATTGAGTCAACGATTCAAGTGAGCAATATAGTCATTGATTATATGGTTGGCATTGGTAAGTTTTCCTTTCTCATTATTTTGAAAATTTGTTGTTTGTTTTGTTCCATTTTAATTATAAAATTGGTGTTTTGTTTACAATTAGTTGCAATTTGTGCAAGTGCTTCCATCCATGCATGCTGCTCTGCTGGAAGGAGCTTAGTTGCTATGGAGGACAACGTGTTGCTATAGACAAAAGTACTTCTGCCACTGACCAGTAAAGCAAGAGCAAGTACTTCAAAGAAGCAACACGTTGATGTCCCAGCTGAGTCAGAAGCAGAGGAAGATGAAGAGGCAGCATTGCCTATCTCTTCTTTACTCCTTCCTATTGTTTGTAGTAGATTCAATATGATTGTGTTTTGTACCTTTAGTTATATTTAACTTCCTATCTTCAATTTGTGATTTTTTGGTGATTTCAATGGTTCATTATTTTTGATGCATTTGTTTATCTATGTAGCTCAAGCCTAAGTCCTCCACCAACAGTTTATCTTGACCACCACTCTTTTGTACATGGCAATCATGATTTGTCTTTTTGTTTGTTGTCTTATGCTAAAAAGACTGCAAATCTTTATGCTACCGGTGATATTGTTTATTAGGAATCACAGCCATTTGTGGAGATGAGAGGGTGGAGTAGTTCTTGCAAGTCTTTGTTGTTGAGTTAGATGGAGATGATTTCATACCATCTATGTGTGAGATTGATCATGAGTTTGGAGTATCTTTAGGTTGTACTATTTCTTTGATAGACTCATTTGCAGAGTAGTGCAGAGACACCGGATGTTGCATCATAGATGTCTCTAGCTTTTTAGAGTTTCTATACTTGAGACACTACATATTATTGATGTTTTGTCGCTTATGACTTTATATATTTGGATTTGATTGTCATGTTATCATTACCACTCCTTCACAAAACCTTATTTCTTTTTATTGTCATGTCTACATGTTATTTTTATTGTTACTATTAAAAATTTTGATGTTCATTGCTATTTGAAAATTTGCAAGTATTTTGTTCATGATCATTCCTTTATTTTTGTTTGTCTTAATGTTATCTTTGTACATCTTTAGGTTGCTCACATCTTTGAATTTTCCTAAACCCTCTAATGTTTTAATTCCTATACCTTGCTTGTTTAAATATGCCCTTTCTTTCTATATTGGTTTAGATTTTTCATAAATCTCTCTTTTTAGATTTTTCACGATCATAGGAAATTGCCAAGGCTATAGGTACTTAAACCCATGGTAATAGGATTTTTCAAATTTCTAGATCAAAATTCTGGCTCCTTCTTTCGGGCTCCCAGCTCTTGGCTCTCGAAATAGCTTTCCGCCCATTCTCTGGGCGGATGACATACTTAGTTGGCTTCACCGAGCTCTAATCAACCTCCTTTTTCAATGACACTTGAGCATAAATTCTTCTTGCAATAAAGAAGTTGACTTTGTTTCTATCAACAAAGGGGGTTTTTGATATGTATAATCCACAACTAGCAAGATTTCTTGTTTGGCATTTTAGAACCAGCTCTTATGCTGCACTTTCACATTGTTGTTGTAGCACGGATTTGTATTTTGGTTTTCTATCTAGTGCAAGGGGGCATTTTTTGAGAATGGTTTGTAATCTAGCAAGCTTCATCTCATTATTTGTTAGATTGGAGGTGGCCCCTATGCATGGATTTTTGTAGATTTTTGTAGTACCATGCGTTTTTTTGTAAGCAAATAAAAATCACTAGCCAATTTTTGAAAGTGCTCAAATAACCATTGCCTTCTTCCAAATATTGCATTGAATTGGATCAGGCAACACCTCAAAAAAAGTTAAAATGCTCAAATAGTTCAAAAATGATGGCATCAATTCGCAATTTGACAAGAAATTGTGCAATGATAATATTAGATGGAACTATTAAGCATTCTCTATGATACACATTGAAAAGTATCAAATAGGTGCATAGCATTCTATGAGAATCTTTCATCATACATTCACAGCAATTTGTCTTCAATCAAAAATCCAATTTTCTCTATACAAGATTCTCTAAAACTCTTCTCAATATTTTTGATGTGGTCTCAATTGACAGCAACGTGACTTTCAAGATAATATAACCAAGCAATAGCATTACTTGTATTAGTGCCAAAGGATGACTGTAGTATTAAGCAACAAGGATGAAGAAGCTGGGAGTACATCCCTTATCCCATGACTCCTATTGGGCTTATTTTGTCCTGTTTCTCCAAATGGTGAACTTGCAAAAGTCCATGCTATTGTCATTTTTGATTTTGTAGCTCTTGTTGTAAATCTCACTGAGTTTGAAAATTGTTGTTTTTGTGTTCTTGCACTTTTTAAGTTTCAATAGTAGATTTTTTGATGATTGTTTGTGTTTGGTGATTTTACAAGAATGGAACACCACAACAACTAGTGATACTCACTATAGCAAGAGCAAGCCCTGTGTTGTGATTTGTGAAGTAAGAATATAGCAATTGAAGTGCTTGATGGTCTCTCACAATACTCATAGTACTACCACTGTTGGCTCATTTATGTGTTTCATGAAAACATTGACCTACTTGGACTTTGGAAGCAACCTCCACACAAAGACTTGAAAGTTAAGGTAAAGAAACTTATCTTTTCATCAACAATTTTTCAAATTGTTCTTAGATTCAAGAGATCCGTTGGTTTAGAGGCTACAAGTAAATTTGATAATATGTCCTTAATTCTAGCCAAGGACTCTATTGTCATTTCATCTTTATTGGTATTTTGATTTGAAATCAGATTATATCTGTGAACAAATTTTTAGAGGAGCACATTTCAATATTAAAAAGGGGACATACCTATCTTGCTCTTGTGGATATGCTTGTTGGTGTATAGCGCCTGTAATGAGAATTTGATCATTGCTACTTCATTAGTTTTGCTATTATGAAGTCTAGGTCATTGTAGAGGCTAAATTTTAATCATAATATTCAAGGGTTATGGTTTTTAGTGAGAGACTTCTAACATTATATGGTTTTCAAAGATTGGAGTGAATAAGCACAATCTGTTTACCTATCATGATTTTTGGAAATTATCATTAAGGTGCTGCTAATGAAGATAATTTTTTATTGCAAATAGGTGCAAATACCTCAGCTGGATGGAGGCAGGGTTGTCTATACCAACATGACGTTGGCTTTTTATATCTAGATGTCATGACGCGTTTGTCATGACTTGTCAGGACGCGGCAAGATCCGTCCAAAATGTTGATGGACTGTCTAGGCCGTGGATGATGTATGTCAATCAACCCGTCATCTAATTCATTGATTAGACAGTGAGTCCATTGACTAGACAGCAATTCTATCAACCAAATGGCAAGTCTGTCCAGCAGCGTCCACCAAACGCACAATCCGTCCACTAGACGGCTCCTCGACGTTTTCAGTTCATTGTGCAAGTTTGGCTGTTCACAAAAACTTTAGGGTTTCAGGACCATAAGAAGGACTCCCGACTATTCAAGGTCACATTTCCTTATTGATCTCTGCTCCTATGACTTGGTTGGTGTACAACCATTGCATTGGAGGGAAGTCCAAGAAGAGTGTGTGTGGGGAGCACTTGTTGTCAGAGCAGCAAGTGTTGTTTCTACACCACATTTCATATAGAATACTAATATTGTTATTTTGTTTTTAGGGTCAGAAAGAGGAACAAGCAATGACAATGGGCGGGGGCAAGACTCAATGGAACCCATGGTACAAGCAACAACCAGATGGGAAAAGTGTGTGCAAGTATTGTGGAACTATTCTAAGTTATCAAAAAGATTGTCTGCTTTTCCATTTGGGGTACAAAGGAACTACTAACCTCTTTGGAGTGAGATTGTGCAACAAAGCCAATGTAGCTATGAAAACAATATTTTTCAATTGTAGAGGACATGTACTTGCAGTGTCCGTGGGTAAGAATGAAAATATTGTGGAAGTGACATTGCCGTCAACAACTCCAACGAGTACTATACATGGGGAGCGACAGTCTAATGCTTTAGCCTCAGCAAATGAAGGTGGAGAAAACTATGAGGGATAATGCTCCCAAGTACAATTGTTGGAGGTGTCTGGCCCTAGTTCACCCGCCAATCCACCTTTGAGGCAATTATCTTTACAAAAAGGAATGAACTCTTGAAAGTTTCAAATGCTAGACAAGAAATGGGCTAAGTTTTTTTATGAAGCTAATATACCATTCAATGTAGCAAAGAATCTTGCTATTATAGATGCAGTGAGATCTACATCGGATGCAAGGATATTGTACAAACCTTTTGTTTACCATGCAGTTCATACAAAGCTTATGGACTTTGCAAAAGACGAAGTGGTCAAATTGGTAACAAAAAAGATAAAGGGACCAATCCACAAGTATGGCGTGACAATATGCTCCAATGGATGGGACAATGTGTCACACCGACCATTGATCAATATCATGTTGGCATGTACAAGTGGAGAGGTTTTTCTTGGATTTGTAGATACAATAGGTGAAAGCAAAGATGCTACCTATGTGGCTAATTGTATGCTGGCTTTCATTGAAGAGGTGGGAGGATAAAATGTAGTATAGGTTTGCACAAACAATGCAAGGAGCTTGCGTGCATCCGCAATACAAATAATTTGTTGGTTTCCACACATTTACTTTCAAAGTTGTCCAGCATATGTGCTTGATCTTTTACATGAAGATTGGAAAAAACAAGATTGGATATCAACAACTGTGGTGAAAACAAAGGTCATTGTAAAATACATTTGCAGGCATCACATGCAACTTTCAATCTTTTGTCAACATTCTCCCAATCACATGCTAAAAAATCCAAATGACACGCGCTTTGCAACCACATTTCTCATGATCAAGCATTTGATGGAAGTAAGAGAAGTTGTGGAATTGACTATCTATGATCCGCAATGCAATGAGTACTTGAGGAAATTGAGAACAGATGATATGTGTAAAAAGGCAAAAAATGTACGACAACATGTGTGATCAAATTCATATTGGAAGTCTTGTTTGAACTTTGTGCGCATGGTGGAGCCTGTCTTGGTTGCTCTTTGAGAGTTTGATGGCAAACGCCCATGTATGGGGAAGGTATGGCTTTTGATGAAGAACGTGGAGAAGAGCGTTTTATCTTTCAAAGATCCACCATTCTTATTACCAACAAAGTATGCAGGTTGGGCTAAATACAAATTTTACACATAGTAGGATATGATGAGAAGAGATCTACATTACACATGTGCTCTATTAAATCCCTTCTTACTTGATGAAATTACGCTAATGGACAACAATTAAGCACAAGTGGCCATCTTGAGAATACTATGCAAACTATTGGTTGGAGACCAAGCATTTGCATCTGCTTTGTTTGAGTACCAAGCTTTTTGAGAGGGAAGAGGAATTTTCAGTGAATTCCTTGACGTATACGCTTTAAATTTGGAGCCCCATGAATGGTGGGATCTTCTCAGGGCCCCTGCTTGTACACTTGCATTGATTGCAAAAAGAATCCTTGCACAAGTGTGTTCCGCATCATCATGTGAACATAACTGGAGCATGTACTCATTTGTTCACAACAATTCTTGCAATAGATTGATATCAGAGTACGCAAAGCAATTGGTTTACATTTACACCAATCCCAAGACTCTCAAAGAAAGGGAAGTAGCAAATCCAACACAATGGTATACCAAGAACATGATATCAAAAGACTCCATGACAAAAGAATCTGATGGTTTGGACCTTGGGTTAGTTCTCTCTAACCCTGACAATGATGACTTCGATGAAGACAGTGACCCATTTTTTAGAAGTAGTGGGAGGCATGAAAGGCGTAATCTAATTGATAAGTTTGTATTTGACTTCAATGAGGGGGATAATAATGGCTATGGCCACAAGGAACACAATGAGTTTCTACCACAGATGCCAAAGACATGGGTTGCTGTCCAAGTGAGGTACATATGGGAAAGGACATGATGGCACAAAATCCGCCAAGTCCAGGCCCCATTGATGAACATGTGGCCATTGTAATAGATCTAGAATGCATTGATGTTCAAAGAGGACGCAGCCATGATGCGGTTGTTTCACCATCATTGCGTGTTCAAACCACTCACACAAAAGGGCCCCCTCATACCCTAGATATTGACATGCCCCCTCCACATCAAGACTCAATTGGAGTGCGACGCCAAGTGCCATTATTGGATAATCCACCATCAAGGCCTTTTACTTCCAAAGTTCATCCTTGTGGACCAACTTCATCAATAGGCACATGGTTGACTACTCTTATCCACCTTTGAGTACGACAGAGCATATGACTGCAAACTAGACTTTGTTACGCCTAGTTCTATGTCCCAATACTCAATCTAAACGGCCACATCAATAGGGTGCTACTAGTGAATACTTGAATAAAAGAACACGCCAAAGAATGAGAAGAGAGCAAGGGGTAGCCCAACCATTTGATATTGTAGGGATGCCCAATATAGATGGTGTTATGGATGCAATTAGGTGAAGACCTATTTGGACAGTGTCCTCTATTGTTTGCTATCATCTTGACGGTCATGCTCTTAATCCCCGTTCTAATTTCTCAAGTCAAAGTAGTAGTGCTACATCCAATGACAATGACAGATCCATTGGTGGTAGTGTAGGTGCATCCGGTGAGGTTCCAAGAGATAGTGATTATAGAGCACCGCAATAAGGTCCAGCAGCAAGAGTTGGCAAGAATGACACAGCTGTAAAAGATGTTAATGTCATTAATCATGTACGCACTCTCAGGCATTGAAAACATTGAGTGCGTCCATGTGAAAGAGAACAATCTCTTCATATTCTAATATGCAATGAGTTATTAGGCTCACTATCTTCCATGCCAATTTTGGCATTAATATGAAACATCCCTCTTGCTCCTTTTCACTCCCATGAATTGATTAAGAACTTGCATAAGTACAATTACTATCCATTTTGAACAATATCTTCATCTTTTTATATACTATTGTAATACACAATTTTAGTTATTATATATTTTATAAAAGATCACTTTTGACTTATTTTGTTCCTTGCAAAGTACATGGTAGTCACAAATTTCTTGTGCTTGAGGGTGTCTTAAAAGTTTGGGGTTTATTGAACTGTAGTCAATATAAGGATTTAGAAGTGTAACCCCTAAAGGACTAAGCCCTTTTTCCTATGAAAATCACTAGTAATTGCCACTTCTAGGAGGTATTGTAAAAAGGGATTTTTTGATTTGTTTTAGGAAATACAATTCTACAATCTTGCCCAAATCAAAAGTAGTCATGGTATTTGTGGGAAAAAAATCAGCTCATTATTGATGGAGAGGAGTGACATATGTACATTTGAAGAGGAAAAATAATTGATTTTTTGTGGTGTCTAATAAGTTTTGTAGCATTTGGTAATAGTCTTTGACCACTCTTAATACCACAAAGTTCCTCTACCTAGGTGAATGCATGGTTGAGTGGCTCAAAAATGTGACAAACTATAAAAAACTGCACAAACTCAATTTTCAAATGCCCAAATGGTTCATTGGAAATTTTCAAAAAAGAAAAAAAAGTCCAATGCATAGACTTAAGCTTTATTGTAACTACAACAATGTTGTTTAGTTTCTTTTCTAGCATTTTATGGAGGTATGAAGGACTTTTGAAAAAACATGAGTGTGACATTTCAGCTGTCTACAAATTTTTCAAGGACTTTTAAAGATGATTTAGTTACCTAAAAGAATACAACAAAGTATGATTCTAGTGGGTTTTTGGGTAAATTTTTCAAGAAAACATAATCTTGTTTTGTAAATGTATATAGAATGTTTGCAAAGGACTTTTTTACGCCTTTTTAAACCTTCAATCTTACAAGTACTTTTTCTCTTTAGTATTTTTTGTTATTCAAATTTTTTTTTGTAACTTGAGTATATTTTTGAGTTCTAGGATAGCTTTCAGCAATAAGGACTTTTTGAATAACTTTGATTGATTTAAGTCCAAGTCCTAAAACATAGCTTGCAGTGGATAATTTCAAAAAGAACAAATACGGAGACATCTGACCGTTGGATTGAGTTTATAAGTCCGTTGTAGATAAGAAGAGGCCATTTAGCTGCCCAAATATTTGATGCAATTACAAATGAACACTTGAATCAAAATCCTTAAACCCACTTAAGGAACTTTGAGATTAGGGACTTTTGCCAAATTTGAGCCACTCAACCATGCATCTACTCACCTGAAGTTGTTATCCATGCAAGACCTAAAGTTGTTATCCATGCAAGACCTAAAGTTAGGTATGCTTATGAGAAATCTCAATATGCTTGGAAGTGTACCACACATGGTGGAAAAAAAAAGGAACTACGTAGTGAGTGGAATCACTAGATTGTTTAGATATCTATTATTGAAAGCAAACTAGCAAATTCCAATGGTTATAAACTTATAGTGCTGTGATAAACAATGTACTTCCTACAGTTTAGTATTTTCACTGAAATATTGAAAATTGAGTAAAATAAAAGAGTTCAATGTTTAATTTTACAATACAAAATCCAAAATTGCTTGCACCCAATAGTCCTCATAACTTTTGTGTCATTCATTGAAATAGACTAATTCAAAGCTTCCCACATACACAAAATCACAAAGATTACATTTTAGAATTTGTTTCAAGGAAAATTTAATTGTAAAGACATTGTAGGGCTTCCGGAGCCTTGGACAAGCGGTCCTCTCCTACTCATAAATTCATGCATAACATTTTCATCAAATTCCAAATTGATGGAAAATCAAGATGCCCACATACATCTTTCTATTCCATGCCTTTCACAAGAGTATGGGAAGATCACACCAAAAGGTTTAGCCAAAGGGTTTAGGTTGAAGTCCAAGTTCTCCTCAAAGGGGTTAAAGCTTCAATTTGTAATGTTCAAAGCACATATTGTACTTCCAATATTTCTGTTCATCATTGTAAATTTCAATACAAAATTGGAGCTATAATTAACAACCAAAATAATATACAACAAAAACATTTATTACAAAAAGGCAAAAATAGAACAAAAAATTTCATATGTATTTATGTGAAAAGGAAATTAGTGAACCATACATTGAAGACAAAATACAATCATTGCTACACATTTTCTTTTCCATTATTGTAGTACATGCAAGTGCTACACAGTACATCTCTAAGTTTGTACTATAATTGTGATACCCAAGTATTTTGTCTTCCTTCCTAGCTTGTTTGTCTTTCAGTTCTTGTTCTTGACGGTTTAGGTGTAGCAACTTATAGATGGTGTCCGAAATGTTGGAGTACCACTAAGACGTTGTACAACTTGTGTCACTAACTATTGTTGCTAAGGATCCTCCTTGCTCAGTTCACCCAACGATGCCTAGAATATAGAAAATGCCAATTTATTGAGAATCATCTCTACATTTTTGCGGTCTTCTTTTCATACCTTTGTTGCAATTTCCCCTATGCCATATCCGTCAATGTGTATACCAACACATGGTGGTTTCACCACGCAAGTGGGAGATACTAAAGGCCTTGCCTCCCCAATCAAGTACATCAACTTTGGTGCCACCCACCAACATTTATCTCTTGTCTCTTGCAAAAGTCTAGGACTTTGGAAATGGTACAAAGAAGGTGTTTCTTCATTAAGGCAATTGCCCATTCTCCAATTGCATAGCCCAATCCACACAATTCTCCCATCATCATTAGGAAAGTGAAGCATGATGTTCTTGGGAATGATGTTGTTGTAGAATACTAAAGATTGCTGCACAGCATCCACAATGGAAATCAACGCCCACGCAAGTTTGGTGCAATTGCATCTATATGCCATAATTTGTTTTGCTTCTTCCATCCCTTGTAGTGTTGCATAATAAGCAAGCTCTCCAATCTCTTCATGATCTTGGTTTTTATGATCCAAATGAAACATGGCACACAAAGTACCTCCATTCTACCATTGAGAATAACACTCCATAGTAGCAACATTTATAGCAAAGAATTTAATGAAACCTAGATGATTGCATGAGCAAGCCAATGCCTCAATGGACAACTTCTCCCTAGACTTCTTCAAGTCTCCAACGTGCAAGGTTGTCTTTGCCACCAATTCCATTGTCTCAAGAATATGCTTTGAATTTTGAAGCCTAATTTTACGCACCCTTTCATGCCCCTTCTTTAAGCTGTGGCCAGATAAGGCAACCACCACCACTCCTCTAGCTACCCCTTGACCTATGGCCAAATTTTGACTTTGTTGAAGCCATAGAGTATTACAAATACTGTGTGAAGAGAATCCGCGCACAGCATCATGCTACCAATACACCTTCTTCTATAGCAAGAACAACACTTGCTGAATTCAGAATACAAGCCGTTTGAAGTTTTTTATGGTCTTGGCAACTTGGACAAGGTTGAAAACGTATATTGTCACTTGTTTGTTAAGCCAACAATCAAACCCTTCTTTTGTACGGTCTTCCAACCACTCATCCTTGTTCATCATTGTATGGAACATGTGGTGGAATTTCCTCTTAATGGTCTCCATTCCTTGTGTTCCATGTGAAATGTATGTCTTGTCCGACTGCAAGATCAAATATTGGTCATAAAAATTCAATGCCTCTTCATGCAACGTCTTTGTTGCAATCTTCCTTGGCCACTTCTCCAAATTTGTAGCTTTGTGCCTCTTCCATTGCTTTCATTCTTTGCCCTTCAAAGATTCCCTAACACCAACAGCATTGACCCCTTTAGGTCCTAGAGCCACGGCCTCAAATACACAATCTGTAGATTTTGGAGACTCTTGCACTACTAAATCTCCAATGCCCGTCATCCACGCATCAACCTTCACTTTTGAGAAATCAAGCCCCTCCAAAGTAATAAAAATCAAGCGTTACAAGAGAGGAATAAGGGTTTAGGATTGCATGATGTGCAAAACTTCTCCCCTGCGCCTCTCTTTCATTCGAGCCCCCACCCAAGCACTCGCGCTCCCAAGCAAGGACTAAAACCAATCCAAGACAAGGAAGCACCATCAAAGCATGCAAAACTCATGAAAAATAGAACGTCGCTGAGCCATATATACGCGGTTGCCATTGATGCCTAGTCCGTCAAGGCAAAGGACAATCCATCTAGACAACAGCCAATCTGCCAAGAGGACGGACAATACGCAAAGGCAATGGTTGGTCCGTCGATGGGACGAGCAATACGTAGAAGCAATGGGCAGGGCGTTAAGGCAACGACCAATCGTTGAGCAGATAGCCACTCCATCTAGGTGACGGCCACTACGACTTGGAGATGGGCAATTCGACTAGGCAATAGCTAGTCCATGAAGAGGACGGCCAGTCCGTCCAGAAGATGGTTTATCCATTTAATCGACAACAAGTATGTCAACGAGAATTGGGAGATGGATCCGCAGGTTGCATGAGCGATATTAGTGGGGACGGTTAGTTTGTCCAGTGGTTGATGGGACATTTGTCGAGGGAAATGTTAGCCTCTATGGCAAAAGGTTGTAGAAGCCATCCCATGAATGAGAAGGCCATCCATCAGATACCTTGCGTGGACGGTTGGACCGGCCAGTTGATAGTGTATCTTTAGAAAATCCCTCCACCTCACGACGCCGATTGACTCCATAAAAACATTGCGCTAGTAGCAACACTGACTCCAAATGGTATAGCCACTGACAATGGATCAATGATAGTTCCAAAAAAGACTACATAACCCTCACCGTCCCTAGATCTAGTGCTGCAAAATTCAGCCCAATCCTAGTGCTTTTGCTAATGAATTTGATTGAACTCCCTTCATCCTTCCTAACTCACAATTGCCAAAAAGTGACTCCCAAAGGGGAAACCACTCATAACAACTCCAATGCCTCTTAAAAATTAGTAGAAGGGACTTCATCCTTGCACATATCCCTAGTGCAAATTTAAGCCCCATCCAAGCAAGTGTACTATAGAAACATGATTGTCCACCCATTTGACCACATTTGTAATTTGGGACCCTTGTAAGGGGTCCCATGGAAGTTTGTGTCAATTAATTCCACAAATAATCCCACCCATCTACCACCCTCATTGGCACTCGTGGTCCAAATTTCAGCTCATTCCCAAAGTTTTTGCTAGGTGTTTTGAATAGAATCCATGTTAATCCACCCTTGAGCAATTTGCCTTGAGTTATGGGTAAAAAAATAGATGTATCTATGCAAATGTTGAAAACTTTCCGTCTAAGGACAATGACAGTCGTCCAAGTGGACGGACCATGCATCTGCTGAGGACGTCAAGGAGCGGCTAGGGCCATTGTGGCGGTCGAGGCAATTGAGTAGCTGCATAGGCCGTCATGGACATTTGATGAGTCTGTCAAAGCCAAATCACAGCCCTTGAAATGGATGGACCACCCTTCCATTCAATATGTTGAGGAGCAACAAGGTCTGCTGAAGTCGTACAAGGGCAATGACAACCATCTAAATGGAAGGGTTGTCCATCAGCTCAGGCCGTTCAAGAGCACCGGGGCCATCGAGACCGTTGAGGCCTTTGAGGCCGTCTAGATGAAATCTCAACCATCAAAGTTGACCACCAATACCGTCCATCAAAGCCGTTGACTACTAGGGATGGCGTGTGATTTTCCACGGTAACCAAATGAGGTTGGAGACGGCACCTTGAACCTATGGATGGACTGCCAAACTTGCATCAACGCCTTGTCGATGCCCTAATCATCCATGGACGGGGCGACTGTCCACAGCAACGGTCCAAATTTGGGATTTGTAGCATGATTTTACCTTAATTCCTGACCCAATTATGTTGGATAAGTAGGGCGTATAACTAGGTAACTTTTTTCATTATTGTGCTTCCTCTTTTGAGTTGCTTTGTCTTTGCTTGAAAAAACTTTGCGTTGCAATTTAGAAGGAAGTGTTATACATTGGGCATTTGTCTTGCTGCATTTCAATTGCCATCATGCAACAAAAGGCAAAGCAAATTACCAATTGTATCCTCCTACACATTGTGTTTTGTATTGTGCAAGTAAAAGAATGGCAACTGCAAACTCCCTAGTAAGTTCAAAATACAAAGGTGAACCCCCAATTAGGAAGAAGAAGAGGAACGAGTCGGAGGTGGATTGGGACATGTTTCAGAATGTCTAGGTTTTGGCAAAACTTGGTTGGGAATAGGAAGTAGAACCTTGGAGCAGAATGACAAGTCAAATTTACATTGATTGGGCCTACAATAATTGCCATTGGGATTTTACTAGGTACAAAATGCATGTGAAATCGGGCACAACAAACATCAAACTTTGCCAGCACCCTGCATTCAAGAAGAAGTTGATTGAAGTGACATTGGCACTTTGGGGGGAGGTCACAAGAAAGATGCAACGCTCTCACAATGTCAAATGGTCTACGCGGAGGTTTTTCTAGGGAAAAACGTGGATTGGAGAACCTACCAAGCAAAAAAACGGAAGAATTGGTTTCCCAACAAACATTGCCACATTCCTTCAAATCTCAACGTGATATTGGAGGAGGTGGCGCATGACATGGAAGATATCTAGCCAATGGTGTAAGAGATTCCGGCAAATGTAGGGGTCCAAGATGTACAAGATCTACATCAATTGGAAGGTCTAGACGCGGATGTGGAACCACTTGAAGAACGTGTGGTTGAAGGAATCAATGTAGGAAATGAAGTTGTGGTTCCAACAGCACTCCATGAGAATTTGCATGCAATTTTTTGGCCACAGCAACTAGATGTGGCTTTGAATATGATTGGTGATCAAGAATCTTTTGATAGGGAACTCCAGTCATTGCATGAACTAATGTTAACGTTGCAATTGGAGAAGGAAGAAGCATCAAGGACACATGCAATAGATTCAGAAATGCAAAGAGCAAGAGTGAGGATCGTCATGGAAGATAATGACAAAATTGCTACCCTCAATGCCGACCTTGTATCTAGTGGAAGGCAATTGAGAAATGAAGATGTTCCATCACTCAATGACATCGTGGCAAGTGCAATGTATGCTACGGATGACAGAATAGTAGGCACTAGCAAGATTGGTCCAAAGTCTTGAAAGGAAGGGAATGCTGCTCTCCATGTAGAACACAAAGTTGGCTTGCAACATAGCAAAGAACAAAGCCACGCAAATGTAGGGAGAAGTGAAAAAAGTAGCTACAAAATTCAACAATGGTGGTCATTGTTATTTTGGCTTGGCATCATGGCCTCAGCTTGAAGAGATGTTCCTTGATACGTTGCCAACAAATTGCACCAATCAAAGCATTGATTGGAATTCATACCCAACTTTGAAGTTCCAATATGGCACTGCATGTTGTAGGTACTTGCATGCAAGCCAAGTAGACAAACCCTCATTATTGTGGCGTGATATCTAAGACTTTGTAAAAGATGGTACAATATGCATTATGTGTCAAGAACCTTTTGGCCCCAAAGGTGGATGGAGCCTCAGAATGTGTTTGCAAATGTACCATCTTGGGTGTTTCATTCCTCACATGGTGACAAGAAAGGGATGCGTGAGTTGCAAAGCCCCCTTTCATTGACGGCTGTGCAAAATGTTTGGCCTCAAAGGCCACATGCCAATTCATTACGAGCATGACAGAGATAATTACTGGGGGCCTCAAATGCATGATATTGGAGGAAAGACTTGACATGGCTCTAGAAGTGGTCCTTGGACCTTTGACATCTACCACCACAAACCTTGGAGGTTGCTCTCTGATGGCAAAGTGAGGCCAACGTCACAGACATCATTAAGGGGGTGATGAGAGATGGTGATTGTCAACATTGATTATATGCAACTCAACTTGCAGGTGGACATTGACACACATGTTGAGAGGTTTTTTCACACAAACACCACTCAACTGGCCTACTATTTGACAACCAAGGTAATTGTATGGGATATGCTGGTGACTTGAGTTTTGTGGAAGAACTGGCCCTCATTGAAGCGAGTACATTCTACAAGGCTCAATTAGTACATGCTGCATATACCTACATCTACAATCAGTACGAAGAACAAACAATTGCACTATTGACCAGTTTGCAATCGAACAACAAGTTGCAAAGGTTTTGAAAAGAAGGCATAGAAATGGTACATGACAATGTAGATCTAGGAGGTATCTAGATTTTGTTTATTTTTGGAATGCTTTTGAGAAATACCATAGCACAAGGCATTGTAATACGACAAGATGAGTAAATAGTTTTTGTTGGAAATGTGTGCAAGTAATTCAACACTGTAGATGCATGTAATTAAATATTGCAATTAGTACAAAACAAGGAATCAAAAAGGCTTATTGGATTTTGTAGCACTTGTATTTTTTAAATGAAATGAAGTATTTACATTTTCTATATCTTCTCCACATACTTTATTGTACATTCATATTCTTGTTGCTTGTATAACATAAGGAGATTATTTCACTTTACTACATATCAATGTAGTAGAAGAATGGAAATTAGCACCTTGTAAAACTACCACATGAAGTGATTTGGAATTACTATATGTCTTTGATGAATTTTACCAACATGGTAAATAATCCATTTTTACTACTTTCTTCCAAACTTGACAAAATGTAGCATGGTGAACCATAATTCTTTTACTATTTTTTTGCAAAGGCAACTAGTACAATATGGTGAAAGTCACACTTCTTCTACTTTCCCACAAACTCATTGTATGATGATTTGATTTATAAAATATGGGCCAAAATTTTGAAATTTTGGTTTCATATTGACATACATGTGCAAATACCATAGTTTATTTAGCCCAAATGAGAAACCTTGACATTCAAAATTAAATTGCAAATTACATAGCACTTCAAACTTGAAGGATTGAACACCTATAACATAATATCTATTCATAAACTCCCTAAACAACTAAACCATTCAGAATAGATAAAACATATTAGTATTTTTTTTGCTAACAAGACTTTATTTTAGTAAGTGTCCACATTTTTATATTATTTATAGGTAGCAAGGAAGAAGGCTACTAAAGCCTAATAAGAGTTTCAAAGAAGAAGAAGAAGTGAGAACTAAAAGTACTTTACAAATGAAGCTAAACTTTAGTTCCAACAATGCTTATATGATTTGTATGTTCAGATAAAAAATTTGAATACATAAACCAAAGTCACTTTTTTATATTTTCCCTTGGATTTTATGAAAACCTTCTATGATTTTTGCTCACAACTTCTAAATAATGAGTTGTAATGTGAAAGAAATAGTTGGAGGGGAATCTTATCTACAGTTGCCAGCCTTTCTTGGTTGATTGTTTCTTTAGAATAAAAACTTTAGTATGCTGAAGTAGCCTTCGACCTTGCAAAACATGACAGTACTATGAGTTACAATACAAGTACAATAACAATTATCTTTTGGACATCTAGCCTAGCACGTAGTGTGTTGCTAAAGGCCCATTGGGTCGTACTCATGAGGTCTTGGGTTCAATTCCTAGCCCTTACAATTCCTTGCAACCTAAAGGAGGTTCTAATGTGAATCTTGACAACTCTAGCTGCCAAAGGACAAACAATCACGGTTGTGGGCAAGATTGCGCCAACATATGCAAGTCACTAGTATCAACAATACAAGAACTAATACTTGCATTCTACATATGTCGGCGCAATCTTGCCCTTAACCCTAAAACCATCTATCGATTGCAGCTGCCAAAGCCCACACATCAACACCAGCAAACACAGCCGCAATTCATTTTCTTTTACATTTTCTTGGCTTTCACGGCCTCAAGTGCAAAGCAACTCTTAACCCCTAAGGGCATCTCCTGCAACACACGTTCCAAGCCGTGGAAAAATGAGGTTTCACTGGGTGAATGAGGCAAACCTTCACGGCTAGGCTTGAAGTTCTCTTGCAGCCCCAAAACCTTCAAGGCCCACACAAGCGGTACAACAAATTGCACAGCTACACTTGGCTATGGAGTGGGGTCGTGCGTGACCAATGCCTAAACAATGCTTGCCAAGGATTGTGCAGGGGGCTTGGAGAAATCTCAAATGTGATGGGTATGCAGCTCAATCTGAAGGCCCTACGACCTTTATACAAATGTGTTGAATGCTATTGGGGATTGAAAATGAGCAAAGCAATTACAACCAAGGAGCGCAAGGCTATTTTTATGTGTTGCATAGATGCTCTAAATAACCATAAGACCATTGACCCATTTGAAAATTGGGATGGACATATGGGGTTTTGAACATGTATTTATAACTAAACTATTTTGTTTAGTTATTTTACACTTTCATGGATAATGAGAGAATTCAAAGATCTGTGTGGGCATCTAATTCATACTTCATAAAAGTTATGCATGAACCTTTTAGGTTGTTGAACCAATCCTAAACCCTACAAAACCATCCATCTAGCCTTCCAACCAAATTGTCCATGTGGTCATCCAACCAAGCCGTCCATTGAGCCGTCAACCAGGCCGTCCATCAAACTTTCCAACAAAACCGTCCATTGGACTGTCCAACCAAGCTATACATCTGGTCGTCCAACCAAGCCATCTGACCAGGGCATTTATTGTGCCATCCAATCAAGTCGTCTAACCTATCCGTTCATCTAGCCATCCATCCCAATTGTCAACATGGAGTCAAGGACCATCAACCTGTCTGTCCATCTAGGTATTTTGTTAATTGAAAACACTCATTGTAGTAATGCGATGTCTGTCCAGTGGTATTATCATCCGCTATCAACAATTTTGTTGATGCATTCATCCTTCCTATGGTTGTTTTCATCCATTGTTGCCAGTTCCTTCAACGGATTTCATCTTGACGGACATTGGGTGTGAATCCTGACATCTAGTCAGAAATCTTCATGTCTGGAGTGACGAGATGAGGACAATTCTAATTGCATCGTTTGGTGTGAAAGCCACAACACTACTCTCCTTAGAATCAATCAATCTTGTTTCTAGCAAAGTTTGTTGCTCTAGCAATTGTATTCAATCATTTCCAAGGGAGAAGATCCAAGCATTCCAAGAGCAAATGTCAACCAAGACAAGTTTCAAGTTTTGGTATTACATGAAGTTAGATGTGCACCGCTAGGTCCACTACAATTCTCAAGGAAAGAGGGTGGTTTTTGTTCAAGGCATTGATGATTGCCTATTAGCATGGACAATCATTTCATGGGTCCCAGAGTCAACATTTAACTAGTTTTGAGCATATGCTAAGAATGGAAGTTTCCTCAGCCACATGGCAATACAGGATTGCACAAGATTAGGAAGCATATCTTACAAGCCACTGCACCATTGAAGTGCATGCTCAACAAGTCCGTAGACCATATGCTACATAAAACTTGTACACCATTTTCTGGTGACAAAGTGGTATTGAAGGTTGTACCATCAATATTCAGATGGAATGAGACCATCATTGAGATTAACATAATGAACACCGTTTTTGGATTGGAAAAGTTTTGCTTCCAATATCAGCAAGATTAAGAAGAAACACTTCCTGGAACTTAATGCAAAGAAACTAGAGGATAATTTTTCTTGGTGCTCAAAGTGTGATAATTTGCAATCTCTTCAAAGGATCGCCAATGCTCCACACAAACCAAAATGGACAAGGGCATTAGAGGTGCATTTGGCTATAGTTCAATCACATTGTGTCCAATATTATTCAAATACATACTAGTCTATTGTTTTTCCACACGAGGTGTTGACAACCATGCATGATAAAATGGATCATGCAAAAACAACTTCTCTTAGTATTCCTCCACAAGAACAAGCAGCTTGATGAGCCCCTTAAGTTGCCAATGTCTGTGACAGGTATGATTGCGCTATGACACGGCAATGTGCGCTATGCACATAATGGCCTTGACATCTTCACTCATAACTCAAATTATACTGTAGGATCGTTTGCAAAACTTTTGCAAGATCTTGAAATGGCCCCAAAGTATTTTTCAAGGAAGTTTTTTGTAGGATCTAGCTCTACTACTCTGTTCTAAGCTATATTAGTATGCAATGACATGTGCAAAACTTCACTATGCCTAGCTCCAACAACTCCAGTTCTTGCCACACCTTTACTTCTAGTTTTAAATGCTCAAATGGACAACGTTACCGTTGACAACATAAATAGATTTGTGTTTGTAATTTGGTCCTTTCCTATTGCTAAGAGAATCTTTTGAGAAATATATGTCAATTTTATGTTGGTTGGTCACACACATGGCAATATGGATGCTTTGTTTGGGAAATGAAGCATGTAATTAAAAAATGACAATTTCTTAACTATCCCATCTCTCATGAAGTCATTCATGGATGACAATTCTATGCCAACAAATCCGCATCTCATTGAAGAAGTGCCAAATTTCAAAACATTCATTGATGGTCATCTATTGGGAGGGGATAATGCACTTGTAGGCCATATCAAGGCACAACAATTCATATTTTTCTTAGATTACTCAAGATGTCTAGTCATGAAATACAAGAAGTATTGCATTGATAAACATTGGCTACCACAAGAAATTGTAGGAATAAAGTTGTGGCAAGAGGAATCTAAAAGACAAAGCTTATGGCCACACAATGTGCTAATGCCCGTTGCCCACCTTCAAATGTGTAGCATGGAAGAAATTTTGAAAAGGTTGTTGGGGTTCATCAATTACTGGAAAGCATTGTGCAATGAAGACAGTAACAGGGAGTATTGGCGTTGGCACAAGCATCTATTGTTTTATTGGCATGTAGTAAAGGCTACCTTACAAGAGCCAATTGAAGCGTCTACTTTGTCAAGTGATGGATTCTAGCCCTCTACTTTACTAGAAGCGTCAATTGAAGACCGATTTGTTGAAGAGGGTGAGATTTGTGAAGAGGTTGTTGAAGATGAAACCTTTGTGGGTACAATGTGTAATTGCCCACAACAATCATTTCAAGTGGCACATGCTATTTATGAAGGCTACTTTCTTGCAATTTGCCTAGCAGAGGGTGATAGAAAACCAGTTTGGATTGCCCAAACTCTGTCAAATCCTTTCAGTTACCCAGAGCACCCTAATTTTGTGATCATTCAATACTTTTGTCCAACCACACATGATGTCAATATTCAAGAGTGCTATACTGGATGGGACTTTGTCAAAGGATTGCATTGGAGAGTGGATGAGACTCTAGAACTAATTTGGGAAGAAACAAACACTCTCATGACTATGTGGAACTCTGAAGTTAAGAAAGGCACTATTGAATGTTTCCTCAACATTCCATTTGCACAAACTGATGTTATAAATGATAGCTTGGCTTCATATAATTGTGATTGAGATGCAAAGATCAAAGAGGTTTCCTTGGAACGTTAGAAGTTTTTCTACATAGTTTGTATTCTATGTGGTTTTCATAGAAATGTTTTAGCAAAGGTTCAAAAAATTTTGTATAGCGCATCATGTTATAAATGACATAGATTGGTGTGCCATGATTTGGTTTTATAGATTTATAAAAGAAAATACCAATCCAATGTACATTTGCTTTGGAAAGCAAATGGTTTGATGTATGCTAATAATACATATATTTTTTATATCTTATATTTATTTATTACAACTATTTACGTTACTTTTAACTTCATTGATTGTACAAATGTGACTTCTAAATTGATCACAAGAAAGTAAAAACTTGTAGTGGATAAGACCACATTTTATTTTGTTAGTGCAAAAAGCACTTGTCACAATTTTGGGAACAGGGTTGGTTGATTGTTACAACTTTTTTGCCTGCATAGCTCATTGAGCAGCGTCAAGTTATGTATATTATATAGACACTCATACAAGTTCAACGGAAATCAAACCTGGACCACCGAAATGACATAAACAACTTCTTCTAACCAACTACCAAGCTCATAACTTGGCGACCAACAACACATAAAATATTCATTTACATAAAATTCAATGTTGATACAATAGCCAATAGCTTGTACAAGCATTCAAACTTTTTTTAACTCTCATTTTAATGAAAATTGCAAGTCATGGTCAATGACATTAAAATATAAGCTTGAAAATCTTTAAGCTAACTTTTTGTTTAAGGGGGTGCAAAAATACATGGAATTATTTTGAGAGGTTACCAATGTCCTATTTTAGTGAATATGGTGTTCAAGGGGCAAATTGAAAAATTTGTGATTAGCCAAGGGCCAAGGGGCAAAGTGATGAACATGGGCGTTGGATGTGAAAGGACATCTTTGGTGGAACCAAATGAATCTTTTTCTAACTTGAATTTTTAATTTAGATACAAAATGGGTGGGGAGGGAGATTAAGAGTAAAATTGATTTGAATCTAACATTAAATTTGAGTATACCACTTGAGGTAAGCATCCTAAGCTTTGTTTAAGATTTTATGTGGATGACAAACACAAATGCCCTTTTCTCCAAATGTGTCCATAGGACATATGGATATACTAATTTTGGTAATAATATTATTAAGAAGTGTGAGGCTTTTTTAGGCATGTGGGCAAAAAAAATCAGGTACCTCAAAACAAGTTCTCTCAATTGTTGAGGTTGAGGCTATTGAAGGCTAGTCTATTCTTGCCTTTGTTTGTGCCAGTGGACTAATGTTGTTATAATCCAAGCATTTACCACCAACCCCTTGCATGTTTTAGCAAACAAACATGAAGAAACAAGAAAGCGGGCACTAATAAATTGAGGCTTGGATGAGGTCAATGCATCATGCTAGAAAATAATGTTGACCATATCTAAGCATTGACCATAAGCACACACTCCAATTAATTAGGTCTAGAACACAAAAAAGAAATTGGGACCTTGACACTATCTAAATGTTTCTCTTACAAAGGGTGACCTTATCCAAGCATCTTTGGATTTGAAAATGCTCTTAAACATGAATTTCAATTAATAAGTTGAAATGCAATAATAGTAAATTTGAAAAAGAACCCCAATTTCGGGGACATTTGAATTTTTCATTTTCAAGAATTTTTAGGTGATTTTGAGTTTATTTTATGATGATTTCTTCAAGATTTTACATCAATGACAAAATATCTTGAAAGAATTATCAAAAAAACTCACTTCAAGTCACCAAAATATTCTCACAAATGCAAAAGTTAGTATCCCAAAATCCATTTTGGGAAATATTTTTCCCAAGATAATGAGTATGATTATGTAATGACTATTTCATGAAAAATGGAATTTGAAATCTTGATGTTAAAGAAAATCAAGTCCACATTATGTAAATGTTGTATTCTATATTCATCATAGACACTCTACAAAAGTAAAAAGATATTGTATTTGCAAAAAAAGGATTGTACTTTATTTTTAAAACCAAATTTTGTTGACTCCCATTTTTCATGAGTTTTTTGTGTTTGTCAAATTTTCATGTTTCTAGATGAATAGACTTTTGCAAAATTAGCAGAGATAAGGTGGAAGCACCCATACCCAATAACTAAAGAGGTTCTGCAACAACTTGCAAAGAGTTTGAGGTGACAAATATTTTTTCTATATAAGAAGATAAGAAATGTTGAGATTGCAAAATTGTCATAATTTTATGTGCAAAACTAAAATTATTGTGAATTATGGGAGTCAAAAAGTGTTCCAGACTCATGGCCAATGTCAAGATGCATGCAATTCCACCAATAGCCAAACCATTTTCAGCTCATTACTTGTTACTTCACTTTGGGACACATGGCATGACTTAAGTAGTCCCAACTTTGCAAAGGACAAAAGAATGCATTCCAAAGCACCTACTCTTGCTCATGGTAGAAATAGCACACCCTACATGTTGGGTGTGAGGCATTGTTGGCAATGGGTGCTTCCACCTTACCAAGGGTGAAGAGTCAATTACCATGGTTTTCAAAAGGGAAATTGTCATTGTTAAGACTAGATGAGTTGATTTTCTAGAGGGACATTAAAAAACTCCAAAGCTTGCGAGAATTGAGACCAAGAGCAGGCTGATTCCAAAGCCCTTGGTTGGATCTTCTCTTAGATGGTCTATCTACCTGCTCTAGCAACGTGGCAATAGGTGGTGGCTGCACATACCCTCCTAAACAACCACTGATGCCAAACAAAGCAAAACAACCAACATCAGAACAAAATAAAAATAAAAACCCATTCTTACCACAAATATACAAGAATCTTTTCACTCTTGTAACGTGCACCGTTTTACCAAGGCTTTTTTGGCTTTCTAGTGCCAGATTGCATCCAGAAAAAAATAGTTTGGCAAAAAATGTCAAAAAAATGCCAAAAACTTGGATGAAATTGCCAAAAATGCTTCAAATTAAAAAAATCTTGGATGGAATTGCCAAATTGTGGATGAAAATTAGATTAAAGACATGTAATATGTGCTACCAATAATGTGATATTTTCTATCCAATATGTGGATGAATGTTGAAATTTAAAGCACCACTATAATATTTTAAATCCCCACTTTGGCACTTCTTAAAAAACAAAAAAAACTTTGCTTTGTACCTTTAGCATATAAGGTAGGACCACCCATTGTAGATCATTTAAGTTCTTGGAGGACAACATGTTAGAGCAACAATGCGGCGCAAATTATTCTACGATGGCTTTATGTGAAATATTGCGACACAATTTTCTTCAAAGTTTGTCATGCAAAATTGAGTTGTATACAAATTTTGGAGTGCATAAAGTGTTTTGGACCCACAAATAATTCCTAAACTCTCCTAATTCCAATCATAGCCAAATTACTACTTCCTAATTTCTTCTAAGACACATGTCATGACTTCATTGATCTTAACATTGAATAGGAAAAAATTCCCATTCCAAGGCTTGGAAATAGGCTGGTTGGAAGCAACACACCCTACAGGTTGGATTTGGATCTCTGCTTGGGAATGGGTGGTCCTACCTTAGAATGATCACTAGCTTTCTAAACTTGACTTTTATTTAACCATTCTTTTCTTCCCATATAGATCTCCTTTGCTTTCTTCCTATGTATTATACAGCAAGTCAGCATATGATTTTTTAGCTAAAATAAACAAGAGAAAAGATAGCAAAACTTGAGCTTATACAAGGGAGATGTGAGGATGTGTTCACCAATTAGTGGCATAATTTCTACGACAAACAAAGAAATTTTGAGATGGAAAAAGAGGTTAAACCTTTTCTTTATTAATCCTTAAACATCCCATAGGAATAGTGGGTATGTCGATGTATAATTGACATTTACTACCAACAAGAGTTTTATTTTGGAATCTCAAATAACTCAATAAAATCGCATTGATTTATATTCCAACTTCTTTGTTGATCTCAAATATAGTGAAAAGGTGGATCCATTCCAAACACACACAAAAATACCTTGTATTGTACTGACTGCAAATGGCTTTATTTGACATTTAAGGGTTAAATTGGATTTGAGAGAATCAAAATGATGGATCTACATTGAATATTGCATTTAGGTTGCTCCACACTAATTTATGATATTTTACACTATATCAATATTTATTATTATCATGATGATTTTTTTATTAAATTTTGTCTTAACCAATTTTAAAAGGCTCGGCAACAATAATAAAGTTGCAAAAAGAACTAGCTATGTAATCATTTGAAATCCTAATATTTAGAGAACTACACCACTTGCATGCGCCTCCAAGTGGCCAAGTAATGAGTCATTAGGTAACTTTCTTGGGGAATGCAACTTAATAGTTGAGGCAACCTAACTGCAATATTTAGTGTAGATTTTTTGAGTATAGCATAGGATCACTATAGAATGCAAGGAATAACAAAAGAATGCACTGCACTAATGCTTTCACTGATGTTTTCACACGGTCAGCAAATGATCAAGCGCCAACAAAAGAAAACAAAAAAATAATGATTAAAGAGGGGATTTAAGTGAAGTAGAGGACAACACAAACCCCATGCATGTGTTTTTCCTTTGCAATTGAAGGGCAAGAATCATGTAAATCCAAGTGCAATGCCATAGATGTTGCATATAAATGTAATCTTTGCTCTAATAAACCATTTGAAAACATACGCATTAAAGTCAATTCAACATCTTCAAGCATTTGAATTCCTTTCTACACCTCCACCTCCCATCCACCTTTTGAAAACAACCACAATTTCTAAAACTAGGTAACAATAGACATGTGTAAAATTGAAATAAAGTATAGTGCATAACACTTATAACCAAAAAATTATTAACCAGCAAGAAATATACACATCTACCCGTAACTTAAAAGCAAATCTACTAGTAAAAAAAACAAAATATAAATTTGATCCTAGTGATCTAAATTTTTGATAGCTTTCCTTTTGACAAAGCAGTAAATTGGCCATTCAAATCTGGGAGTTGTTGGTTAATTGTCATGCACCATATGAGCACGGTACTATTGATTTTTTTAAGAAACAAAGAAACAATGCGTTTGGCTATAAATCTAGAGGATCATATTTAGAGGAACATTACACACAATGCTACTATCAATTGTAGTAAGATAGTATAGTAGAACCTCTCTAATTGCATACAACTAGAACTAGGAGTTTGATTTTGATTGTGGATCATGAAGTTGGGACCAAGAGATACTATGACCTATGCAAGGTATTGAATTAGAAAGGTTCTACTATATTACAAGCTTGACCATTTCAAACACATGTTCATTTGAAGAGTGAACTTCCATCTAACCCCAAAATTGAAAAATGCAAAAACACAAAATTTGTGTTTACCAATTCTAGACAAACATGGAGGTTTTGCCCTAAGAAAAAGTGAAATGTATATACTCTCCAATTGTACATGTGGATGACTTTCAAGCTAGCTTCAATTAACCCTATGACCCAAAAAAAACAAAGCATTTCATCAAAAATAAATTACACATAGCTCAGTGAAGACAATGTAGAGGAGGGTGCAAGGTCAATTACACTAGAAAGAGAAACTAACTAATTCACAACACAAAAAATTTAGCCACAAAAATTTCTCAAAACACTTTGTAGAAGACTGACAAAACTTCTATGAATGTTGTTGCATTTTTTCAAAAGAATTCAAAAACTTAAACCGCAAATTCCAAGACAAAGATTGCATTATATGCCAATTTAAGAAAGAATTAAGTGGAGTAAAACTGAGCAGGTATGGTGGCTAAATCACTCAAATCCAACCAAATTTTGCAAAAATGGTAAAATTCTAAAACCTAAGCAAGAGAGTTAGCATTTTTGACGGCAAAATGGCGCAACAAGGAAACCAGGATGGCAAGAAAAACATAAGCTTGGTAGTAATGTAAATAATTGTACAAACCTATTTTGATGATCTCCATTTTCAGAGCAAGACCCACAGTTGAGTATGCACAGCAAGCAGTGATTCCATCACCTCAGCTAGCACAAGCTCTAAAAAAATGGTGCAACAAGGGCAAGTGTAGTGGGGCAATAAGCATAGTGGGGTTGAAGTAATTCAAATTCTTGAGCAGTGCAGGTTGCAAGCTTTGCAAGGTGGAAGGGATTTGCTTTGAAATACTAGGTTTGGAAATTTTTGGCGTTTGTAAGTTTATTGGTGGAATGGGCTGGGCCCCAGAAAGATTAGATGAGGTTGGAAGAAAATCCTCTTTGTGCAATTTGTCCTTAAATATTTATCAATAGTATAGTAACTTTTGTCATTAATCACTACAATGGAGGAAGCAAGCAAAGGTTGGGCACAATAAAAAGCATCAAAGTCACCAAATAGGAAAGTTAGAATTTTACACATAATTAGGAATTACTATAGCATAAAGAGCGTTGCATGCCCCTTCAAGTGGCCAAAGGTGAGTCATGAGGTAAATTTGCCAAGGTAAGGCAACCTGATTGTTGAAGCAACCTAAATGCGATATCTTAGTGTAGTTTGGATGAGTTGTTCAAAACCATTAGTTTTGTTTTCAAAAAATGGCAATTCTTTTTAGGATTATGCGTTAGTAATTAAATACTACTAAACAATAGCAAATATCAACAGCAAATAACAACACATGTTGTGCTTTGTGATTTCAACATCAAATAGCACTCTTGGTGCTAAGATTAGAGTTGTATCATATGGCTTGTATCAATTGAAGCTGGATCAATTTTTTTTGTTTAATCCTTAAAAGACAAGGTGGATGATTTTTGTATGCTGCAATCACTTGCAACGCAATCAAATTGCGGTCATGAGCCTATCCTTTAAAGATTATATTGAAGCTGGATTGTTGCATGTGTGTAAATTGAAGTTGGAACTCAAATTGGATCACATCAAGTGTCAAAATTGACTTTGTATTATACAACTAGTTAACTTGTCAAAAGTGACATCAATCCAAGTTATCCCTGGTCATGGACAAGTCAAAGGGGACATAGGGGGTGAAGGAAGTGATTCTTTGAAAATGGGCAAATAAAGAATTTGGGTTTTCTAAATAAAGGATATTTCTTGGGGAGATCACACCTTGTTGTGCTTGGTAACCATGTGCAATGAATGAGGTGTTTTAAGGGGGTATTTATCTTTTTTAAGGTAACTTCTTTTCCCTATCTTTAGATTAAAAAAGCTACTATGATTTATTTCACAGCACCTTACATTTATTTCTAAATGGTTTGGAGAACAAATTTTTGGCACTTCATTTATTCTACAAATTGCAAAGTTCCATGATTAAAAGACATTGAAATCTAAAAGCATTAAAAGTGCAAGAATACAATTATGAATTGATATTGCAACAAATAAGACTCAAATTCAAACAAATAGCAAATTAGACTAGCAAACAAATCCCTAAACCAAACACATAGACTTTGGCAACAACTACATAGAATCCAAAGTGCTAGCTTCTCAGCAACGCAAGTGGCAACAATAACTTAAACCTAAACCTTATTTTAGAGCCTTACACTATTTACAAACCCATCCTTCACCTGCATCCATGTTTAGTTAAAGGTAAACACTATCCCATTTTCATCCATTACATCCAAAAGATGGACAGATTGTACTTTTTTTCATCTAATTTTGACAATATCACTATAGTTAAACTCATCATATTAAGCACTTTTAGGGAGATCCTATTTTTCCTACTATATACTTTTCTACAAACTATTAAAATGAAGGTATCATTCACTACCCTATTTTACATATAATGAAGCACGAGACATGTTTTCAATACTATGGTAGATCTAACAAAAATATGAAATTTACCTCCAACAAATGAAATTGACCCTATTTTTAATCTCACCTAGTTTTCTAAAAATTCAATGGTGACTTCTCCAAGGGGTATTTGGATGGAGAAAATATTGCAAGGGCCAAACATCAAACTCTAAACCTAACAAAAATAGTGGTTATTCTAACTTTTAATTGGTGGATTCTAGGCTACTCCTCTTTTAGTGACTTTTAGTAAAGTTTAATATGATTTGTAGATTATCATAGCAACTTTCTTAAGGCTCATGTTATAGAGCTAAACAAGCGGTATTGGATCTTACATAGAAACTAGTTGAGAACCTAAACTCTAATTTGGTTTTTATTTGGTGTTGTACAAACTTTTATTAATCAATTTTGACTCATTCAAAAATGAGATGAAAGAAAATCTAATTTGCTAGCAAAAACAATTTAGCTAGGTTTATTTGTGTTCTTTTTATAGTAGAGGAAGTGACACACAATGGTCTACCCAGTGCATGGTTTGTTTAATAGCAAAAAGAAGTTAATTGGAAGGATTTTAGGCCCACATTGTGTTTAATGCTTGCTAGAGGTGGTATGAAAATGAGTATTTTAGGTTCTAACACCAAACATTTCATGTCATGAGAAGACTCTTGACCTAAGGTAATGAGATAGTAGGTAAAAGATTTTTGAATTAAGTGGATGAAATTGGTGATAGTTGAAACAAAATCTAGTGCATTCTTATAAAAGGACAAATATTACAAGAGAGGAGTTTGAAAAATACTTAGAAGAGCCTACAAAAGTACCAAGTGCTTTTTCTCTATTTTTATGTTTCCATTTATGGTAGCCATTGTTGTTATCCTATAGGTTTTGCTATGCTTCATTTTCATCTTGGCGCTTCTACTTTTATTTTCTAATATAAAGTGCATATCTGGTTCATATTTGCTTAGTATTGTTTTTGAAATGACAACATGGCAAAAATGTGTGCAATGTAATCACGCCCAATTGTTTGCCTCTATATTGAAGCATTGGTGCAACTATTGTAAAACTAGGTTACAAAAAGGAACAAAATTGACCACTTGTTTGGATTTTTGAAAATGAAATCAAAACCTTGCTTGTTTGACGTAGTCATTGTTCAAAAACCAAATATTGAACTAAAAATGTTTATTCTTGAGGCAAATTGTATTTGTTCTCCTTAAGGTACAAAAGTATTGAGTATCACTTCAAAAAAAGTTAAAATGACTAGAATTGTAATTTACAAACTATAAAACACATACATAAATTCTTTTGAAAACTTTTCATTTCTGATTCTTGATCAATTTCAAAGTCAGAATTTCTTTTTGGTGTCACATCCCATTCATAAATGTTGGTATGTGCAATGGAAGATCATAGTGTGTGGATTGTAGAGATGCTTGGATTATAGTCTAAACTATTTCTTTAGCAAGTATCATTCATTTCTTATTCCTAATAGGACTTTTTAACTCATGATAGAAAACTCAAGTTGGAAATTTAGAAAATCTCACACTCCTTAGGAAGCCAAGAAGAGATTTTTATGTGATGAAAATCTCTTGAGTTAGGTGTTGGATTTGATCAAATATTGATATTGAAACATTTTTTTAAGTCAAAATGAAAGTAAACATAATTTCAAAAGACAATAAATAAATAAGCAAGAAAAGATACTTGTTCCTTCATTTTTATGATTTTTCTAATTCTCAAGCATCTTTTTATTATCATTCTTAAGGTTTTAATAGTTTGGCAAATGACTTGACTAAAAATAGAAGTCCTAAATGTCCCACCTCACGTTAGCATTTTTGAAAATTATTTCTAGATAAAAATTGGTTTAATTCAATTATGAAAAAAATTATGGACATATTTTGGAATATGTTAGACCATGTGCATTCTACAAATGTAAGAAACTTCATCATAAAAGAATCACTTATTTTTTTCATACTTGATTATTCTTGAACAAGAACTTTTTCAAACACACAAACTTTGTTCTTGAATTGTTAGCAATTTGGGTTGTTGCAAATTGTTTATAAACTTGAATTACCATTATATTATGCTAGCCAAAATATTGCTCTTCTTTTGCAGTTATGAAGTGCCTTCATTTAGGATTGATTAGATTTATTTTAGCTATTAGGGTAAAGGAATGGATAGAAGTTGGAAAACATATAGAAATAAAATCAGACAATAAAAGAAATGGCATTTGTATCCAAAAAAGTCCAAAAAGATTATACAAAAATTACAATATAAGTAATGAGATATGTATTTTGAAAAACAAAATCAAATTCCAATTTATATTACTAGTGTTCTTATTGTTGTTTTTGCTTCAGAATTAACTTATTGTTTCTAGTTCAAACATTCAAAGGTTAGCTCTATAGGCTTGTTCATAGCTCGATGGAACATTTTATCACAGTAGAGTTTGATAATGAACTTGACTTCAAACAAAATATAGTGAAGGCTTCTTTTGATTCAATAAGAAAAGGCACTCAATATCTTTTAATAATGACAATTACGTAAGTGCTATTTAAAAGACAAATTTTTTTAAAGCCCGGAACATATTTGTGCTTGTAATAAAAAGAAAATTAAAGAACATTGAGTATGTTTAGGTTCATAGGGGTGCACCCATAAGTGAAGTATTTGATTGACACAATATAATGCAATTGCTAGAATATAAAGCAATCAATGAACTATATTCAAAACATTTAACACTAGCACAAAATATATCATATTGAAAAATAAGATTAAGGCAAGCATAATGAAACACTTCAATGTAATGAAACAAGAAGTTTAACCACAATAAGGGGTAATGATAACTCAAGGATTACTTATAACGGTACAATCATGCAAGGGTGTTTGTTCACATCAAATGGAGGTACAAAACATACCTTTGTGGATATAACAATTGAGCTCCTTCACACAAAATAGAGACATATAATCTCCATGGAACATGAAGATCCCACCAAAATTCCCTTGTATTCCAATATTCAAGTACTTTGAAGATTATAATATTCCCATGGAAAAGTTTAAGACATAATCCATTAGCTATGTCATGTGCCACGTTGGATGTTGCCACCTTGGAGTAAAACTAAGCTTGCAACAGATGAAATACATCAACTTGTGCTTAGAAAGAAATTATAATTATAGTCTATTATGTGACTAGCTTGATCATTGAGTGCTTCATCAAATTTGTGCAAGACTTTGAACTAGTTCATGTACAAAAATTATTCATGTAGGGATGGACAAAATAACAAAAGCTTGCAAAAATGAGGATTTTTTGCCTACAATCTATTCTCTAGCCATAATATATTTTGCCATTTTCTTGAACTCTTTTATGAGTTGAACAATTAAGAAGAATCTAGCATAACATTCAGTAGCCTAAAGAGAGGTTGCTTTTCCCTCTCTTTAGGTATCATCCGTGAACTTCATCTTGAAAAAAAAAAAGATATATATAAATATATAAATATATATATATATATATATATATTTATATATTTATATATATTTATATATTTATATATATTTATATATTTATATATATATTTTTTTTTTTCATGATTCCAATACAAGTGTTAGTCTCCAAACTCCTGGCAATTGCTAGTAATGGAGATAGTCGATAGACAAATTCAGTGGTTGAATACTAGTGAAAGCTCCTTATTGCCATTGTTAAAAGTTCTTATCTTTTCATAGATAGAGATGGTATACTATCTCTTTGTATAACTTGAACACAGCTTTAATGCCATGCCAAAACATAGAAGAACTAGTTATGGTTCTTCTTGTGTATCTATACTTGCTCTATGAACTTGTAGCGTAGAAAAGGTAATATACTTGAGTAATGACATAGTTCATCTCACATAATAATTGATGAGTGACAAATTTCAAACTAGGGCAAGAGTTTATAGTTTCTGCTCCATGAGCAAGACACGTGACCTTAAGGCCTCATTGCAAAAGTTAAGTTACTTTTCTTATAGAAAAATTAGGCTAGTCGTAAGTTTATCTACTTTTGCTTTTTTACTAATCTAACGTATATTTGCACAAATCTCTTTTTTTAAACCTCCAAGTGTATAAGCCTGGCTGCGGTTAAGGTTACATATGTTGCTTTAATCACAATGGATTTCTATACATGACCAGGTCAATTTTGAATTTTACCCGTCAAAAGTTTGCTCATGCAAGATCTAATCTTTGCAACTTTTTGCTAACCTTAGCTCTTTGCTAATCTTCAACTCTGTCTCTTTTGTTCCTCTGCTCACATGTTGTGCATAGCCTTTGTGTGCAGAGTTTACTTATTGATCGGGCTAGTAATCTGGCTCGTATGTGCTCTAAGCGTGTCTATACACCAATATACGACACGCTATTCTACGACTCCTTATAATACACAAAGATCCTAGGAGTATGAGGTTGTTTTCTTATATGCTAGCAATAAGAATGCACCATACATAGGCTTAGGCAACTACTATGCTTTTCACATCATGGCTGCTTCTCAGTCCTCTGCAACACAAATTTAGTATTTTACTAAATATTGGAGGGGTTGCTAGTTATTGGTTGTTTTACATATTTTTATGGCTTTTTATCCTTGCAAAAGCATTCACACACAATATATGTTGCTAACACTTGTGCAACCTCTCTCAACTAACATTGGTTTGATTGGTTGTTTGGGATGGGCACATGTGAGGCATATATCCTCTTGGAGAAAATTGCTAACTTCAAGCTTCTAACATCTTCCCTCTATAATTCTTGTGCTTGTATTAGGACTAAGAATCTCTCAAATTTTCAAAGCTTTGTGGATATGTTTTTTATATTTGTGAGCATTGCTACTTGATCTTAATTGTGTCACACTTGATCCAAAATATTTGATGGATCTTTGCTTTTTACTTCTGCACTGTATGGAGGATGTTGATTCTATCTAATATATCTTGAGGTAAGGATTTACCCTTGCTAATGTTGTCCTGAAATGCCATCTTGCTGCAACAACATAAACTTGCTTGAAAATACTCAAGCTATTTAAATTAGGAATTACACTAGTTACATTATATAAGCTAAAGAGTAATTTAGTAATTTGACTAATTTCATATTTTTGTTTAAGAACCTTGAGATGATGCTTTGTGAACAACTTAATGATCTAAAAGGGTGCTTGAAATTTTAGGATGTTCCAAAAAAATATTTTATTTTTCTTGAGATGTGTAAACCACACATTGACATATGTGCATTGAATTGAGCCTTTCTTTCATACACTCTTTGACAAATTCTGCCAAGTATCCTCATAGCTAAAGATGATGTGGAATATTCCACACCATTCTTTTGGAGGGAGGACATGCTATAAGAGTACTATTAAATGTTATGAGGAACATTTAGAATAACAACAATTGCAAATAATCAAAAAGTCAAAAAATAAAATAAAAATCTCTTAAACCAAACCCTTGTAAGCCTTGAGACCATCTTTCTTGAAGCTCAAAAATGCTTCTGTTTTCTAGAAGCATTGCCAAAAACGACAAAACTACTAATACAAGCACCACTAAGTGTTCCTTCAAAAATTGTCAAAATTGCTTAGTATTTTTTATTTTTGTTTCTACATTACTGTCTAGAGAGTGAGTTATTCATGTTTGCTCAAGCATTGTCATAACCCCTAACCATGAAAAATGCTTCAAATGTCTTGGGCAACTATCTCAAAAAGAGCCGTTCTTATAACAACACATTCCACACATTTGCAAGACACAATGCTTGGAACCGACTTTCTTGCATTTGCTATTAAAGCATGTAACATGATAGATGGGAAGCAAACTTGAGTGAAAAACCTCACCACCATGATACTGTTGCACGAGAGCTTCTCCTCTTTGTTGTTGCACAAACTTTTACAAAAGATGCAATAAACAAGAGGATGCTACAACATCGTTATTGCCCAAGTAAACCTTCTATTGAAAATCTTGTTGAATGGAACTTTGCATTGGCATACTGCAAGATGAGTTTGTGTGGTGTTCAGTTTTTATAGGCGCTCTTGAAGTTGGCCTAGATATTCATAACCCTTGATCCTCTGTAGAAAACCAACAACAACAATAAAGAGACTTATTACTAGTAAGATTATAAACTAGACTAGCTGTATTCATTATTGGAATTTTATTAGATTTTTCATGTATTGATAACTTGAATTGTTGTGAAATCCAAAAACATTTCAATGTACCAAAATGTTTCAAATCATTTGGTAATAGCCATAGAAAAGTGAAACCATGAAAGTACAATGCTTTCCCAAAAATCACAAAATTCTAAAAAGCAATGAAGTGAAGCAAAGAGAAGCAAAAAAATTGTGACTTGCTTAATATTACTATGTGCACCCTCTCTAATATCACCTCAACCTCAACATCTATCTTATTTTCTATAATTATAATTATATCACAGAGGTTGAAGATGTAATATTTAAAAGGTCATTGTGATTTTATCAATATGATATGGACTACCCAAAGTCTTGAAGTCCATAACTAACAATCTAAAAAGTTTGGTTTACAAAACATTAGGAGGTACTTGCAAGACATTAGAAGTTGGTTATAAAATATTGAGAGACATGCCCAAATCAAAGGACATGCTAAAACTTTGGAAAAAATTTAGGCAAAATATTGAGAAATTTAAAATGCTCAGGAGCGTAGAAAGAAATACATATATAAATTAATCTGTATTTAGTTAAATGTGAAATATCAGTACTAGAGTGAAAATTTTGTAAGAGAGGATATTTTGTTAAACAAAATGACCAGCAAAAGCAAAGTTGAACATAAAAGGGAGTTTTGATTATAATCATCTTGGGAGGACTCTCCAAGAAGGAAATTCTAGTATGGAGGAGAGAGACAAGCAAATACAAACAAGAAATGACATAGCTAAAATTTGGGTGAAGTAACTACACCGAGTAGGTAGAAGAAAGCACTTTGCAGATACGGACCTCTGCAATAGCTAGAAACGTTTCCTTGCATCAGAAGCAGCTTTACCACATTCATACTTCTTGACCAGCTCTTTTTCTCTAACCTCTTTGTCAATCCATGGCTGCTCTAGTGGTAGTCACAGAATATACATCATGGCAACCCTTGTAAGTACATGACTTGCCAAAAAGTAAGGTTAGTTTTCAAAAGCAAAAATGTTTGTGTTGGTAGAAAAATAAGTCTTCAAGTGTGATTGCGATACAATTTGCGACCTTTGATTTGAAAGTTATTCCATGAAGCGAAGGGGCTTCATACCCGTGCTCTACAAGACCTCAATCTAGCACATTACAAAATACCATAAAGATTTACCCCAATAACAATACTAATATACAATTATTTGTAAGCAACACCACAGTACTTAGGATCTCAAAACATTGAAATATAATGAAGGGACACAAGGAAACTTCAAACTTTTACTCACAGTATACTTGTGTTGGTACATTTTGGCGCCATAGCTGTTGTGCACAACCTAACCAACAACCAAACGCTCTCCCAAGCGTGGACGACTGGCACTTTATTTGACGATATCATACCCACCCCAATATCAAGGTCAAATTATAATGCCAGTTTGAGGTTGAGCTTCTGAAACAAGTACTTAATAAAAATAGTAGCATCCACTACATGCAGCCTCATCCTTGAAAGGAGAATGCCTCAACAACAAAATAACTCAAAGCTATATCAAACAATTTGCCAAATGTCAACCTCTTCAAGCAAAATAGGTCAAAAATACAACCAAAATGGAAAAACAACTCACAAATCATAAATGATTTGCGAGAATAGAACAATGTCTCCGCGACATGCGTCTCCACGACGTGCGCCTTCTGCAAGGAAACATCACCACTTTGAGTAAAAAACAGCACCCATGCCAAAAAATAGAATTGCATGTCTTCTTTTAGTCTACACAGCATTTGCATGGGCAAAATTGAAATGGAAAGATGGGCTGTACCCTTCAAAAAAATATGAGCTATTTTTGTTGGAGTTTTTTTACCTTTGTAGTTGACGGTAAAAGATGATATTGAGTGAATGTCTTGTGCTTGCCCCTCTTTCATTCTAAAATACGCAGACCACAAATGAAAGGGTTCTCCCTTAGCTATAATGGTGCAATATAAATTGAGAAAGTTTGGTTGACACAAAAAGCAAGAAGAAACCTTATTTCAAGTGCTGTTCAACACAATCCACAAGAACACGCTTCACATTGCACATGCAAAGCCCATGGAAGCGCAAATATGCCTGCATATGACATTTTTTGAGCTCTGTCCAATCACCGCCTTCTGCAAAGATAGTTGTTCTGTGAGTCTTTGTTACAAGCAAACATTCAACAAAAACTTTTGTATAGAAATTAGAAAACAAAACAAACGTACACACTTTGAATTTCTTGCATCAATTCAGCCAATAATGCTGGATCTTTCAATTGAGAGCACTGCTTGTAACTCCTTGCTCTGCTGCGCTTCCAAGGTCCATCATACTATCATCTTTGTCTCCCTTGCTGCTGAGCAAACACCGATACTCCACGCAATGAGAAAACGATGCACTTGCACCAGACACTACCTTCAGTGGTTCTCTCAAAATGGATTTCATGGTTTTGCAATGATCAATTGGATGTGAAAACTTGAAAAAGCACACGAGTCTTCATTTGAGGCTTGCTGGTTGAAGTTTTGAGTAAAGTGTAGCATAATTTGAAGAGAACAAAAACACACCTGCTACTTGCACCGACGGCATCCTCACCTTGCAAGAGAGACCTCTCCATGTTTGCCTAAAACTCATGCGGCACTGCATTCAAGACAATTCCTGAAGAACGTGAATTCCCGTTGCACTCATCGTTCAACTCAAGCAATCCGAGTTCAAGCGACACAGCGTCCACCACATCGGTGCCCATCAACTCCCTTGTCACTACTTCTTCCTCAACTCCCTCATCACTACTTCTTCCTTGGCTTGCTTTCCTTTAAGCTTACTACTTGTCACACTCTAGCCTCTCTTCAATGCCCTCCTCTCCGCCGCTTCTTTTGTTTCATCTTTGGCATTTACTACCTTTGCAGGATCCTTGACCTGCTCTTCGACAAGCCTGGGTAACCTTTGCACGCTCCTCAACAAAATAGCCGTTTCACCCATTGGTTCCCCGCCTTGAAGAACGCCCACAGATTATACCAGATCTTGACCTACATTCTTCAAAAGTTCAAAAACACATACACAAGGAGGTTGTTCCACGTTATTCCCTTTTCTTTATGAGGGATTTGCAACAATTCACTATAAGGGAGGTTGACGACTGTGTCTTTGCTGATTGAAACCATAGGAAATCGATTTCAACAACTTCACAAAACTACATGAGGATCACAATCAAAATAGGTGAATATTAATGCTCCATGGAAATAAAAAATGCAACCGTTCTTTCTTTCTCGGGCTAAACATTGCCAAACTTTGCAAAATAGCTGCAAGGTTTACAGGAAAGTAAAGTAAGAAAACGCATACATATCGCCAGATTTCAACAAAAAAAAATTGCTGTGAACTTCCAGGAAGTGCATTGTAGGTGTCAAAAGAATCCAAAAATTATAATTGCAACTTTTACGCCTCAACCAAATGCTAAATTTAAAGACTTAAGCACGCAAGAACATTCCTAGCACAAGCAGTAATTGCAGTTCCAAAGAAAGCCTACCAGTCAAAAGGCAGGTAAGCCAAATTGAAACACCTTTGATAGCACAATCGTCCCTATCAAAGCAGGAGACAGATAAGGAAACCCTTAACTAAGTTGCAGAGTATGAATTACTATGATTGGGTGTTGCAATCATGAACCTTGATTGATCTCCCGCACTAGAACTTTGTATTGAAGAGAGCAATCTGCACGCTCTTTTGCAAAATGATGAATTAGAGAAGTGTCAGTCTTGCGGAGTGACAAAGCTTGTGAAAGTGCAAGCTATTGTGGAGAATGCTCAGATGGGAATGCAAGATGCAAAGCCAATGCTTTCATGGCAAGCGATGGCGGCATTATCGCTCCCACTCCCTTTTCAAAGGAATTCAAATTTTTGCCACGGCGCTGAAATGCCAACGGACATTTACTATTTATCAACATTGCATGAGATCCATCTATCTTGTTTAGTTCTTATTCAATTTACAAAAAAACCAGCGGCTAGTTCACAAACAGTCGTTGGAAATGAGAAAAAAATCAATCACAATTTTTGAAATTGTTGACAAAAAAATCAATTAAATTGTACTAACAAAATTAAGTATAAAATATTACAATGTAAATATATAGGTAAATATCCAGCACAATTTGGCAAAAAAATTTGATTGAGTATTAAAAATGTCAAATTTTAGTTGGTGAAGTCCAAAACGTATTTCAAATATTGTTCCTATTCAAGGGTTTTACTTAAGATTTAAATATCAATCAAGACACCTGGTATTGTGCATTGGCAAGAGAAAATGCAATAACTTGAAACCAAGAGCTGGATAGGGTTAGATGATATGCCGTATGGCGAGACTTGAGAAGCAAATACCCCATGGTTTTTACAAATCAGGGTAAGAATAATAATTTGCTCCATACTTTGGTATTATCGCTAGTATCCTCCTTCAATTTAGACCAAATCAGAATTAGGGTCTCTAAATCTAATTTTGAGTTCAAACTTCCCAAATTCACTCTCTAGAGAATAAATCTCTAAAGATTCACATTTTCTAATAAGTGAAACAAATGGAATTTTCTACCCTGGTCCTACATAACGGCATGCCATCTAACCTCAGCCATGAGACCCTGGACTTAAATTGTAAAGTAGACACCCCCTTCTTTGACCCTCTCCATTTCCGCACCCTACTTTTAAGGGCAACTCCACCCATTGTTAAACTCACAGTGGAGCAATGAATGCCTCTTGCACAGGCAAATTTTGCCACATGTCAAATGCTATGTTACTTTGAGATGGTTGAGATTGGGACCTTCAAGTGCCATTAAGGTGGCTGCACCCATAAACATGAGTTTAAGGATTTTGAACATGATGACTATTGATAAACATATAGCAAATTACAAGATCTTTTTAGCAACATAAAAATAATGAGTTTGCACTTTTGAATACGTTATTTAGATATTGTGAGAATAAGTTGTAAATTCTTTAAAGAGCAAACTACCATTACGTCCATAATCAACACTAAAGTTTCATGTTCACATATTGTACATCTTTATAATTACATCTATTTATATCCACAGATTTTCAAAGATTGTAGAGGTGATGGTTATGGAGACACTCATGAGGATGGATGCAGCTACCTTATAGCAACACATCCAAGCAATTTCAAGATTAGTTTAGATGTAATGAGCTAGCGCTTGAAAATTTGATCTTGGTGGTGACCTTTGATTACTACTTGATCATCTACCTCTTCTAATCTTATCCTTACATGCATAGAAGCGGAAGCACTAGAGGAAGTACCAGAGTAGCTCCAATGCCTCATAAAATCAGCTACAAGACTGCAATTATACTCACTTTAGCCTTGGCATAGCATACTAAAACCAAAACACACATGCTTAGCTCTTCATCAAATTTGTATTTGTAATTTAGTATCATGTGCTCTCAAAGCTTACTTCTTTACATTTGAACCTAATCATCTTTACTCACAAATTGTTGAGCATTGACGTTATGCATAAGCAACAGCAATTTGCAGTGAACTTGGCTCAAAGAGCCAATCACCTATTGGCTGGCAATAATTTTGAGGGATTTGTAAAGGCGGAGTTACAAAGACACTTGCAATGGCAAGGCCTATTGGATGAAGAAACAATGAGTGTATTACAAGCAATACCTATTAAGATAGTGAATAGATGAAAAGATGAGCGCTTGAGTATTGTCCAAGAATTGGAAGACTCCATCCACAACCCAAGTGCCCAAGGCAATTGGCCCAATGTGCAACAACTTCGACAAAAGTTGGAGTTAGAACAATTAAAGAGCAAACTGGTGGCGTTGAAGCAGCAACAAGCTATACTAGCACCTGTACCCGCACCACTAGCACATCAAAATGCCAGGTGGCTTAGGTTTTTCAATCTTGAGAGATTTGAAGGAAAATGTGCATTTTATCCTCTCTTCCGCTAGCAGATGGCAAACAAGATGGAGTATGATGCTGATTAGTATATCATAGAAAGATTGATGGTTGGATATATTTTTTCCTGCCTTGCAAAAAATGCTACATTAGTGACACAACCTTGGTTGGATATGGAGGTAACTGCCAACGCTGAGAGATTTTGGGGATTCCTAAACAATCAATTTGAAGACTTTCACCAATGTGAGAGTGCTCTAGACAAACTATAAAGAATGAAGCAAGGAAATCGTTTAGTGAGGAATTTCTATGAGGACTTCAACAAGCAATTGTTGTTGGCAATAGCAAAATCAAGCAGCTCCAATAAAAAGGCAATACTTACCCAAGGTTGGCATGTCAAGTTACAAAAATCTATTGTTTTCATTTCTCAAGATTTGTCATTTGAGAGATTTGTGAATGAAAATGTCTGCATTTTTAAAGCACATTTTTGCCCTAGCTTGCAAGCATCGGGAGGAGGCCGTAGTAGCTCCTTGGCCGCTCCAACAACTGTCATTGGTGGGAATCTGATGGATTAGAAGCCAACACGGGTAGGTTTGGCAATAGCTCATAAAAGACAGACCAAACGCACAAAGTGGATGAATTAGGAAGATTGAAAAATAAAAGAAGGAAAGGTGTTGCCTTAGGTGTGGTGCAACAAATCATTATATGAATGCATTTTTCTTCCAACTAAAAAATGGCCAACTTCCAACAAATAGCATTCTAACAAGCACATTTTTGTCAATCAAGCACAAGCCAAACTAGCAACAATGCAAGCAAAATTCACACCAAAGGATGATAATCAGTCAGGATTTGGGTTGGAAAATTGATTAGCTTTTGCTCATAGTCACAAGTAGAAGCATTATCATATTTTAACTAAAGAAGTAGAATGGAAAGGATTTAAAAGGGAATTTTAGATTACACCATTTGTCTTGGTACATACAATAAATAACCAAACAGACATTGCTGATGCACTTATTGATAGTGGATGATTATGCTGTTTTCTTGTGAATTTTTGTTTTGCTTGGAAAGCTAAGCTTGAGTGCATTGATATTCCACCTCAATTCATTCAAGAGATTGATAGAAAAGATATTTTAGTGCAACAGGTTACAAAATTTTGGTACAATATTAGTGGACATAAGGAATTTGAGTTTGCATAGTATTTTGGAACACCATGGACTATGATTTAATTCTTGAGAAAGGGTAGATGAATAGGAATAAGGTCCAAATTGCTCTAGTAAAGAAGTTGTTATACATTCATAGCTTTGAAATTAGGGTGAGGAGCTAGGAAGACCGCTTACTTGCTGGTAGCTGCTTAACTTGGAACAATACCAAGAAATTGGGTTTCCAATTACAAGAAATAAACGCCTAAGCCTTTCTTGGATATTTACAAAAGAGTCAAGTTGGATCAATGAAGGTTTTGCAATCTTTATGGCCAATAATGAAAAGCACTTGCTCTAAAGAAGCTACTCAATCCTAAAGAGCAACTCTTGGAGCAGCACTAGCATTGTCTAGCATTATTTGACCTTTCCAAAGCTAGTGAGCTTCCATTGCTGCAAGGACTAGGAATTGATCATAAAATTAGCGTGGAGATGAAAGACAAAAAAAAGTAGACCTTCTTTAGGGCCTTCTTTACAACATGTCAAGTGTCATGGACATGAGTGGACTACTCATGACCAAAACCTAGAACATACTAGATTGAAAGCTTCTCAAGAAGTTTACTACCTAGGAGAAGAACCTCAAGCACCTTCCAAGCTTGAAGAAGCCTCTCAAGAAGCCTTTTAAGCTTGATGGCCAAGCTCCTATCTTTAAGTATAAATAGAGTTGAGATTGAAGAGTTCTTCAATCTTGACAACATTTTGCTGCCTTAAATTTGGACTTTCAAACCTTGGCTTTTTGTTGTCTTGTCTTGTATTGCTACTCCATAGAATACATTTTTGGATTTCTATTCTAATAGATCTCTGCATCATGGTCTTGTTTCCGTGTTTTTTCTTTATTGTTCATGCTTTAAGTCCATCTTTGACAGTTTGACAAGACTACTTCAGTATCATCAAAATCTTTTACTTTTGAATCTAGTGTGGATTACTCCTTTATTTAAAAACTGCAAGGTATTTTGGAGATTGCAGATGACCCACTTTTTAGTTGATGGTATTGCTTATTTTTATTCTAGATTTTTCTATTACAAAAATTTATAAACTTGAATAGACCACTTGTCCAAGAGTTCAATTTCAATCTTGACATTTGTATTAATAATAGACCAAAAGAAGAACTCAAAGATTTGATCATATGTTGATTTAATAAAGCTAAATTTATGGAACAATTAGCGCAACTTCTTACTTTCATTGTTCCAATTTTTGGTGATCACATTGTTTTATATACGTATTTTACTAGTTATGACTATGGCGGGAAAAAACAATGGCATTATGAGCTATTCAAAACTAAACGCTATCATATCAGCCATTTTGGCCATGAGCATTGTATGCAAGTAGAAATTCAAACAGAACATAGAATTTAACTCAAAACTCTTTGACCTTGAAACAAAACTGCTATATACAATGGATCAAAATTATGTTGCAATGCCTGCACCGGCTACTCAAGCCAGCAATCTTTTTGGTTCTATTTTGCAAGCTTCAAATTTTAGTAAAAACAAAAAAACTAAGGTCTGTGTTTTGGAGAAATTTATTGGCATATGTTTCAAGTTTCATGATTTTGTCAATTAGGTATAATTTGTCATACTTCTTCAACCATAATGGTACTTAACAGACGCAACTTGTATTGAATTGGTAGAAACCTTGCTATCTAAGCAAGCATTTTCTTAGTTTGCACCGTTTTTTGAAAAGAACTCTATCATATTTAATAGCTTTGAAGTGTTTTTGAATGTTTTTGGAGAAGCATTTGGAGAGCATGACAAAATGCATTTTCCAACAACTAAAATTTGAAACTTATGACAAAACAAGAGTATAGCATTAGTATATGTTTTCCACTTTTGTCATTTAGCATTTAATATCTAGAAGGATAAACAAGCTTTAATAAGTCAATTCTATTTTGGCTTATAAACAAGGTAAAAGATTTATTACTTTTACTTCTAGATTCCACTATAACAAACAAAGTGATTAGCAAGCTGTTAAATGTGAAAATTAGTTATTCAAATGATAATAAGATAAGCGAATATGGACAACGCCACAACCATATGCTGGTTACTTGGCCATTTCTTCAACTACAAGCAGGGCCAAGTCGCTTGAAGTTGAAGACATTGAATAAATGCAATTTGTTTTAAACCTCTTATTAAATAAAATGAAAAATATCCATGCAAAAATGAATGGTGTACTTTCCGCAGAAAAAAAAGACACAAAATTAGCAATTGCTTTAAAAAACAATAATGTACATCATAGTTTCAAAATACCAATAATCAACAAAAATATGACAAACTCAAATCACAATAAAGATCATGCAACTGAATTTTGTAACGCTGTTAGCATCTTTAGATTTGATATTCTTTGCAAATTTTATTCTTTGTTGTACATTATTAATATGTCAAGATCCAAATAATATTAAAACTTGTACGTTAATAAATTTATAGACCTCAACATATTTTATGAAATTATTCATTTATAAAACTTCATAAAATTTTCCTAGCCCAAAAATTGTAGGTCATTTTTGTTGAAGTTATTGATGGACAACCGCTGTCTTTTGATGTTGTTACTTATGGAACAGTTCTTTTGCAAACGACTATCGAAAACCATAATAGTAAAGTAGTTTACAATGTTACTTGTTTTTTATTGAGTCTTGTGATTTTAAGTCTTTTTTGGCTTGAAAAATATAATTTTCAAATCAATTGGACAAGTGGTAGTATTAAGTTTTTTCTTAAAAAATCTTTAGTAAAAAAATTAGTAATTACACATGAAAACCATTTTCACTTAAAAAATTCAAAATCTTTATTTATTGAAGCTCAAGCATATATATAAGTTGCTAAAAAAAGTGATGTTTTTGTGGCCTTTGCAATTCCATTATTTAAACAAATCACCTAAAAAATAATGTTTCTAGAAAAGTACAAAGAATACCAAGGTGTTTTTGAGAAAAAAAACTACAGACGCATTATCCAAGCATCGATCAAATGATAGTATAAGCGATTTTAAACAAGATACTAAACCACCTCTTAGATTTATATACAATGTATTGCAAAATGAGCTTGTTGCATTAAAAAAATTCATTGACAAGAATGTGGCAAAAAACTGCATGAAACATTCCAAGTCTCTAGCAAGCACGCTTATACTATTTATGAAGAAAAAAGACGTATTTTTACAAATGTACATAGAATATCGCAGTCTTAACAAAGTAATGGTCAAAAAACATTATCTATTATTTCTAATCAGCAAACTTCTTAATCAAATTAGACAAGCAAAGACTTATATTAAGATTGATTTAAAAGAAGCGTACAATCTAAATAAATAAAAAATATTAAAAGAAGACGACTTTTTAAACAAAGTATGGTCATTTCAAATGTACTGTTATGCTTTTTGGACTTACAAATGTACTAGCTATCTTTTAATATTTGCTAAATAATATATTCCAAGAATTCTTAGACAATTTTATTGTTAGCTACCTAGACAAAATTTTGATGTACTCATAAGATGTAAAACAATACAAAAAATACATGAAGTTGGGACTTGAAAAGTTTTGCAAAGCTAAATTGTATGCAAAGCTTGAAAAATATACTTTCCACACTATTCAAATTGAATTTTTCAATCATACTGTTCTAAATGACAATATATTGATAGAGTCAAAAAAGATTCAAGCTGTAGTAGATTAGAGAACACCAGAAATAGTGTGGGATGTCAAATGTTTTTTTGTATTTGCAATCTTTTATCAAATTTTCATTACAAAGTACTCTCAAATTATCACTTCACCTACATGGCTTACAAACAAAAATAAATGAGACTGAAGGAAAAAAGTAGACAAGGCTTTTTAAATATTGAAAAAACCTTTACTACAGCTTTAATATTGGTACAAATGCATTTTTCCAAATTTTTTTTTTTGGAGATGTATGCTTCAAATTTTACCTTGGGCGCAATATTATTGCCACAAAGATCAAATAGAAAACTTTATTCAGTTATTTTTCATTTGAAAAAATTATGTGCTCTAGAGATTAATTACAAAATTCACAATAAAAAATTACTCGCTATTGTAGATTATTTCTAAAAATGGTGTCATTTATTCACAAACGCCGCATGCTAGATGATAGTATATATTGATTACAAAAACTTTGAATCTTTCTTGTTTACTTGTGTCTTGATTTATTGTCAAGCTCATTGAAATATGTCTTTATTTAAATTTGATTTTGACATCATACATTCACTTGGAAGACAACAAAAATTGTTTAATGCCTCATCTAAAAAATTCAGGTTTATGTTTAAAGAAATGAAAGCAACATATAACCAACAATAGACGATGTTTTTGAAGTTAGAGCGCTTCTGTTTACGAATGACTCAAATTTCATTTTTAACAAATTTTTGAATTTAAAAAAAAAATCCAAATAGCCTCGGTTATAGATTTTTTGGTGTTTTATATCAAATATTGCATTGGCAATGCCACAAAAGATCTTAGCGAGCTCAAAATTAAAAATCAATTTTTCTACTTAAAAAACACTTATACATTCACAATGAACCACTATACTTCAAATCTTACAAACACGGCACAACTTCCTAGTTGTTAGACATTTTGATTTCAATATGATACTAGGAATTAATTTTTTGAGATTTTTGGTGGCCTCAAATGTTAAAGACCATCTAAGAGGTTTGTATTGACTTGCAATACATATTTGCATTCAAAAAACCTTTGACACAGATTGTATGGATTGCTACAACCATTACCAATTCCAAAGCAACCATGAACATTTGTTTTTATGAAATTCATCACAAACTTACTAATTTCAGCTAAATGTCACCCTATTTGCATGTTAGTCAACCAATTTTCAATAATAATACATTTTGTTTATATAAAAAGACAATCACAGAAGAAGAAATGATTAACTTCATTACAGACAATATCTATAGATATCATGGTTTGCCTAAAACTATTATTGTGGATAAAAATTGCAGTTCATTTTCAAATACGGTTAATTGTTATTTGAAGTTTTGTAAGTAAAAATCAAGCTTTCTTCTGCATTTCACCCTCAAATTAATGGATAAACATAACAAATGAATCAAATCTTAGAGCAATATTTGCAATATATCATAAAGTATTAACAAGATTATTGGATAGCTTTATTACCGTTTGTAGAATTTGTATATAACAACAACAAACATGCATTGACTCAAGAGTCTCTATTTTATGTCAATTATGAACATCATCCAAGAATTGATAAGCTTCCAATTTAGAGAGGACAAAACCTTGCAGCAAAAGATTTGGTAACGTGGTCAAAAGAATTTACATACGAGAATGAAGACTCATTTAGAAGAAGCTGAAGTGAGTTTTAAAGATTCTGCTATGTAAAAAAAAAAAAAAAAAAACCTAAGTTTTAAATAAGCAATCAAATGTGACTGCTACAATAAAACATTAAAACAACTTGTCTAAGCAAGAAATTTAATTGATGTCAGATTAAACTATTTAGCATTGACAAACAAGTCAATGCTATTGCGTAATGACTACAACTTCTAGCATCCATAAAAGTATATCTAGTTTTTATGTTTTGTTTTTAAAAATTTAATAAAAATCCATTTTTCTTAAAAGAATTCAATCTTCACTACTTTTACTTATAATGAATAGCGTCTAAGAGTGTGAAATTAAGAGAATTTTAGATTCAAGGATTTGGCAAAGTCAAGTCAAATATTTTGTTCACTAGCGCAACTATCTAATTAGCAAGCGTACATGGAAATTAGCTTCAAACATCACCAATGCGCCATTCAAGATTCAAGAATTTCATTGTCAGCAACCAACAAAACCAAGAGCAATGATGACATGAACTCCTCAAAGAATCTCAAAGCTAGAAGAGGAGATAAAATTACAAACATGAACGGATTACCCATAATCAAAATCTAAAATATTCTAGAATATCTTTGAAGGTTCTTGAAGGTAGAAGTTCCTAGAAGGTTCTTGAACATTGGAAGCTTTTTAAGAAGCTTTCTACTTGGTAGAAGAACCTCGAGCACTTTCTAAACTAAATGAAGCTTTTCAAGAAGTTTCCAAATTTGACAGCCAAGCTTCAATCCTTGAGTATAAATAGAGTCAAGACTATAAGGTTCATTAGTCTCAAAAATTCATCTTGCTGCCTTAGCCTTTGGCCTTCAAGTCTTGATTTTTTACTTTATTCCTATCTCATACCTTTACTTCAAAGAATACATTTTTTGATCTCTCTTCTCATATATCCTTGCATCTTAGTCTTGTTTTTGTGTTTGTTCTCTATCATTCTTGCTCTAAACCCATCTCTAACATTAAGAAGGGAATTTTTAGTGCTTTGTTGGGAGCTCACATCATTTTTGGCCACTGGATTTATACATGTAAGTCATTCATTAGTTGCTGCACTTGTTTTATTTGTCAAAAAACTTTGTATTGGATTGCAATTTTGTATTAACTATTGACCCTTGAACAACATTACTAAAAGGATCAATATCTTAAAATCACCTATCTACACAACACTAACACAAATTAGCAAGGCTCGTTGGTTAACAAAGCTTGATGTCACTACTGTTTTTAACAAAATTTGAGTTGCAAAGATAATTGAATGGAAAACAGCATTTTGCACTTATTTTAGGTTATATAAGTGGTTAATGATTCTTTTTGGCATGGCAAATTCTCCTAGTACCTTTTAGTATTGCATCAATTGGACATTGCAATGATATGTAGATGAATTTTGTTCTACTTCTCTTGACAATGTTTTTATTTACTCCTCTAGGTCTCTTCATGATCATTGTACAAAGGTGGATAAACTGCTAGGAAAGCTGCAAGAAGCTAGATTATATTTGGATATATCAAGAAGTATGAGTATGAGGTCAAATCAATAAAATATTTAGGGTTTATTTTTTAAGCTTGCAAAGGAGTAAAGATGGATCCTGAGAAGGTCAAGATTATTGAAAATTGCCAAGCTTGTACTGCAGTGCGAGGAGTTTGGAGCTTCCTTGGATTTGCAAACTATTATAGACAATTTATACAACATTTTTCCAACATTGCAGCCCCTTTAACATACCTAATGGGGAATGTAAGTTGGAGACGGAGTGAAATTGAATAGGCAGGCTTTGAACAACTTAAGAAGATGTTCATTATTGTAACTATGTTGATCTAGCTTAACTTGGATAAAGCGATAGTGCTAGAATTAGACTTGTTTGGGTATGCTATTGGCAGCGGGCTATCATAGTACAACCACTCAAGTGTTCTACGCCCATGTGCTTATTTGTTGAAGAAAAAATAATCCTCACAAGTGTAAGTACAAAATACACGACAAAGAGTTGTTAGCAAGTATACATTGTCTTCAGGAATGGAATGCAAAATTGCGATTAGTGAAGAATTGTATTGTTGTCAGTGATCATAAAAACTTGGAGTACTTTATGCAACCTCATATGTTGAATAAAAGACAAATTTGGTGGTCACACATATTAGGCCGTTGCAATCTTGAGATTTTATACCGGCCTAAAAAGTGCAACGGACAAGCAAACACATTATCACAACGAGAACAAAATCAAGCATGATGGTGAAAATGACCCATGCCTTCACCACCAATACATGCGGCTCTTGAAGCCAAATAGGATATTGAACACCAAACCAGATGACAACAATGAGTCTTCAATCATCATTATTGCCATATGAAAAGCCTAACTAGTTGTCATACCTAGTGGAGATCAAAAGATGGGAGCAGCAGCAGATGATGACCAAGGTCAAAGCCTAAACACCATCATTGGCAAAGCCAAGCACAAAATTGAACTTATATGGAAAAATGTTGTCTTGCAAGATCACGGATAGCAAGAAGTAATCAAGAGCGTTTGAAATGGCAATCAACGCTTCTCAAATCACTTGGAAATCAAAGCCTCTATCACTAAATGTTTGTTGGATATTGATGGAACCTTGCATTACTGTGGCCGCAGATGAATTCCAAATGCTAAACCTCTACAATTCAAGCTCATATACAAAATCCACACATCTTTAGCAACTGGCCATTGAGGCCGTCAAGTAACGTTTAAGTTATTGATGAGAGATCACTTTTAACCAAAGATGTTACCAGATGTTTACAATTATTTGCACAAATTAGATACTTGCCAACAACGTAAACCTTGGTATAATGGATTACATGGGTTTTTTAAACCAATGGTAGTGCCAAAGCGCATATGAAAAGAGTTATCTATAGATTTTAGTGAGGAACTCCTAGAAAACAACAGAATTACTAATTTATTGGTGGTTACCAATTGTTTGAGCAAGGACAATGCACTGATTCCTTTACCAAATATGGACATTTGCACTGCTGCTTGGGCTCTTATCACACATGTAGTAGCACATCAGTGGAGACCTAATGCCATAGTTTTCAACCGGGGTACTCAATTCCTAAGTGCCATGTGGAGACAATTATGTGAAATCTTAAAGATTAATCAATGGCTGTCCTCAGCGTTCCATCCTCATACTGATAGATCAATGGAGAAAATGAATAGCACAATTGAATCCTACTTGCTGCCATACATTGATTGGAGCCAAAAAGATTGGTAAACCTTGTGCCCAATGGCAAAAACAACAATATGAGGACAAGATTTGACATCAATAGGAATTAGCTGGTTCTTTTTACAACATGGTTATCACATTGACCCTATTCAACTCAAGATTCTCCATGGACTAAACGGCCAAGTGAGCAATCAAATTAAATTGAACGAGCTAAAGCTGAAGCAATAGTAGACAAGCTTTGTAAGATAGTTGAGCTGGAGCAAGCGGCCACGGCCAAAGCACAACAAGAGCAAGCAAGGCACGCTAACCGCCATCGACAAGAAGCTACATGTTATTGGATAGGTAATAAAGACTGGCTCCAGCAAAGGTGGCAGTTTTTGACAAGATGCAAATATAAAAAACTTGATTGGAAAGCTACCAAATATACAATCGCCAAAGTCATTGATGATTATTCAGTCCGCCTCAACACACCCGTTAAACCACACAATGTTTTCAATGTTGATCTGCTTTGCCTAGCTACTACCAATCCCCTTCAAAGTCAAGTGATAGACAACGCGCAGCCATTGCCTACTCAAAACGATGGCCAAGACAAGTATCATGTTGAAGAAATTCTTGTGGAAAATGACATTGATGTGGAAGTGGCCGTAAGAAGTTTCTTGAGGTCAAGTGGGCTGCGTATGCCCTCTTGCCTTGGGAGCTTGCTGAAAACTTTCAAGATAGAGATGCATAAGATTGTTGAGAAGCCTACTTAGCTTCCTTTTGTGATGCAACAAGTGAACTCCCTCCATCTTTCTGCTGCGGTGTAGCCATGACCTAAAGAAGGGCATAATGTGATGACCTAGCGCTCAAGAATCTCATCTCAATGGTGACCTTTGATTACTACCTGATCATCTGCCTCTTCTAATCTTATCCTTCCATGCATGGAAGCGGAAGCATTAGAAGAAGTACTAAAGTAGCTCTAGTGCCTTCTAAAATTAGCCACAAGATTGCAATTATGCTAACTTTAGCCTTGGCATAGCATACTAAAGCTAGAGTACACATGCTTAGATCTTCATCAAATTCATTTCCATAATTTAATATCATGTGCTCTTAGAGCTTACTTCCTTATACTAGAGTTGTTAATAGGGACCATATGAACTGCAATTTTGCCCTTTAATATAAAATATTCTACAATATTTTTTTCTACAAAAATTACTTTCCAGAAGAAATTGTTGAAGCTTGTTGAAAGGCTAACCCTATTGATTTTTTTCTTGAATTTTACGATACCTTGAGGTTTCTCAAATCCTTAAATAGTTGGGTATGAATCTGGCTACCTTACACAACATATGACGGTATTGCAAGAGTTAAGGTTAGGTATGCAAGGATGGGTATTTAGAGATGGATATGCAAGGATGGGTATTCAAGGATGGGTATTTAGGGATGGGTAAGCAAAGATGGGTATTTAGGGATGGATAAGCAAGGATGGGTACTCACAAATAGGTATGCACAGGTGGGTATTTAGAGATGGGTATGCAAAGATGGGTATTTAGGGATAGATATGCAGGAATGGGTAGTCAAAGACAAATATGCAAGGATGGATATTTAGGAATAGGTATGCAATGATGAGTATCTAGAGAAGGGTATTTAGAGATGCACGTATACAAATAGGTATGCAATGATGAGTATCTAGAGATGGATATTTAGAGATTGGTGCACACAAATAGGTATTTCGAGATGGGTATCAACAAATGGATATTGCAACATGTTTGTTGTTACCTAACTTCATTTGTTTGTTGCAACAAATGTTTAAGAGATAAAACCATGTTTAGATAGACAAAGATTGAAAAAAGTTAAGAGTGTGCATTTCAAACATCTAGAATAAAGCAAAACTAGGTTTTCTTATTCTTTAATTCATTATTGTATTTTATACTTTATTAGTTTGCCCAAAATTAGTTGTTTAAGAATGAAGTTAATTCCTAATTAGCAAAAATGTTAAAAGGAAAATTTGGTCCAACATGATATAAGTACAAAACAAGTATTTCAAGAAGTTTGTATGGACAACAAACTTGCTGAATGCAATGGTTGGTGGTGACCAATTGTAGAAGGTCACTTATATTATGACACAATCTATAACTTTCAAAACTAATTTTACATCTCGTTCCAAATGGGGCCAATAATTTATAGTTGAAAATATACTTTTCTCAACTCGTTTGGAATTCCATACAAAATTAAGGATGGCAATGCTAAAACCTACAAGGACAATTACCAATATGAATTTTCGGCCTTCCAATTGTTCAAAGGGTGTGGAACTCTACAAACAAACACGCCATTTGCAAAAAGAAAAGAAAAGAGGTAAATGAATAAAAAATTAAAAAATGACAATTTTGAAAGAAAAAACCCAATGGACACCTCTGAAGTTTGCAGTAGGGGCAGTCACACCTTCTCCAAGAATGAAACTTCAACAAACAATAGGGGTGTGTCACAGCTTCTCGGAGAATGAAAAGAGAATGGAGATTGAAAATCAACTGCATGAAAGTAGGAGCCAACAAGAGCTTAATTTTAGTGAAGATGTTGTGACACCTCATTTGTTTTTGATGGAGAATGGCAAATGGAGAATGGATTACTTAGAGAAAGGCAGCACGGCCAGCAATTGGAAGAGAAAAAAGAGCTAGGGTGGAAAGTGATTTAAGAGCGGAGAAAATAAACAGACCATGGTAAGAAGTTCACACCCTAACTCATTCTCCACTCTATTCTTCACCTCTAGAAGAGAAGAATGGGTCCGTGAGAAGTTTAGCACGCTAAGCATATCAAAAGTTCTGACAGCCACTAGCGACGCAACATGCTTGCATTCTCATTCTCTGCAAGCAAAGAAGACAATGCCGTGACTACCCCTAATGAGACGTGGTGGAAGGAAAATAGGGGCAAATGGGAGCACTTCTCCATGAAAGAAGGTGGGACACCCCTTTTGTGATTAGTGTAGAATGGAGAATAGAGAATGGAGAATGGACAATGACCAAAGTAAGAAAAGCTAAAGTATAGGTACAAGGAGTAACTTCCAAGAATAGAAAAACTATTGCTAAAAATGAAAAAATAAGAGTAAACAAAAACTAAGCAGGATGAAAACAAGACAAAAATGGGTAAAAAATGAATGCGTGAAGAATTTTCCACCCCATTCTTCACCTCCAAAGGTGGAGAGAAAAACTTCTCAATCTTCAAAGAATTAGCACGGATGGGCTGCCTTGACCCCATTTTCTAAAGATCAAGAATGGGCAAACGTGTGACTATTTCCTAATGTTTGTATAGATGCCTAGAATTTTTTCAGAAATTGTACACATATCCTTGGATCATAATTTTCAAGTATTGATTTTGTTGTGCACACCACTCCTTTCATGATCAATGTTGAAGGAGGGAGTGTAATAAAATAAGATAGAAACAACATGCATACGTGACTATCCACAACACAACACAAGCTTGAAAATTATAGTCCAAGATTATTTGTGTAGTTTTTGAAAAACCAAGGGCATCTATACAAATATTGCAAACTTGAGGGATATCCATCAAATGTTTTCTTTTTAATAGAGGGTCTAAAGTCTGAACCAAGCTTGTCAAAAGTGCTCTATCGATTTGCCTAAATTATTCTAAAGGATTTCAAAAAATTCTTAGAACTAGTGAATTTGATGTTTTAAAGAAAATGTTTGTTATTTGTCTTGGATGTGATGAAGTTTTTGTAGCTCATAAAGCTCTTTGATAGTTTCAAAATTTTAGACCATATGGGGAAGGTAGATTTGGCACTTGGGTGTCAAAACTATTTACTTCTTGGGTTTGCATGATTGAATGCCTACAATTTGACACTTTTTGAGCCTTGGAGTTATTTGTATGAAAATATATCAAGTGCCAATTTTGGAAAAAGATGTATTTCGTTGGTCTTTGTATTGGAGATTGAGTATTTTGGATGTTTTTTGAAAATTGTAAAGCCAAGTTTCTAAAATCTGCTTACAATTTTAATAAAAGTGCATTTGGCATAGGATAAGCAACATCAAAGATGGTAGAAAATTCTCTTCATTTTCCAAAGGGAGGTATATAGAGAGTTTCCCATGATTTACAAAATAGCTTATGTAGAAGCTGAAGAGCAAATTGTATGACATTGGAGGTGGATAGTATTTTTTTGCAAAAAAATATCTTTGAAATGTTATTTGAGGTAATCTAAATTTATAATAACCATATTTTGAATTATACATCAAGATTTGTATACGCTAAAGCATCCCAACAACAAGTGCAAACTTCCATGCTGACCTTAGAATTGGAAAACCTAAAAACAACTTATAAACATGTTTGTTCTTTTGCAAATATGTTTGTAGTTTATGAGTTTTATGACTCCAAGTGAGCATGGAAGTTTACATTAAATCATGAAATTTGTGAAACATCTACAATATGCTTTTTTCAAATTTTTTTGAGCAAATATGCAAAAATATTACCAAAATTGGATCATCATGTTGCCTCCATGGCACTTGCAAATGGCAACCACAACCTCCTCTCCTCGTTACTTACACAATAGGTACAATAGTAATTGTGCAATTGCTGTATGAATATCTTGTTTTGCTGAAATTGGTTTCACCATCTCTTCACATGTGCAGTGGAATTAGGCTTAGGGTATGTTTGTAACATCAACATAGCAAATCCAATACACCAAAATAATTGTTGGGTTTTGTGTAAACAATTAAAGTTTCATCACAAATTACTCTATACCATTTTCCACACGTGCCTTGAATTAATGTATTCTTCCTCAAAAATGAAACCCATTGTACCAATTTATAGAGCATTCTTGCTATAAAAGATTCTTGATATCACTGCAAATGGTTCTCTACATTGGTTGTTTGTTCCATATTAGTAAACAATTTTTTTGACATGAACTTCAAAAGCAATGTATTAGCATTGCATCTTTGGCTTGCTTTTTAAGTATGGTCTTATTCAAACTTCCTCACGTGTGGCTTTTCATCAAGAACCAATAGAATGAACCAAATGTAACAAGGACTCTATGTGGTTTTATATTATTGTGGAGGGCTCATGAAGGTCTACTTGTACAAGAATCTTTGTCTTTGCAGGTTGAATAATGACACAATGGCTTTTGTCTTGATATTAGCCTTGGAATTTTGCAGAGCAATAATTTAAAAAAAAACCAACTTTTGTGTACTAAAGGGTCAAAAAAGGTTTAATTTCAATCATGTTTTTTGATAGCTCTAATAAAATGGATAGAAGTTTTTTGAGTTTAGCAAAATTTGTGAATACTACTGCAAAGAGATGAGTTGATTTGAGATAGTAAATTGACTGATAGAGAAATTCATAAATAACACAAATTTTGTGAGATTATATTGTTTAATATGGCTTCACTATGGAAGCAAGATAAAGCTAAACTTGTATTGCATTTTCTCAATTGAAATCTAATACTACCAATGGGCTCATGTACCCGTCGTTTCAAAGGAGAGCCATCAAGGGAAGGGGTCCCTGCAAGTAATTAGTATTGATTTGTGTTCTCCCATCCCATGCCCATGATCTATCCCATCCCACGCCATGACCCATCCTATCCCATGCCACGACCCATCCCATGCCCATGACCCATCCCATCCCATGCCTATAATCCATCCCATCCCATGCCTATGATCCATCCCATCCCATGCCCATGACCCATCCCATCTCATGCCCATAATCCATCCCATCTCATGCCCATGACCCATCCCATCTCATGCCCATGACCCATCCCATCTCATGCCCATGGCCCTCCATCCAATGTCAGCAAGGTAGAAATTTTGATTGTAGAAAATTTTGTTATTAGTTAGTTTCTCAACCTCCTTACATTCTATTATTTTGATACTTGACTATCCAACTAATGATTTAAGACTAATATAAGAATAGATAGATAGATAGTTGATCTGTGCATGTGCCGTTCTGGCGGAGGGCAATTTGTGTGCTTTGTTTAACTCCAATTGTAAATAAACACTTGAGCAAAAAAATTTAACATGCAATTTGCATTTTTTTTTATAACACATAGAGTACTATTATAGAAAGAAGTGCCCTCCATGGCCCCCATGGCATGTCTCCACTTCACATTAAAAAATATTCCATGGGATAATATAAACTCAAATTCAATTTTAGATTCAAATCAATTTGCCTCTTCATCTCCTTCCCTACCCTTTTATCTCAATTTGAAATTCAATTTGGAAAAAGATTCAATAGGGTCTACCAAAGATGTCCTTTCACACCAAACATCCAAGTTCATCACTTTGCCCCTTGGCTTGCGGCTAATCACAAATTTTATAATCATATGTGAACTACGCAACTAATATAGTTGGCCGGCATTTGCATTTGATTTTAGAAATTATATTCAATTTATTGGATTTTTGAATTAGCTACAAGGGAGCACTTTCAAGTTGGATAGTTTTTGTAGGTTTGCTTGTCTTGATTTGAACATGTTTTTGTCTTTTTGGACAATTTTTGTCATTTTGGACACATTTAGTCAATTTGGACATGTCAATTTGGACTCCATTTCTTGTGATACGGCTTGGAGATATTAGATATGACCAAAATACCTCAACCTTTGAAGAATCCAAAATGTCGTTGGCTTGTTATATGAACATCCAAGTTTATTCATGACAATCATGCTCTTGGAACAACCAAACATCAATCAAATTGTAACCTTTTAGTTATTTTTTGTTGTTATTGCTACTAATAGCTTAGATAGTCTATCTACATGTTGTCCTAAAATGGTTCATTTGCCTAAATCTTCCACAACACATTGTTTTTCTTAAGTTAGATCCTCTAATCTGTATAACTTGAACATTGACTTGCAAAAGCTTTGTGTGTTTGTGCAACTTTGAGTAGTAATTTTGTAGAGTGTTATTAACTCTTAAAGATGCAAATGTTTTTTTTATTTTGATGACAAAAAGACAAGTTGTTGGATGTAAGAAGGTCATTCTTCATTCATTTAACCTCGAAAAGCCCAACTGTCTCCTCAAGGGACAAATGGATTTTGGACATGTACCTATAGCTAAACTACTTGATGTGATTTTTTGAAACTTTTATTGAAGGTGGAGAATTCCAATACCTACAAGGGGACCTAAGTTTTACTTCATTTCGATACTTGAAAAAGAAGTTGTGTAAAAAATTTTAGTACTTGGTGAGAATAGGCAACAAGGGCTACAATTTTCCTTTGTACAATACCTGAAAAGATATTCTTGCCACTCCTCTTTTACACTCTTCTTCAATCACTAAATTTAGAGTCTAACAAAATATAACTGACATTTTATTAATTTGCATCAATTGTACTCTATTCATATTAGCAACCTCAATCTAGCATACCAAAATTTCAACTTCAAAAATCCAAAAATCAAATTATGGTGAATTGTTTTATATAGTAACCATGGTTTCACAAGGAAAGTGATTGAAAAACATTGGTGATGAATTTTGGAGATTTGATTGCATGGATATGTAGGAAACATCCATATGCACACTTTCCATGGTAAAATAAAACCCCTTAAGTAACAAAATTCTGATTTAGAAAAACTTCAATGTAGCCTAGAGTATGCCCAAAATTTGTAAGATAGACATTTCTTTATAATAATCAAATTCTATTGTTTCACTCATATATTGTGACTAAGTTTGTACTTTTGAACATGATATTATATTTACCTAATGACTAGCTAGTTGAAACATAAAAATATCTACTCTACAAAACTTGGGCACATCACAAGTTGCATTGAAGTTTTTCTAAATCAGAATTTTGTTACTTAAGGGGTTTTATTTTACCGTGGAAAGTGTGCATATGGATGTTTCCTACAGTGCAATCAAATCTCCAAAATTCATCACCAATGTTTTTCAATCACTTTCCTTGTGAAACCATGGTTACTATATAAAACAATTCACCATAATTTGATTTTTGGATTTTTGAAGTTGAAATTTTGGTATGCTAGATTGAGGTTGCTAATATGAATAGAGTACAATTGATGCAAATTAATAAAATGTTAGTTATATTTTGTTAGACTCTAAATTTAGTGATTGAAGAAGAGTGCATAAGAAAAGCGGCAAAAATAATTGTCCGGGTTTGGTAATTGGGAGTTAACTCCAAAAAGGGGCAGCTTGCAAGGGTAGAATAACGCAACAAAGTGGGCAACCAAGGAATGGGTGTGTGTTAGAACCTGGTGCAGCCGACATGCTAATGGTGGGACGGCCGAGGTTAGATGGCATGCCACTTTGGTTGGAGCCCGGTGCTTTGCAGCTTGACACCCTGCCTAGCCTTCTTGCTTGAACTGCACTCTTGAACCTTGCAAATTGTGTTCTTGAACTATGCATGAAACAAGCGTGGCTTTCCAAAACTGCACAAGATGAACTAGCTCCCTACTTTCAATTTTACACCCCTGTGTTTAGGTCCCTTCATCTATTGTGCTTCTGAAAAATTGCTTTGTATTAGGTTCTTCACCTTCCCATGTGCTGTGCAATAAGATACTTTTTTTTTGTCAAGGTATACCAATTGGCACACCAAAATGCATGCATGTAAGGAAAAGTTTGCTAAATTTGGAATGAAGTAACAATTTGTGCACATTCATCCAATAAGCTTATTTATATAAGCTACCTTCATCCAAACTTTGGCAAGCAAGGAGGTGGCAATTTCATCCACTTTTTCACACTAATTTCTTAGTATATTGGTTGCTAGAGGTAATCCAAGGTACAATTTAGGCAAAAATTTGTTAGAAAAAAGAACCTTAATTTGTAATCTAAAGAAGTCAAGACTACAATGGACATCCTTGTACAAAACATCAAATAGAAAAAACATAATCAACGATTTTATAAATTAGACTTTTGATGCTAACACTAGACTTCAAAAGGAATAGTTCAAGAATGTACACTACTAAAAATAGCAATTCAATTAGGATTTAGGGATCTTCAAAATGAAGTCAACAACAAGATGTGGTGCCTTTGGCATTTAGGGGTTAAGATAGCATACTTTAGGCTTCATTGCTGTACAACCTAAGTGAAGATACGAAGGAACTGTATTTCTTGGCTTTCAAGGCATGACCTACACAACTTTCTAACTTGCACTATCTAGTTAATCCTTAAAATGCCCCATATTAGGCATAGTAGACATTTTATAAAAGTGACAAGTTTTACTTTGGGATCTCAAATAGCTCACTAGAACTATATTGATATGTATTCTGACTTCTTTGTTAATCTTAAATGTTGTGAGCATTAGTTGATCTTAAATGTAGTAAAATTCTATATTGATATTGACTATAGTGAAAGTGTGGATTCATTACTAATACAAGAAACATGTTTCATACTGTGCTAGTTATAGCAGCACGCTCAGATGTTTAAGGGTTAAGCTGGAAATAGATTTTTGAAATTAAACTCTTAGTGCAAATTTAGGTGAAGTAAGCCACCAATCCCCATAAAATAAGTGCTCTTCATTCAAGTCATCCTGACATAATTAAAATTATAGCCCTAAGATCTTCAAGGCTTGATCACGAAGAAAGAAAAATCATAAAATTGTTCTTTGAGGATTTTTCCAAACTAAAACTAGGCATTGTTGGAAAACACATGCCTCTAATTCCAAGGGTCAAAGTCACAAGAAGCAACAAGCTTAAGGGCTTTTGTAAGTGCAGCTCCTTCAACTACTACGTTGCCATGTTCAAGCAAAGTATAAGAAACATTTGAACCCTCCAACACTAAATGATACCCTACCTTGTCGCCTCTCTCCATTCTATAGTCATATGTGCTCAATTCAACAAAGTGGATGGACAATGAAGAGTGATCAATGTCACAGTTGACGTTTGTTAGATCAAATGTTTTGGCAATGTTTGTGGCATTTTGCAATGGGTCAAATCTCTCATCCTTGGGAGCATTCAAATAATATTCATTCAAGGCATTGAAAGTGGCATTATGAGGCTTTAGTTGCTGGTTGAACGAGGGCATGCCATGAGACAAAACTTGCTTGAAAAGTGCCTGAGACTCCGTCCAGCTTGAATACAATGACAATTTGCCTTGTAGATCAAGCACAAATAAATCTCATCACTACGTTACATATGCATAATATATAGCACTAGCAAATTCACTATCTCAATAACTTTTGTATAACTTACTGTTTAATCATGTGAAGATGAGAACTAATGTTCTTGTCATTGTGCTAGATTTATGCATTGCTTGAAAGACTAAACCTAGAGGAAACTCACCATTGTATCCCAACATTTTGAAAGATCTTGTGAGAAACTCTTAGTAAACTCAATTGATGCCATTGCAATAACATCATCATCTCTTCTAGCCTGTATCATTTGTTATAGACTTGCAATTCTTCATCAAATCAATGTTTGATATGTTATAGCCTCTTAGAAATCACATACTTATAAAAAGTACTGAGGGAACCACCAAACAAAAGATATACCTGCATCCAAGAAGGCACAATTGTATTGGCCATGGTGTCCCAATAAGGCAAGTACAACTCTTTGTCCAAGATTGGCTGCCTCGCCCATACCAATGCCACTCTTGCTACCTTCAATACCAAAGCAATAGCAAAACAGCATACAATATTTCATCCAAGCACCTAATCTGCAAACTGCACATAAATTTAATTTGAGATTCCACATTCCCAATTATTCAAATATTTTTGATACAGTTCTCAAAACACTAGTAGGTATATACTGTCAAGTGCTAGGTTTTGTGCCATCAACCAAATCAGCTCTAGACAATAGCAAAGTTGCTCCATGAATGCCTACAATCCACACATAAAAGGCCATGGAAGAGAGTTTGTCATACTGAGAACTAGAATGTTTTTAATAACATGACTATTGCTTAATAAAATATGGACCTGGTGCATTCACTTGTCTGCATGGTACACACAAGAATGTGTTTTCATCTCTAATGCAATACAACATGAACTTTGTTGTGACAAGATGCTTTACATTGGCTACAATCTAAACTGAAAAAAAACAAAGTCTTAGACTTGTTCAACAATGCCTTATCATACACAAACAAAACAAGAGGTTGAAGTCATGAATGTATCTTGGCAACCGCCAAGCATATTGGGCATGCCCAATGTGGAATATGTGTATCAAAAACTTCCATGTTACCTCCATCTAGTTGAGGTATCCATATCTAGTTGCAATAAAAATTTAACTTCATTAGCAGCACACTAATGATAGTTTCCAAGAAAACATAAAAGGTAAACAAATTGTGCTTATTCACTCCAATCTTTGAAAACCATATAATGTTAGAAATCTCTCACTAAGAACCACAACCCTTGAATATTATAATTTAAATGTAGCCGCCACCATGACCTAGAATCATATAATAACAACATCAATGAAGTAGCAATGATCAAATTCTCATTACAGGCGCTATACACCAACAAGCATATCCACAAGAGCAAGATAGGTATGTCCCCTTTTTAATATTGAAATGTGCTCCTCTAAAAATTTGTTCACAGATATAATCTGATTTCAAATCAAAATACCAATAAAGATGAAATGACAATAGAGTCCTTGGCTAGAATTAAGGACATATTATCAAATTTACTTGTAGCCTCTAAACCAACGGATCTCTTGAATCTAAGAACAATTTGAAAAATTGTTGATGAAAAGATAAGTTTCTTTACCTTAACTTTCAAGTCTTTGTGTGGAGGTTGCTTCCAAAGTCCAAGTAGGTCAATGTTTTCATGAAACACATAAATGAGCCAACAGTGGTAGTACTATGAGTATTGTGAGAGACCATCAAGCACTTCAATTGCTATATTCTTACTTCACAAATCACAACACAGGGCTTGCTCTTGCTATAGTGAGTATCACTAGTTGTTGTGGTGTTCCATTCTTGTAAAATCACCAAACACAAACAATCATCAAAAAATCTACTATTGAAACTTAAAAAGTGCAAGAACACAAAAACAACAATTTTCAAACTCAGTGAGATTTACAACAAGAGCTACAAAATCAAAAATGACAATAGCATGGACTTTTGCAAGTTCACCATTTGGAGAAACAGGACAAAATAAGCCCAATAGGAGTCATGGGATAAGGGATGTACTCCCAGCTTCTTCATCCTTGTTGCTTAATACTACAGTCATCCTTTGGCACTGATACAGGTAATGCTATTGCTTGGTTATATTATCTTGAAAGTCACGTTGATGTCAATTGAGACCACATCAAAAAATTTGAGAAGAGTTTTAGAGAATCTTACATAGAAAAAAATAGATTTTTGATTGATGACAAAATGCTGTGAATCCATGATGAAAGATTCTCAACAAAATGCTACACACATATTTGATACTTTTCAATATGTATCAGAGAGAATGCTTTATATTTCCGTTTAGTAATATCACTGCACAAACCCTTGATCTAAGAGACACACAACAGCCATGTTTTAATGAGTCTTGCAAAACACCTCTACTGATTTGCGCTGTGATGACCCTTTAAGTCGCGGTTTGCATCATGGAGTGGCTTGTAAATGTTGATATGCGCGGCAGAGTGCATGCTTGTCTGTGTTGCACCGCAAAGTGACCACAACTCCCGGCCAACGCCGCAGGTTGATTTCAAGCGCCAATACGCGCCTACAAATGTCTTTGAATTTTGGAACGCACCGCGGAGTGTCAATACGCGCCACAAGTTGGTTTTGGATATCAATACGCGCCGCTGAGTGTCTGCAACCACAAGTAGATGATGCGAGGTGCTTGGAGAGTGCTTATGAGTCCTACTTGCGATGTGAAATGGCTACTAGGTAATTAAGAGTACGAGTTGTGTCGTAAAATGCTTGTGCAGTGGCGACAATTGCAATTTGCATTGAGGAGTGCCTTTGGAATGCGTGCAGGTAAGTAATAACTCACAACACATGACAAAACTCAACTCTGTATTACATAGAACCACAAGTGTGTGCAATTGGAACCAAACATTAATGAATTGACAAGTTGCATTGTAGCCACAAATTACACAGCCAAACAAACATTGTTGTTATTTCCTCTGAGCCCTTTCCATCCTTCCAAGAAAAACCATGATGCATAACCGCATTATCCAAAAAAATGTTGCAAGATATCAAGTTTCAAATAATTTGCCTCCTTTCAAACAACTTGTGATATATTCTAGGTAACAAAAAGTCCAATATCCACCATATCAAAGAGGTAGCTTCAGATCATTTTAAAATGCCACATAGGTGCTTTTGATACCTATATTACTGTGAAGAAACCAATTTGTATTAGATTCATTTGCTTAAAAAAAACTAGAGATGCAATTCATGTTTGAATTGGATCACTAAACTGACCCAAGGGTAGAAAGTGACTTGTCACTGTTGGAAGCTTCCTTGACATGTTCACCCTCCGCTCTTGAAGACTTATGTTTGTTTTTTTAGCTAATGAAGAAATATATATCATCATTACTAATAGAATCAATATAGTTGCCAAGGTGACTCAAAAGTGCTATAGGCAAGGCAATAGCATGAAGCAAGGTATTATCGTATTATTCTCATCCTACAGGATCCACTAGATTTAATCTTCCAAAGCGCATATTTCCCATAGAGTTGATCACCCATTGCAATCCATCACATTGCACTTTCATGTGTAATCTTATGAACAATACCTCCAAAAAAATGAGATAGTTACAAAGGATCCCAATGCTTTCCAAGATGTTGACATGATCAATATGGATTGCAAGCTGTCATTGCTTTATGTCTAGCGTACCTTGCTTCTACAATGCAAGTGAACACACTATGCAAGCGGCCGCTTTCGCTGTTCATGTTTGTAGAAGCAACTTTCCTATTAGCATCTCCCTTAAGGAGCAACAGTATCACATCATGTGCATTTGTAAGCAATTCAAAAGAATAGGAGAGGTGGGACATGATCAACAATGATTGCAATAAACAGTATACTTGGGCAAATTGAAAAATGAATGGGAGTTACCGCGGAACGTAATACCCTAAAAACACAATATATGTTATTCTAAAGCAAATATTAGGTTTTTCCAGCAACACTTTCACTCTTATCATGACATCTAAGAAGGAAAAACATATAAATTTTGAATGACAATATACTCCACAAAAATTGTTGTAGCAAAATGATGCATGCTAGTATTCCTACTTGCTACGTTAAATTGAACCGTTATTCAGTTAGATATGCAGATTACATATTATCAAGAAAACATACATACCTGAAGATTTGAAGAAGAGAGCTCCTAGAAATATATGACTCTCATGTGGTGAATTTCTTGAAAAAAACCCTTGCAAACATATTGTAGATGCTGCAATTGTTGGTCTTGCTCTTCCCGCACTTTATTGATTAGCTTGATCAAATAGTAGATCTTAATGCTCCATCTTAAATCACTGAGAAGCAAATGATAATCTGCTGAGTTATGTGAGCAACTTGCTAAAATGGTGTGATGCAAAATTTCTATAGAAATTACAAGACCATTTGAAAAAGATGAGAATGGAACCAAAACTTGGTTATACAGCTAGCACAGCAACCGCATATTCAAAAATAGTCAAGATTCTAAAAACAATTTAATTTAGTATCCAGTATTGAAAACATAGGGAAGATAGAAGAACAAAAGCACACATGATATACTCAAATGTATAAGATACAAATGGAAGAAATGAAAGTGTTCTCAAATCCTCTCATCCATGTACTCTCCCAACTACTCTCTCTCCATCTAACCATATGGAATAACCACATCCGTGGTCTAATCTTCTCTATAAGGTGCCTCCTAGTACATGCTCCCTCCAATGCGAAGTACCCCACCTAGCATATCTCCTTTGGCCTAGAGCAAAATCCTAATGTTCTATTCTAACCTTTCAATACTCCCACTTTTCAAATGGCTAAACTCCCCAATGCCCATGGTTCTTGTCAAACGCTCATATCTATTCCTCGCCAACACCTTTGTCCTCACATCTGCCAAGATGTCCTAAATTAGGCAATACTCCAATGTGATGATTCCCTTCTTCACCTTCTCTCTCACAAAATGATATTGCACAATGATGTACTTTGTTTCTGCATGGTGTACCGGATTCTTGGCAAGAGTTATGGCACCTTGATTATCACATAAAATCAAGGTACTTTTCACGTCTTCACACTCCACATCCTCCAAGAATTGCCTTAGTCATATAGCCTATATTGAGCAAAGGTTCGTTGCCTTGTACTTTGCCTCCATTGTGGATAAAGCCACTAAAGATTGTTTTTTGCTCCTCCATGATATCATGCCATCTCTAAGGCTAAACACATATCTTGTGGTGGATTTTTTATTGTTGGCATCGTCAACCCAATCTGCATTATAATACCCAATCATGCGTATGTGCTCTCTTACTTGCAACTTCACATGAGAGGTGCCCTTGAGGTACCTCATGATTCTCTTCACTACCATCCAATGATTCTATCTTAATTATACCATGTGTTGGTTCACCATACTAATGACAAATGCCAAATTGTCTCTTGTACCCACTATGGCATACATCAAAGATTCAATCGCTAACTTATAAGGTACACTTACCATCTTCAAAGCATCCATAGCATACTTCTCCAAACTAAGCTTTACAAACTTCACATTGGTGATCAATGGAGTATCCATGGATTTGCAATTTCTATGCTAAACCGCTTTAGTATCTCTTTCACATACTTAGCTTGGCTCATTGTGATGCACTTTGCACGTTGATCTCTCGCAAACTCCACTCCAAAATAAAAGTGCAATTGTCCCAAGTTTGTCATTTTTTACATTGCTTACAACTTGGCTTTTAATGCACCCATGGTCTCTACATTGCTAGTGAGAATATTCAAGTCATCAACATACACAAGCACAAGCATCACATGAATTCTCACTTGTACAAAACACAAACTATGGTTAGTCACACTCCTCTCAAAACCAAAACCCAAAAGACTTGCATCAATCTTTAAGTAACATGCCCTTGATGTTTGTCTCAATCCATGCAAAAACTTTGTAAACTTGCAAACATGGTCCTCATGATCATATTTCACAAATCCCTTGGGTTACTCCATATGGATGTTGTCTTCCAAATTGTCGTTGAGGAAGGACGTCTTCACATCTATTTAGTGCATTTTCAAGTACAATGATGCTCCAAATATCACAACGCATTGTATGGAGGTAAACTTGGCTACCAAAACAATAATCTAGTTAAAGTTCACTCATTGGTTTGACAAAATTCCCTTGCCATCAACCTTGCTTTGTAGCGCACCATCTTCCTTGTGACATCTCTCTTGGTTTTGAACACCCACTTGCATCCCATCGCCTTGCAAGATGCAGGAAATGTTGTCAACTTTCACGTATCATTGGCATGGAGAGAGTGGTATTCTTCTTCTAGAGCCGCCTCCCACTTGTTTGCATCCCAAGACTTCAAAGCCTCTCCAAGTGTAGTGAGTCATGAACAAAAGCCACATTAGCATAATTAAAATTTGAAGATGGTTGAAAGAAGATGTGTTTCTTTCACCATTCTTTCGGAGGATTGCTTACATTTGTAGACCGCCGTACACCTCTCACAAAATGGCTATCTTCCACTTTGGCGCTTGGAGCAAAATCTTATGCTTTCTTCTTCTTTGTGACCTTTTGGATTTAGAGCCTTCATCACCTTGATTTGCACTTGCATCTTCTATAAAATCACCATCTCCATCCTCAAACGACTGGTCTTCATCATTTCCATCATCATCATCATCATCATATGAGGGTATTAGAAGTGTGTTTACAACAAAGTCACCACTGCTCCCACTTGGACTCAATTCCAACTCTTCTTGCAAATTTCCATGCTCACAAAAGGTCACATCACATGATCAAATGATTTTTTGCAACTCCAAATAAATCAGCATATATACTTTGGAGCCCTCACAATATTCCAAAAAGAAATACATCACCGCCTTTGCATCAAATTTCGTCTTTGATGCATTGGGGATTTTGGCATATTCAAAACTTCCAAACATCCTAATGTATGTCATCAACGGCTTTTTTCTATTTCAGACCTTTTAAGGAGTCTTGCCATTTACCGCACAATTTGAGCATCGTTTGCAAATGTACATTCCGTTGCTCATTGTCTTGGCCCAATATTCCAACCCAAGCTTTTGACCATAGATTATGCTCCTAACCATCTCCACAAGGGAAGGATTGGCCCTCTTGACCACTCCATTTTGTAGTGGTGTACGTGGACTCGAGGTTTAGTGCACAATACTTTGGGCTTTTAAGTAAGTCTTAAATTGGTTAGAAGTACTCCCTGCCATTGTCGGACCGCAATACCTTCATAGAGCACTCTGCCTCATTCTCCACCAAGGCCTTAAGCTCCTTGAATTTATCAAAATATTTGCTCTTAACCTTGAGAAGGTACACTTATATCTTTGTAAAAAAGTTGTCAATGAAGATCAAGAGATACTTTGCTCCATCAAAAAACATTGTCTTTATGAAACTACACACATCTGAATGCACAATGCTCAATACCTTTGCGGCACATGTAACACCTTCTTTTAGAAAAAAAACGCCGTTTTTATTTGCCTATAATGCAATCCTTACATTTGTTGAACAAGTCATCATCATGGGAATTGGAAAGGTCAAGGCCACTTACTAAGCTTAGAAGGGCCCTCAAGCTTTGCACATTCAAGTGCTTCAAGCGTCAATGCTACAAAATCAACCCATCCCTCTTTGAAATAGCAATTTCAATACTCTTTCTTTTGTACACAGCCTTATATTGCAAATGATACAAATTGCCTTTATGTGATGCCATGGCTTGGATGATTCCATTAGCAAACCTAATAATACATCTAGAGCTTCTAAATAGCACATTAAGCCTTCCTTCCGCTATCTTGCTTACCAAAAGGAAGTTGCTTTGCAACTTGGGCATATACAACACATTTTTAAACCAAATGCATTTGGTGCATCTCTCAACAAAAGAATCCACTAAAATGGAATTCCTTCTAAAGGCTTGGAGCATCCAATCATCCTCCACAAATATTTTTTTGCCAAAATGACCTCAAAGGTGTCAAAATGAACTCTATAAAGTGACATGTGGGTGGTAGCCCCTGAATCCATGATCCAATCACCTTCCAAATTCACTGGACCATCATGAGAGGCCATGAATGCATAGTCCTCACCATTCTCATCATCTTTAGTCTTATTGGCTTTCTCACCATTGCTACTCTTGCGTTTGTAGCAATTACAAACAAAGTAGCTTGGTTTACCATAATAGAAGCATCGAAGGGACTCACTTTGAATTTTGGTTAAATCTCCACTACTCTCGTGACAAACAACTAATACGCATTCTCCGTGGCCACGATTTGATGCTCCTTCTCTCTTGTCACTTCATGCATCAACCGCAATATCATGTAGATGAAGGTGAGCTCCTTAATGTCTTTAGCTTCCATTGCTACTATCAAGTTCTCAAAAGAAAGTGGCAAGCTTTTCAAAATGGTAATGACAATGTCACCTTCCGTCACGAGAACATCAAATTCATTGAGTTGGTCCACAAAAGTCTTCACTTTGTTGACGTGTTGCAAAAAGTCATCTATCTTTTGCATTTTCATGGTAAAGAACTTGCGCCTCAGAAACAACACATTGGCCAACTCCTTGGTCTCATGGATACTGCATAGAGTCCTTCATACTTTCGCAAATTTCTTGCAAGATTTGACATATTCAATTTGTGCATCCACCATGTGAATGTACAAAATGCAAAATGCCATCATCTTACACTTCTTGAAAGCCAAAGTGACATTGGAGTTGCTATCACTTGAAAGAACCTGTTCATTGCCCTCTTCAATATCCCAAAGATCTTTCTAATCAAAGATTATTTCCATCTTAAACTTAAACAAATAGAAGTTGTCTCCATTGAACTTGCTCACAACACAGGATATTCTACCTTCATACGTAGTCATGGCTAAAATATGCAATTCAAAGCACTTTCAATGTCACAAGAAGATAACAATATGCTGAAATAGAGAATTCAACCATCAAACAAGCAAATCCTAACTTTTTCCAAACACAAAGGAAGGAAGTATGCCACTCAAATACTCTCAACACTAGCTAGCTCCAAAAACAAGGGGTTAAAGTATGCAACTTAACCATCTCTTAAACAAAACTCTAGCACTTTACATATACAAAAGATTGAAGTATACAATCCAGCCACCTCCCAAACAAATCTTAGCTCTCTCCACACACAAGGGGCTGAAGTATACAATCCAACCTTCAAAAGAGTACAAGATCTATCCAAAATGTGAGGTTATCACTCAAACCTCACTTTTAAACTCACTTCTTGTAATTTCACCCTTATTTTTAGCTAATACTATGCATCCATTTGAGAAAACAACCTCAAGTAAGGGTAGAAACCAACTAAAGCAAGTACAAACTCACAAATCACCTCCTTGTGCTTCAAATAAGCACTTTGATGATGCAAGTCCACTCTGAGCAACTACACTCCTCCAAAAGCTTGTACAACATCAAATGAACCTTCAAATAAGCTCCAAAGTGGATCAACTCCTTCAATATAATAGATCAGATCTTCCAATAAGCTCCAACAAGATCCACACCTCTACAAACTTGAATTTGATATTTCACCAAGCTAAATGAAGATCAGCCACTTTCTAAGAGGCAAAACAAGATCTCTAAAGATTCAAATGTAATCTTAACTCACCATAATGCACCTCCATACTCTAAAAAGTGGGCCCATAACCTATTGAAAATATAGGCAAGATAGAAGAGTAAAGACACACATGGTATATTCAAATGAATAAGATATAAATGGAAGAGATGAGAGTATTCTCAAATTCCCTCATCTGTGTACTCTCCTGACCACTCTCCCATCACTTAACTATATGGAATAACCACGCCCATGGTCTAATCTTCTATATGAAATGTTTCCTACTACATGCTCTCTCTCCAATGCTAAGTACTCCACCTAACATATCTTCTTTGGCCTAGAGCAAACTCCTAATGTTTTATTCCAATGTTTCAACATCATGTACCTTCTAAATTCTTGAATACAAGCACTTAAAAATGCATGAAGTCATCCCACAATTGTCATTAGGACAATCTCAAAGGCTAACAATTTCTCCAAACGTTGGCTCTGTCTTACCGCTTCTAGTCTATAATAGATCCAGATATGAAAAGCTCAGGCGTCAACTCATCGGAAATATCTTCAAAAGAAGAACAAGAAGTGAAACTATCTTCAAAATGAAATGATTCTTTAAAGAGAATCTCAAAAACTTCTCAATCTCATGCTATTGGTAGTTGCGCGCTTCAGCAAGTGCCTTGATGAAAAACACGTGAAGGTCCATGAACAGAGCTTAATTTGATGCAAGAAGCATCACGGACAAAGAGATTTGCAACAAAGAGGTTTGCTTGGCTAAACGTCCTAAACCCTGCCATTGAATGGTGAAATCATAACACTAATTCCCTAAATCCAACCTCAAATTGGAAACCTTTTGTGTGGAAAAGCCACCAGAATAAGCTTACTTATTCAAAATTTTGTTCAAGACTAGCAATATGGGTCATAGAAATGATTAGTAGTGCTATGTTTGCAACATGTCCAAAAGTTATTTTTGGAACCACAATATTGCAATTAACCACAATTACTCCAAACTTGTAAATCAAAATTTTAGACCTACATTGAATTTTGAATGGGTGAGCTCATAGATTAAAAATGTACAAAGACATGTGTATCTATATATATACATATACACGGGGTGATACAAAGATCCATTCCTCACTCAAACCCTTCCTACACAATGAATAGTTCACCAAATTAAAATTTTAATATTACATATCTTAAAAAAAATAGATCAATAATGTATTGATGATAGATTAATGGTGGACTTGTAGTCATTTTAAAAGCATGTCAATTATATTCTGTTCCTTTATAAGAAAATTGCTTTTAAAACTTTTTTACAATTGATTCATATCAAATTTTACCACATTGTATGCCTCTTTCTATCTACAAAAGGCTTCCTTAAGTTGAGGAAATTTCAAGCTTTAAAAGATGGTTCAAAGCTAAAATCATTGTTGTTTAAAGGATACAAGTTGATGAATGTAGCATATTTGATGTTGCAAAATTGCACTTGACATGGGTTAAAAGGCATGGAGTTGGAAAGGTGTACTCTTCAAATTCTAAAGCATATTTCTATTTTTAGGTTTTCAAAATATGTAATTGGTTTTAGATTTGATGAAATTTGATTGCATGGGAAGGGTTGTAGAGTACAATGAATTTTTTTGTTCACATTTTTATATATATATATATATATATATATATATATATATATATATATATATATATATATAAAATTATAAAAATGGGAATTGATATGCGTACCACACCTTCTTGACTATCCCACCACACTTTGAGGTAAATATTAGATTTCTACCATCAAAAAGCTGAATTTGAGAATTTGGAATTCAAATTTGGACTCAAAGACCATGATTTTGTCTAGGATCCCAAAAAAAGTTCTAATTAAGCAACATCCAATGAAAAAGCTCATCTGTTTTATAAACAAAAGTAAAAGTTGTACTTTTCCTGCAAGCTAAGCTTATTCATTGGGTGTTGTTCAATTACAACATTTTATTATGGTTCTACACAAAATACAAGTCTTGAAGTCCAAATCTGAACTTCAAATTCTCATATTTAGCTTTTTGATGGTAGAAATTTAATATTTACCCAAGGGTGTGGTGGGATAGTCAAGAAGGTGTGGTACACATATTTATTTCCTATATTTATATATATATATATATATATATATATATATATATATATATATATATATATATATATATATATATATATATATATATATATATGCATATATACATATATATACATACATACATATACATATACATATATACATATACATGCATATGTATCCCACCATTGACATTTTTTGTTAGTTCATAAAAGGAAGTGAATTTGTTGTCCCTTCAAGTGCATTTTTTAAAAATTACATTTCAAATGTGCTTCTCATACTATTGTTGTATTTTGTTGCGCATATTGTGATGCATGAGCTACTTTTTGCAATATTGACTATCTTGGAAGAAAGGAAAACAAGGAAGTTGTTCATTTTGATTGTAAAAAATGTGTACTTTTGTGAACCCCGGCATATAATATGAAATTCAACCTTTGCTATGTGCTCTTACCACTTGAAAAATGTAACAGTAAAATGAAGATTAGTACATTTACATCTTGAAAACTAAAAAAATCAATATTAAATGAATGAAAACAAATAAACATGTAAGTTTGGATATTGCTAAATTTCAAGATAATTATATTGTAGTAGGACCTTTGGTTCATTTAGATATTAATTTTTTATATAGAAAGATACTTATAAAAGTATTTCAAATATAAAGTAACACATGAAGAATAAATATATATGTATATTTACACGTTAAACATTTTTTCATTTATAGTTATTTCAAAAAATGTTATTTGAGGGCCTATTTACACTATTGACCAAGGCATGTGGCTAAGGCATTTTAAATGATATGATTGGATAAAAAAGCTAGCTCATCCAAAGTTGCAATCACTGCCTCTTAGAAAAGGAAATGATCATGGGTAAGAATGAGTGAGAAAGTGACATCATATCCTACATGTCATGAACTATATAACACATGGTGATTACAAATTGTTTATGTTTAAGCAACTTTAAGAGGTTTTTTGGCAATATTTTTATTTTAACCAAGCTATTCCAACAATTGTGATCAATATGCTTCTATCAATATTTATTGTTGCTTAATATGACGAATGATATTTAACCATTTTATTTTTATCATGACATAGTTTTAACTACTAGAATGTTGTTGTACTACAAAAAATGAATTTTGGTTGCAGTGATTTTTTTCTTATGGTAGTAAATACAATTAATTGACACATTCATTAAATTGAGTGAATTTTTGTTAAGTTATAAAGATATTTCAGTGTCAATTATATTGGACAAGTGCACCATGACAAAGAAATAGTCATTTACTTTGTATTTTCTCTTTGTACAAATGACTATAGCTTTCATAGTCAATTTTGTTATTTTCTTAATTATAAGTCTCTTCTTGTATTTTTCAATACTCAAGTTTTGAATATGTATTAAGAAGTGATAAGAAAAGTTAGAGGGGGGTAGGACAAAATAAGAAAGAGAAAATGAGAAAATAGTAGAGTAAATAGTTAAACCTCCAAGGAACTTGTCTAAATTCACTTTGCACTATTGCCATTTACCAATACATAAGAATATTCACTATTTGGAATTAGTTGGAACCAAAGTACTTGTAAAGACAAAAACAAAGAGTTTGCTCTTGGCCAATAATGTAGAAAGCCCCTAAGTCAAAAATAACATTTTGTACAACTTGAGGTCCAACTATATGGAGAGAAAAAGCAAAGAAACCTAAATTATGAACATTACATGTAACTCAATCATCATTTGATGGTCATTCAAAAAGATTTTATTACATGGGAAATGAAAAAAGTTATAAGACTTCTCGAAAAGGTTACATAATGCTACCAATGACTAAATAGAAATTCTAACACAAATACAAAAGAAAAAATCTCTATGTTTTATTATTAATTTTTAAAAAAAGAATTACAAATTTATCATATAATTTAAATGTGTTGTAGAATCATTAAAATTTTAATAATAAAAGTATGATCAATAAAACACTATCAGATTCTAGTATTTCCAATGATTCAAAATATCTCAGCTAATGAATCAATGAATTTCAAATACTTTGTTGCTTGGAGTACAAGAATTTGAACTCATGAATCATGATTTCCATCACCTAAAGATGGCACATTGCCAAACTATGTTGTATTCCAATAATTTTTAACATTTGCTAAGAATCTTTGAATTTGTAGTAATCATTATTAACTATCTTACACATTCTCTAACTTCATAAACAATTAATTCTTCATGTACATCATTTTATGCTATTTTGTGATGACATGCCATGGTAAAATCGATGAATATGTTGCTCTTAGGAAGCCATACTAATAATAACACCATATTTATTATAATGAGAGAATGGGGACCCCTAAAAATAAACATGTTGATTTTGACCAAAATCACCTATTTCCATTAAAATGAGAGTTTTCAGCTTGAATCAAGCTAATGGACATAAAACTTCTTGATTTTAGGTCAAATTTGAAAGGTTTTATGTCAATTCAATTTTATTTGAGCTGAATTGACCAAAAACCTTTATTGAGTTGACTTGATTTTATTTTGATTTTTGGTTAAATTGCCTCTCATTTCACTAAAAACACTCTCATTATAACAAATATGGTTTTTACATGTTAATTAGGATCCAAGTAGCCTAACACTTAAAACATGTTCAATATATCATTTACAAAAAAATACATATATTTATATTTTTTATATACTGCTACATACAAATGTGCTAGTAACTTCTATTATTACATACTTTATAAAAATAAAAAAATTAAATCAAGTTCAAATACTCAAATCGTACAAAAATACCATTCTATCAATCTATTTGAAATAAATTGATTAAAAAAAAGGTATTGTGAAAATCTTCACTTAACTCAATGGAGTTAGTATTTTCATTATCAAGTTTTAAAAAAAAATTACGTAAGCAAACTCTTCTATCTTATTCAATCAAAACTAAATGGCTTCAGGGTGCTTATCAGTACCTATAAGAGGAAAAATGAAATAAATGAAGATGAACCTCTAATGTGGTCTCAAATCTTAAGTTTTGAGTTAGAAAACATAATATTGGAATACCTATAGAAAATTTTATCCACAAAACTTTTGACATAGCATGAAAAGTAAACATATAGGAGTCAATAGTATTTTGATTGCTCATTTGAATGCAATGAGTATTTTAAAGTTAAACAAATATTGGCTACCTATAACTATTTCTAATTGAATATTAAAAATCACAAATCTAGTTCTCCTAGGTAATGCTATCACTAGTAATATCCTTCAATATTAGGTTCTTAGCATAGTTTACAGTTTGGGCATGTAAACTACAATATTTCTATATGTTCAAGAGAATGTGTGCATTGTAGCTAAACTAATTTCAACTAAGGAAAAAAAAATCAATCTTAATTAAGAGATTTGATCTATGCACATCAGTGGGTTGATATTTGCACACCCCCCTGGCATTAATTTTAGATTTCTACCATCATAAAGCTGAATTTGAAAATTTTCAATTAAAATTTGGATTTAGAGACCATGATGCAGCTTAGAACCATAAAAAAAATTGCAATTCAACAATACCCTATAAAAAAGCTTGAGAAAATCTAAGGTTAATTCCAAAGAGGGGTGTGCAAATATCAACCTTGGTGTGCATATATCAATTCCCTTAATTACTACTTGAGAACTTGTTTGTAAAATAACCTCACTCAAATGAAAATATTTCATAGAGCTCATGCTAAAACAAATCCATATGTGTAATTGACAAGTACGCAATTATTTGTGTTGAATTATAAAGATTAAAAGAAATTAGCTATGCTTGAACAACTTCAATTATAAACTATCATTACAAATCACACCCAAAGAATTTGAGTGAGCATGAAATATTAATTCCTTATTGAATTCACTTACTCTATATCCTTTCATTTTTTTAATTGTCTTGCATATAAGCAAATAACCATAATGCATTTGTCTACAAGTATTTTGTAACCAAGCATATATAAAGGAAATAATGGTATAGTCACTAGTAGAAAATTTAGCACAAAATCAATAGAATTTAAACCAAAATCTGTTGATTTTTTCTGTGAATTTGGTTGAGTTGATTTGGGTACTTTTCAACAAGAGTATGTTGATTTTCTATTGATTTTTTGTTGAATTTTTGTTGTTTTCTATAAATTTTCTATTGATTTTCTGTTAAATTTCACGTATTTTATGTTGTTCAAATCTATTTTATTTTAAATTAATTTTTTTTTTTTCATAGAATCTTAATTTTCTTATAATAAAGTAAAATTCTTAAAGGCCAGGCAGTTGCCCACAGCGTCGGGCAGCTACCCGCACCACTAGGCAGTTGCCCACAACGTCGGGCAACTACCCAATTAACGGGCAATTGCCAGCATTATCAGGCAGCGTTGGGCAGCTGCCCGCACCACCGGACAACTACCTTCGGTGTAGGGCAACTGCCCGCATCACCGAGCAGCATCGGGCAACTGCCTAACGTCGTGGGCAGCTATCCGCATTACTGGGCAAGGCTGCCAGCAGTGGGGTTTGAACCCCCCACCTCCGGGCTCACACTCCACAACTCTACCACATTACTCACAACCATTAGTGCACGTGCACCCACACATGTGCACAATAGAATCATGATTCTATTTGTACATTAAATGTTCATGTTTTTAGTAAGCCATTAGACTTTGGAGGCTATTTCTGCCCATTAAAAAACTTTTTTTCAAAAAACTTAGAACCAAGAAAAGTTGGTAAATGTATTTTGCTTTCACCTCCAACAATTTTTTTTGGATTTCAATCTTTTTATCAAAAGTTATGAGCTAAAATTAGAGAAGGTGTTTACAAATTTTAAAAAATGTGTTTATTTCCATCCTTTTGATTTCTTTATAAATTTTTATTGGAATTCACAAATCTCAAAAGGATTGCAAAAGTTGGATTCATTAATAATTATTATTTAGTGCTAGTTTTTTTGGAAAAAAGCCTTATTCTATTAAAATAGCCTCCATAGTTTGACAGCTTTCAATAACATGAAATCGTGAAAAGTTACGGAATTAACACCTTGCAATTATAAAATCAAAATTCTATAGACTTTTGAATAGTTTTGGATATTTTTTTAGTGCATTAATATGTGAACCACACTCTTTGAACTAATGTACCACACCCCCGGGGTAAATTTTAGATTTCTACCATCAAAAATTTGAGTTTGAGAATTTTGAATTCAAATTTGGACTTAGAGACCATGATGTAGTCAAGGACCATAAAAAAAAGTTGCAATTCAACAACACCCAATGAAAAGCTTATCTTTCTTTACAAACAAAAGTAAAAGTAACAATTTTCTTCCTAACTAAACTTTTTCATTGGGTGTTGTTGAACTGCAACTTTTTTTATGGTTTTAGACAATACCATGGTCTCTAAGTCCAAATCTAAATTCAAAATTTTCAAATTCAGCTTTTTGATGGTAGAAATCTAAAATTTACCCCAAGGTGTGGTATAGTAATTGGAAGGGTGTGGTACACATATCAATTCCCATCTTTTAAAGCTTATAAAAATATTTTATGAGATTGTTTTTTTTTAATTCATTTGGTTAGTAATAGAAGGAAAAATACTAAAAATACCCTTTAAGTCTTTCAAAATATCAAGTTTACACCAAAAATATTTGAAACATAAAAAATATTCCTTATTTTTTGTAGGAATATCAATTATGCTCCTATTATTTTAGAAAAATAATAAAAAAGCTCTTCTATTTTGAAATGTTAAATATATCCTTGTGTTATATGAAATGTAAAAATCACCTTTGGTTTCTTGTAAGAATTTGCATTACACTATACACTTGGTTATCATATAATACAAAGATATAAATAATTTAAAATAGTTGAAGAGCATTTTAATATTTTCCCAATATATTAGAAGCATTGTTGATATTTATACAAAAAGGAAAGATATTTTTGGTACTTTTAATCCTGGAGGGACATATATGATTTTTTCAAAGAATTGAGGAGCATCTTTTATATTTGTTTGTAAAGAAATTTTGGTATTTAAAACAACAAAATGTTGTATTTTTTATATAAAATTTTGTTGAATTAGTAAAGTTGTGTCCAAAAGTGTCCAGATCAATAGAAAACTGTTGATTTTTTGTTATTATGGTCATGTTTTTACTTGACTTTAAAGGCTGCTGATTTGAAATCTAATCAAATTGTGAAAAGTAAAGAAAATAAAACCAGTCAATGTACACTCAAACTTCTAAAAGATTCTTTTTTTTTTGAAAACTTCTTTTATTTTTTAAAACTTCAAAACATTTTAATGAGGTCCAAAAAGATTCTAGAAAGATTTCAAAAACAAACCTAAACTATTGTAATAATTTTTTTATTAAAAATATTTTAAAGTATTTTGATGAATTACAAAAAGATTCCTAAAGGTCTCTAATTCATTCTAAGAGATTCTATTTCTATAAATATTTTGAAGTACTTTAACAAATTTCATAAAGATTTTAAAAAGATTCTCAGAGATTCCAAAAAGGTTCTTGAAAATTCTCAGAGATTCTCAAAGATTTTTAAAATTTCCAAAAAGATTCTCAAAAGATTCCTAGAGATTCCCAAAGATTCCCAAAGATTCTTAAAGATTCTCAAAGCTTCTCAAAGCTTCTAGGAAGATTCCAAGAGGATTCTTAAAGATTTTCAAAAATTCTCAAAAAAATTCAAAATTCCTAGAACATTTCCAAAGATTCTCAAATATTCCAAACTATTCTCAAAGATTCTCAAGAATTCTCAAATATTCCTAAAAGATTCTCAAAAATTCCAAGAAGATTTTCAATGATTTCCAAAGATTCTCAAACATTCTCAAAGATTCCAAAAAAACTTGAAAAGATTCTCAAAGATTTCCAAAGATTCTTGAAGATTCCTAAAAGATTCTCAAAGATTCTCAATTGTCCTCAAACATTCTCAAAGATCCCAAAAAAACTTGAAAAGATTTCCAAAGAGTTCCAAAGATTTTCAAAGATTCCTAAAACACTCTCAAAAATTCTCAATTGTCCTTAGACATTCTCAAAGATTCCATAAAAACTTGAAAAGATTTTCAATGATTTCCAAAGATTCTCAAAGATTCCAAAAAGACTCTCAAAGATTCCAAGAAGATTTTAAAAGGTTCTAAAATCTTGAAAAGATTTTTAAATATTCTTAAAAATCTTGAAAAGATTGTCAATGATTCCCAAAAGGTTCTTAAAGATTCTTAAAGATTCACAAAAAATTTCTTAAAGATTCCCAAAAGATTCCAAAATTTCTATTGATTTAGATAATGGTGTCCAAATCAACAAAACGTATTTAGTTTTTTACAAAATTCTATGAAATTAGTCAATTAGTGTGGGCAAGTGCCCAAATCAACAAGAAACTGTTGTCTGTTGTTTTGGGCGGAGTTTTCTACTATTGAGTGGAACCCCTCTAAACTCATGTCTCTTGAACTACATCTTGCATGTTCCAGCAGTATCCACCCCTTTCCACCCCATTGTATAAGAAACAACCTCTAGTCTCTAGCATATTAGTTTAAAGGAGTTCTATTGAGTACTTGAATAGCATAGGTTGTAAATGAACCTATATGTAAGATTGTTTCTAATTCTATAAGATACAATGTATTCAATAAATATTATAAATATATTTGTGATTGTATAGCCATAAAATCTCATATTCAATGCTTTTATTACATAAAAGGTTTAGATACTAAATGCAAATATTGTTAAGTTGCATCAAAATAATTGAAATATACATTTTAAAGCATTTTTGCAAAAAAATTTAAATTTATGAATATAGATTTCAAAATAGTAGACATAACCATAAAAAATTTTGTTTCAAATTGTTATATATAGCTTTGCAATTAATCATAGTAATGTTTTGTGATGATTAGATTTCAAGTTTATAACAATATACATGTCACTATAATAACACTTCAACAACATAATCTGAAAATCAAAAAAGAACAACATAATACTATAGAATGATAAGTCTTACTTATCAATTGATCAATGAATAGAATTTCATTTCACATAATAATAAACAAGGAAAACTCCTCACTCATTCTTGATACCAATTGAAAGACAATAAAATAGGAAATTATAAAAACTGTAATTACAATGATAATGAAAAGTAATTCCTACAAAAACTAAATACCTAGACATAAATACTCCTAAAAACCTACCCATTCAAAACTTTGAGTTAAAAAAGGATGTGGTTTTGGTTTTGTTAAATTAAAAATCAAGAATAAAAATGTACATGTTCACGTATTGGCATCACAAATGCAAAATTTGGAATCCTGGCTACATTGAGAACTTTTGTAATAGCAACATTTGATTGCAAAACAAGGGCAACTAACAAATCATGTTAGACAAGTTGTTCTCCTTGTCATACCAACAAGGTTATGCCTTCCATTGCCCCCATGCTATTCCACCATGCCATCTCCTCATGCCATCTACTGTTAAACTTGTCATTATTTTGGTTAAACTTGCACTCTACCCTATTTTAACACATAACTTGTCTTTGGCCAATTGGATGGAGGACTGTGGCTTTAGACAAAAGTTGATCAAATTCAGTTACATAAATAGAAGATGCAAGTAGAGAATATAGAAGCACAAATTTACAAACTTGTATAAAATCAATCTCCATTTAGAATATATTTCCCATCCATTTAGCATTCACATAGCATATGCTTAGCATCTACTTAGCATCCATTTAGCATCCTTTTAGCGTCCTTTTACCACCCATTTAGCATCCTTCTAGCATCCATCTAGTTTTGCTTTTGTTTGAATTTCACTTTGGTTGAACATGTACTCTACTCTTTTTTTAGTTTTTTTAGCTTGGTCTTACTTTGGTTAAATTCTTTTTTTATCCTATTTTTAGGATGAAAGCAAGTTAAAAATGGATTCACCAAACCAACGCACACACCCAATTTTTTATATAACACTAATTTACGCAGCCGTTGTGCCAACAGAGGCAACAAAAATATCAAGGTAATAAACAAATTGTGCAATATCAATCATATTCCTATGCCTCTTATC